>JADMNL010000026.1:16250000-17450000 GCA_016271365.2 Neoceratodus forsteri
GTACCCAGTGATCTGTTGAACTGGTATGCCAGGGGACCGGTTAACTCTTCTGCTAATTCTTTTAGTATTCTCAGATGCAATCCATCTGGTCCCTGTGCTCTGTCTGGTTTGAAGGCTGCCAGTCCATCTCTGACCCTATCTGTAGTAAATAACGGATTTCCCATTACCTCTATCCTTCTATTGGCAGCTCTTATACTGCTCTCCAGCACTGGACCTGTATTCTCCCTTGTAAATACTGAGCAAAAGAAGTTATTTAGAACGTTTGCCTTTTGACCGTCTTTTTCTGCCAGTCTGTCCCCATCCAGCAGTTTCACAATGCCACCCCTTTCCTTCTTCTTTCCTAAAGATAACAAAAGAAATGTTATGCTCTCATCTTTATCCCCTCTGCAATCCTAAGCTCTGTCTCTGCCTTTGCCTCCGTCACCACCCTCTTTGCTTTCTGTTTCTTTTTGATGTAATCCTCCCTTTTGTCTACCCCTCAGTATATTCTGAACCTGTGGAAGGCGTCCTTTTTGCCCTTGATTGCTGTTCAGGTCTGATCAGTGAACCAGAGCACTGAGCTGCAAACTAGAGGAACTGGGTTTGAATCCCACAGCCACCACTTGCATACTGTGTGATAATGAACAAGTCACTTAACTTCCCTACACTCCCAGGATACACCTGTAAACAAGTCTCGGCTCAGTGTGTCTTTCCTGGCCATAAATTGTAACATAAAAATAAAAATATTCTAATGATGTTAGTAGCATTATTTGTAGTTTTTCGTGATGCTGTACAGAACTGAATGTATGGCTCTCCTTTCCTGTTTGTGTTATCTGTACTTATTGCTGCTAATGTACTTCAGTCTACTCTATATCCACGATTCTGGATAGAAGGTGTGCTCTCAACCAATTGGAGTGTTTCTTTCCCATGCTCGTGTGACACTTTTATTCTGTAAATAGTGCCTCACGCATAGCTGCTCTGGAAACACATCTTCGAAGAAAGATCTTTAAAAGTTTAAATGTTATTATTGATCAGCCTCGATTATTGATATTAATACTGCCACTGAGATCATTCTTATGGCTGTGGTTTCACTTACATTCTCAGGGTATCAGAACTATGAACCGAACATAGCAAGTGACACCTCTCTTAAAACCGTAACACGCTGACCCTCTAGCGCAGCAACAGCGCTACTGCTCGTGATACTGGTAACCCAGGTTTGGAAGGGGGCCCTAGTCATTGGGGGGAGGGCCGAGGGAGGAGGTCTGAGCATTCCAGGGGATACACTCCTCTTCCGGGAAGGGAAATCTCCATGCTCTGCTACAGCACTGGGTGACCAAAATGGAGTCACGATGGGTAGGTGTCACGCCTCCTGATTAGGATGTCTGCATGCTTGCATGTGGACATCTGCTTAGTCCTCACCCATGAGGTGCTCAAGAAGGGAACAAGGGGAAGGAAAAAAAGCTCATTAGATCATGGCAGAATGATGTCATCTCTCTCCGCAGGCCCCGCACTGCTTATCGGGCTGCTGACCACATCCTGACTAAACACCCCCTCAGTGCGGTGAGCCTAGGGTCTCTGCCATGGGGGAAATTGGGGGGCACTGTACAGGTCGGAGGTGTCCCAAGGACTGTGGGTGATGGGGCAGGGGGGGGAGAGAATGGCTTACATAGGCAGGTCAAGGGAAGAAAAGCATACTAGGAAAAAATTTAGTAGTGATCTCAGCAATGGTACTAACATACAACATTACCTCCTGTGGTAACACAGTGATCTCAGCGATGGTACTAACATACAACATTACCTCCTTATGTTGTCCTTACTAACCCGATTCAGCAATCTCCCGTGCTGTTCAAAGGTGCATTGCTGAACAGGATTACAGGCAAAGTAACGTGGCGTTAATGCTGGAGATAATGTTTGTGAATACGAGCCATCATGCTGCCCAGAACGCTGATAGAAACCAGCTATATCTTTCTCTATTTGTCCCCATTTTGAGCTCTGTGAACAAGGGGAAGAGAAAAAAAAAACAGGTTTTAAGTTTAGGTATTTGTAGGTTGTAATGTGTAAAGAGAAAGTGTACTGTCATATATATTTAGAGTAGAAGTGATGTAAAAAGAAAAAAAGTATGTTGGTAATATCTATTAATACTTTTTTTATTTGACTAACAGACCTTTATTATACAAGCTTTCAAAGCCTCACAGGCTTTTTCATCAGGCACTATGATCAAACAGTTGCATGGAGAGGACTTTATACAGAGATCTCTTTTAATTAGAATAATAAATTCAGGCACTTCCGAAGGCTAAAGTCCTCTCCAAATAAAATGTATTACAACCTCCTTTTTTTCTGTTTCATCAGTTGTAATGTATTATATAGTAAGTAGTCTGATTGTGCTATATTTGTTGTATTATGTTCTGGGTTATAACCGTGGAAACATAGAATCTAATGACGAGGTCCATCGAGTCTGCCCTTACTATAAATACTGCTGTACCTCACTCCTCTGACACACCATCCTGGTGGTCTGTAAATAGGGACATTATTCTGCAGTGAGTCTACATGGTTACCAAATGCTAATTATACAATGGACTTCAGAAACTACACAAATCCCTCTATTCTGATTGGTTGGCTGGCACCTTTTCAGCGTGATAAATCCTCCAATATACCCACTGGAAAAGGTACCAGCAACCAGTCAGCCGCATCAGTAACCCCCTCGCAAATCCCTCCGATCACGGCAAACACACCAGTGGCATGCTCAAGAACTGACCGTAACATTACGTACTCACTAACCCGAGTAAAACTGCCGAACAATAACAAAATCCTGTGCAAAGCTACTGAATTCGCTTTAAATAGCTACCTCATCTCCGATATTATCTCCTCAGCCTCCGCTCCTAATCCAGCCTGCAACTTGGCAAACTGCAATTTTTAAACAATACTGAAGTCTTTCAGTAGCCATTTCGACACTCCGTCACACTTCTCCGCTATGTGGGCTCTTAGAAGGACAACTGCCTCACCCTATCAAATTACAGTATCGACCCCAGCAACTCCAATCATCGATTTGAAAGGGGGCAGGACTACAGCGCCGTTTGGTTGCGCGGTGAACTAGGACACAATTCGTGGCGTGCAGGAAGTGGAGTCAGAGAAAAAAAATGAAATTACGTGAAATTATGAATCTTTTAGTCAGAACAACTTATTCGCGCGTTTTCCTACTCTGCAGCACCCACGATGTCTCGCACAGTCATTTAAATGACTAAGCTAACAAGAGTCTCCCTATCAGCAAAGGACTATTTTTTTCTGACGGAGTAACAATTTAAAACAAAAACTTTAAAATACTAAAAAAAACATTTTTTTTTATTTTCTTATAAAAAAAAAAAAAAAAATAAAACATTGTATAATAGCAATATACCACTCCAGGGAGTGGTATATGGAGTGGTTACCATGCCTGGTGTGGTTAAGTCACTGAAAGCACCTCGTGACCCAACCACACCGGCATGGTAACCACCCATATACCCACTCCTGTCATGGTATATTGCTTAAATAAATACATAATCAATCAATCTATCAATCAATAACACAGGTACGCTGAGAGGAGGTGGCCCTGAAGGGGACTGGACGTGTTACAGTAAATATGTTTGCAGCACCAGTGGATCTAGTACTGGAGCAGCACCCGCTACCCCCTTAGGCTAAAAACTGTAGCTCTTTTACCCTCATATGAGTTTTAAAAGAACACATTTTCACTTTTTTGGGGAAAAAGCGCTACCCCTTGGGCAAAACTGCTGCCTCCTTTTCCCATTTTAAAAGTTCTGGATTTGCAGCTGGTTCCCAAGGCTGATAGCTGATTGCACAAGGAAATAGTGTCACAAACCATGGTTAACTGACTCTGCAACATATGTCAGTTTTAATCCATTTCTGCTTCCCCAGTGCCACTCTACCTGGGAAAGCAGCAAACAAAATCATTTTGGGCGATATTGGGAAACATTAACTTCTGTAGAAGAGGCACTACTATGTAAAGCAAGCAGGAAAAACACTCCTGGAAACGTAGACAGCCTTCAACATTTTTTTTACCTTTTCCGGTTATGCTTTCCCCCCTCCAAAATTATGCAAATAGCCCACCATTCACCATGTTAAAGAGCTAGCATACTGCCTAAAAAAATATTTGTCTTTAATATCAATTATTACCTGTTATATCTGAGTGGCTTTTTCTTTTCTTTTGGGTAATTAAAAGGTTTTTCTACCTGATGTTAGTAGGTGTGAGGTGTGGAACAGTATTCTGTCTGGCAGCTGACATATCTAGTCCTGTTCCTCCCATTACATCATCAGCACTGTGATCTCTCCGACAGTGGTACCACAGCTACTCAGGGAGAGCCTCTCAGTACCTGCCAGGTCAGTCACTTGTGATGTCAGTCAGTGAGGTCACACTGCTGATGATGTAGTGGGAGGAACAGAACTCCTTAATCAGTATTTAACCACGGAGATCAGGAAAATGTTGGCAAACTTTTTTTATTTCCTTCAATTGATTCCGGCTCCTTAGTATGTTCCTTCACCTCTGAGAAGATGCTTAGCAAACTTAGGGCAACATCACTGTGCACTTTGTCAGACATTTGGGTGTTTTTCCCAGGATGACAAATTTAAATACAGGTCGCTTCTATTTCTACAGAAAGTTCACCTTGGTCTCTTTCCTGAATGTATTGCTTTGTTGTTACCCAAACGGAATAATGTTTTCTTAACAAGATCACAGAGTAGATTCTCCTTCCAGGTTCCCTTTTTTAACACAGCCCTGGGTCAAAATCCCCTATCCTTTGGAGCTATTAATTGCTATAACCTCCCTAAATCCATAGTTGACTGTACGAAAATGTCTGCTTTTAAGAGTTCACTTAAGTTACACCTATTTGACAAATCTGTTTGTAATTGTTTTAACTGATTTTATTTTTCTTGTATATTATTGTCTTTTTATGTGTTCGTTTTTTATTTGTTGATTTATGTTGTATGTACTGCATGCATGAGAAAATGGGTAATATGCTCACATGCCTTTTCAGGAAAGAAAGAAAGAAAGAAGGAAGGAAGGAAGGAAGGAAGGAAGGAAGGAAGGAAGGAAGGGAAGATAGATGGATAGATGGATAGATAACTGGATAGATAGATACTGTCTGTAAATAGATGATGATAGATAGATAGATAGATAGATAGATAGATAGATAGATAGATAGATAGTCGGCTGTCATGCAGTGCTGTTCCACGCATCCAGCATAATGCTATCATAGAGAAAACTTTCTAGTGAGCGAAAGGAAAAAAAAAAAACACTTCAGAGATACAAAGTTACAATTAATTACTTCTTAACATTTGTAACATTTTCCTGTCTGCTGTTTTTGGTCCCACTAGCTCTTTCAAGCATCCTGTTTATTTTTATATAATTTTTAGTTTTATAAGTGTGTCTGCTTCTGCACTGATGAGTGGGGAGGTTTGCTAATTACTTCCCCCACTGGCTGTACACATCTTTACTGGGTGGGGGGCTATTCTGTGAGTGGACAATATCAGATTAAATACTGAAATAAAGTGTATTCTAGTTGAAGGCAGTATAACCTAGTGGTTAGAGCACAAAGCTGTGAACCTCGAGACCAAACAAATCTGGGGTTGAATTCTCCAACCACCACTGTGCAAGTCACTTCACCTCCCTGAGCTGTAGTCTCCCTCAGGTCACACCTGAAAGGAGCTTTGGCTTTGTGTACCTTTACCAGCCAACAATTCTGAATAAATGACAACAAACAATCAGTTGTGCAATCATTTCCTGTGTCCATAGGTGCTGAGTAATGGTTGCAGTCTGCCGTGGAGGGTGTCAGGATACCTGTAAAAATATAGCAGATCCCAATAACATATAAAACTGAATTTTAAATAAAAATATGCCCATCAGTGCTCAGATCGGGTTACCTATGCCCATTGGTGCACAGATCGGGTTACCTATGCCCATCAGTGCTCAGAGAGGTTTACCTATGCCCATCAGTGCTCATACTGGGTTACCTATGCCCATCAGTGCTCAGATTGGGTTATCTATGCCCATCGGTGTTCAGATCAGGTTACCTATGCCCATCGGTGCTCAGACGGAGTTACCTATGCCCATCAGTGCTCAGATCAGGTTACCTATGCCCATCAGTGCACAGATGGGTTACCTATGCCCATAGGTGCTCAGATTGGGTTACATATACCCACTGGTGCTCAGATAGGCTTACCTATGCCATATGTGCTCAGACCGGTTACCATGCCCATCAATTGCACAGATTGGGTTACCTATGCCATCAGTGCTCAGATCGGGTTATCTATACCCATCAGTGCTCAGACCAGGTTACCTATGCCCATCAGTGCACAGATCAGGTTACCTATGCCCATCGGTGCTCAGACCGGGTTACATATGCCCACTGGTGCTCACATAGGTTTACCTATGCCCATTGGTGCTCAGACTGGGTTACCTATGCCCATCAGTGCTCAGATCAGGTTACCTATGCCCATCAGTGCACAGATCGGGTTACCTATGCCCATTGGTGCTCAGATTGGGTTACATATGCCCATTGGTGCTCAGATAGGCTTACCTATACCCATCGGTGCTCAGACCGGGTTACTTATGCCCATCAGTGCACAGATCGGGTTACCTATGCCCATCGGTGCTCAGATCGGGTTATCTATACCCATCAGTGCTCAGACCAGGTTACCTATGCCCATCAGTGCACAGATCAGGTTACCTATGCCCATCAGTGCACAGATTGGGTTACCTATGCCCATCGGTGCTCAGATCAGGTTACCTATGCCCATCAGTGTTCAGACTGGGTTACATATGCCCATTGGTGCTCAGATAGGCCTACCTATACCCATTGGTGCTCAGACCAGGTTACCTATGCCCATCGGTGCTCAGACTGGGTTACCTATGCCCATCTGTGCTCAGACCGGGTTACCTATGCCCATCAGTGCAGCGATCGGGTTACCTATGCCCATCGGTGCTCAGATTGGGTTACTGCTCATGATACCAGCACTCTGGATTTGGCAACAAGATCAAGAAGTTGGGTGCTGGCCAGGGGGGAGGTGTGTTTTCAGGAACAAGCTTGGGAAGTTGGGAGCTGGCCACGGGGAGGGGTGGTTTCGGGAACAAGCCCAAGAAGTCGGGCGACTGGCCAGAAGGTGGACGAGCGGGCATACCAAAGGATGCGCTCCTTCTTGTGGGAAGCATTCTGCCCCACTGTAATACCCCCACATGGGCGATCGGAAGTGGTGGTGCAGCTGGAGGAGCTGGAGGGAGGACACAGCCTGACTCTGGAGTGCAACCAATCATGTGTGTGCATGGGCACCACAGAACCCTTGCTAACTGCATCCTTGACTTGGGGCTGGGGAGAAACTCAGTGACAGCATGATGCCAGCATACTTTAGAATCCCTACCCTGATTGCCCACTGTCCACCACACTTCGCAGACCGGAGGGGTGCACTTCCCCTGCCAGGCACCCGATGGCATCCACCATGGGGCAGAAATGCCCTGTGGACCCCTTAAGGACAGGTAAGTGCCAGAGATGGAGCAAGATAGCACTGGACGGTCGCCAGGCAGAGGGGGGCAACTCCAGTGTTCATGGGGTGAATATAAAATAAATAAATATTAAGATATGTGCTTGAAAACAGGATCCTTGCCCATCAACTCTCATGTTATCACACTGCTGTTCTGGAACTGATGCGATAATCCTCGATTTGTAATGTCACAGACAGTTCTACAGTGACGGACTCTGATGTCACAGAATACGGCGTTATGGCCCCCAGCTCCTAAATAGCATCCAGACAAACTGGACTCCAGGGCTAGGTTGTCACACATGTACTGTATCCTGATTAATAAAGTCAATATTCAATTTCTGTTTTCCACTTGGATACTCAGGGTGGACTGTCTTCTGTCCATTTTTGAAGGACGCTATTCTTGGCTGTTATGGATACAAGAGAAATAATATTTTTTTTCTTTCAGTGATGTGGTTTCTTGTGCCAAAATGTTCTCTATTTTTTTATCCCTACCAGGTCATTATGTTGCATGATTAATAGCGTATGACATCATGGCTAACCCGGGATAGCACTGTAGGCAAGAGCGAATGGTGCAATACCGCGCATACTGCTGTACGTGGTATTGCACCATTCACACTTTCCCAGGCAGAGGATGTGACCTCTGCTGGGTGTGGGTTCCACCAAGCAGCTGCCATGGCTCACTGGACTGAGACACAGCAGCAGGAACCCAGGTGCTGCGTCTGGGACCGGGTTTGATTCACGGTCCCAGAAACTTTAATTTTTGGGGGACTTTGTCGCTCCTGAGTTAACCCCTCCAGTTGAGAATCTTTAGTGGGGGGGTTCGGGGGCACAGCCCCCTGTAACGGGGCATGTGGATGGCAGAGCCCCCCACAAAAAAAAGACATGCCTCATGGCAGAAATTGCACTGTATTGACAGCGCGATTTTGCCATGCGGCACAATGTCTTGCGACATTATGATCCCATGCCTTTTTTATCTCCTTCCTTACCTCTTTCTGATAAATTACTTAGTTTCATGGGAAAAACAGCAACCAACAAACAAACTAATGAGAATGGTTTTCCTTTGTTTGTTTTTATTCCCGCCTTTCATTACTTGATTAATGCATCTTTTTAGCTCCAGTAGGGAATGCCGAAAGATATCTGTAATTCTATTTTATTGTATTTGCCAATATTTACACTGATGTTAAATGTTTTGAAACTTCTAAAAGTACTTATTTGCATGTACTGTTATTTATGATTTTTAATAAAAATGTATATAAAAAAATAAAGAAGTGACTAGCTTGTCATTCTATTGTATCTTGAAATGTTGGGTACTTGGGGGTCTACTGATGTTAACTCTTTCTGTGCCAAACTTTAAGCTATTCACTACCAATAATGTCTGTTTGATTATTTTTTTTTCTAATCCTGAGATGTTGCCTTTTGGTGGCACCAGCTTACTCGAACACCATTACTGGGTCAATATGTCAGACCTGTAATAGTGTGGCAATAATGCAAATCTATACCACACTAGTACACGTAGAGTGACAGAGGTATGACAGCCGAAAAGGGAAATACCGCTACCCCCTGTCACCTGAATGTAATTCAGAAGCTGTTAAGTAGCTGTGTGCAGGGGGCCTGTTTGAGCTGCTCCCACGGTGGAGTGGCTCGGGCACCAGCATGTGGTGTAACTGGCAGACCTGGAGCCATGGTTCGGTACCCCCCCCAGGTCTCTCCTGCTACTACTTTTTGGGTGTATTTAAAAAAAAAACAACTTCCCCCTCTCCCGAGTTTCTCCCAATCCCCGAAGTCCCCCCCTCAGGAGTTAGTTACTTAAGTTTCAAGGAGTGTGGGGGGCAAAGACCCCTGCAAAAAAAAAACATAAAGTCCCAATACAGTCAATGGGCATGCTGTTCCCAACAGGACAATGTTTTGCCTGACTCTGTTTGTGTTCTGCGCTGTTTGGCTGCAGCATTTTCAGCTGCACTGTTTTAGCATGTGGCATAATGACCCCATGCCGAACGCCTCTGCTTACCATGTCCTCACTATGCCCCAGGGTTTACACTGAAAGAGACAGACTTACTTCCCTGAGTACCTGTCAGAAGACATGATTACAGAGGTACCATGCCCCTGGCACTGCTATTAGCAAGGCTGCAGGTTCCTGTCTGTATGGCATTCCATCTCAGATAAAACTAATTTTCTTTCTTTTAATTTTTACAATTTTTGGCCAGAAAAGGCACACTAAGCAGAGTCTTGTTTCTAGGTGTTCCTAGGAGCACTGAGAAGTTAAGTGACTTGCTCAAGGTCACACAGTATGCAAATGGTGGCTGTAGGATTCAAACCCAGTTCTCCTGGTTTGTAACTCAGTGCTCTAAACCACTAAGCTATACTACCTCCAAATGAATTTTAAAAATCTCCAGTAACAGAAACTTTCAGGCTATAAAAGAAAGGTTGGCAAAGGTCAATCCAGCTGCAACTTCCTGCTGTCCAAGCGGTTCAATACAGGAATGGATTAAATAGTTAGCATTCTTGTCTAGTGCACTTAATTAATGTATTTTTCTGTTCTTCTTGCCATTTTAACTGTCTTTGCTCCATTTGCAAACACTGCTTTGTCATTCAAATTTTGCTTAATTCCTATTGTGATATGCCCATTGTATTTCCTGTCTGTACAATGTTCCATTGTTTGTAACTCTCCATGGTCATGCCTGAAAATAGACAACATTCTTGTCTAGTGCACTTACCGGTATACAAAAAGTAAATAAATAAATCCTTCTCGGTGGTGGTCAGTTCTACCTTGGTGACACTGCAGCGTTATGCTTCTACTCCAGCCCTTGGTAAACTGTTGCAAGAGGTAACCACCAGCAGGTTGGAAAACTGGGTTGATTGGTTGGACCTTGTGTCTTTTGTAGCCATCATTTTCTATGTTTCTCTGCGACCCTCTGAGTAAATCAGTGTTTTTTTACATCCCACTGGAAGCTTCCTCCTGTTTAAACTTGAGATCCCTTGTCCTGCTGTCCCATTCTAACACAGATAGCCCTGCTCCTGACTGATGCTCTGCATTTCAGTACCTTCACATTTTAAGGACCCTGAGCATACCCTGTTAGTCTAGGCCCACATGCCCAACTCTGTCCTTGTCATTTTGTTTGCCAACCCCATGGACAGTCAATTTTCTGTCCTTTTTACAATTCTGCTTTGCCTGTTTTTGCCGTGGAGGATAACAGTTGCACACGTTACGCTAGGGATGGCCTCCAACTAGACTGGCAATACTAATATCTGTTTTAATCATTCTCATTAATAGTGTACTGTATATTGTTACTGACAGAGGATGATGAGACTAACATGCTACACAAACAAGGGCACATACACACACAGACTAGATACACACACACACACTCACACACACAGATACAAGCACAGTCACACACAGGCAAGGTACACACACGCACAGTCACAGACAAGACACACACACATGATCACACACAGGCAAGATGCACACACTCAGACACACACACACACACACACACACACACACACACACACACACAGTCAGAGACAAGATACACACACACACACACACACACACACTGTATACAGTATTTACTTTAAGAACACTGATAAGATCAGAGGTCATCAGACAGTGATCATTTCCTTCTGGGTTAATTCAGTCACCATTTGGTCCAAGAGATGCATCAGGCCAAATGGCAGTTGACCCCTCCTCTTCCCCAGCGCCCCAATAAAATGATCTGTCTGTTGTAGAACTGGCAGCGGCACCACCAGTGCTCCCGAGAACCTAACATAACCATTCACTTCAGAGGTCAGCACGTGGGCAAGGTCAACATGTTTCCAACATTCTGAGTCCTCTGTAGTAGGATATCTTCATCAAGTCAAACTGCATAGAAGGGGCTGGAGCACAGTATAGTGGCCACCAAAAATGAGATGAAACAGACGTTCAGTATAATGTCATTCTGAACCAGTCAAATTAGCTAAATAATTTCTCACTTGCACACAGAATTGTGTTTAAATTATTTGCCTTAATGCAACTGAGGTAAAAGAGTCGATGAAGGCTGCATTTTCTAATAACAGGCTAGTATATTTCAGCTACAACAGAAAAGGGTACTCTGAACAAAGTCCCCCCACCACATTCTGCTATAAAACAAATAACATTTTATAAACTGAAGAGATGGGGTTATTACTGGAGTCGCCAGTTCTGTTGTCTTAATCACAGGGAGAGTTCTGAATGCTGAGAGTCTCCACTGAACAAAATTCTGTTTGCAAGGGATAAAGAACTGTGTTATTTAGCATCAGTTTTAGTAGAAATAAAAAAAAATGATAGCATCAGTTCGGGCTAGGGATGGGAGGACCATCTCAGTGTCGGATCAGAACCAGGTGACAGCTAACCTGCTCATCTCCACAACGGGCATCGTATCAGGTGGTAATGGTTACCAACCTTGCAGTGGACAATTTCACAATTCACACACTGAATCACCACTGTTCTAAAAACCTAAGTTTATCCTGATTTCAATCCAGTGTGCCACAGTCGGAGTTGAAAAAATGGAGTCTAGTACCTGGGGTGCTCCAGTGGAGTCTCTTTAGTGCCAGTAGTTATTACTGTATTGGAATGATTACAATGTTCATTTAAAAGATAGAAACCTTAAAACGAATGCATAAAGCCATGTTTCTAAGAAATACAAATTGTACATACCCCCACATAAAACATTTTATTTATTAAAATTTTTCTACCTAGGATAAGAACTTCGAGCAGGTGCTTTTTTTCAGGTGTGGGCATGGGAATACATCGGGAGTAATACAGCAATACAAGTACAATGACAGCAATGGATGCATTTTGATCCTCTCAGTCTTCAAATGACATGAACAGTAACCACAAGGTACAGAAAACAATTCCAGAGAAAGAGAAAACAATGTGGAAGGTGTGTAAAGTATATCAGTCACGGTGGAAGTCAGAATGAGCTGAGGAGGGCCGCCACATATGGCAAGATGGTTTGGAAGGGCCATGGTAGAATTTAGGCTGGCTCAATTATTAACAGCTTCCCTAAAACTTTGTCCCTAGCCTTTGGTCTTGAGCCATATATTACTTTGCTCTAAATCTAGTATGAAAGTTTAATTGTTTAGGTGGAAATGAAAAAGTTAAGATAAAGTCTAAATACTGGTTTGGATCACTATCCTCTTATGATCTCCCATCTGATATAGTTACTGAGCCAAAGCTCAGACCTTTTAAGAAAAAAACTCGTCCAACACCTGACTGCACAAAGTGTTTGTGACTGCCAGTCCTAATTCCCTTCCCCTCCCCGTACCCATCCACATCTACTCCCACACCCTTCCCTCCCTATATTCCTCATTCCTCCCTCAACTGTCTTATCTACTCAACAAATCTCCCCAACCCCTATTCTTGCCTTCTCACTAACTTCCACCCCCCGCCTGTTCCCTACCTCCCCATCCACTCCGTCACCCCCCTCGCTGCCTCCTGACAAAGTCATCCGCTGACTGCTCTCAACCTCAACCTCACTACCTATTTAATCCTGTAACTACTAGTCTAATGTAGTGACGTTAAAAAAGTATTCTGTACTTAAATTATGCATATATGTGTATTGTTATATTACATTTTTTCTCCAGTTATATCAAATGTCTGTCTGTACCCGTAACTGCACCTTTCTTGAAGTGGAACCTTTGTAAATGAGCTCCTAGCTCACGGGTATTACTCCAAAATGATTAATGAATAAATAAATAAATAAACAAATAAAAGCTAGCTTCATTCATATCCCTCATTCCCTCTGCCACATATTCCTTCCACTCCCGAGATCCTTGCACCTTCTCCCTACCCCACCTTCACTCTTCTGCTGAGTGGTCAGCCTTCTCTTATTGCCTTCCCTTCCCTTCCTTCTGAACCTGCTCCCCTCCTCTCTCTGTCTCTCATCCTCTTCCGCTTCAGTTAGACACCAGCTTAAACTCCTCCCCTCACCCGTTAGCCCTCTCCCTGACCTGCCTCTGGTGCTTCCCCCCAAGCTATACTCCCTTTCTAAGGTCAGCTTATATCCCTAACTCTGCTGCACTGAATTGTTCAATCTGCTGTTATTAGTTACACTGGCTGTGGTGATGCTCACAGCGTCAACATCAGTCACCTATTATTGTCATCATTACTTGCACTTGTCCCAGGCCGTACTGCTCATGGTTTGCACTATTATTTTGTGGAATGCTTCTATACTACTCTATATGATTTACTCTGTCCCTCTCCCTTTCCCGGATTGCACCTGAAATGAGCCTTGGCTCAGTGTGCCTTTCCGGTTACCAATTTTCAAAGAAATAAACAACTAAATAGGATGACTGGGGTTGTGTTGCATTTATAAACCTTGTTATACTTAGTATTTAGCCTTATTTTTCCCCACTATTCCTGTAACTGGGTCATCTGAACTTAACTGGGCTTTCTGCTAGTTATTGTACTCCAGCCCAACAGAGCAGCGCTGAACCGGGAGCGGAGCAGAACTAGAAGATGAAGAGTATAGCATAAATAACTAAATAAAACTTGGAAAGACTTTCAGGAATAATAGGATAAAATAAAAATCCTAACCCTTGGTGAAACTGCATCACTGTGTACTTTACAGAGAATTAGACTGACTGCCTTTGCAAGCAATTTATGCTTTCCACACTGTACATTCAATGTATAAATGTGCCCAGCACAATGTTCCAGGCTATATCTTAAACCTACTGTTGGTAAGAATTTTTCAGTCCAACTGTGACTCTTACCAATTTCCTTTGTCGAGCCCAGCTATAGGTTAAATTATGGAAAGCATGCATTTATGTATGGGGTCCTAAAGCATGGACTTCATTAACTCAAAATGTTAATCATGTAGTACCCTCTCTCCCATCTGCTGAAAATGTGAAACAATGGTTTCTTGTGGAAGTAAGTCCCCCACAGATATGCTGTTCACCAAACTATATCTATGGAGAGAGAGAGAGAGAGAGAGAGAGATATTGTATATCTTATATGAAAACCTATGTGAACAGAACAGAACACACTGGAAACGAGCCTCAGCTTAACTGTTATTTCCTGAATAAAAGTATTTTACTACTACTATACAGTCCGTTGTGATCTCATTTGCATTTGTGAAATGCATCTCTGAAGTGCTTATCACTTACTGCAGACTGAATATCTGACAAGTGGGAGAAAAAGCAGAGGGACTAGCCCAAAATGTTCTGGAATGAGTTTCTGAAAAGCATAACAGACAAAAAAATGGAAAAAACCAAAAAAGCCATACAAAGTGACTTAGCACTTAGAGAAATGGCCAGTCAGTGGGTATATATTATACATATATAATAACTGGTGCAAGGTTTCAACAGAGAGAAAAACTAAGCTGTATTTGCACAACTGAGTGTATCCATGAGAAGCTGCTATACTTGCACAAATACAGTTAAGTGAGAGTACAAGGAGGAAAACACCTTAATAACCTATGAAGTTATTACAGAATCCTGCAGGTTATTACAGTGTTTTATCAGGAATGCTTTCCCAGCCATTATAGGGGGTCATCAGTTATTATATAGAGAATAATGCATGTGCAGGTGTATTTTATGGGGATTTTTCACACACCCGAGGTGTGTGACAATCCATAAACCCCCGACAGTGAAGCTCGAGAGGTTTATGAGATTATCACGCAGTGAGGGTGTGTGAAAAATCCTTACAAAACAACATTTTCACAGGCATTATTTTTTTATCATAACCATATATATAACAACCAGTATATACTTTATATTTATGTGTAAATAATTAATTGTTAAATAAACAGCCAGAGAGTACTATGTATTTATATATACGTGTAAGTAAGTAGTTGTTAAATAAACAGCCCCAATGTGTACTGTATATGCGTGTAAGTAAGTAGCTGTTAAACATTTGGAATATACTGTATATGTATGTGTAAGTAAGTTGTGTTAAATAAACAGCCAGTATATACTGTATGTATAAGCAAGCAGCTGTTAAACAGGTTATACTGCATATGTATGTGTCTACAAATAGATGTTGGACAACCAATATGTACTGTAAATATGTGTGTAAGTAGCTATTAATTAAACAACCAGTATATACTGAAATGTATGTGTAAATAAGTAACTGTTAAATAAACAACCAGCTGTACTGTGTATTTATGTGTCTACAAATAGCTGTTCAACAACCAGTATATAGTGTATATGTATGTGTCTATAAGTAGCTATTAAATAAACAACCAATATATGATGCATATGTATCTGTATATAAGTAGCTGTTAAACAACCAGGATATACTGTATATGTCTATGAGTTTTATTTATTTATTTAACCCTCTGGTTTTAGGCCCATCTACAAGGGGTACAGCTGCCAGTATTACAGCTGCCCGAGAGGTACCACTGATGGAAATATGTAAAGCAGCTACCTGGAGGTCAGTCCACACCTTCACTAAGCATTATGGCCTGGACACTCAGTCCAGGAGTGATGCCAGATTTGGCATAGCAGTTCTGCAGTCATTTTCCTAAATAGATTCTTGCCCACCTCGAGGTACTGCTGCATAGTCTGCAAGAGTAATAATATTAGTGGATTCCTGGGGTTAGAAGAAAAAATTACTCAACTGTAGTAATCTTGTTTCTTCCTGAGGGCTCCACTAATATTATTACGCCCCCCCCTTGCCTCCCCTTTGGAATCAGTAACTAGGAAAATCCTCTCCACAGCTGATAATCTGTATAGTGGGAGTGGCATGCCACCTACTGGCACTTTCTAGTAATGTCTTTTAACTCATAGGTTCTTTTTTCTAAGGCATATCTGGCTTTAAGAAAAAGGGGACATTTATTTCTCTGGTCTAGTTAATGTTATTAGTTACCCCAGTTGGGGCACCAGTTTTTTCCTCTTGTAATTTAATTATTTATTTATATGTTTTATGGCCTCTTTGCAGGCTTCTAAGAAATCTGAGGTTAGAATGTAGGCAGTTACAATGGGCAGTTTGAAATTGAATGCACTAGCTAAAGATTCCATCATTAGCATAGCAATCTGTTTGGCTCTGGTGTAGTGCTGATTTAAAGGAGCACTGCAAGAGTAATAATATTAGTGGATCCCTTTGGAAGAAATAGGATTACTACAGGTGAATAATTTTTTCTTACTGTCTTGCATCCCTACAATGTTTTCATCCTGTATGCTGAATTTGCACTGTGTTGTATTTGTGAACATATGTGGTGGAATGTACCATTCCTATGATTCCAAAGTCCCAGAATCCGCTGCAAACTGGAAATAAGTCCTCTGGGTTCTGTGTCTTATATGCTAAAATATGTTTAAATAAATACATACATACATAAATAACCTCCCAATTAGCTGTTTGGCGGGTAAAAATAAATGGTTTAATACTATAGTTGTTTATTGTGCCACATAATTCCGAGCTCTGTAAACGATAACAGCTTGCTGTCCCCAGCACCGTGTCAGGGCTGTTGCTCATTGGATGCAAATATATGCTGCCGGCCATTCATTGCTCTTGCCCCCACCCCACCCCCGATGGCACATGTTAGCACAAAAGTGTAGATGGCACCTTACGGGGGAGGAAAGCACCAGTAGCTGTGCGTGGTGCTTTCAAGGATTCCCACACCAGTGGCTGTGCCCGTGTCCCTCTTCTGATGAATGAGAAATGTTCCCAAGACAAGAAGTGGCAGAGCCTTCCCTGCTCTGGATCCTGCCATGTATAGTGTTGGGAGTCAGGAGAGGTGTTGGTCTAGAAGGAGACCAGGAGATGCGACCAGTAGTCTCAACAGGATAACACCATCAGGAAGTGACCTAGAAGACTAGGAGCTAAAGAAAACATTGAAGATAAGGCTGACCGGGGGACAATTTTAAATTTCTATTTAGTTGTTGAGCTCTCTGGAAGTAAGTTCCTTTTCAGGAGCTGCCTGAGTACAAAGCAATACATGACCTCCAAGGAGGTGAGGAAAGCGGTAGGGGTAAAGAGGGCAGCCTTTATAAAGTATGAGCAGACAGCAGAGAGTAGGGAAGCTTAACTGGACAGACCAAAGGAAGTGGGGGCAGCAGATAGAGGAGGGCCAAAGACGGTAAACAGAGTTTAAAATTGCAGACAGAGTCAAGGAAAATGATACATTCTACTACTATACAAGAATCAAAACAGCCCTGTAAAACCCGTGCATCATATCCGCAAAGAATATGGTGACCCATAACCCCATTTCTGGGTTATACCTGGAAATTAGCATGGGCTCGGTGTGCCTCTCCTGGTTACCAATTTCAAATAAATAAGTAAATGACTTGGAACCTTTTTTAAGATGCTCTCTCACTTTGCTAGTCTTGAGCCTCTCAGTATTCCAGTAGGATTTTCGAGCTCTATGATAGATTAGAGATGATCCTTGAAGCCAATAAATAAAAATAAATACAGAAAAAATAGGAAGAAGTGTATAATTCAGCTGAAGCTGCGTCTCAGGATTTTGGCAAGTCTTGCTCAGCTTCTAAGTGAGATTTATGAGTACTCGCTCACAACACTTTCAGAGAATTGGAAAGCAGTAACCAAATTTATCAAACATTTAGAAACTTCAGTGGGCATGTGGTGGAATAATAATGGACTGGCAAACAAGCAGTCTACTAGACCAAGGCACAACCCTTTTGTACAGTGACCATTCTCTCTATGTCTCTGGTTTTCAGAACCTGGGGAAGAGCATGTCATCTGTGGAGTTCATCACTAACCTGGAGGGCTTGAATGAAGGAAGCAATTTCCCCAAGGACTTGCTGAAGGTATACAAAATTTTGACGGGAAGACAAACTGGCAAGTATATGTGCTGGCAGCATCCCACTCATGGCAAAACTGTCTCCTTGTTTGCAGGGACTGTACCAGTCGATACGCAGTGAGAAACTGGAATGGGCAATGTAAGTAGACTGGCACAATTTCGTACTCTCATCGTGCAGTGCAGTCATTTTTTTTTTTAGTTCCCCCCGCTTTTATTCTCTCCCTACCCAACTCTTAACAGTTGGGGGTGTCATAGCCACACCTATGCTCTGTTCAGAAGGGAGGAGTGAGCAGCTGCCTTCCCATCGGACACTTAGCTGCTGCTTAATTAGACATGAGGAGGGCATGAACACAGTGCAGCCTTTCCTCCTCCCCTCCAGGAGCCAATCATCTTGCTCCACAATGCACCCAACCCCCAACTGACCCCAGTGTAGTATTTTGAGGCTGGCATGCCAACCCCCCTCCCTTCCAGAAGGCAATGAGATGCACTGGACTGCTCTGTCTTAGTTTTGGACATGAAAGCCTGACCTGACGGTTACTGCCTGTTCTCCAGGGATGAGGACGAGCCGATGGGCACCTCGATGACCAGTTTAGAGGACAAATCTGATATCAGCAGTGGAGCCTCAGTCAGGAGTAAGTTCAACCCCTTCATAGAACTGTCGTACGACCAGAAGGGGACAACCTACAAGCAGGGTTTCCTCACCCGGAAGATCCACGCAGATATCGACGGGAAGAAAAGTAAGTTTTGTTATTCTTTGTCTACATGGTCAGAGTTTCTGCCTCATACCAAACCAGTGACACTGTGGTTTGGGTCTTTGTGCCATGCAACCCCCTCCATCTTGATTAAGTGTTTGTTGTTTTGTTTTATTTAGCTCCCTGGGGAAAGAGAAGCTGGAAAACCTTCTACACAGTTCTGAAGGGCATGGTGCTCTACCTACTGAAGGTATGATGTGCTGCTGTATTCCTAGGTTTCAAGAAAAAGGAGCAGCACAGGGGCATTAACATGCATTGCAGAATGGCTGGCCTACTAATGGGCCTGAAGCATAGCTAAGTGCCTGTGGTTCTGAACTGGTGTGTAATACTTGATAACATCCAGGGTAGAGGGAATGATTGCTGTTCATATGACAATGGAGATTGAAACTATTTCTTTTTTGATTTAGTTTATTTAGTAATTTAAGGTTGTAAGGGACTCTTGGTCCATTGTCCCCCAACACACAAACACACACACTTCATAGCACAGGTGAATAAATACAGCGCAGACATGTACTGATTTATTGAAGTTCTCTACCCTCTACTACCCTTGTGTACATACTACATGTGAGATTCCTACCGCTCTGCTACCCATATGTGTACATATTATATGTAGGGATTCACTATATGTAGGAATTCCTTACCCGCTCTACTGCCCATGTATGTAAATACTGTATGTAGGGATTCCCTCACCGCTTTACTAACCATATGCATAGATACTATATGTAGAGATTCTGTACCCACTCTACTGCCCATATACGTACATAGTATATGTAAGGATTCCCTATGCGCTATGCTAGTCATATATGCACATACTATATGCAGGGAATCCTTACCCGCTCTGCTACCCATATATGTACATACTATATGTAAGGATTTCCTACCCACTCTACTGCCAGTTTGCATATACAATACAGGTAATGGTTCCTTACCCACTGTACTACCCATATGCTTGCATTCTATATGTATGGATTCCCTAGCCCTGTACTATCCATATATGTGCATACTATATGTACAGATTCCCTACCTACTGTACTGCCCATGTTTGTACATACTATCTGTAGGTGTTGCGTACCTGCTTTACTAGCCATGTATATACCTCCTATATGTAGGAATTCTCTACCCACTCAACTACCCATATACATACATTCTATATGTAGGCATTCCCTCTGCTCTCAACTACCCATACACATACATATCTAGGGATAACCTACCCATTCTATAATCCATTTATGTACATACTATAAGTAGGTGTTCTTTACCCACTCTACTACCCATACACCTTACATGCTACATGTAGGGATTTACTACCCTCTCTACTACCCATATACCGTACATGCTATATGTAGAGATTTACTACTCTCTCTACTACCCATATACCTTACATGCTACATGTAGGGATTTAGTACCCTCTCTACTACCCATATACCGTACATGCTACATGTAAGGATTTACACCTCTCTACTACCCATACGCCTTACATGCTACATGTAGGGATTTACTACCCTCTCTACTACCCATATACCTTACATGCTACATGTAGGGATTTACTACCCTCTCTACTACCCATATATGTACATACTGTATGAAGGGATTCCCTACCCGCTGTTCTACCCATATACATACATACTGTATGATGGAATTCCTGCTACGCTCTACTACTCATATACGTACATATGTAGAGATTTCCTATCTGCTGTACTACCCATATATGTACGTACTGTATGTAAGGGTTCCCTACCTCCTCTACTACACGTATATATACATACTATATGTGGGATAGATATAGGGATTCCCTACCTGCTCTACTAATATGCATGCATACTATGTGTAGGGATTCCCTACCCACTTTACTACCCATATGCATACATACTATATATAGGGATTATTTACCCACTGCGCTTCTTGTATATGTACATACTATATGTAGGGATTGCCTATCTGCTCTATTACCCAAATACATATTAAATGTAGGGATTGCTACCAACTCTACTACCCATATATGTACATACTATATGTAAGGATTCCCTACCAACTCTACTACCCATATATGTACATACTATATGTAGGGATTGCCTACCTGCTCTATTACCCAAATACATATTAAATGTAGGGATTCCCTACCAACTCTACTACCCATATATGTACATACTATATGTAAGGATTCCCTACCAACTCTACTACCCATATATGTACATACTATATGTAAGGATTGCCTACCTGCTCTACTACCCATATACGTATTATATGTAGGGATTTCTTACTAACTCTACTACGCATATGTGTACGTACCATATGTAAGGATTCCCTACCCACTCTACTACCCATATATGTACATACTGTATTTTGGGATTCCTTCTACTCCACTACTCATATACGTACATTTTATATTTAGGGATTCTACCACTCTACTACCCATATACGTACATACTGTATATAGGGATTCCCTACCCACTCTACTACCTTGTACATACATACTATATGTAGAGATTCCCTATCCCTTCCCACTCTACCGCCCGTATATGTACATACATGGGGGTGAGAGCTCCACCCTTCCAAGTTTGGTATTATATTATTAATTTGCTGAGTTGCACCTTATACTGACCCACTTATTGTTACATATTTGTTTGTCTCTGTAATTTTATTGTTTTATTGAAGATTTTGGGGTGGGTATTTGTTGTTGTTAGTTTTTATTTGATTTGGGTGGTGTTCAAGTTATTCTATGTGTGTTTGCTGCTAGTTTTAGTAAAGTGCTGGGACGGTCTAAAGACGGTCAGGCAGTATTCCCCCACCAGGCTCAGGGAATTGCGTCCTTTTGACTGTCTCTACCTACCATCTGAAACCTACAAATGCTGTCAATCTTTAGGGATTGCCAGGACGCGTAGGAAAAAAGGGAGAACTGGGTCTGGTGGGGGAATGGAAAGGGGGGGGGCCGAATTGGGGTGGTGGGGACCAGGAGATGCCCTGGGGTGAAATGGTGTCAGGACAGGGGCAATCCCTGTCTTGTTCCCATAGCCAAGGGCTCAGCAGTAGATGCTGGACAGGAGTCGCAGTCTTCCTCAGCTTCCCATCCAGCTCGAGTGGTGTTATGTAATGCCAGAGCCATTAAAAACAAGATGGCTATTATAGCTGATCCTGTTGAAACGGTGGATCTGGCATGTATCACCGAGACCTAGCTGGATGAAAATGCAGGCCTAGTATTGACTTCTGCAGTTACAGCTGGGTTCTCAGTGATCCACCGCCCAAGGTTGGATAGTAGGGGTGTGGGCTTAGCCATCTTTTTTAAGACCGAACTGGGTCTTGTGGATGTTCCAGTGGGGAACACCAGATCCTTTGATTGTATCATGGGAGAGGGTGTAGGTTGCAGGATACTCCTCATCTACCGTCCACCAGGTGTTGGGGGTGTATTCCTGCAGGAGATAGCGGACTTCATTGTTGACATGGTATTGGAGTCTCCCAGATGGATAATTCTGGGGGAATTCAATGCCTGGGTTGGCGATGAATTCTCACAGTTTGGTCAAAATCTCCTCCAGCTAATGACAATGGTGGGCCTTATACAGGTGGTTACCTCCTCTACCCACATAGGAGGTCACTCACTGGATCTGTTGTTCCTCCTGGAGATGGAGATCTCAGACATGGGGGTGGAACCAGTCAGTTGGTCTGACCATCACACCATAGGATTCAGTTTTGGGGCCCCCCAAATGGACCTACCCCTTCGGAGATGGTCCGGTACCGCCCTTTAAGGGGAGTTACCCCAGATGGTCTGTCAGCGGTCGTGGACCTATTGGGATTGCTATGTGAAAGCACAAGTCCAGGGGATCTCGTACTGGCCTATAACAAGGCAGTGGGAGATGCATTGGACTTGATTGCTCCTGTTCGCCTTCGACCACTCACCCTTCGCTCAAGGTCCCCTTGGTATGATGCTTCCTTGAAGGAGCTGAGGTGAGTTGGTCGACGGTTGGAGAGAGCATGGTGGAAGTCTGGCCTGCATGCTGACAGGCTTAGATTGATGGAATATTATAAAGGCTATCAATCAGAAATGACCCGTAAGAAGGCAGAGTTCCTGTCCAGGGAGATTTCTGCTGCGCAGAATGGATTGGCTCAGCTTTTCTGATCTGTTGACAGATTGTGCAGTCCAATCCGTCTCCATTCCGGAAGAGCTTTTTTCACAACTTAAGTGTGATGAGCTAGCTCGATTCTTCGCAGATAAGGTTGCCAGCATCAGGTCTGGAATCGGCCCGGCTCTCCCTGTGAGGGGTTGCGGAGGTTGATGGGAGGTGGTGAGCACCCAGTCTGTCTGGACGGATTTCAGCCAGCCAGAATTCATGGATATTGTGAAGATTGTCCAGACTTTGCACCCAACCTGTTGTAGTTTGGATCCGGGCCCTACCCTCTTTTAGTGGGGTGTGTAGATGCTATTTGCCCAATCCTAGCTGAAATTGTCTAGAGATCTTTGGAGAGGGCGGTCTTTCCAGATCCCCTAAAGGAGGCGGTCATTCGACCACTCCTTAAAAGCCCTCCTTGGACCCCGACTGTCCAGCTAACTACTGGCCTGTCTCTAACCTGCCCTTTATGGGTTAGGTTATTGAGAAGATGGTTGCGCTGCAACTGGCTGATCGCCTTGCAACTCACAATGTCTATGAAGCTCTCCAGTCTGGACTTAGGAAGAGGCACATCACGTAGATCGCCCTTGTTCGGGTATTAAATGACCTCCTAATGGCGAGAGATCGAAAGGCTCGTATCATCTTGGTCCTTCTCGATCTCTCAGCAGCTTTTGACACTTTGGACCATGGTGTGCTTGGAATCCCTGCGGTTCCTTTGTGGACTGTCGGGTACAGTCCTCAAATGGTTTTGATCATTCCTCATGGGCAGATCTCAGAGGGTGGTCACTGGAATTTATTCCTCTGATGCCCTCCCCCTGTCCTGCGGGGTGCTGCAGGGCTCCATATTGGCACCCATGTTGTTCACAGTGTATATGCTGCCATTGGGAGATATCATCAGGCGATACATCTTGAGTTTTCACTGCTATGCAGGTGATACTCAGCTGTATATGTCCTTTATACCCGGACAGGTTGATGCGATTTCAGTGCTAAACAACTGCCTCTCCAAGATCAATGACTGGATAAGCTCTAGCTGGCCAAGACTGAATCCAGATAAGACTGAGGTGTTGGTTGTGGACCCGGGTCACCGGGGGAGGACGAGTTTGGGGGCTGGGCATGTGTCAGGCCTATGGCTTGTCGGTGTTCAGCTCACTACCTTAGATCGGATGCCTAACCTGGGCGTTATTTTTGATGATGGCTTAACCCTGAAATCTCAGGTGTCAGCCGTGGTTAAATCTTCATTTACCATATGAGGAATATCGCCCGGGTGAAACACCTGGTTCCACGGATGACCTTCCAACACTGGTCCATGCCTTCATTACCACCCGTCTTGACTACTGAAATGCCCTCTACGTAGGGCTGACTGAGGTTGATATCCGCTTCTTGCAGATAGTGCAGAATGCTGCTGCCAGGCTGTTGACTGGTACTTCAAGGACCAGCCACATTACGCCTGTGCTGCGCGGACTGCACTGGCTGCCGGTTCAGTGGCGGATCACCTATAAGGTAGGCTTGCTTACCTTCAAAGCCCTACACGAACAGGGACCTGACTACCTGAAAGATCTCCTGACTCCCTACTCCCCCAATTGTCCTCTCTGATCTGCTGATGAGGGATTGCTAGAGATTCCCAGGGTTCGTTTAAAAACTTCTGGTGCCCTTGCTTTTTCATTTGTAGCACCAACCCTGTGGAACTCTACCTTGTTGGTTAAGAGAATGCCTGACCATCAGTAGTTTTAAATCTATGTTAAAACATATTTATTTTCATTAGCCTTCCCAGATTGTTCTTAAATAATTTATATTGTTGTTTCATCTTGTTATTATATCTGTATTTTAAAGTGTACAGCGCTTTGATATTTGAAGGCGCTATATAAATAAAGCTTTGATTGATTGATTGATACTATATATAGGGTTTCCCTATGGTTAGGTTTCCATCGGGCTGTTGAACTAGAGCTGTTTATAATCTATTATGGACAGGTGGGCAGTTTGTTTGCTTGTTTACTTGTGTGTATGTTTGGCTTGTTTATTTGTGTGTATGTTTGTATGTTTTGTCCAAGAAAGACACACTGAGCTGCCAACAACTTGGGTGGCATTTTTAAAACCCCGTGTCTGTTTTTGGATGTGGATGCTGAAATTCAATTGGGAAGTTAGAGCAAAAAAGTTGGGCTAAGCTTCTCAGATGGGATTTCGCACTTGTGTCAGAAAAATGGATGTAAGTCCCGTAGTTGCAGCAAAAATTGTTGTAAACTGCAGGAAATGTTGCAAATGCATCCAGGTATATGTGACTGGGACGCAGACAGGAGATGGGCAGAAGGGACCTCGGTTTAATGTCCCATCTGAAGGCGTCTCTTCAGCAGGGCAGTACCCCCCCATAGTGTAGCACTAGTGCCAGTGTTCGGTATTAGCAATTAGGTTTCAAAGACGTTCTTCAATAATTTACTGTTCTGAGGTTTCAGGGATGGTATTGTCTACTATGGACTGGTCTGAGGTTTCAAGGGACGTTATCTTCTGCTATGCACTGGTTTGAGATTTCAGGGAAGTAAATTTTTATAGGGTTTAAGCACAAAGCATAAAAAGTAAGGAAATGGAAGATTTGAAGGAAAGTCACTGAAGCCTTGGTGAATCTGTGGTGTTGGTTCATCAGGGTTTGAACAATCATGTGACACAGTGTTGGCATTGCCTTAATTTTGGCAGTGCCTTTCCAGGGACAGAAAAATACACACACACAGCAATTCTTGGATAGAGTGTGCCAAAGGTAGGGTAATGCCAACACTGCGTTATGGAATTGCTCAAACCTGAGCCCTGTCATGTTCCATTTGTGGTTCATTCTCTCACCAGTCTGCCCTTTGCCCACTCACAGTCCAAGAACTAGCTAGCATTCCACTTGCTGCATCCACGTCGTCTTCTTCAAGCCCAGGAGTTTTCTTTATTCTCCAAAATCAGCAATTGCCATCAAATTGTAATGGCTGCAGGAGCCTTCATATGTAACAGCTTGCTTGGCTGGTGCTTTCTCCATATTTTTCTCCCATTTCTCTCCATGAGAAGGTCCACCTGTACCACGCCATCCTTGTGGGGGGGGGGATGACGACCCATGATGAGAGACCACCCCCCCATGATGAGAGACCACTCCCACACCATAGCAGGAGATAACCTCCCCAAGTGTTAGAGTATGTTACCTTTGTAGCACTTCTGGCTTAGCACTGGGAGTTGGATTTGCACCGTGAACCAAACTATCGCATAATAAGCTTCCTCCAGCCTCACTGGCTGGCATCTGCAATACTTTTTTGTCCTTATTTAGTAATGATGTATCTCCCCACTCTCTCCTCACTTACTATTTACAGGATGAATACAAACCTCAGCGCCAGTCCTCAGAGGAAGCCATCAGCATTCACCACACCTTGGCAGAGGTAGCCAGCGAGTACACCAAGCGTCCAAACGTCTTCCGCCTGCAGACTGCCGACTGGCGGGTTTTTCTCTTTCAGGCTCCGTAAGTGTGGCTCACACCTCTCTGAACCCTGAACATGGTGGGTGGGTTATTGAGGGTATAGAGTCTAAGCAGGTATGTGGTGGGGAATGATCCATTAAAGAGCAGGGCGGCGGGGGTATAGGTTTACAGGTGCTGAGGGATGTCTCTTTTGGTATGAGACAGCAGTATGAGCCCGATGACCATGAACCCGAGCATCTCCTGTGTGCTCAAACTTTGTGAGACGATACTCTTATACTGTATCTGATATTAATCTGCAACCAATAACCAGCAGGGCAAGTTACTGGTAAAATCCGCTGTATACACCGACTTTTCCTACTCCAAACAGCTGAGTGTGTGAGCCGCTGATTTTAAAAGACCATGGGGGTGGAGCACTGAAACGGGGTGGCTAGACCCCTAGCGAAAACATGCCAGCTACAAAACATGTAATGTGCACTTTGATGGGTTGTACTATAGGTAATATAACATGGCCAAACATGAAGCTGTAAAGAAAGTAGCAGCACAAACAGGGGCTTGGTTTTTGACCCTAGTGAAACATTATTTTAAAGCTCATACATACTTGAATTGAATTGCACAGACTTTTCCACTGCCCCAAATGTGTACTTATTGAAATGTTATCTTCTGCAATACCAGCCAGCAGGGCTGGTTAGAGGAACAGTCAGCACCAAGGGCCCCACACTCAAGTAAAGGGCTGGTCCCAGTGTGCACTTTGTGTGCAAAAACATTTTGGTTTATTTACTGTTTATTTCAGTATAGTTGATTTATCAAACTAATTTCGCTTAATTCTAGGCTGACATTTGTTACTACAAATCCTAGAATCCCTTGCAGATGACATCAGAGCAGTAGGCAGCAGTGAGACATTTCAGTAGTCTGCAGTGCATGTTAGAGTTTATATAAACTGATCTTCGTGTTTTTTTTAGTTGTTTAACCAGGAGTAGCACACTAAGCTGAAAGCTTGTTTACAGGTGTGACCTGGGCACACAGGGAAGTTAAGTGACTTGCTCAGGGTCACACAGTATACAAGTGGGGGCTGTGGGATTCAAACCCAGGTCTCCAGATTTGCAGCTCAGAGTCTTAGACCACTGAGCTGTATTGCCTCCAGATTTGCTGGTCCCGCTGTCCTCCATGAGCTATGTACAGTCACAGAGGACTGTACTTAGCCCCTGGAGAGAAGCAGTCTCTGAAAATATTGATTGGAGATTATAAAAGCTCTAATATGCACTGAAGGCTATTGATCTTTTCACTGCTGTCTGCTGCTCTGATTGTTGTAGCAAAAGAAGATGTCAGCCTATAATTAAACAAAATTAGTCTGATACAACGTACTGTACTACAGTAAAGAGTAAGTAAACCAAAATGTGTTTTTTTTTTATTTTTTTTTATTAAAGTCCAGGAATTACAACTCTTTGAGTCAGGGACTCATTTACAAAGTCTCCACGTCATACATAGAATGAAGACAGATACGGAGTATAACAGAATACAGTGACTTAAGTATAGAGGCAATAATGCATAATACGTACATAGAGCAACACCAAAGGTGTGTATAGTTGAATCATATATTAGAATCAGATACATATTCCCCAGTGGAACTTTGAACTTGTAGAGGAGTTTATCTGCAATCGCAGTTAGAACTGGACATAATGTGGCCTCGTAGCTCAGATTTAAAAGACCCCAGCCTGGGGATAGATAAGGTAGGATCAGGGATTGAGTTCATCCAGAGTGGAGCCCTGCGGCGAAAGCACCTTTGGCCAGCAGTGGTCTTCACAAAAGGGATGCGAAAAGCAGTAGTGTCAGAGTGTCTTGTCAGTGGCCTGTGCCAGCAAACTCGTTTGGAGGAGTGAGAGACAGCTGGGGGGGTTAGCCCCAATTGGATTTTTTTGGCCAATAAGCAGGTCTGGTAGAATAGACGCCCCTGAAAGTTTAGCCATGATGAACGTTGATAAAGGTCACAGGTATGCGTGAGCTGATCACAGCCTGTGGCCAGCCGGCAGGCTTTGTTGAGGGTGCGTTTAATGCTGGTCAGGGCAGTGTCAGAGGCGGTGCCATAGATGACTATGCCATAATCTACCAGGGAAAGGATGGAGCTAGAGGTGGCTAATCGGAGGGTGTCAGGAGGGAGACAGGGTCTATGTTTATACAGGAGACTAATTCTGATGTTAATTGCAGAGCATGTCAACGCAATATGCTCGCGGAAGGTAAGGGCCGAGTCAGGGGTGACCCCTAAATATTTAAAACTGGTAACTGGTTCCAGCGTGGTACCCTGGGAATTTGTTATAGATATTTTGGCCGTGTTGTGTTGATGTTGAAGGTGGGCGAATAGCATGACCTTCATTTTTTTGTAGTTGAGGACAAGCTTGTGGGAGGCAAACCATGATTCTATTTCTGTGAAGGAGCCCTGCAAGGATTTTTGGAGCTGGGTAGGGTCTGGGTGCCGACTAAAGATCACAGCATCATCTGCAAAAAAGGAGAAGGCTCCCAGTGGAGGCCATAGGGAGGGAGTTTAAGTACAGTGAGAAAAAGATCAGGCCAAGGATGGACCCTTGGGGGACACCCGACCGGACAGGAAGGTTTGTAGAAAGGGTGCTATTTATCTTCACTTGCTGGGTACGGCCATGGAGATAGTTGGAGAACCAGCCAGCGATCTCTTGGGATACGCCAACAGAGAGGAGGGAGTTTATGAGCATATTGTGATTGACAGTATCAAAAGCCTTGGAAAGATCGATATAGACAGACACAGCCAATGCTCCCTGGTCTAGGGCATCATGGATAAAGGAGGTAAACTCTAGCAGGGCAGTGGTTGTGCTGTGCCCTTTCCTGAAACCATGTTGCTGCTGACACAGTAGATGGTGCGAGTCTAAATAGTCAGTAAGTTGATCTGCAGCTATTTTTTCTAATGCTTTTGAGAGGGAAGGAAGTATGGAAATGGACCTATAGTTACTGCTGGAGGTACAGTCACCATTTTTATGAACTCGAGTAATAACCGCCCTTTTCCACAGTGAAGGGAACTGCCCTAGGCACAGGGACATATTGAGTATTTTTGTTAGGGGTGTTAGGACTGTGTCAAGGGTTAAGGAGACCAGTTTTGCATCAAGAGAGTCACCACTCTGCTTGTCTTTCCAAGGAACATGGCAAGATATGTGCGGACAACACTAGGGGAGATCATTTTGAAGTGAAAAGGTGGAGCGCAGGGGGGTGGCAGGAACTGTCCAGTAGATGCAGTGAAGAAGTCAGGGGGGTTGATAGAACTGAGGTCAGAGAATGATGTATTGAAGGCATTTGCTATCTTGCTAGGGTCTTGGGTGGAAACATCATCAATAATAAGCATGGGGGAGGCAGACTTGCCACTAAGTTCCTTTATATTTTCCCAGAACCTTTTCCCAATTCCCCAGGTGGCAGTAAGGTTGGCCTGATAATAAGCCGCCTTTGCCTGGTGGATAGCCCAGGTGCATGAGTTTCAGGCAGCACGGAACAGTTGGCGATCAGAAGGGCGACCAGACTCAAGGGCACAGTGCCACAGGTTATCATGGGCCTTCATTTGGTTGAGTAAGGACCAATTTGCCCATGGGGAGGATTTCGTTTTTCCTATCCGCTTTACAAAGGGGGCAAAGATATCACAGGCGGTTTGGAAGGAGCTTATGAAGAAGGACAGGCGACATCCAACGATGACTGGTGATTGAGTGGAGACCAGTCAAGGTTAAGGAGATGGTTTCAGAAATGTGCCAGGGACCCTTTCTTTAGCATGGAGATCCTCGGGAGACTTTCAGCTGTTTGCCCAGTGACGGGGAATGATCACTGAGTGAGTCTGGGAGGACGTGGACATCCTGTATGCGCTCAGGATGATTCAGGAAGATGAGATCAATGAGGGAACTAGTGCCCCTGTTTTGGTTTACTCTAGTAGGGGTAAGTACCATTTGTGATAGATTTTGGGCAGCAGCTGCATCCCTAAGGGAGGATGTCTGGGGGGCAAGCCAGTTTGTGATGAAATCACCTAGGGCAATGATTTCCGAGTTTTTTGGGAGCTGGGCGATGATGTTTAGGATGGATGTGAAAGCATCCTTTTGGTTGCGAGGAGGTATGTATACTGATATTAGGTAGAGAGATTTACCTGAGTTGCCAACAGCAACCCTAAGGGTGGGGGACTGTGCACCAGCTACAGGGTTCATTGTTGCAGTTGAATAGCTTACAGGTTGTCCCGAAGGTACAGCGCACTCCCTCCACCCCACCTACCCAGCCTATCCGATCTGAACAATGTATAGCCTGGTATGTAAACAGCTGAGTCTGGGGTATCCTGAGACAGCCATGTTTTGGTTACAGCTAGGGCATCAGGGTTGTGGAAGCAGACCCATGCTTGAAGTTGGGCGAGTTTCTTTTGGAGGCTACATATGTTTATGGCAGCCAGCCGTAGTCCTTTGGATTGCGTTGATAAGCAAGGGGTGGGGACAGTGGGGCCAGGATTGGGGTGTATATTGCCCACAAGTAGCAGGAGGATAATAGAGATCCTGGATAGGGTACTTTTTAGGATCTTCTTGTGATTACGCAGTGATGGGCCTACATGGTGGGGTGGCTTGTTGGTAAAATTAGAGCAGGCAAAACGCAATATTTCTTGGCCATATAGAAAAGGGGTAACCACGGCTTCTGGGAGCAGGTGGTTAGGAGCGAGTGGGGGTGGGACATGGTTACTGAAGCAGGAGTAATCACAGGGGTGGGCAGAAGAAGGGGTGTTTGGGGGCAGGAGACGGGGTAGTGTGAGGTTGAGTAGGGAAGGAGCAGGGGCTTGGTACGCTGAGAGGAAGGGTTATTGAGAGGAAAATAAGCCATGACATCATTTTGTGAGAGAGCGCAAGAGAGAGATATAGCAATGTTGCTTAGCAGTTTTGGGGTGGTTTTAGTATAAAATCTATAGTTGTTTATGCTTGTAAGTTTGGTAAAGACTGGTAAGTTTACTGCTGGTGTGAGAGGAGATGTAGGGCCAAAGGTTTGAGGAGGTTGTTTGTGATGTTTGGATATTCTTATATTTCACACACCGAGCAACGTGTTGGAATGTATGGGCAGAATAAATAGTGGCCACTAGTGGCAGGTACTGATAACCTGCCTATGGGAAAGTTGCCTGATTGGTTTTGTCAAGTCACCTGGGTCCCTCAATACAACACCAAGTCGGCCAAGGGTGGTGGCGGGGGCGGTGGGGTAGCTGACGCATAGTGTCAGCGGGAGCTCCTATTCCGAGTTTCAAAATTTCAGGGCTGCGTGTCTGCAGTGCTGCTGCTTGGAAGGCTGCTCAAAAAACGCATGTTACCTAGGAAATGCTGTGGGGGTCCTTAACAAAGCTCGGGGAAGGGTGTCCTACCCTCACGACCTTCACCCACAAGGGGAGCCTTGATGTGCTGGGAAATGTTGCGGGGGTCCTTAACAAAGCCCAGGGCAGGGTGTCCTACTGTCACGATCTGCACCCACGAGGGGAGCCTTGATGTGCTGGGAAAGCGCTGCGGGGTCCTTAACAAAGCTCGGGAGGTGTCCTACCCTCATGACCCGCACCACGAGGGAGCCTTGATGTGCTGGAAATGCTGCAGGGGTCCTTAACAAAGCTCGGGGGGTGTCCTACCCTCATGACCTGCACCCACGAGGGGAGCCTTGATGTGCTGGGAAATGCTGCAGGGGTCCTTACCAAAGCTCGGGGGAGGGTGTCCTACCCTCACAACCTGCACCCACGAGGGGAGCCTTGATGTGCATACAAAGTGCACATTAGGACCAGCCCGGGGTTCTTTGTGCTGTTTCCCTTTAAAGAATATTTTACTAGCCCAGTACAAAATCTACCAGCATTTGGCTAGTGGGCTGGTGCCAGTTTCAACCACAGTTATACCATAAGACATCTCACACAGCATCTATAAGCATAACTCACTCAAGTTGGCTAGATTGATTTATAATACGTTTTCTATTTAATTTTCTTTTTTTTTTAAAAAGCTCTTATAGTGCTAGCTGCCCTCCCACCACCTCTAAAGTGGAGCGCTCCATTTTAACGTTCCTTGTGTGAGATAATTATAGTACACGTAGAAGTAGAGGTCCTGTAATTCTGATTGCTGATTGGCTGAAATCACATACATGATATATAATAACAGCGGAAGCTGTGGAATACACACACACACACACGCACGCGCGCGCGCACACACACACACACACACACACACACACACAGTTTACAGCAGAGGAGAGGGCCGTTCTACTTGTTCTGTAAAGGGAGGCTGTCCTTTTCTAATTTTTTTCCGTAGAGCATTTTTCCTCCTGGGGCAGGCACGCAGGTTCTCAGCCCTGTCCCCACTCCCTGTGATCAACAATCGCCTCTCTCAGTCCACCAGGGGCTAAGTCCATCATAGATTTCCCCCTGTGATGGGGCCAGGAGGGGGAATGCCATCCTCCCTCTCTGATCAACAATCCTGATTCTTCTCGGTAGTTGAGCGGCGGTGTGGGTGAGCAAGCAGGGCTTCATGAAGCTCCCCTTCCCCAGTTTTCTATGTTCTTTCTCTTACCCCTGTCTCAGAGACACATCAGTACGTGCATGTGGAGGTGCGCGTGTCCTGCAGAACCACTGGCCCACCCCTCGAGTCACTCGCTTACCCCTGTCTCAGAGACACATCAGTATGTGCATGTGGAGATGCACGTGTCCTGCAGAACCACTGGCCCACCCCTCGAGTCACTCGCTTACCCCTGTCTCAGAGACACATCAGTATGTGCATGTGGAGATGCACGTGTCCTGCACAACCATTGGCCCTCCTTGAGTCACTTTCGTTTACCCCTGTCTCAGGAGCACATCAGTATGTGCATGTGGAGGCAGCGTGTGTCCAGCAGAACCACTGGCCCACCCCTCGAGTTGCTAACACCCCTGTCTCAGAGACACATCAGTGCGTGCATGTGGAGCAGCGTGTCCTGCAGAACCACTGGCCACCCCTCGAGTCACTCGCTTACCCCTGTCTCAGAGACACATCAGTACGTGCATGTGGAGATGCGTGTGTCCTGCAGAACCACTGGCCCACCCCTCGAGTCACTCGCTTACCCCTGTCTCAGAGACACATCAGTACGTGCATGTGGAGACGCGCGTGTCCTGCAGAACCACTGGCCCACCCCTCGAGTCACTCACTTACCCCTGTCTCAGAGACACATCAGTACGTGCATGTGGAGACGCGTGTGTCCTGCAGAACCACTGGCCCACCTCGGAGTCACTCGCGTACCCCTGTCTCAGAGACACATCAGTACATGCATGTGGAGCGCATGTCCTGCACAACCACTGGCCCACCCTCGAGTCACTCGCTTACCCCTGTCTCAGAGACACATCATTATGTGCATGTGAGGCCTTACGTGTCCTGCAGAACACAGCCCCACCCCTCAGGTCACTCGCACACCCCTGTCTCAGAGACACATCAGTATGTGCATGTGGAGGCAGCGTGTCCTGCAGAACCACTGGCCCACCCTCAGGTCCTTTCACTTACCCCTGTCTCGAGACACATCAGTATGTGCATGTGGAGGCGCATGTGTCCTGCAGAACCACTGGCCCACCCCTCGAGTCACTCGCTTACCCTGTCTCAGAGACACATCAGTATGTGCATGTGGAGACGCGCGTGTCCTGCAGAACCACTGGCCCACCCCTCGAGTCACTCGCTTACCTGCTTTATCACTGGGCCTCCGCCTGGTGGCAGTCAGAGGCTGAGATGGCTGGCCACCCCTCTGTGGGAGAGGAAAGCAGTCCCTGGGACACTCGATCCTCTCCCACCCTGTCAACCCATGTTTGTTCCCGAACATGGGTCGTTAGCGTGGCAGGAGGTGAGGCGTTCAACTCCTTAGCCGTCAATGGCACCAGGCCGGCTGAAGTTCCCCCTTTTGTATGTAACATTTACAAAAAATACCTTTTCCATTTAGAGTTGTGCACATTTTCCCTTTGACCCTCTCCCACAGGGTGAGACAAATCAGGCAACCAGTGCCCACTAAAACAATTGGCTAGGCTACCAGATTTTGAAAGTAAGTGGCCAACCAGCCACCAGCCCACAAACTGATTTATCCCACCCAGCTCTCCTGCTACTTCTTTACTTTTTTGAAACTGTAATTTCATTCAAGTTTTCAAACATACACATTAAACATGAGAGAACTTCAACGTATGAACAGTCCTCAGAGGGTGAGACGCTGGTGTCTCCCTCTTTTCTGTTTTGACAGAGTCAGAGTTAATTTCCATATTGTAGCATTTTAACATTTATAGACTTGCTGGACCTGACTGCAAATAGAGGTGTGAAGGGTTAGATCTCCTCAGCTGGACCTTCCAGGATTCATTTTGCTCCTGTCTCACAAATGAATGCTGTGAAGGGGAGCCATATTGCTGTGAACTTACCTTTTTGTAACCTGAGGAGTGCTGCTAGTGTTTCCATTTCTTTGATATCGAACACTACCACTTCTTTTCTCATTTCTTTACCCTTTTTGTCCCCCAGAGTGCCCCACTCTTCTCCCTGTGGCATCCCCCACTCCAAGACCCTTTCCCTCTGCTTGCAGGGAAATCCCAGAGCTTCTGTCGGCTCAGTGGTGAGGAGGGCTGAGTTGCCTTGCACCTTACCTTTTCCAGTGCCAGCGAGCCACGTTCGGGAACATTCATGGATCATCGGGGCTCAGCCAGGGAGGGCCAGGACTGAACGTCCAAGGGACTGCTCTCCTCTGCCAGGGAAGAGAGGTCTTTTGGCATGGCCTAGGTTGCCCCGGAGGTGGAAAACTGGAGGTAGAGCAGTGTCAGGGAGGCACATATGGGAGGGAACTGCTGGGGCACATTGGGCAAGTGCGCCTCCACGCATGGGCATGACACTCCATACTGGGGAAGGGGGAAAGAGAGAAAAATGGCATCGGAGGGGCTTAATAATGCCCAGCATGGCTGCACACATGGCTGCACCACCGCAGGTCACCGCAGTGGTCTGTTTTGGATTTGTTGTATGTGGAGGGGTCGACGGCCTTCCCCTCTCAGCCCTGCCATGAGGGGAAAGCTCATGGGAAAACCCAGACCAGGTAGATGACTGGGCAGTTAGGTAGGCAGTGCTGGGGGACTAGGGACTGGGCCGATGAGCCATCCCTCCGAAAGCAGGGAAGAAAAACACCTGTATGGAGAAAAGAAATTCCAGAGTTTCTGTTTCTGATCACTGGTTCCAACAGCGTTTTTCAAAATCCGAAGATTCTATTGCTTAACCTTAATTCAAAATGGTGTCTCAGAGCTGATGAGTTAACCCCATATTAAAGGGCTAGTGCACTGCCTAAAATGAATATTAATTTAAAAACTCATGAACTGTTGCTTCTTATGTCCAAAGTGTTTTTTAATTATTTTCTGTTTTGCTAATTAGAGGGTTTTCTATCCTACAGTACCAGGTGTGATGTGTGGAACTGCATTCTGCAAGGAGGCTGACATTGCTAGATCTTACTTCGAGTGGGAGCTCTTGCAGCAGGCTATCACAATAAGGACTATGCCACAGGCACTAGGACCCACTAGAAAACTTCTCAGCCAGCAGTACCCAGCAGGCACTGCCCCCTGACGTCGGCTCCACTCCAACGTCAGCCCTGGTATAAAAGGGGGCGGACCCAGCTCCACCTCAATTATTTTCACGCTGTGTCCTGCGTATGTGAAGAGTTCTAGTTCTTGGCTTGCCAAGCCCAGCTAAAAACCTCGTTTTTTGCCTTTCCTCAGCATTTTCTCCACAGTTTTCGATGGTTTTCAAGTCTACCGACATATGTCTTCCCCGTCCCTCAGTCTCTTATTCGGGACCCCATGTTAACAAGTCTCGCGGTTGTGGCCATCCAAATACCATCAAAATGGCCATAAAGTCGCCTTCTGCCTGGGGCCTGACCATGACACTGCAGGCTGTTCCTCCTGCCAGAGTTTCACCAGTAGGACTGGCTCTGCTGCCTGAAGGCTACCTCCTAGAAAAAAAGATGGACCTGCACACCTCAGGGGAGAAGGCTAAGCACAAAGAAAAATCAAGAAAAGTGGTCCTCAGACACAGACCATAGTCGGCACCGGTCCAGGTCCTGGTCTCGCTTCCGCTCGCGGCTCGGCCGTCCCCGAAGAAAGCCTGCATTTCTCTGGCCTTAGGTGAGCATACCAAATCTAAAAAACAGGCTAAGGCTGGGCCTTCAGGGGAGAAGCCAGCAAAGCCTAAGGTGACTCTGCTAAGGGTCACTGTTAAGTCCTACGAGGCCAAAGCTTTGGCTCCGCCTTCAAAGCCATGGCACTGCCCGACAAGAGCATGCCCTTGGAGTCGGAAGGACACTCCAGCGCCCCAGTACCGTCACGTCAGTCCCTGCACGGCCGCGGTTGAAGGGCGACAGATTTTGGCTGGTGGCTGGTAGAGGGCACACGTCTCCATCCCTAAACTCTTTCTGCCCTGGGGCTCACGGAGGCTCCCTTCAGGGACCAATGTTCTGGACATTCCTTTCGAACCATGGCCTCAGTCTTCTCAAGGGCTGAGCTCCAGGATCTTTTCCTTCTGGTGGGGGCAGGTCCAGAAGCGGACCCCTCTGAAGCCGGCCCCGACTCCGGTACCGGATCCTTCAGGTGAACCACAGCCAGGAGGTGCATCTTAGCCACAGAAGACCCCCAAGAGGCTGCCGCCTACACCTCCTCCCAAGTCTCATTCCCGTTTACGGTCCTTGTCGGCGCTCTTCAAGATCGGATAGCCAACGCCAGGTCAGGTCTCACACCAGGAGCCATTCTCAATCTGTTAGGCAGGATCGTTCCCGATGTCGATCTTCTGACTGTCATCGGTCTCCGCTCCATAGTCGGTCCAGTGACCGATATCGGTCTTCGGACCTTCATTGGTCAGTGAGTCACCGACGTTCGAGTGGGGCTAGTCACAAGGATAGGTCCGGCTACTCAACACCCAGTTGCTCGACCTCCTCTTCTCCCTCTTCCATCTCAGAAATCAGGGGTTCCCCGGGAGAGAAGGACCAGCCCAGCTTACCTCCTGACGATCCAACTTTCATGAACATCATGAGGCCCAACCAGGCCTCCAATGAGTGGGATATGGAGGACCTGGATCCGAAACGCCGCCGATTGGCTAAGTACCTGAGGCAGAAGGAGCCCAAACCTCTTGTGGTGCCTCCTTTGGTGGACACACTCCAGGACCTCACTCGGATTACCTGGAAGCATCCGGCTTAAGTCCCGGCAGTTCCAAAGAAATCGAACAGCATATGGTCCAGTACCAGAATGCGCTCTGGGAACAGTGATAGGAGCTAGTGAATACCTTGCCAGACTCCGAGAAGAAGACAGAGAGTCTGGATCTTCTGAATTCGGGCTCAGATGTAGGTACACAAGTTTAGCGTGCCTCGTACGATACTGCAGATACGGCGGCCAGAGTGGCAGCATCAGGGGTCTGTCTCCAGCGCCATGCTTGGTTGAGAGTCTCTGGCTTTCACCAAGATTTGCAGTCCAGGATCTGGGACCTTCCATTCCAGGGTACCATTTTGTTTGGGCTGGAGACAGAGTCACTCATCTCTCGTCTTCAGGAGTCAAGGAAATCCATCTGGTCTGTCCATCAGGTGTACCACGGAGACCAGAGGAAACAAAGGAAACAACCTTTTCATAAGTTCTCAGGTGCCCAAGCCCATGCTAACCAACAGGGCCAGAGAGGTGGCTTTTGAAGAAGAGCCGGCAACCAGCAGCCTCGAGGTGCTCCTTCCCATGGTCCCAAGTCCTCCCAGGCCTCTCTGCCCACTTCCGGCTCTGCCCAGTGACTCCCTCCAGACCCCCCCTCCTCCGGCAGGAGTTCCAGGGGAGGCGGTAGGGGGTTGCTTCTCTTTATCTAAAGGGATGGAGCTCCATAACTGCGGACCAGTGGGTCCTCGGTATCGTAAGGAGAGGACATACTCTAGAGTTCACAGAGATTCCTCCAGACTCCCCACCAAGGTCCTCCAGATATCCTCCTTCTCACATTCCACTCATAGAAGGAGAGATACTGGCCCTCTTGCAAAAAAGGGCAATAGAAGCAGTCCCCTGCAGCAACCGGGGAAAGGGTATTATTCCCACTTCTTTCTGGTCCCAAAAAAGATACAAGATCTTTGTCCCATTCTGGACCTCAGCTCTTTAAACTGTTATATACAGTACAGAAGGTTCCAGATGAGTAACTTCCAGGACTGCTTCCTCTGCTGCACCAGAGGACAGCTCTATTCCATGACATGCAAGATCGTACATGCACTCAGGGTCTTTCCCCTCACAGGAAGTACCTGAGGTTCCACTTCCAGGGGAAGCATTATAAGTTTCAGGTTCTTCCGTTCGGCCTCTCCTCCACTCCTCAAGTCTTCACAAAATGCTTGGCAGTAGTGGCTGCGGCGCTAAGGCACCAGGGTCATTATGTCTTCCCTTACCTAGACGATTGACTGTTTGCAGCCCCATCAAGGTCACACCTTCTTCAAGCTCTCGGAGACACCTATACTCTGTTCTGAGACCTGGGGATCACCCTGAATCTTCCAAAGTCTTCTCCAGAGCCCAGCCAAAGACTTGTCTTTATAGGTGCAGTCCTGGATTCGGTTCAGGGCATGGCTTTTCTACCCCCAGAGAGGGGCGATCGCCTGCGGGAGATTGTTGGATCAGTCCTAGTAACCCCTCAGGTCCAGGCAAGGACCTTCCTCAGACTTCTGGGGCACATGGCAGTGGCCATTCCAGTCACTCCTCTGGCCCGCCTCCACATGAGAATCCCACAGTGGATGCTCAGAGTGCAGTGGGATCAATGCTCGAACAACCTAGACTGCATGGTCAGAGTCTCAGAGCTGGTAAAGAGGACACTTCTTTGGTAGTTGAACCCACCAAATTTGGAAAAAAGGGTCCCTTTCCATCCAGAGCCCCTGATTCAGACTCTGACAATGGATGCCTCAGATTTGGGTTGGGGGGGGCGCACCTGGGGGCCCGCCATACACAAGGGTCTTGGAGCCCAAGGAACGCGAACTCCAAATCAATGTCCTGGAAATGCGAGCGGTACTTAATGCGCTTCATGCCTTTCAGGAGGACCTCATGCCAGGCTCTCTTCTTGTTCAGACAGGCAACATGGCGGTCGTCTTCTATATCAACAAGCAAGGGGGTGCTCACTCTTATCCCTTGTGCAGGGAGGCGATGAGGGTCTGGTACTGGGCTCTGGAGCGGCACATCACACTGTCCGCGGTGCACATTCCAGGCGTCCTAAATGACTTGGCAGACAACCTAAGCAGGTTTCAGTCCAAGGCGCATGAGTGGGAGCTACTGCAGTCAGTAGTGGATCAGCTGTTGACACCTGGGGTCGTCCAGAGCTGGACCACTTTGCGTCTCCACGCAATGCCAAACTGCCAGTTTTTTGCTTGCGAGAGCCTGCACCTGGTGTTTTCTGGCCAGACGCGTTGTCCCTTTGTTGGGCAGGGAGGTTTCTTTATGCCTTCCCTCTCGTTCAGAGAGTTCTTTTGAAGTTACAGGCCGAGGGAGTTCAGATGATTCTAATCACCCCGCTGTGACCTCTGTAGATTTAGTTCCCACTACTTCAGCGGTTGTCCACGGAACCTCCAGTCCCGCTGCCAATATGCTTGCAGTTGCTGTCCCAGGATCAGGGCTCCCTGGTCCATCCTGATCTCCGATCTTTGTACCTTCATGCTTGGCTCCTTTGGATGTAGCAAAGTCCAGGTATGGGGTATCTCCAGAGGTGACAGATGTGCTCGTTTCAGCGAGGAAGCCTTCTCTACATGCTCCACTTATGCTATGAAGTGGAAGCGGTTTTGCTTATGGGCGTCGTCTCACCATCTGGATCCCATTACCTGTCCGGTGAACTCAGCATTGCAGTATCTCCTCTCCTTATACCAACAAAGCTTGAGCTACTCCTCCGTAAAGGTGCACACGTGGGCCATTTCTGCTTATCACACCCTCTTGGAAGATAGTACCTTAGCCCAATTGGATGTGGCCTGCACCTTTAGGGGATTCTTCATGAGACCTCCCATACAGGATTCTATCCCACCCTGGGACCTCCTGTTTGTGTTGGAGAAGCTTACTCTTCCTCCGCTTGAGCCTGCTGCAGACTGTGAGCTGCCTTAACTTTCCTGGAAGGTTTGTTTTTAGTTGCCATTACGTCAGCCCGAAGAGTTTCCGAGCTTCAGGCTCTGATGTGTAAGAGCCGTATTTAATTTTCACAGGAAAGGGTTTCCCTCAGAACTAATCCTAAGTTTATTCCTAAGGTGATCTCAGAGTTGATCCTCAACCAGTCGGCTGACCTTCCAGTTTATTTCCCTTCTCCCTCTGACAGAGGGGAAAGCTCTCCTTCACACTTTGGACGTCCACAGGACACCAAGGTATTACTTTAAGCAAATGGCTAATCACCATAAATTGGAGCAACTGTGTGTAGCATTTGTGCCACACTTGGGTAAACCAGTGTCCAAGCAGACCATTTCCAAGTGGATTGTCCACTGCGTTACCTTCTGCTATGAGAAGCACAGTAGGCCCCTTCGGGCCGAGTTAAACTCACTACACCAGAAGAGTGCCTGCTTCTTTTCTGCTGAATGTCTCAATTAGGGACATATAGCTGGCTGCTACCTGGAATTCAGTGCATACCTAGAAAGCACTATAGCTTGGACATTGCATCCAGACTCTGTGCTGGCTTTGTCCTGGCAGTCCTTCAAGGACTCTTGTCTTGATTGCTGTGTCCAGCCTCTTTTCTTCCACCTCCTGGGATCGGATAACTCCTTGGCGAGGGACTGCTTGGGATTCAGTCCTTATTGTGATAGCCTGCTGCAAGAGCTCCCACTCTAAGTAAGATACTACAGTTACGTAAGAACGTACCGTAACAGTAGATCTTCGAGAGGAGCTCTTGCAGCAGGCGTTGCTTTCCCACCCTCCATCCCCCAAACAGAGGTGTGTAGCTCATCATCTTCAGGCTTTGCCTCCTTCTCTTGTCAGGGCTCATTCGTGGGTCTTGGCAGGGGAGCTGAGGTGGAGCTGGGTCTGCCCCCTTTTATACCAGGGCTGATGTCGGGGTGGAAGCCAATATTGGGGGGCGGCCCCTGCTGGGTATTGCTGGCTGAGAAGTTTTCCGGTGGGTCCTAGCACCTGCGGCATGGTCCTTATTGTGATAGCCTGCTGCAAGAGCTCCTCTCAAAGATCTACTGTTACGGTAAGTTCTTATGTAACTGTACTTTCTGTTCCTCCTCATACGTCTTTAGCTCTGTATGACCTCCGTGACTGTGACATTACAACTGACCAGAAAGAGACAATCATCTGCTGCACGACTGGTCACTTGTGATGTCACAATAAGTGAGGTCACTCACAAGGCTGATAAGGTACGAAGCAGAATACAATTAGATGTGTCCATGCAAAATACTGCTCTTTACATCACAGCCAATATACTGCCAGGTAGAAAGCCTTCTACTGAGCAAATGGGAAAAGAAAAATACTTCAGAAACAAAAAGTAACAACAGATTGTTTTCAAAAATTCATATCATTTTCTACCTGCTATCTTTCACTTTACTAGTTCTTTAAGGGTCCCAGGATCCCGGCATTTGGCTTGAGATTCTTGATCAGGGTGGCAGGGGATACCCAGATGCGCCATTTGTAACCTCAGTGGCACATTGACTTTTCTGTCCATAAGTTCCAGACAAATCAGATGTCTGACCAGAATGGAACTCCTACAGATTTGTGTGGGATCTCTAAAAAATCTGTGAGGGGAACTCCCACATTCTTCCACATATTATCTACTAAAAGCTTTGAATCTCCTTGTTGCCTGCTGCCTCGAAGTGCTACCTGGTAAGCTACATGCCCCCTCCCACCATGGTGGGGCTTCTTCCAAGTGACCAGACTGGAGGAGACAAAATATCCATGTCCATTGGTATTCAGGGAGGCACTTTGTATGTGAGACAGGGTACAGGCCGCATTCTACTTCTGCTCTAACCACAAGTTAACACAAAGTAGGGGCTAAGGAAGGTTGTAAGGAGAGCTAAGGGTGGATTATACATTTTATTTTATTTTATCATTTTGGGCCATGAAAGACACACTAAGCTGTGGCTTGTTTCCAAGTGAGTCTTGAGAGCATGGGGAAGTTAAGTGACTTGCTCATGGTCACACAGTATGCAGATGGTGGCTGTGGTTTTCAAACCCAGATCTTATCTGTGTCAGTCTTCACCATTCATCACCTTTGGGTAATGTGACTGGAGGTCATGACCCTGCGGGAGCTTCCTTTTTTTTTTTTTTTGGATGGGTGGAGTCGGCGCACCATCAGGCGCTACCCTCTAGGTCAATGCACTGTGTGGCGCCTGCGGGTTGGCCGTTAGGCGTCGTTGACCAAACCCTCCCGCCAGTTCTTTGTCTCCCACCATAGGGGTCACACCTCGTGTGGAGCTGCTGTGCTAGAGGCCTAGTTCAGCACCGAAAATCATTCGACGCCATCTCTGTATTCCTGCTGGTTCCGTTCTTGCCACTACTCGATGCTGCTGCGGTAAGACTGTTCCTTTTCTTTATTTGTCAGCGACGTTAAGTCTTTTGTTTAGCTTGTTTTGCCATGGATCATGTATCGGTTGGGGGGGCAAGAAATCATTAAAGACAGGGCAACCCCCTATAGGATGGTGCCCGTGCGGCCGCAAGTACTCCATCACCGATCAGCATGACCGTTGCCTAGTGTGTTTTGGTCCGCTTCACGACATGACCTAGTGCAACGCCTGCTTCCATGGACCGCCGTCATCGAAAGCAACGGACATGGAAAGTTGGACGAGCTCTGCCGACTTTTGGGAGACAGGCATGCACTCGTTGGGCCAAGCTGCGGTCTTTCGGCCTTTCCTCTGGGTCCGCTCCCAGTTCTATACAGACCGTGGAGGAAGGGGCTTCCGCTCCTAGTAGCCTCACCATTGCAGAAGCCCCTTCCGCAGTGCAGAAGGCCTGTCCATCCCTCCTGGGGGGGCAGGTGGGAGGCACCGCACTGCCAATCGCCCCTTCAGAGGTGAAGGCTCCCCCGGTGTCATCTCCTCAGAGTGGGAAGCCTGAGTCGGCACTGTCCTCTATGCCATCCGTCGGTGCCATCTTGGGCCTCGGTGCCGTTCGCGGCACCGTGGGCCCTGATGGCACCGTGGTTGGCGCGGGTCCATTGCTCTGTGCCGTCGATGCTGTTCGCAGTGCTGATGGTACTGACGGCACCATGGGAGGTTCTGCGGTGCCATCCTTGACCGTTTCTCACCTCACCACCATTTGCAGCGCCGAGGCTGAGCACGGCACCATGTCTAGCTCTGCTGCTGCTTGTGGCACCAAGCGAGGACATGGCACCATGGGGGGTGTCGCTCTCTGCACCGTTAGTGGCTCCGAGGCAGCTGTCGGTGCCGTCGCCGTCCCTGACCTCGGCACAGGCATCGACTCCACTTCTGCTACCACCCTCGGTGCCGTGTCTTCTTCGTGCATCGTTCGCGGTGCAGTTGGAGACTTCGGCGCCAACTCTGGTGCAGACACCTGGACTGGTATACCCTTCGGTCAGGATGGCAGTGGGTGTCCGCGTACTGTCTGTCATTTGACTTTGATCTCCACCTCCTCGGTGGCGGAGTCTGATTTGGACAAGCTGTCTGACTCTTTGGAGTTAGCTGCCCACGTGGACACCCTGGTAGTTTCCTCGACTGACTGGAGCCAGCCCCCCCTCTGAAGAGCGGGCAGTTGCCCCCGTGTCCAGAGTCAGGGGTGCTGACCAGCAGGCAGTGGTGCAGGCCACTATTGCTCTGCAGCCTGGCCTTGGAGGATTTTATTGCCCCCTCAGGTGGTGTGCCTGGATCACCCAAATTTAGGGCCAATCAGAGCACCTACAGGAGGAGGTGCTACTCCCTGGGTAGTCCTTCGAGACTGACCAGGGTTGTCAACTACCCTAGGCTGGTGTTTGTGAGGAGGGCTCTTTCAGACCCGCGGGGTCTGACGCCAGGCCCTTTTCAGGGACCCACCAGGTTCGGAAGGAGTCGTGAGGCAGACCTCCGCCCTTCCTTCTCAGTCTCCTTGAGAGGGCCCTGTTCTTTGGAGGTAGGGGACCATCCTTTTGGAGTTCCATGACCCCGGTCACCTCATAGGGGTAATCTTCAGGGCGCAGCCTAGGCAGTTATAGTATGGTTGATCAGCTGTTGGATGCTGAGTTTTCCGGAACTCCCTTTTCCCTTGGGGCTCCAGGTGCGCTCTTTACCCGGACAGAGAACAGTCGACTCCTGTTGTTGGCTCTGCCCCCATTCCTCTGCCACCTTCTCCTGCTCTCCCAGGCATTCTTGGCCCTAGCAGACCTCTGTCCTGGGAGCAATTCAGAGCTGTGGCTGCTCATTTCCTTCATATGTCAGGGCCATGAACAGGCAGGTATTCCAACCTCCCCCTCAGCAACCAGCCACTGAATCTACGACGTCCTCCGCTTCCTCATCCTCCTCCTCTTTGGGAGAAGAGGAGCCCTCTGTCCACATCTCCCCTACTGCTGATCTTGCAGCGTATCAGCATTTCCTCGTGAGGATGTTGGAGGACCTGCATGTCACCCCATCCACTCAGCACAATCAGGAACATTCAACGTGCACCTTCCTAAGCAATTTCAGTGCAGACACCCTTGTGGTGCCCCCTGGCATGCTCCCTTCCGCAGTTGCATTTCTGGCAAAGACCCTTTTCCGGAGTACCAGCCCCTAAGGATCTGCACCAGAGATATTGTGTCCCCCCCCCGCAGTCTCCAGGTAGTTTGCCTCATCCTGAGTCAGGACTGACACAGCTGGACACTCCCAATGGGCTTTGCACCCTCCACCGTGACCGGCCCCCAGATGCAGATTCCATGAATTTTGACTTCTGGGGGAGGAGGACTTTCTGCTCGGCACGGTTGCTTCTTTCAATTTCTGCACATCAGGCCCACCATGCTACCTATGACAGGTTTCTGTGGTCCAGGCTAGGTCAACTCGTAGCCTCTATGCCTGGTTCGGAGGTAACAGACAAGTCATTGCACTCTCTGCATGTGGCCTAGAGCTAGCAAGGCACCAAGCTAGGGCCTCTTACGATGCCAACGAGGTATCTTCCAGGGTCATAGGGACAGTGATCTGCACTAGACAGATGGCATGGCAGCGTCTTTCTAGGTTGTCACCCTGCGGCGTAGGGTGATTTCTCACATACCAGAGAACCCAACTTTTCTCCCATAGAGTGAGGTGGCGCCTGTCAAGGCAACCTCCTGCTCTCCAGGGGTCCCATCTCATTCTTCCAGTCTTGGGCCTCTTCAGACCTGTAAAGGTTCTCCTTCCAGTGTGTCTCCATTGAGGGCTAAGGGACTTAGTCCCTAGGGTCTAGGGCCCCTTCGTGAGGCTCGAGTACTCACCAAGGTGTTGAATGGTGAAGATTGATACAGATAAGATATGAAAGTTACGTACCTACTGTCATTCCTGATCTTTCTATGTGTCTTCACCATTCATCACTATCCTACCCTCCATCCCCTCTGGGGCCTCAGTCTCTGGGTACCCCTGCCTCTGTGTGCCCTCCCTTTTTTCCCTCCTTCCTTTCCACTGGTCAGGAGCGGGGTGACCTTGGGCACACAGGGGGATTTTTACATTCTGTCAGGGGGCGAGAGGGATCAGGGGAGAGGGCACTTCTCTCCTCAGTGCCTCGGTTCCACCCCTGTGGGGTGGGGGTTGGTGGTTGCCCTCTCTTCTTTCTCTCTCTCTCTCTCTCTTCCACTATTCTCCTTCATTCTTGTCCTTAGGGACTCAACCCTCAAATTAATTTAAGAAACTTTGTTTCTTACCTTCAAATTTGGTTTCGGGGGGCGGGGTAAAGCCTTGTATCCTGTCTTTTCTTCCAGAATAGCCGCTTCTGCTTATGTTGGAGTTATTGCCAGTGATTCTGTGCCTCGAATTCTGTCAGTGCAGCCTTCTGGCTACTCCTTCGCAGTTCCTATACAATCTGGAGGCAGGTCAAAGGTTCAGAGTATGTCCCTCCCTATTTCTAATTCTTCCTCCTCCCTCCCTTCCTCCCTCTTCTTGCTTTCAGAGATTTGGGCCCTTCCCAATCCCCTTAGATTTCTAACTCTCCTTCTGTCCTCTCAGTTGTTTATTTCTCCTTTTAGTTTGTATATCTTTTCCTTTGTCTGTCCCTTGGACTTCCTTGTCCCTCCCTCTCAACCCTTTCTTACTCTACAGCGACTCAGAACTGGCGGAGGGCGGGGTCAGCCTCAGCGCCTAACGGCCAACCCCGCAGGTGCCATGCCATGCACGTCGACCTCGGAAGCGGTGCCAATGGCCTTGATCGACCCGCCCATTAAAGATCTCAGCGAGGTCGTGGACCTCCAGCCACATTACCCAAAGGTGATGAATGGTGAAGATACACAGAAAGATTAGGAATTACGGCACGTAATTTTCATTTCTCCAGGTTTGCAGCTCAATGCTCTTAACCATTACTCTATACTGCCTCCAGGATATCAGGAGTGGGGTTAAAAATGACAGTGGCTTAGTGATAATAGTGATATCTTGGCTAGTGACATCAGTAACAGTAGTATATCAAAAATATATGATTGTTACTATTGGTATTGTCACAATGGATATTTTAAAGGTCACTGCCATCACAGTGGAATACTGAACCAGTCGGACAGTATCTTGTAGTAGGGGCTTCAAAGGTCAGGCGTTTGGATGTGTGACAGCCCCCTGAAATGTTGTTCCTTTCAAGGATATGGTTGCCAACAAAGAAGAGCTGCTCAGGCTTTAATCTCCGGCAGAACAGAGGCACTTTCTCCTATAAATGCTCTGGGAGAGACAACCACGGAGGAGGAAAATCAGCATGAAGCTGTGGGGGCCCATCTTTGCCCACAACCTCTGTGTGGATGGCTACAGGGATTTTACAACAGATGGGCCCAGACCATGTCAGAGGCCTGGGTACTGGAGATCATTTCAAAGGGCTGTGCAGTATTATTTTCTTTGCCCTCCAGTAGGGAGTTTTTTTCCACTCCTAGGTTTCTGCAAATCCCAGTTTTGTTTCATATACTATAATTTTGTCGGTATGAGGTATCAGCTCTGATGGACAAAAAAGTTTTCAGAAACCCATTTGGTGGTGTGTGCTGATTACAGTTACGTAATTACTGAGTTCCTTAACCTAACAATCCAGCAGCACTAATTGTGCGACAGTAGTAATGGGGTCTCTTGGAACTGCACCACCACCATCATGTTTGAGCAACCAGTCAGTCTAGAAGTGCTGGGTGTCATACTCAGGAACTCTGAAGTGTCACCACACCTCACCTTAGTGTGCTGAGTCATCTTTCCAGCTTGACATGGCCTAACTTATTAAATGTGCTTCTTCCTTCCCTTCAGGAACTTGGAGCAGATGAACTCGTGGATCGCACGCATAAACCTGGTGTCCGCCATGTTTTCTTCACCACCCTTCCCAGCAGCAGTAGGTTCCCAGAGGAGGTTCATACGGCCCATCCTTCCAGCAACCCAGTCCAAAAATTCAGAGGTAACACTTAACAGGCTGCAGCACAGCTCTCTGGGTACCTAATAAAACTAAACACTGTGTGGTTACTCAATCTAAAGGTTCATTGGTAAAAGTTGTATTTTTCAAGCACCTTCGAGGTGAATGGGAGTATGTGGGTCATTAGTGGTTTTAAATCTGCGGGCCCTGCCACCATTACTCACCACTGGCTCCAGTACTACAAACTGACTTGCAGTTGTCTGTTTGAACAGGTAGTAGCAGGTGCCAGTGTCAAGGGGGAATTTATTGGGCAGCACTGATCGTGAAATCTCACCTAATATGGCATTTATATTCCAGAAATACTAGTTGTTGTGATCCCCAAAACAGAAAAATTGATTCCTTAGAGTGTGTTGAGAATACCGACCCTCCCCATAAAATGTGTAGAAAATACAGACCTTCTACATAAAATGTGTTGAGAATACTGGCCCTCACCAGTGAATATACCCTCGCCATGAAATGTGTAGGGTACACTGCCCCTCGCCAGTGAATATACCCTCTCCATGAAATATGTAGAGTACACTGACCCTCACCAGTGGATATACCCTCGCCATGAAATGTGTAGGGTACACTGACCCTCACCAGTGAATATACCCTCGCCATGAAATGTGTAGAGTACACTGACCCTCGCCAGTGAATATACCCTCGCCATGAAATGTGTAGGGTACACTGCCCCTCACCAGTGAATATACCCTCGCCATGAAATGTGTAGAGTACACTGCCCCTCACCAGTGAATATACCCTCGCCATGAAATGTGTAGAGTACACTGCCCCTCGCCAGTGAATATACCGCCATGAAATGTGTAGAGTACACTGACCCTCACCAGTGAATATACCTAGCCATGAAATGTGTAGAGTACTGACCCTCGCCAGTGAATATACCCTCCCGCCAAGAAATGTGTAGAGTACACTGACCCTCGCCAGTGAATATACCCTCACCATGAAATGTGTAGAGTACACTGACCCTCGCCAGTGAATATACCCTCGCCATGAAATGTGTAGAGTACACTGACCCTCGCCAGTGAATATACCCTCACCATGAAATGCGTAGAGTACACTGACCCTCGCCAGTGAATATACCCTCACCATGAAATGCGTGAAGTACACTGACCTCGCCAGTGAACAGCACCCGCCATGAAATGTGTAGGGTACATTGACCTAGCCAGTGAACATACCTTCGCCATGAAATGCGTAGGGTACACTGACCCTCGCCAGTGAATATACCCTCGCCATGAAATGTGTAGGGTACACTGACCCTCACCAGTGAATATACCCTCGCCATGAAATGTGTAGAGTACACTGACCCTCACCAGTGAATATACCCTCACCAAGAAATGTGTAGGGTACACTGCCCCTCACCAATGAATATACCTTCGCCATGAAATGTGTAGGGTACACTGACCCTCGCCTGACTTTCTCAAGTAACTGGCACAGGAGTGGCCTTTTTGTACGGAGTTTTGAATCTGTGTCAGTACACTGGGTGGGAGAGGGGTGAAAACATAGAAACATACACTGCTGGCAGAAAATAAAAGACAGAGGGTCCATTCAGTCTGCCTATGGTTCCCGATCTGTCCTCGGTACCTAAAATGTCCTCCAGGGTACTAGCCCTCACTATCCTCCCCCCAACCCATCCCTTCCAGTATTGCCCTGAGTGGCCAATATAACTTTCACTCTGTCCCTACTGTGCTTAAAACCGTGTATGGTTTGGGTTCTTACCACCTCAGCTGGCAGACTGTTCTAAGGTTCCACCACACTCTATAAAATAACACTTCCTCACTTCCCTCTTGAACTTTCCTCCTGTCAGTTTCCACTCGATCTTACTTTGAGATACAGCTCTTGCAGCAGGTTACACCATAAGGACTGAAGCCAGCAGGCAGCAGGACCCCACGGAAAACTTCTAGCTAGCTATACCCAGCGGGGACTGCCCCCGATGCCTGCCCCGCCCCCGATGTCAGATACATCATAAAAGGGGCGGTCCCCCAGCATCCCTAAGTTCTTTTCCTGCCGTTGACTTGCAAGCATCGGCTCCACGGATACCTTCAGCCTACAAACAACGCCAGAACTTTATTCTTTCTCGACTTTTCAACCAAAATTCCTCGCATGTCTTCTTCCACGACTCCTTCTACAGCAGGACACCCCTCGAGGTGCTCTTGCAGCAAGCAGTTCCCTTTTAAAGACAGGCACTCTGACTGTGTGCAGTGCCTAGGCCCAGACCACGACACTAAGGCCTGTGACATCTGCCAACAATTCAACAGCTGCACCAGGATCCACCGCCAGAAAGCCCTTCAAAGTTTTCTCCTAGGAGAGAAACTTAAAAAAATGGAAAGAGATCTTTCCTCCAGAGGGAAATCATCCCACAGTAAATCAGGGAAACACAAGGAGATGCACCGGGACAGGGATAGAGAATGATCTCTTAGTCGGGCCTCGGACTCCTGGGCCAGCTCCAGCTCAAACCGGTCAGACAGATCTCCCCCCCCAGGCTAAATCCCAGCCCGCTTCGGTGAAGGTCCAGACTTCGGGGAGCTCAGGTATGATCATAGCTCAGGTACGATTTCTCTTCAGTCTTTGAAGATTAAGCCAAAGGATAGCTGACTGTCCGGTTCGGCCACCAGGTCTGAGGCCTCAGACCGACAGCAGCACCAGTCCAAGTCGGCTGCCAAATCCAGCACCGATGCTAAGGACCAGCGCCGGGATATTGACCACTGTGCGGTCTCCCAGCCTCCGAGGGGCTCTGACGCCCCCCCCCCCCGAGGAAAGCTACGGAGCCAACGGCCCCTGAGCAGATGTTGGAGACAACTTGGACACCAGACCCAGCAACGGTTAAGCGCCCTAAGGACCCGATGCCACTCCCGCCTCCAGCACCAAAGACCAGTCAGTGGGGAACATCAGAAGAGGACATCGGAGCGCAACCCACCACCAGCGATCAAATGTCGGGATATGGAGGATGCGGATTACCCTAGACCCGACGCCCGACCCGACTACACCTCAGGCACGGTGCCTGACCCCAAGGACAGGCAGACACCGACGCCCAGGCCCGTCGTCCGCCTCAACATTGATGAGGTGATGGAACTCTTCACCTTCTGGTGGAACACCATCAAAAAGACGTGGTCCCATGAAGCCCCACAGGAGGTCCCACCTGCCAAGGCACCTCCTAAGGCAGTAACTCTAGAGCCCCAGGGATCCTACCCACCACCCAGGGATAGATCTCATGACCAGAAGTCATGGTCTAAGAGGAGACACCACTACAGAACCCTTTGGGGTCCCCAGTGATCATAGGCCCAAGAGACCCAGGCGGAGATCCGCTCTTCATCTAAGGATGACTCACACCCAGGTACTTTGGATACTTCCAGGTCTCCCTCACCTGTCAGTATCCCATCGCCAGACCCCCATGACCTCCCCAGGTCCCCGCTGGATGACCCCTCATTTTCAGATATTATGAGGCACATACAGAAAAATATGGGGTGGGATACAGAAGAGTTGGACCCGAAATGCAAGCGCCTGGCAAGGTACCTTAGACAGAAGGACCCCAAGCCTGTGGTGGTTCCACCTTTGGTGGACACTTTTCAGGACGCTACCAAGGCTGAATGGAAGCATCCCTGTTCTACTCCAGTGGTCCCCAAAAAATTGGACCATCTTTATAGGGCCCCGCTGGAGAATCCTTATTTGGCTCAACAACTGGTGGCTGACTCTTTGGTCATTATGGCCTCTCACATTCACTCTCAGCATCCTCAACATCTTAGCACCCAACCACCGAACCAAGAATCAAGGTTGGATTCTCTGGGTAGCGCATGTATCTGACACTACATGTTCTATAAGGTCCTTTAACTATCTCACCCACATGGTGCAGTTTCAAATGCACTGTGGGACCAGGGTCAGGATCTCCTTAAAGACTTTCCAGATGAGGACAAAAAGGAGGAATTGCTGAACCTCCTTCGTACGAGTTCGGATGTTGGGACTCAAGTCCTCCGAGATGCTTATGACTCGGCGGACTCAGCTGCCAGAGGTGCTGCTACAGGCGTTTGCCTCCAGAGACACTCCTGGTTGAGGGTCTCGGGATTTACCGCAGACGTCCAGAAGGGCATTCTGGACGTCCCTTATATCGGTTCTGTTTTGTTCAGTGAGGACTCTGAAAAAGTCATCATGAAACTGCAAGACACCAGGAAGGCTATTAGGACAGTACAAGCCATGTACAAACCTAGACCTGGCTCCTTTCGTAAGGGCCAGAGCCGTTTTAGTGGCCATCAGAACAGGCAGGAGGCCCGTTCCAGCCAACAACCCAGGAGCAATTTTGGCAGAAAGAATCAGCCTAAATACTCCTGCAGCCAGGGTCAGCGATATCAAAAGTCTACCCAGCTGGCCGGCACCAACACCACCACAGCTTGACTCCTTCCTGGCCCCTGCCCCAGCTCTGGATCAAAGGGAAGAAAGAGTCGGGGGCCGATTTGCTTATCACCTGTTAGGGTGGCAGAGGATAACCTCCAACCAGTGGGTTTTACAACTCATAAGCCAGGGACACTCTGTAGAGTTCCTCGACCACCCACCGACAAGACCTCCTCTGCGATCCCGCTACTCAGAACAGCATGCACTGCTCATTCAGCAGGAGATGTCGGCTTTCCTGGAGAAGGATGCCATCGAAAACATTCCGGGGAACCAGAGAGAAGGAGGATATTATTCCCACTGCTTCCTGGTTCCAAAGAAAACGGAATCTGTGCCTGATCTTGGATCTCATCGACCTCAACACCTCCATGGCGTACAAACGCTTTCACACGGTCACCCTTCCGGGTCTCATTCCCATGCTCAAGCGAGATGCCTGACTAGCATCACTGGATATGCAGGACGTGTATCTCCATCTTCCCATCACTCGATCCCATCAGAAGTTCCTGCACTTTGAGTTCCTGGGACGCCATTATCAATTCTGAGCACTCCCGTTCGGTCTGTCCTCGGTGCCACATGTGTTTACCAAATGTCTGGCAGTCATAGCAGTGGCCCTCAGAAGACAGGGCCATTATGTGTTCCTGTATTTGGATGACTGGCTTCTCATGGCATTCTCTCGAGAGGCACTGATAAAGCAATCCAGGATACCGTGCCTATTCAGGTCACGGGTATCACCACCAGTCAGGAAGTCTTCTCTCTTCCCCTCGCCAAGAGTTGCAGTTCATTTAGTGCGGTCTTGGATACCTGCGGAAGAGCCTTCTGCCCGAACAGGGTGGAACGCATCCGGTCTTTGATACGGGACATCACGGCGAAGAAGCAGGTTCCCGTGAGAACCATGCTCCACTTGCTCGGACATATGGTGGCTGCCATCAACACGGTTCCCCTGGCCCGCCTCCACATGAGAGTCAGTCAGTGGATGCTGAGAACCCAATGAGACCAATGACAGGATCACTTAGACCAGCTCATCAGTGTCACAAGGCCAGTCATTCAGGACTTGCAGTGGTGGCTCGTTCTGGATAATCTCACCAGGGGAGTCCCATTCTTGGCCCCTGCTCCATCTGTGACACTCACCACAGATGCTTCAGAGTCCAGTTGGGGAGCTCACCTGAACGGAACCAGGACCCAGGGAACCTGGTTGCCCCCTGCCTGGAGTCGCACCTCCATATCAGTATTTTGGAGATGAGGTCAGTCCTGCATGCCCTACAGGCCTTACAATCAGAGATTCCACCAGGCCATGTGTTAGTCCAGACAGACAACACCTTGGTGGTATACTACATCGACAAGCAGGGAGGCACCCATTCCTAACCACTTTGCAGGGAAGCAAAGCGGGTGTGGGATTGGGTACTGCAGCACGGCACCATGATTACTGCAGTACATGTTCCCGGCGTAGACAACACCATTGCGGATCTACTGAGCCGGTCACGAGCCAGAGCTCATGAATGGGAACTGCTGCAAGAGGTCGCAGAGGACCTGTTCCGTCGATGGGAGACACAAGACATAGACTTATTCGTGTCCTCATACAATGCAAAACTGCCCAGTTTCTGCTTGCTAGATCCAGGGCCTGGTGTTTTCTAGCGAGATGCATTGTCCCTCTCTTGGACAGGCAGGTTCCTCTACAGTTTCCCGCCCTTCCCTTTGATCCAGAGGGTTCTCCTCAAGCTCCAATCAGAAGGGGCATTGATGATCTTGTTGGCGCATTTTTGGCCCAGACAGATTTGGTTTCCGCTTCTACACCAGTTGGCTCAGGAGCCTCCCTTACCCTTACCAGTCAGCTTGCAGTTTCTGTCCCAGGAGGCAGGTTCCCTGGTCCACCCAGACCTCAAATCCCTGAACCTGCATGCTTGGCTCCTAAAGATGTAGCCATTCTTAGGCACAGAGTCTCTCAAGGTGGTGCCGATATACTGGTAGCAGCTAGGAAATCATCCACTTATGCCACTTCGCCATGGTAAGTGAGAGGTTTTGTCTCTGGGCCCAGGCTCACAACCTTGATCCGCTTCACTGTCCTGAGAAGTCAGTTTTGGACTACCTCCTATCCCTGTTTCAGTCGGAGTTGCCGTATTCTTCCTTGAAGGTACACCTCTGTGCCATCTTGGTTTACCATGCACCAGTCTGTCAAAGGTCACTAGCGCAGCTAGAGGCCTCACACACCTTTTTGCATGGTATTCTGCATCTGAGATCCCCTGTAAAAGACCCAGTTCCTTTGTCCTAGAACAGCTTACGCTGCCTTCTTTTGAACCAGCCGCAGATTGCCAGCTACGCCTTCTCTTCTGGAAGACATTATATTTAGTTGCTGTTACCTCAGCAAGGAAAATTTCAGAACTCCAGGTGCTCATATGTAAAGAGCCTTATTTGATTTTTCATAAGGACAGAGTGTCCTTAAGTACCAGTCCTAAGTTTCTCCCCAAGGTGGTCTCAGCCTTAACCTTAAATCAGGATAGTGACCTTCTGGTGTGTTACCCTAACTACTCTAATCGAGGGGAAGTTCTCCTGCACACCCTAGATGTGCACAGGCTCCTCAGGTTTTACCTGACCAGAACCAGACTGCACCGACAGTCCGATCAGCTGTTTCTGTCTTTTTCTCACAGGATGTTGGGAGCACCTGTGTCAAAACAAACACTCTCTAAGATGGCTGGTGAACTGCATTGTGTTCTGTTACTAGAAGCACAACAAGCCCTTACCGGAATCGGTTAAGGGCCATTCAACTAGAGTGGTGGCTACTTCCTTTGCTGCGCTGAAGAACATCGCAACACCGGCCATTTGTGCAGCTGCTACTTGGAGTACAGTGCTCACTTTCATCAGACACTACAGTTTGGACATTGCCTCAAGATGCAGAGTGGGCTTTGGCCTGGCAGTCCTCCAGGGACTCTTGTCCTAGGTGGTCTAATTATGGCATCTCTCCTATTCTCCTCCCAACAGGGTTAACCTAACACTCTTACTGCTTGGGAATCCGTCCTTATGGTGTAACCTGCTACAAGAGCTGTATCTCAAAGTAAGATAGTACAGTTACGCAAGAATTTACCATAACAGTAGATCTTCGAGAACAGCTCTTGCAGCAGTTAGCTTCCCTCCCACCTTCCCCTCAGGAGGTTTGGTTCTTCTCTGTGGCGTCTCAGATGCAACAGATTATTTAGTCTTCCTCTGGAAGTGGATCCTCGGTCTCCCCTTCAGAACCTTATCGCTTTGCTGGGAGTCTCCCGGTGGAGAACTGAGTGATGCTGGGGGACCGCCCCTTTTATGATGTATCAGACTTTGGGACGGGGCCGACGTCGGGGGCGGTCCTCGCTGGGTATAGCTAGCTAGAAATTTTCTGTGGGGTCCTGCCAGCTTCAGTCCTTGTGGTGTAACCTGCTGCAAGAGCTGTTCAAACACCATGAAGTCTTGCTATATTATAACAATAGCAGTCAGCCACTGCAGCTGAACTGCCCCGGAGAGGAAGGAGTTAACTCCAGAAGATCTGGAGTTCTACAGCTCGAGGGCGCTGTGCCCAAAGCTCTATCTGGCAGTTTCAAATGAAACTGTCAGATTCTTTACTCCGCTTCACTGAACAGTCGCTCGGAGATCAGCTTCTTCAGCTCGGTTCATTCTCGGTTCAGCGAGTATTTTCGGTTCATTTGAACCGCAAACATATTATTTTTACCGCATTTCGGTTTAAAGCTCTATCTGGTAACCGTAGTACTAAAATTTAAGTCTGTGTGGAAAATTAATTATCGGTTCGGTTTTGAACCCGATCGTTATTTTCTGCATTTTAAAAGTGTACAGTGGGTTTTAAGTGCGGTTCCGGTTCTTATCGGTTCTAAAAAGCGGAATTATAACGTTTTTCAAATACCCGTGACACGTGTTAGAACCGATAAGGGTGTCTTGCCTGGCACTGCCATCAAAGGAGCAAAGTTTTGGTTAGGCTGGCATTATGTCTGAGAAACCCAAAAGAAAAACCGGGCCCACTGGGTTTCAACACTGTGATGTCTGTGGGGACGCCTTTGCCAAGGCTGACCCACACACCACTTGTGTTTATTGTCTGGGGGCTGACCACCTCCTGTCAGACTGCCAGGTGTGTAAAAATTTCCCTGCAGCCACCCTGGAGAAGAGATTGGGCCGGCTCAGGGAACGAGAGGCCAAAAAGTCCGCTGACCCGGATGGCCAGCCCGGTCCAGTACCCACTGGACCAGAGGGAGTGCCCTCTGACCAGGGCGAGACTTCCTCGGGCAAAAGGAAGGCTGGTTCAGAGGAACCAGTCCCAAGTAAAAAGACAAGGAAATCAGTAGGTCTGGAGTCCAAAATTGTGTCTCCAACTGCTGCAGAGATCGCTAAAGCCATTCAGATTGTCCAGTCACTGTCTCAGGGATCTGTAGAACCACCAACAGCTGGTAAAAGGTTGGTTCGTTCAGTCCCAGTGGTTCAGGATTTTGAAGTTGAGGATTTTTATGAACCACAGGAGGGAGAGGAGGAATTTGATCAATATATGTGTGGCTGGGGGGGTCTGGACGTGCCCATTGAACCGGACATTTCTCCAGACAGACCTTTAGAATCTCCTCCTATTCTGTCTGAGTCCCCTTCTTTCTTTTTTTTTTACAAAAAGGTTGCAGAAACCCTCCAGCTTCCTTTAGAGGAGGCTGTGGATGAGCAAGAGGAGCCTGATTATGTGGAAATGATGGATATTCCAGAGTCTAGGAGGTTGTCTATTCCTTTGCATAAGTCATTTAGGAAGCAAACAACAAAGATTTTAAAAAATCCTTATTCTGTCCCTCCTGTAGATAAAAAAATGGACAGAAGGTATACTTTGTCAGGCTCGGATACAGACTTCCTTACTGAGCAGTGTAGTCATGTAGGTGTGGTACAAGCTGCAGCCTGTGACAAGGCTAATATTCCTCTGGCCTCACATCCTCCTGATAAGGATTCCAGGAAGATTGATGCCATGGCGAAGAAACAGTATATGGCAGCTTCTTTGGGACTCAGGCAGGCAAATTATATGGCTTATGTAGCTAGATATCAGAAATCTAGGTGGGACACAGTATTGCAGTTAGCCAAGCAGGCCCATGGCCAGCTGGCTAGTGAGTTGGAACAGGTGGCTGCTGATGGCATTGAAGCCTCTAAAGTTCAATTTCATACTGCTGTTGATGTTAATGATGTTTCTTCTAGGGTCATGGCCACTTCTGTAGCTTCCGTAGGTTGGCATGGCTCAGATGCACTAATCTGTCCCAAGATACCCAGTCAAAGGCTATGGATTTTCCTGTAGGGAAATTCTCTTTGGGGAGCAAACAGAAACTATATGAAAAAGATGGATGAATACAGAACTACTACAAAAGTGCCCAGGCTAAGGAGAAGCATGCCATGCCACAAAGGCATGCTCCCAGAGGTAGAGGCAGGCCCTTTCCAGGCCTTTTACCAATTTCAGCCTCCTCTGCTGTCTCGTAGAGAGGTTTCTTCAGAGGCAGGGGCAGACGTGGCACAAGTAGACTGCCCCTCCCTCAGCCTAAGGCTGCTGCTACAGGCACCCTGATGTAGTGTCCAGAGCCGATTCTCCTGTACCAGTGGGCAGGTTGGCCTATTTCAGCCGAACTGGCTGTCCCTAACTCACGGACAGATGGGTTCTGGAGGTAATAGGCCAGGGTCTGGTTCTCAGCTTCAAACACTTTCCAAAGATGAGAGCCAGGCATTTTCCACCTGCAAATCCTTCAGAAGCCCTTGCTTGGAAGCAGAGGTTTCTGTCTGCTGGACTGCAAAGCAGTGAAAGGGTTCCTCCTTGCCATCAGGGCAAGGGCTTTATTCAAGATACTTTCTTACCCCTAAAAGACAGGAGAATGGCGGCCATTCTAGATTTAAGATACTTGAGCAAGCATCTGTCGAAACCAAAGTTCAAATGTTGACTCTGGCAATGATATTGCCTTCCTAAGGCCAGGGACTGCTAGCTTCCCTGGACCTCAAGGATGCCTATTTTCATGTTCTGATCAGGCCTTCTCTGAGAAAGTACCTCAGGTCTCGAACTGCCTCAGGCCACTACCAGTTCAGGGCATGCCCTTCGCCTTACCTCTGCGCCAAGGGTATTCACAAAATGTCTGCTGTAGTAGTGGCTCACTTAAGAAGGCAAGGTTGTTGTGTTTCCTACCTGGACGCACTGGCTCATTGTGGGTCAGTCCCCAGGTCAGGTGAACCCACTTGCAAGTCACCCAGCAGCTTCACTCCTGATTCCTGCTAAACTTACTAAAGCTTCAGTTCTTGGAACCAGTTCAGGTCCTAACTGTCTAGGCTTAGAATTGAACACAAGGTTAGCAGGGCTTTTCTTCCCCGGAAAGGGTGGACAGACTCATCGCCCTGGCATCCTCCTTTACCCTCTGGGTCTCGACCAGCAAGGCATTTTCTGCAACTCCTCGGCACATGGCTGCTTCCACAGCTGTCGTGCAGGAGCAAGATTCCAGATGAGGGACATTCAGTTCCATTTGAGGGCCTATTGGTTCAAGGAAGGACCCCTACCAAGTTGGTCCCAGTTACTCAAACTCTGATCCCTAGCCCTCCACTGGTGGCAGGTCCAGAGCAATTTAAGACAGGGGTTCCTTCATTCCCATTTTCTCACTCCCTCACCTCACCACGGATGCCTCCCTGTTAGGTGGGGGCTCACCTGGGCGACCTTGCCACTCAGGGGTATGGTCTCCTCAGGAGTCTCTGCTCCACATCAATCTTTTGGAACTCAGAGCTGTCTTTTAGCTCTTCGGTGTTTTCAGATTCTGTCCAGAACAAAGTGGTTCAAGTCAGGACAGACAATACCACCACCAATGTGGTACATCAACAACAAGGGGGCACTGGGTCTTCAGCCTTGTGCAATCGAGCAATGAAGTTGTGGTCTCTGGCTTACTCCCTGAACACCTCCCTGATAGCGGTTCATCTCCCAGGAAGGACAACCCCTGGCGGACGCCTCAGCAAGAATTTCTCAGGGCCATCACAATGGGCTCTGAATCCACAAGTGCTGGGGTCTGTCTTTTGCCAGATGGGGCACTCCTCAGATAGATCTTTTAGCAGCCCCAGACAACCACCAACTTCCTCTTTTCTGTTGCAGGCCTCCAGTTCTGGGCTCAGTCCTCTGGACGCCTTTCTGTTGGACTGGAAAGGAAGTTCCTGTATGCCTCTTCCACCCTTTCCTCTCCTTTTCAGGGTACTAGTAAAATCAGATCTCAACCTTGCAGAGTGATTCTGATTGCCCAGATTGGGCCAGACAGCCCTGGTACCCTCTGCCCTGTCCTTGGCAGTCCACCCTGCCCTGAGCCTGCCCAGAGTCCACGACTTACTGGCCTGTGCACAGGGAGAGTGTGGTATCCGGACCTCAATCTCTCCACCTCAAGGCTTGGCTCTTGAGGAGCTAGAATTTGTTGACTTACACCTTTCTCAAGGTGTCATGGATATTTTAAAGGCTTCAAGGAAGCTTCCACTAGAGCCACTTATAATTCTAAGTGGAAGAGGTTTTCCATCTGGTGCTCTGAGAGGCAGATTATCCCAGAATCTGCTGATCTTCCCATTCTACTGGACTATTTGGTCCATCTGAATTCCTGGGCCTTAGACCAGCTACCCTGAAGGTTCTTCTGGCAGCTGTCTCTGCTTTTGTGTCAGCAGGAAGCCTGCCTCCCTTTCTTCTCACCCGGTGTTCTCTAAGTTTTTAAAGGGTTACTTCATACTAACCCTCCTTTTTCGGGAACCAGCTCCCGCCTGGGACCTGAATATTTGCATTGCTCAGTTAATGCAACCCCTTTGAGCCTCTGTCTTCTGCAGAGCTCAAGTATTTAACTTGAAAACTGCTTTTCCTAGTAGCTATCACCTCTGCCAGACGATAAGTGAGCTACAGGCCCTGTCAGTGGAAGAAGATTTTATCTCTTTCCACAGAGATAAGGTAGTCCTTAGGACTAATAGAAAGTTTTTGCCTAAGGTGGTTTCTGATTTCCACCTGAATCAATCTATTCTCTCCCAGTATTTTTCACTGAGCATTCTTCCTCAGGTGAGAGGAGACTGCACAGCTTGGATGTCAAAAGAGCCTTAAGCTACTATTTAGAGCGCACCAGAGGTCATAGGTCTGAATCCTCCAACTTTTCTTACACCTATGGCAAGGTTGGCAAGGAAACCTCCACTAAGAGAACAATTGCAAGGTGGATTGTTTCTTGTATCAATTCTGTTATCAGAAACTGGGTAGAGTACCCCTCAGGATTGAGGGCCCACCACCAGGGTACAGCTGCGTCTCTAGTGGCTGCTAGAGACATCCCATTCTGGAGATTTGTCAAGCTGCTACCTGGAAGACAGTTCACACCTTTACCAAGCATTATTCCCTGGATGTCCAGTCCAGGAGAGATGCTCAGTTTGGCACAGCTGTGCTTCAGAGCCTATTTCCTAAGTAGGTTCTGACCCTCCTCCATGGAGGTACTGCTGTGTATCTGTTATTGTTATAATATAGCAAGACTTCATGGTGTTTGAAGAAAAATTACTCACCTTAGTAATTGCTTTTCTTCTCATGGAGTCTTGCTATATTATAACCACCTCCCTCCTGCCCTCTCAGAACTTCTACTTGGGTAGGGGTGGCGAATTGTGCAAGCACTGTGTCATGCCATTGTAGTTTTCCTTACCCTCTTTTCCTTTGGGTTAGGGATCTAGATTGTTTCATTTAGGTTATTTATATTGCCCCTTCCTGGACTTGAGTCTTTGGGGAAGGGGTTCATATGTGCTTGTCAAGGGTGGTAAACGAACCATAATACCATCAATTTTTGTTATTATGGCTCTGAGTGTTTCTTTGTTCTCTATATTGTTGTTATTACTACTAGTAGGTAGCCATGGGCTAGTGTAGTTTTTCCACACAGACTTTCCGTCCTTTGATGTTAGCTTCGTAAGATCTGACAGTTTCATTTGAAACTGCCAGATAGAGCTTTGGGCACAGCGCCCTCACGCTGTAGAACTCCAGATCTTCTGGAGTTAACTCCTTCCTCTCCGGGGCAGTTCAGCTGCAGTGGCTGACTGCTATTGTTATAATATAGCAAGACTCCATGAGAAGAAAAGCAATTACTAAGGTGAGTAATTTTTTCTTCTCGAAGATCTACTGTTATGGTAATTTCTTACCTAACTGTACTTTCCCCTGTGACCTCGAATTTGTGCTTATGCTGAATAACTCCTCATAGTTCACCTTATTGATTCCTTTCAGGAATTTGAAGGTCTCCGCCATATCTCCCCTCTGTCATCTCTCTTCCAGTGAGTACATGTTTGGTGCCTTGAGCTGATCCTCATAAGATCTGCCTCGCTGACCCTGTATCTTCCAGGGCATCCATTGCTGCACTGCCTCTAGCCTGTCCCTATCCTTCCTGAGGTAACAACTTCAGAACTGGGCGCAGTACTCTAGGTGTGGCATTACCATTGATCTATAGAGAGGTAATACTGCCTCTTTTTTACTGTGAATACCCCTCTTGATACATCCTAACATCCTGTTTGCATTATTAAGGATTTTACTGTGCTGACTTCATTGTTTGAGGGTGTCGCTAATAATGACTCCTAGGACCCTTTCCTCAATTATGGTACTCAGCATCACCCCACACATCCAGTACTCCGTCCTGAGGTTCTTGCACACTAGGTGCATCACCTTAAACTTTCTGGCATTGAATTTCAACTGCCAGACCTTAGATCACCCTCTTCAGTCAATGCAGATCATCACTCTGCATTTCCCTAATTCCTACGTAAGCTGTCACCCTCCCACAGAGCTTTGTGTCACCTGCAAACAGACACAACCTGCCCTGGATTCCCTCCCCAATGTCACTGATGAACATATTGAGGAGGACTGGCCCCAGGACAGATTCCTATGGCACCCCACTTGTGAGCTCCTCTCTCTGATTTCACCCCTTTTACCACATCCCTCTGCTGCCTCCTTTCAGGCAATTTCCTACCCACCTTTCTATGTCCCTTGCTACCCCCAGGTCTTCCATCCTTTTCAGTAATAGCCTGTGAGGCACTGATTCAAGGCCTTGCTTAATCGAATAGAGTAAATCCACAGCGCTGGTCCCTATGCAGTGTTTTTTTTCTACCCATTCAAAGAAAAAAAACATAAGGTTAGTCTGACAGGACCTCCCTGCCACAAACCCATGCGGTTTGCTCTCCTGGAGGCCATCGCTCTCCAGGTATCTGCTAGGTCTTCCTTGACTAGTGACTCTGTCAATTTCCCTACAACTAAGGAAAGACTGACAGGTCTGTAGTTCCCCACCTGTTCTTTGTCGCCCCCGTGGAGCGGAACCACGTCTACCACCCTCCAGAGTCCTTGAACTACCTCTGTCTGTAACAAGCTATTGAATAGCCTTCTAGGGGTTCAGCTAGTTTTTCTGCCAGCTCCCTGAGCACCGTGGTGGTATTCTGTCTGGTCCTAGGGCCTTATCTGTCTCAAGGACTGCTAACCCTTTCCTGACCCTTTCGCTGACCCTCTTCATCTCCAGAAGCACATTTGAGACCACCTCTGGCAGGGCCACTGTCTTTCCAGGTGAAGACAGAGCAAAGTAGTCATTAAGATGGCTGCCTTTTGCCCATTCTCCTCTATTTCCTAGCTCCTCCAAAAAGCCTAACAATTCCCCTCCTTTCTTCCTTTTTTCCCTAATGTACCTGAAGAATTACTTTTCTTCACTCTTGACCCCCCCGCAGTACACAGTTCAGTGTGCGCTTTAGCCTCCCTAACTGCCTTCTTTGCTTCCCTAGTTCTCAACTGGTATTCTTCCCATTCTTCTTCCCCTACTTTTCTTTGTGCCTGATGAAGGCCTTTTCTTGGCTTTCACTACTTCCTTGGCCCCTTCTGAAAACCATATGGGTCACTTGTACCTGTTACTCTCGGTTACTGTTTTCAGGCATATCTTTGATGTGAGAATGGCCCCATTTACTGCCCTACATCTCTCTCCAGCCATCCTATGCTGTCAACACCAACTTGCTTGCCCTGGACCAACTCTCTCATTCTGTCGAGTCCTGCCTTCTAAAATCGATGACATCAGCTTCGATTGGGGTTTACTGGTCCTCTGGGGCCAGCTCAAACCAGATACAGTTACGGTCGTTGCTCCCCAGTGGCTTCCCTAACTGCACTGCTCCTACCATCTCTGAGTTGGTGAGCACTACACTGAGGATGACACCCTGCCTGGTGGGTTCTCTAACTAGTTGTGCCAGTAGACAGGCCTTGATTGTATCCAGCAGGGCCTGACTTACGGTCCTCCTGGTAGTTGTAACATCCCTGTCAGTGTCCAGTAGGTTCCGGTCACCCACCGCCACCTCCTTTGCCATTCCCCTAACTAGTTCATCCCCAAGCTCTCCGTCCCTCTTCTCCACCAGTCCTGCTGGTCTGTAGATCACCCCACCCATACTTTCTTACCGAAGGCTGCTGTGAACTATACCCACAGTGACCCTGTCTCCCCTTTACTTCCCCTAATGTGTCCATCCTCCACAGCCTCAATGATATCCCTGACATAGAGAGCTACACCTCCCCTTTCCCTTTTCCTCTGTCACTCCTAAACATGGTGTAGCCTGGGACTGTCAGATCCCAGATGTTATTTTCTGATGCCCAAGTCTCTGTGATGGCTGCAAGGTCCACCTCATTGCCTGCCATCATTGCCTGTAGCTCCCCAGTTTTAATTACCTAGACTCCTGGTGTTGAGGCAGATCCCCTCCCATATTACCTTTAATCCCCTTTGACTGTTTACTTATATTGGAGGGTATAAGGACCTCTCCCTCCCTCCCTGTGAGTGGTAATGGGCTTGTTCTGTATCCGCAGGAGGAGCAGTATCGCTGCCATGAGTCCTTGCTGCAGGCATTCTCAGATGACCTGGAGGACCACCAGATGAATCCACCAGATAAGAAAGGAAAAGCCAGAGACTGGGAGGAGTTCAAGATAAAGGAAGAGTACCTGGATTATGAGGTAAGATGTGCAACAGGTTGTTCATATCTATATTAGCACAGCAGAATTTATCCATGGCAAATGAGCAAACTCATTGTTTCCTGAGGGTTCCTTTGTTTTATGGCACCCCGACATGGAGGTAGTCCATGTAGCAAGGAGAGAGAGAGTGTACATTAAAGTACAAACAAGTTGCGCAACCAGTCCCATACTACTTTAGTCCTTACGTTCTGTTCTAAGCCATACCTATGTAGAAGCCAGATGACCCTTTGAATCAACACCAGCCATAAGGCTTTTTAAACATATTTTGGGCCTAACTGTGAGGGTGCCCAGGTTGAAAATCGGGTTTTTGATTTTTAAAGCAACAGTTCCTGTTAAAAATATTTTATGCACTTAATTATTTGCTCCTGTTTTATACTCTTCATTATTTGCTTGTCAACCCCCAGTGTTGATCCTTGCTGTTCACGTTTCTGGCCAAATCCATTTCCAGGATTTGGCACTACATTTCACTTTCTATGATCATCATGTTAAGTTTCAGATCTTCTTCGAGGATATCTCTTCCATTAGGCTACATCTTTGGAACTATGCCAGTATCAGTGCAAGGATGACAAGGAAACTTTTGCTAGCAAGGGGCTACTCATGATGGCATCACGTATCAGTGTCTACATAAACGTGGCTGGCCCCATCTCTCCTTGGTTCTTTTCCTGCCATCAATTGTACTTGTCGGGCTTATAGTGGAAATACTGACTAACTAGTCATTGTTATTTATTATTTTATATCTAAGTAATCACTAAATTTTTAGTGATATCGCTGCTTTCGCATGCTGCCAAAACCAATGACATTGTTCCAGTACTGTGAATGTGGAGAAAAGATTTACAAGGATGACGCACGTGAAGTGTGTGCCTGCTGTTTAGGCCTCTCTCACAATGTCAGGACTTGTGAGATTTGCAAGGGGATCAATCAAGTGACCAGGCGATGCAGAAGAAAGGCACTGGAGAAGTTTTTGCTGGGGGAAAAAAACTCTAGAGGCCATGGAAAAAGCTCGGGGCAGAATGCGGTGTCGCCAGCTCCATTGACTGACTCGCGGTCACCAAAATTGAAAGACTGCGAAAAAGATCAGTCATTGAGACACAAGCATAAAGATAAAGTTAAAGACAGATCTGCTTGCCTGGCAAGGTCTAGGTCGCCGTTGCAGCCTGCAGATACTTTACCTTCTCTGTCATTGTCCGCCTTGGCAGCGATGACACCAGCCCCCCAGCCGTCGACCAGACACCAAGGTCAGGGTGTGGCTCAGGCACTGCTGTACCTACTATGGATGGTACCTTGCTGTCATCGATGGGTTCAGGCCCGTCATCTCAAATAGTCATGGTCCCTGGCCAGGGCATCTTCGACGCACAGGCAATACTGGTGTCATTTTCAGATATGATATGCTGCATACGTCCAGGCTTGCCTGTGTAGCCTGCACTGCTGTCCCGTCAGTGGCTGCTTCTGAATCATAGGCACCGTCGACACCATTGTCTAGTTCACAACAGAGACATCCTGAGCAGCAGCAGCCTCTGGCATCACCAGATCTTACCTCGAGAGGGCTCTTGCAGTAGGTAATTACATATAGGACTGAAGCCGGCAGGCGTCAGGACCCCACAGAAAAATTTCTAGCTTGCAGTCTCTGACGGAGGACTGCCCCCACGTCAGGTGACCAACGTCATGCGATGTCAGTATAAAGGGGCGGTCCCCCGCACCTGCCTCCCGTTCTTTCCCGCTGTTAGCTCGTGTCAGTGCCTAGAAGTTCAACACTCGTCAGCCTGTCGTCGGTAGTTCTTCCGTCATTTTTTTCTCTATTTAATTTGATAAATAGTTTACTTTTTCAGTGGTGTATGTCGTCCCCTACACCCTCTAAGCACAAGAATAAGTGCGAGTTGTGCGGCGCCCAACTCCCGCACAAGGACAGCCATTCCCAGTGTCTCTTCTGTCTGGGCCGGATCATCAGGTGGAGAAGTGCCAGCGTTGCCTGAAATTCAATGCCACCACCCGCAGATGGGGCAGCAGTCCCTGAGGCCCACATCCTTAAAAAGAAAATGACTTCCATGGAGAAGGAGTTGAAAAAGCTCCGTCAGGCTTCTACTTCCCGAAGGCGCCATCTAGAAGAAGGACGAGAACCATCAGGATCAGGGCTCCTCATCGACCGAACTTCAGCTGGAGTCGCTTGTGTTACAAGTAACACCCTCTGGGACCACTTCCATGATGGCCGCCTTGGAGGCTTCCAAGACGGCATCGGCCCGCCCGTCTGGCTCGTGCTCGGGCCCTTCGGGCACCTCCGGGCTATTGGAGGCCCCCACTCCCACCAAGGCCGCCACCGTGTGACCTACTGGTGTGAGTGGCTCCGGTAAACCAGACGTCAGCTCCTCTGATGCCCGCCCGGAATTGGTCGCTAAGTCACTTGACCCTTCGGGGCAGCACATGGCCCCTGTTCCCCCTGACCAGACCGCCACTCCTTTGCGGCCTGCCTCGAGCGAAGGGTCCGCTAAGTTGGATGTCGGCTCCTCTGACGGCTGCCCGGACTCCACCGATAAGTCGGACATCGGGCTGCCTGATGTCCACACAGCAGCCAAGCTGACACTGGACCCTACTCTGTCTGCCGTTCCCGGCTCTCCGCAGCCTTCCTGCCCTCTGGGACTCTGGTCTCCTCAGCCTGACCCCGGGGATTTTTCCCCTCCTTCCCCAGGTGATGCCAAGAATTTTTATGCACCCCTTATCAGGTCTCCCTCCCGCTGGGCCAGATGACCTGACGTCAGTTCCCTGGACGCCGGCCCCAACACTGGTCCTGCCTACACCGGGTGACATACCCCTCCCGGATGCTGCCCCCACGCCGGGCCTGCCGCCTGCCGAGCCTCTGGTTCCAGGACTGCCTGCTGGGTGCCCTGCTGGGCCGTCTGCCCTGGCAGACCCCCCCCCCCGGTTCCTGGGCATCCGACCCCATCATATCTGATGCTGTCATACCCAGGTCCACAGTATCCGGTGCCCCAGTACCCAACGCCGGCCTGTCCGACGCTGCAGTACACGGTGCCTCATTACCCGATGCCGGGTTACGGATACGCTCCATATGGATACACTCAGTATCTGTATCCCCCTCCTCCTCCACCGCCCCCTCAGCTGCCAGTGGATTTGAAGGAGACTCTGGCTTCCTGGTGGGCTGAGGCCAAGGCTCAGCTCACTAGGGAGGCACAGAGTCATCTTCCGATGCCGGTCCCGGTTCCAGACTCCCTACGTCGGAGATGAGAGACTCCTTCCCTTACTCCGGATACCAGAGGTGAGCCCTTCGGTTCCAAAGCAGGGTTGGATACGCTTCCGCGAGGGCTTCCCAAGGGGTCCGTTCCTCCCCCACGTCAGGAAGTGGTGTATTCCTCTTCTTTTTCTTCCTCCTCGGAGCCTTCGGATGACTCCGATGGGCACTTCGACTTGGACGACAAGCCCCGCTGTCCAGATAAGCCCAGGCCGAGGACCCCTCCGAAGTCTTCTCCGGAGGATCCTTCCTTTACGGAGTTGCTGCACAAAATCCAGGCCATCCATCAGTGGCACTCTTTGGAGCCAGATCCACAGTGGCAGAAGCTAGCTGCCCATTTGGACCTGCCCGAGGTCGCTCCTACCTTGGTTCCACCCTGGATCGAGCCTCACGCGGACCTTGTTTCCACTATCTGGAAGCAACCCTCCACCATAGCCCCCCTTCCAAGGAAGGCAGACAGGCTATATCAGGCTCCTGAGGGTGTTGAGTTTCTTACCTCTAACCCCAAGGCTGACTCAGTCGTGATCAGCACCGCCCATGGCCGGACAGCCAATCCAAAGCATTTGAGCTTGTCTCCCCAATAAGGAATCCCGCCTTCTGGACCAGTATGGGAAGAAAGTCTTCGCTTCTTCCACTCTGGGTATTAGGGCCTTGAACTACATCACCATATGGGAGATTACCAGAAGGCCATCCTTAGCGAGGTGGAAGCTAAACTGGACTCCCTTCCTGAGTCACAGACCAAACAGGAAGTGGCAGACCTGGTCCGATCTGCTCATTCGGCCAGTAGGCACATGCTTCGTGCTTCATATGATACAGTGGACGCTGCTGGTAGGAGCTCGGCGTTCACCATAGGTTTGCGGTGACACGCCTGGCTCCGAGTGTTGGGTTTGGTCCCCGAAGTGCAGTCTGCCATCCAGGACGCGCTCTTCAGGGGTTCGGTGCTGTTCGGTGGTGATGTCAAGGATATCATCACCAGACTGCAAGAGAAGGGCACTGCTCTCAAGGAGGTAGATGACTTGTACAGAGCCCCTCAACCACAGCACCGTCCCTTTCACAAGCCGGCACAGGCCAAGGCAAAACCACAAGGGAAGCAGGCCAATAAAAGTTGGGCCCCTCAGGCTGCGAAGCACCCCCCACCCAAACAAGCAGCGGGAGCTCCAGTCGTGGTGCTGCCTCACACCACCTGATTTCTTCCTCTCCACAGCCTCTGGCCCTTCCAGAGGAACCAGTAGGGGGGAGGTTCCCCTGCATTTACCAGGTTGGGAGAGGATCACGTCAGACATTTGGGTGCTCCAGCTGATAGCGGAAGGACACTCAATAGAGTTTCTTCAGAAACCTCCCAGAAAGCCCCCTCCAAGGTCGTCTTACTCCCCGGAACACCTTCTTCTGGTTCGGGAAGAAATCTCCACCCTTCCTTGGAAGGCGGCGATAGAACCTGTCCCCCTCCATCTCAGGGGGACGGGTTACTATTGTCATTTCTTCCTGGTTCCGAAGAAGTCAAGCGATGTGAGGCCCATCCTGGACCTCAGTTCCCTGAACCTGTTCGTGAAGTACAAGAAGTTCTGAATGCTCTCTCTGCAGAGCCTTCTGCCCCTTCTTCGGCCGTGACAGTGGCTGTGCATCCTGGACATGCAGGATGCCTGCCTGTATATCCCTATCCACCTGTCCCACCACAAATACCTTCGGTTTTCTTTTCAGGGGAACCACTACCAGTTCTAGGAACGTGGATATGTTGTTCAATCCACACTGTCTGGCAGGTTCCTTGCCACTTTAAATCTTGCAGAAAGGTCTTCAAGCTGGTTCCTCCCACCCACCTGGGTGGTAAAACCCTCAGCTCCGCCCCATGACGCCAGATCTTCCTTACCGCTTGGAAGCTCAGGTTCCCTCCTTAGCGCTCTGTGTTTTAGGCCTGGATCCACATTCTTCGGTATTTCCGAAACTAATTTTAAAATTTACAAGACTATGGTCTTCTTGTTCCCTCGTGGCTGTGATGGACAAATCGACTCCCGGCTTCCGTCGGTGCCCTTGTGGGCAGAAGATGTCCCAGACCAATCTGCACTCCACGTGCATTTACTGCCTGGGGCTTGGCCCACGATTCACAGGCTTACGATCTGTGCAAGTCCTTCTTGGCTTCGGTCTTAGAGGACCACGCTGCCCAGACTACAACTCGGGCGTCGAAAAAGCGGTATCCGCCCAGTGACATCAAAGGAGGCCTGTTGGATGGTGTCCGCAGCGGCAGGCTCTGCCCAGCAGCTGAGCAGTTGATCGCCTCGAGAGGAGGCGGCCCAGGCGCTTCATCTTCCTCCTTGGCCATGGCATTTATCCCGCCTCCTTGGGCTCCTCCTACACTGCTTCTTTTAAGGAGCTTTGCCAGTCCCTCTCCACCAAGGGAGAAGGGCCATCGGGTCATACCAGCTGGTCCAAGAAGAAAGATTCCAAAGGTAAGTCCCACCATCGACGTTCGTGGGAGTGGGAGAGATCCCCTTCACTGGACTGTCGGCTCTCGACTTTGGTTGAGGTTGCGCTAAGGCCGCTGGCTTCACGGTGTCCCCATCAGGTCAGCCAGCTGAGACATCCGTCGATGCAGTCGAGATTTTTCTCGACTCGTTGGACGGTTTGTTGGCTGGAGAAGTCGACAACCCTTCTTCACCAATTCCCCCGGTGGTTACCAAGGACTTGCCCATGCCTCTTGTGCCGAAGTCCCCAGTCAAGGACCCTGTACCGAGGGATGAGCGGGTTTCCCTTGCACCCTCTTTGACCCACTTCCGGCGACCCCGAAGGTCTCGGTCTCAGTCATCTTCCAGGTCAAGCAGATCCCGCTGACGTCGGCGGTCTCAGTCTCAGCACCATGGAAAGTGGCATCGCCACTCGTCTTCTTCGGAGGATAGGCTCCGACGTAAGTTATGTAAGTGCTATGAGGACTTGATGTGGGAGCAACTTTTGTTGACTGGTAACAAGCCGACTCCATCGCCTTCTCCAACCATTAAGTGGCTGTCACCAGAGCGGCCAAACAACCTCTCGTGGTAGTCAAGGAGCCGACCCCGACACCGGTTGTTCAGCTGAAACTGGCTGCTCCACCCATTGTGGTGGAACCACCGCCTCCTCAACCGAAGACTGGGACCCCGACCAAGGATTCTCGGTCGGGTCAGGGCTTGCTCCATAGGTTGTTGGTCACCCTCACTCCCAATCGACCTCGGCAGGTGGAGGGTGGCTCAGGTGCTCGGCAGCTGTTCGCAGACTCCTCGGAGTCTGACGACGACTCCTCCCTGTTCTCCAGGCCATCTGACCTGGAGTCTGCAGTGGGGCCAGTCGGTGGATGAGAGCCCATCCTCGTTCTTGGGTATGCTTCGACTCATCTCAGAGTCTGCTGGGATGAAGCTAGAACCCATTCAGAAATGGGCCAAGTATCTCCTCACGGAGATACTTTACCGAGGGGATTCCCCTACGGAGGCCTTTCCGGTGGCCGAAGCCATTGTTGGCCCAGCTCTGGAGTTATGGCAGTGGCCTGCATCTTGTCCCGCGCCTTCGGCCAGGATGGCTCGCAAGCACGCGGTCTCCACCGGTTCACTCTCCAGTTTTTCGTAGCACCCCTCTGCAAAGGGGCTGGTGACCGGCAGCGTTTTACGGCGGTCCGGGAACGCTAGGGATGTGGACAAACCACCCCATAAGGAATCCAAAAAGCTGGATTACTCAGGGTGGAAGGTTTACGCTGCATCCTCCCTAGGCCTTCGGCAGGTGAGCTTGGCTGTACTGATGGCATATTTTTCACACGCCCTTATGGGTTCCCTGGATGAGGTGATTCCTCATCTCCCAGCTGACCTTCAGATGATGGTAAGACAGGTGCAGGATCAGGGAAGGGCGGTGGCTAAACAATAGCTCCAGACTTCTTTGGACATTAGTGACTCATGCCCGGTCAGTAGCGGCCGCAGTAGCCATGCGCTGCAGAGCTTGGCTGAGGATATCCAACTTCAAGGCGGACACTCAGCACAAGCTGGCAGACGTTCCCTTCCTGGGCACCGACTTGTTCGGGCTGGGGATGGAAGGCCATCTCCAGAGGACCGAGAAGTCCAATGCTACCTTGGACTCGGTCGCGTCTGCCCAGAGGGACAAAGGCCGCCAGCAGCAGTGTAAGCCCTTTCGCCCTTCCACTTCTGTGGCAAGTCCGGCCCAGAAACACCAGCAACAGGGCCAGCAGGCTCACACTTGGCACCCTAAGTCCAAGTCTGCTGCTTCCTCCGGTAGGAAGCCTGGAGGCAAGGGTCCAGGATGCCCTCGGCGTGGCTCTTCCTTCAAGCCTGCCCAGTGACTGGGTTGAGAGGTCGCCTCCAGCCTTGTCACTCCTCCCCGGGTGCCCCCCATGGGGGGACGGCTCCGCCTAGTCCGCTATCACCACAGACCGCTGGGTGCTGGAAGTGGTCAGCAGGGTCTGCCTCTGGAATTCGAGCAGTTCCCTCCCTATCGAGCCATTGCCCCATGGGGGGCAACGGGTTCCGCAGCCTGTCTGTCAGCTTGTCGAGCTGACATTGCCCTGCTCCTCCAGAAGGAGGTAATCAGCGAGGTGGTGGACCCTCCTCCAGACCCAGGGTTTGTGTCCAGGTATTTCCTGGTCCCAAAACGGACGGGGGGCTGGCACCCCATTCTCGACCTGCACGACCTGAACAAGTTCCTAAGGCCGCGCACCTTCAGGATGGTCACACTGGCTCAGATCATTCCATCCTTGGAACTAGGCATGTGATTCTGCTCTCTGGACCTCCAGGATGCGTTCTTTCATGTCCCAATCCATCTGTCTCATCAGTGATTCCTCCACTTCAGAGCAGAGGAATCTCTTTACGAGTTCCGGGCCATGCCCTTCAGCCTCTCTCCAGCTCCCAGGGTCTTCACCAAATGCATGGCAGTGGTGACAGCATTCCTGTGGCGCTGAGGGGTCCGGGTGTATCCTTACCTGGATGATTAGCTGATTGCAGACCCCTCCAGGTTGGAGGTGGAGCGGTCCAGAGATCTGGCCCTCCAGGTCTGCTCTCAGATTGGCCTCCTCATCAATGAGGCCAAATCAGAACTCATGCCATCACAGGTGATTCAGTTCATTGGGGCAGAGTTCGACTTTCTTCGAGCCAGAGCCTGGCTCCCGGCAGACAGGGTCGAGGTCCTTTCCTCCTTTGTCCAACCATTTCTGGTTGGGCAGTTGCGCCCTGCCTGGGACTTCCTGCACCTTCTGGGCCTCATGGCAGCCTGCACCAGCATAGTCCATTGGGCCTGCTGGCATATGCGTCCCCTGCAATGGGGACTGGCCAGCCAGTGGTCACAGCATTCCGGTCCTCTGAACCAGCCAGTGATGGTGACCCAGGACATGTGGGACAGCCTACAGTGATGGCTCATCCCAGCTCATCTGCAGGAGGGTATCCCGTTTGTCCGCACCGAGCTGACGGTCACTTTAACCACCGACGCCTTTCTGATGGGTTGGGGTGCCTTTCTGGGGGAGCTCAGGGCCCACGGCCTCTGGTCCCCTCAGGAGTCTTGATGCCACATCAACCTGCTGGAGCTCCAAGCGGTCCGACTAACCCTCAGCACCTTCGCTCTATTTGTACAGGGTCAAGTGGTCCAAGTCCAGATGGACAACACCACGACCATGTACTACCTCAGCCGTCAGGGCGGGATGCACTCCTTGCCTCTGTGCAAGAAGGCTCTCCGCATCTGGTCTCTCATGATCAGCCTGGAGACGGATCTCCTAGCCATCCATCCATGTAGGCAGGAGCCTCCAACAGTCCAGCCGATGCCCTCAGCCGGATAGGCGCTGCATCTAACGAGTGGTCTCTCCTGCTGGAGGTAGTACAAGATCTGTTCTCCCATTGGGGCACCCCTCAGGTGGACCTGTTCACCTCCAGGGAGAATGCGAAGCTTAGGCTGTTTTACGCCCACCCCTCAGCAGGGCTCGCTGCAGGGGGATGCCTTCTTGAGGCCGTGGACCCTGGGCCTCTTCTACGCCTTCCCTCCATTTCCCTTGATCCACAAGGTGCTTCTCAAGGTGAAGAGGGACAAGACGCAGGTGATTCTGGTAGCCCCAGACTGGCCCCGCCAGTTCTGGAATCCAGATCTCCTCGGCCTCAGCTCCAGGCTCCCGAGGCGGCTTCCAGCCCGCCTGGACCTGATCTCAGTTGACAAGGGGAAGGTTCTCCATCCGGACCTTCAATCCCTGCACCTGATGGCCTGGTTCCTGAGCGGCTAGAGTTCCAGGCCTTGGATCTTTCTGATGAGGTCCTCAACGTCGTTGAGGCGTCCCATAAGGAGTCGACCAGAAAATGCTACACCTTCAAATGGAAGAGATTCTCCATTTGGTGTCAGGACAAGGGGTTGGACCCCTCTTCCTGTCCTTTGGCTAGTATTTCGACTACTTGTGTCCCTTTCTCAGCTAGGGCTTCGGTCAACGACCCTCAAAGTGCACCTGGCAGCCATCTCTGCTTACTGGGCGCGGGCTGGCAAGCAGTCAGTGGCACAGGAGAAGGTGGTCGAGCGCTTCTTCAAAGGTCTTGATCACATATCCCCTCCGGTGCGAGAACCTCCACTTCTGTGGGATCTACTGCTGGTATTGGCTAAGCTCATGGGCAAGCCATTCGAACCGATGCACAGGTGTGATATCTCCCACCTGTCATGGAAGACTGCCTTCTTGGTGGCTATAACGTCAGCCAGAAGGATGGGAGAGCTCCAGGCACTTTCCATTGAGTCTCCTTATCTGGTCTTCCACAGGGACAAGGTTGTCCTACGCCCCAACCCGAAATTCCTTCTGAAGGTGGTGTCAGAGTTTCACCTTAACCAGGTGTTGACTCTGCTGGTGTTCTACCCCAATCACACCTCGGACGAATATAGGCTCCATACTCTGGACCCTAGAAGAGCGCTCACTTATTATAAGGAGCTAACATCTGAAGTTCAGGGAGAGGTTTGCCAGCTGTTTGTCACCTACACTGAAGCCGCATCTGGCAGACCTGCAGCCAAGCGTAATGATAAGCAGGTGGGTCACCTCCACATAGATCTCTGCTATAGGCTGGTGGGCATTTAGCCTCCCAGAGGATAAAGAGCTCATTCTGCCCGCCATACCGCTGCTTGAGTGGCTGCTTCTGGGACGTCCTATCCAGGAAATCTGCAGGGCTGCTACATGGAAGTCAGCACACACCTTTATTTCCCATTACCACATTGACCTTGAGTCACGCTGGGATACTGGTTTTGGGACCTCGGTTCTCAGTCTCTATTTCCTAAGTAGGGGTGCTCCCTGCCCTCCCTCCTCCCAGAGAACTGCTAGGAGTCTGCCAGACAGTGTGGATTGAACAACATATCACGTCCCTAGAAATACAGGTTACTCACCTGTAACAGGAGTTCTAGGAGTGGTATATGTTGTTCATCACATGACCCACCTGACTCCCCCGGCTTCCGACGCACAAACCTGGCTTCCAGCGGCTAGATCTGGCGTCATGGGGCCGAGCCGATGGTTTTACCACCCGGATGGGTGGGAGGAGCCAGTTTGAAGACCTTCCAGCAAGATTTAAAGCGGCAAGGAACCTGCCAGACAGTGTGGATGAACAACATATACCACTCCTAGAACTCTTGTTACAGGTGAGTAACCTGTATTTCAGGGCCCTCCCATTTGGTCTCTCCTTGACCCCCTGAGTATTTACCAAATGCCTCTCTGTGGTGGCGGCCCACCTACGTACCCAGGGGGTTCAGGTTTTCCCTTACCTGGACGATTGGCTCCTGGCGGCCCCATCCAGGGAGGATCTCCTGCACTCCCTTTCCCTTACCCTGCAGGTTTTCAGCAGCTTGGGTATTACCATCAACCAGGCCAAGTCCCATTTGATCCCTTCTCAAAGACTCCAGTTTATTGGGGCGATACTGGACACGACTTCTGGTATGGCCTTCCTGCCTTTGGACAGGGTGGCCACCCTTCAGGCTCAGGCCAGCCTGTTGTCCAGCTGCAGGTGGGTCATCGCCAGGTCAGTTCTTTGCTGCCTCGGGCTCATGGCGGCTGTCATTCTGATGGTGCCTCGCTCTCGTCTCCACCTGAGAATCTCTCAGTGGATGCTTCTATCTCAGTGGGATCAATTGGTGAATGACTTGGATCGCGAGATCCTGGTCTCCTCCCTGATGGTTCGGGACTTGCAATGGTGGATGGTTCAGGGGAACCTTTGCCAGGGAGCTCCCTTCTGTCTTTCTCCCCCCTCTCCCAGATCTTAACGACAGACACCTCGGGCGAGGGTTGGGGAGCCTACCTGGGATCTCATCGGACCCAGGGCTCTTGGTCCAGACTCAAGCAGACTCTTCACATCAATGTACTCAAGCTGAGGGCCATCCTGTACGCCTTACAGACTCTGCATCTGTACCTGCTTCCCGGTCATCTGGCTGTTCAGACCGACAACATGTGTGTAGTGTGATACATCAACGAACAGAGAGGAACCCATTCTTACCCTCTTTGCAGGGAAGCGATGCAAGTTTGGGATTGGGCGATCCTTCACAACCTTCACCTCACAACGGTTCATGTTCCGGGGGTCGAGAACACTTTGGAAGACCACCTCAGCCAGTCGTCTGCCCAAGCGCATGAATGGGAACTGGATCAGGGGGTAGCAGACGATGTCTTCCTACGCTGGGGAACCCCTCAGGTAGACCTGTTTGCCTGTCCTCTCAACACAAAACTTCCCGTCTTCTGCTCGCTCGCCCAGGGGTGCGGAGTGTTTTGGAGAGATGCTCTGTCTCTAAACTGGAAGGGCAGATTCGTCTATGCTTTCCCCCAATCCCGTTGATCCCAAGGGTCCTACACAAACTCTGTTTGGAAGGAGCTTGAATGATCCTCATCGCTCCATTCTGGCTTAGGCAAGTTTGGTTCTCTCTTCTGCAACAGTACTCAGAGGAGCCTCCTCTCCTCTTCCTCTGTCGCAACTTTTGTTGACTCAGGATCAGGGGACCCTGGTCTATCCAGGACTCAAACCCTTCAGCTGCATGCGTGGCTCCTGCAGACGTGATTCAATCCTGTCTGGGTTTTGCCTCCAGGTGGTGGAGATTCTAGTGAGGCCAGAAAGCCTCCACTCATTCCACTTCACCATGAAATGGAAAGGTTCTCTATTTGGGCCTCTTCCAGAGCTTTGAGCCTTTCTCCTGCTCTGTCAAGAGGCTTCTGGATTACATGCATCACCTCTTCGATCTGGGTCTCAGTCACTCCTCCTTGAAGGTTCACATGGCCATTTCTGCTTACCATGTTCTGTTCAGGGACAGGTCTTTTGCGCAGCTGGAAGTCGCTAAGACCTTCCTTAGAGGGGTTCTCCACTAGCGACCCCCATTCGCGCACCTGCCCCTCCTTGGGACTTGAACTTCATTCTCAAGAAGCTTACCCTGCCTCCCTTTGAGCCGGCAGCATCGGCAGACCTTATGTTCCTTTCCTGGAAGGCCCTCTTCCTTGTGGCTATTACCTCCGCTCGACGAATTTCCGAGCTTCAGGCCTTAATGTGCCAAATCCCGTACTTGATTTTGCACAAGGAACGAGTGGCTCTGTATACTAACCCTAAGTTTCTCCCTAAGGTGGTAGCGGAATCTACGCTGAATCAGTCCATGGAACTGCCTGCGTTTTTTACGCAACATTCCAATCAAGGGGAGTACCTCTTACATACTCTGGACGTTCACCGGATTCTGAGATACTACACCAGTAGGACTAAGGATCTCAGAAAGACTGATCAACTGTTTGTCTCTTTTGCTCACAAAAGAGGGGGCAATGTTGTTTCTAAGCAATGCCTTTCAAAATGGTTGGCTCATTGTATCACTCTCTGTTATGACAAGTATCACAAGATCTTGCCAGGTCAAGTCAGAGGTCACTCCACTAGGGGTGTCGCTGCCTCTGCCGCTTGTTTCAAGAATGTGTCGTCGGCTGACATCTATGCAGCTGCCACTTGGACTTCTGTCCATACCTTTACAGGGTTTTAAACAATTGATTAGCAGTTTTTTTTTGGGGGGCAATACTAACTGTACAGAAAGCATTTATATAGGTTTTCTGGAAGTGTTATGTTTGTTAAACACAGTGAGGCAGGGCTATGCATTTTCACAATGTTTTAGAACTTTTATGAGCAAACGCTAATCAATTTTAGGTTAAATAAAACCCTGCTTACTTAAACATTACAGTTTGGACATTGCCTCTCTCGAGAGCTGGCTTGGTTGGCTGTTCTGCAAGGTCTTCTTTCCTAAGACCTTCACAGCCAGAGGATCTGTGTATGAGTAGTTTCCTCCTCCCGTGAGCTTCTCTTTGTTCCAGACTGCTTGGGACTCAGTCCTATATGTAATTTACTGCAAGAGCCCTCAAGTAAGATAGTGTGTTGTGTTATGCAGAATCTTGCCTCATAACAGTAGATCTCGAGAGAGGCTTTTGCAGTAGGTAAAACCTTCCCGCCCTCCATCCCCCTCAGCCTTTTCACCTCCTTTTCCAGGATGGGAATTATCTGCTTCTATCTCATCTCACCTTTTGGCCTTTGGCGGGAAAGAACTGGAAGGTGGGCGTGGGGGTCCGCCCCTTTATACTGATGTTGCATGGCATCAGTCACCTGACGTGGGGGCCGGTCCACCACCAGAGACTGCTAGCTAGAAATATTTCCGTGGGGTCCTGACGCCTGCCGGCTTCAGTTCTATATGTAATTACCTACTGCAAAAGCCTCTCTCGAAGATCTACTGTTATGGTAAGTTCTTACGTAACTGTACTTTAGGCTGTCAGTTCCAGTCATCAACAGGGACATCGATGAGGAGGAAGAATATAATCCAGACCTCATAATGGAGGAGGATTATGAAGAGGAGGAGGAGGAGGAGGAGGGTTATGGAGAAGAACAATATGTCCCACGTTCTAGCTGTACTGTATCTTCTTCTGAGGATTCTGTGTTGTACATACCCAGGTCTCCTCCTGAAGACCCTACCTTCCAAACTATGATGCAGCAAATGCAGAATGCAGTGGGGTTTGCTGTGGAAGAAGAGAATTCCACCAAAAAGAACCTGTTGGATTTCTTGGAAGTGCCTTGTACTTCATCCATCATTGTGCCTCAATTTATCCTGCCTTGAGCTTGCCACATTTGCTGCATGGTATATGCCAAATTCCATGCCAGCTGTATCTAGAAAGGCTGACAAGCAGTACCCTGCTACTGCTGCCAAGCCTTATGCCAACCAGCCTGAAACAGACTCTGTGGTTATAATGGCTGCCCACGATAGATCCTGGGGACCAAAACACATGAGTACTCTGCCCCGATAAGGAATCCAGGAGGCTAGACGTGATGGGCATACACATATGCCTCTGCCTCACTAGGACTTTGTATTACAAACTACCAGGCCCACATGATCAGGTATCAGAATAGCCTGTGGAAGACCACCAAAGCTGCAGCTCAGGCTCTTCCAGAAGGAAATGCCAAGAATGAGTTAATTAAAAATCTTAATTCTGGGGCTGAGGTTGGCAAGCATTTGCTACACTCAGCATATGATGTTTCTGATGCATCTGACAGGGCAACTGCCACTAATATTTGCATAAGAAGAGATTCTTGGCTCAGGGTTGCTGGGTTTGCAACTGATGTGCAGCAAACGGTTCTGAATGCCCCTTTTAGAGGTACCAAACTGTTTGGCTATCACATGGAAGAGGCATTAAGAGGACTTCGAGTCTCTAAAATGACTTTAAGGTCAGTCAAATCCCCTGTATTCCATGCCTGGTAGGGAACATGGCAAGTGATCCTTTCATGAGCCTGCTGCCAGAGGTGGACATCAAGCCTACTGTTGGCAAGGCCAGGGTAAGGGTGGTGGAGCCTTGCCAGCTCCCCTCCCCCCAGGGGCCCATTCCAAAGCATCAGTGGACAGTGGAACTGGTGGCTGTGCCTCCACCAACTCAGCATGCCTCAAATCTGACTCCCCACATCCCACACCACTATTGCCTCCAGAGATGGTTGTGGGGGGTCGCTTCTCCCTTCATCTGACACAATGGAGGGAGATTACCACAGATGGATGGGTCCTGGAGATATTTGTAAATGGACATGCTCTGGAGCTCTTAGAGTCCCCTTCAGAGCATCATCCACCTCTTTCCACATATCCTCCGGGACACTTGTCCTTGTTGAAAGAAGAAGCACAAGTTTTGCTAAACAAATGTGCAATAGAATCGGTGCCTTCTCGTCAGAAGAACAAAGGGTTCTACTCCAGATACTTCCTGATCCCCAAATGGACAGGAGATCTCGGACCTATGTTAGATCCATGAGACCTAAGCTTCTACATAGAATATAAAACATTTCATATGGTCTCCTGCAAGCTTTGATTCCCTGTTGCAGAAAGGGGACTGGATTTGCTCCCTGGATATGAAGGATGCATACTTCATATCAAGATCAGCATCATCACAGACAATATCTGAGATTTGTACTGGAAGGGCAGTGTATCATTCTTGGCTTGTCTTCTGTGCCACGGGTCTTCACCAAATGCTTGGCAGTGGTGGCAGCAGCTCTTCACAGGAAGGCCTGTATGTCTTCTCATACCTGGACAATTGGCTCTTGAAATCCAGTTCCAAGAGACCAACTCTTGCAACTACATCTGAACAAGGCAATTGTTCAGAGACCTGGGGTTACAGTGAATGTGCCAAAGTCAGTACTGACTCCTTGCCAAAGGCTGCAGTACATAGGTGCTTGTCTTGACACAGAGCAGGGCAATGCGCTCATGTCCCTGGATGAGGTGGAACGACTCATTGCACATGCACAACTAGTGTACAGTTGTCATCGCTCCCAGCCAGAACAGTTCTCTGTCTCCTGGGACTCAATGCAGCAGCCCTAATACTGTGCCACTAGCCTGCTTACACATGCAGATACTGCAGTGGACACTGAGAATGCATTGTAAAATTGACGGACACATAAATCAGATGGTGCTCCATGGATGGACCACTCACAACCTCTTTAAGGGCACTCTATTTCTAATACCAAATCCAACTCAGATTATCACATTGGATGCATCCAGATCTGGGTGTGAGGCGCACCTGGGCCCTTATCAGACCCAAGGTTCTTGGACTCAGGTGGAAATCAAATTACACAAAAAGGTCCTGGAGATGAAAACTGTCTTGTACTGCCTCCAGGCTTTTCAGGAGCATCTGACTCTGGGTTCTCTGCTAATACAGAGAGACAATGTCAGTGTCATGCATTACATAAACAATGAGGGACTCATTCATATCCCCTGTGTCAGGGAGCAATGAGAGGGTGGTACTGGGTGCTGGAACATGGCCTAGAACAGTCAACCATGCATCTCCAGGTGTCTGAAACAGCAGACAAGCTAAGCAGGTCACAATCCAAGATGCATGAATGGGAACTGCTGACCTCAGTGGTAGATGACCCTTTGTAAGGTGGAGTCATCCAGAGTTGGGCCTTTTGCATCCCACACAATGCAAAACTACCATGTTTTGTTCACTCACTCCAGGGCCTGGAATTTTTTGGTGAGACGCATATTGTTCCTCTCTTAGAAATGGAGGTTTCTGCATGCATTCTCACCCATTTCATTAATACAGAGTATTATTGAAACTGCAGTTGAAGGGTGTAACCCTCATTATTATTGCACCTCTATGGCATCGACAAATATGGTATCTGCTGCTCCAGCAACTAGCAGTGGAGCCTCTAGTACCTCTGACTCTGTGCAGTTGTAACAGGACAAGGGGGCTCTGGTCCATCTGGACCTGAAGTTCCTGCACCTGCATGCCTGGCTGCTGAAGACATAGCCACTACATGGTTTGGGATGTCACCTAAAGTAGCTGATGTGCTGGTTACATCCAGAAAGCCTTCCACCAGACACACATATTCTTTGAAGTGGAAGCATTTCATTTTGTGGGATACTTAGACATATGGATCCATTCACCTGTCTGGTAAATGCGGTGTTGAAATACTTGCTGTCTCTATCAGATTCTGGTCTGCAGTATTTCTCACTGAGGTGCATCTGGCAGCTATAGAAGCATTCCATGCCACTATTGATGGTAGTACACTTGCCCAAGTAGAGGTCTTCCTTACCTTTTTGAGAGGCATTCTGTACATGAAACCTCTCATTTGTAATCTGGTCCTGCCTTGGGACATGAATTATGTTCTTTTGAAACTTGTTTAGGCTTCTTTTGAGCCAGCCATGAGTTGTGGCTTATACTTTCTTACATGGAAAGCATTATTTTTTAGTTGTTACTGCAAAGATACTGTGTCACCGGCCCACTGGCGCAGTGGCAGAGCTACCACTTGCGACACCAGTAACCTGGGTTCAGGAACAGATTCAGGCTGCTGGAGGGCCGGCAGGGGGAGGAGGATTGAGTGCCCATTGGGCTGGTCTCCTTCTCTGGGGAGGATGCATTGCCTGACCCACCGCTCTACCGCCACCTGGGTGACCACGGGTTGAGGTGTAGCAGGATGGCACGAAGTGGGTGGGGGATGTCGTCTGGGAGCTGGTGTGGCAGCACATTGCAATGTGCTCCGCCCCTTGGCTCCCCTAGCACATCGGCGTCCAGTGGGGCGGCACCAGGAAAAAGCAGAAAAATGCTGCACTGGATGCCTGAAGACAGGACCCGGCTGTCCCAAGAAACTCCATAACTAGACTCCTTGGAGGGCTGGGATGGACCACCTGACGCACACTCATGGACTGGGGGGGCTTTGGGGGGGTCTTCTTCCTCCCCGCTCGGAGGTTAACCGTGGCAGAAAGGGGGTCAGGTCCACCGGTGTCCCAACGGAGTTACCTGTGGCGGAACTACGGGAGCGCGCACAGCCTAGGGCTCCCTGATGAAAGGGGTCTAGTGTGGTGAGTAAGGGGGCATAGAGAGCAAATATATATATATATATATATATATATATATATAAAAAGATACTATGTCAATCACACCAAGGACTGCAGAAAGTCCTCTCAGCTCTTTGTTTCATTTGTCCCTAGAAAAGATGGTGCCCCTATATCAAAACAGTGCTTGTCCAAATGGCTAGCACATTGTATTACATTCTGTTATGAGAAGTATGGTAAGAACTTCCTGGTGCGGTTCATGGACATTCCACCAGGGGTATGGCCACCTCTGTTGCTTATTTTAGAAATGCCTCTGCAGTTGACATTATGCTGTAGCCACATGGAGCGCTGTCCACACCTTCACTAAACATTACAGCCTAGACATTGTTTCTCGTAGACGAGCAGATTTTGGCCTTGTTGATCTATAAGACCTGTCCCGAACCAGACTGCACCAGCCTCCCAGTTAGCTTTTGTGACTACTTGGAACTCATTCCAAAGGTGTGGCCTAAGGGAAGAGATATCCTTGAAAAAGAACAGCAATGTATTTGCTGCAACGATAGATCTTCGAGAGAATGTCTTCCCTTAGACCATGCAGGCCTCCCTCCTTCCCTCTTTTAAGAGCTGCAGGGGAATATGCCATCCAATTCTCACATTGGAATTTCCATAGCTGCTATATCCAGTGCCTTCACTCACCTACTATAAGGGGTGCAGGTATGATCTCCTGGTTCCCCAAGAAGAGAGGTCCTCTGAGCCCAATTTCTGACAGGGAACTGAGGAGAGATGGGGCCTTCCTCACTTTTGTAGAACTTCCTGGACATAAAGTCTCCACCACTTATTCACACTTATGGGACTATGCCAGGGGCGCTAGGACCGAGCGGGAGCCAAAAATCTTCAGGAGGGCGGGCGACGAGGTACGGCCGCATGGAATCAGTGCCACGTGACTGGTCTCGTGCCATATAGGCTACATCAGCATCGACCCTCCAACTACCTCAGTTCCTTTTTCCCTGCCAGTCGAGTGCGCCACAGTGACGATACGCTTGCCCACCAGGAGTCAGATCTTCATGTCTATATGACAGCAGCCTTAGTCATTCAGTATTTGATTTGTAGTATTTATTTAGTTTACAAAAAGTTTTTCATTTTTCTTCAAAAGAACACAGAAGTCCTCTTCAGCCCGCCTTCAACGGAGTCGACATTGAATGGGGCCGGTAGGGAGACTTCGCATGAAAGCTGTGTTTCCAGCAAGGCTAGATCCGGTCTGCTGCCCTCTACAGAGGAGGGGTCTAACTACAAGTAGTCCGGTGCTTGGTAGGAAGGGCGGGCCTCCCAAAAGCACAAAAAGAAGTGGGCCCATTCTCGATCATCATCGAGAACCTGGCACCACTTGGCTTTGAGCTCTTATTCGTCACACCGGTCGAAGAAAAAATGGTACCGCTCGAGGTCGCTCTCTGGTATGTCTGCACATCAATCATTGGTAATGGAGGACAGAAGGCCGACTTCGTCAGGGTCACCTGCAGCCTCTGTTCCTAGTGGCTGGCATCCTCGACTCCGTAGTCCCTCCCTGCCCCCGGGGGGGGGGGTCCTCCAGTGAGCAGTTTCATCATTGGGCCACTGTTATGGAGCTGTGGGTTTGGCAGTTGTCCCAACTTTCCGAGCCTGCGGAGTCAACCTTGAGGCCTTTGGGCCTAGGGGCTCGAACCCACGGGCAGGGCGGTTGGGTCAACCTAGTCACACTTTGGTGCTATCGACGCTGTGCTCTTGTGCTTTCCCCCTCACGTGGCTGCGGTGCAGGGGCAGCACAGGTACCATTTTCTCTTACTCATGTTTTCAGATTTTCATCCTTGGGTGCATCGAGATTTGGGTTGGTGTCTCCAGGCGCTGGCCTGGCCAGTTGCGGTGCCACCCTGACCTGTCTTGGCGGCATCGCACCTGGTGCCAATTTTTGGAGCTGGCGCCACTCGGGTGCCCGGATTCTCAACTCCCATTCAAGGAGCACCTCCTCCTGCTCTCTTTCCTCCCTTTCCTTTATATACTATCCCTCTTGGGCTAGTAGGAGATGACATTGAGCCTAATCTTGATCTGTGATTAGGAGATGACTTTGATGAAGATTCATCTCTTGGAGTGGGAAGTAAGCCCTCTACTTCAGCAGAGCTTCTGGTCGAGGACCTGTCTGTTACATCTCTATTGAAGAATATGAATTCCACCTTCTCTTTCCAGACTTCACAGGTTGATCTGGGGAAGTTGTTGCTCCTTCAATATCTGCATGTCCCAGAGATCCCTGTAGAATTGACTCTTCCGGTACAGCCCTCTTTCGAGACTCTCTCACAAATGGCGTGGGACAATACAGCACTAATTCCTTCCGTGGCTAAGTCCATAGACAGGAAGTATGCTTCTCCTAGGGATTGACCAGTACTGTCCTCTCAAGCTTTTGCTGATGCCATAGTGGTCTTGGCAGAAAACGACAAAGCTGTTCTCCCTCAGGAGTCTATGGCACATCCAGTAAGTGACAAGGAGTTCCTGCCACTCTTGAGGACCAACCTTTTCTTAAATCTGTTGCAACAGTTCTTCTGTTTCTTAGCCTAACCTATCCTTTACTATTTCTAGTCCATAAGGTCAGCCACCTATGGCACCCCCTTACCTTTCTTGACTATGCTGTGGTGTCCTCTTTAATTGTCCTTTTCCCTCTCAAGTCCTCGTATAGGGAGGTTATTGTGATGACCTCTGAGTGTATGTAAAACAGGTTGTGTTTATTGTTGTTGGATTTAGTATGTAAATAGCACTATGTCATAAAATACGTTGATGTATATACCTTATATTGGTGGTGGACCCAGGTCATCGTGAGGCGGGTGTGCTGGCAGGTTCTCCTTCGGGTCTGTGGCTCGGAGGTGTCCAGCTAGCTACCTCAGACCAGGTGTGGAACATGGGTGTTATGTTTGATGACTGTCTGACCCTAAAGTCGCAGGTGTCAGCAGTTGTCAAAGCCTCTTTACCATCTGAGAAATATCACCCGGGTTAAACACCTGGTTCCTCACGATGATCTTCCAACGTTGGTTCACGCTTTCGTTACCTCCCGCCTTGACTACTGCAATGCCCTTTACTTAGGGCTATGCGGGGTTGATATCCGCCACCTGCAGCTGGTGCAGAACGCGGCAGCCAGGCTATTGACTGGTACTTCTAGAACCAGTCATATAACGCCTGTGCTCTTCGGACTTCACTGGCTGCCGATACAGTGACAGATCACCTTCAAGGTTGCGTTATTAACCTATAAGGCCCTACATGACCATGGACTGGGTTACCTGAAAGATCTCCTTTGCCCCTACTGTCCCCTCCCTCCTCTCCAATCCACCGATAAGGGATTGCTAGAGATTCCCAGGGTTCGTTTACAAACATCTGGGGCAAGGGCATTTAGTTTTGTGGCCCTGACCCTGTGGAATTCTCTACCTCATCGGGTATGACATTGCCTGACCATCCAGAGTTTTAAGACCGCCTCAAAAACATATCTTTTTGGTGTGGCGTTTGTTGACCATTGAAGCTGCTACTGTATTTTATGTGTTTTATTCCCTTTGGGACAATTATTTTATATGTTTTTATTGTACAGGCGCCTTGGTTTGGAAAGGCATCTTTTATAAATAAAGATGCTATGATATGTTTATGAAACCTGTAAATGTTGAAAATACAATGGCACTAGATGATTTTGATAATGGTAAAAAGTACTAGGTGACTTAAGTTAGTTGTGCTATTTAAAATGCATGTAAATTGCTGTAAACTGAACAAGTCTGAAGTTTCATGGTGATTTGCATATATCCTATGATGCTTTGCATTATGGAAGTATGTATGATGTTGTATTTCTTTGAAACTGGATTTGTTGCCAGTGCCCTTTGGGGTAACCCTTTTTTCAGTGATTCTGCGTTGAGGTTCTTTATCTATAGCTTTTTTTTCCCCCCTCATCTTTTTGAGCCCCCACTACACAAGCAAACAGGGCCCACATAGGGATGGTATGAAGGGTTTTCACTGTAAAGTAGTTAGATCAGAAATCAGAGTCAGTAGGTGCTGGCTAAGTGCAGAGAAAAGACAGTCATAGTCTGTTGCTGCAAACTATGTACTGATGAAGGAATATGCAATTTCTGAAGGTTATTTCCTATATTTTGAATAAACATCACACAGAGTGTGTGTGTTCAACTTGAAGTTCGGTGTCTGGTCCATCTGTTATCCCACAACCCCTCCACACAGTAAACAAAGAATCTCGTAAGATTGACACATTGGGGAAGTGAGTCTTCGCCGCCACTACCCTAGGTATGTGTATTGCTAGCTACCAGGGCTATTTCTCACAATATGAGTATACTCTCTGGCATTCGCTAAAAGCCACTATGGAGACTCTCCTGGAGTCGGACATTACCTCAGAGCTTCTCCAAACTACCAGTAGAGGTATTGAGTCCAATAATTAGCAACTTAAGGCTGCTATGTATGCCTTTAACACTGCTTCTAGAGCAGCAGCTGGAATATGCACCCAACGCCACTCGTGGTTACAAACCTCAGGGTTCACAAATGATGCCCAGCAAAGAGTCATGAATTTACCATTTGATGGGGCTTATCTGTTTGGCCCACAGGTGGAACAGACAGTCAAGGCCACACAGAAAACTAGGACAGCTATCAAAATGGCCAGAGTGGCTCCTGCTGCCCCTCAATGGAGCGGGAACTGCCGGCAGTCTCTTAACCATCAGTCCTTTCGTGGTAAAGGCAGAGGGGGCTTCAACAAAAAACAAGCCTCTCAGCCACAAAAGAAAATGCAACAGAAGGCACAGGGCCCAAAAAAGCGCCTAGTGCCACCCTCTGAAATTCCGGCCCAGGTTCCACCTCAGCTGTCCGAGGGGACTCTTCTTCTGTAGTAGGGGGCATCTGACTCTGTTTTTAATCAGTGGATGTCAGTCACATCAGCACAAATGGGTTCTCAAGATAATCGCATGGGTTATTCTATGAATTTTCAGATACCCCACTGGATCATCCACCCAAACGACAGCCCAGGATGTCATTTACTCAAGGCAGACCTCCTTGCTTCCGAGATTCAAGGCCTTCTGAACAACAGGGCAGTACACATAGTTCCACAAGAGCATGGAACACAGGTTTCCTCCCTACTTCCTAGTTCCAAACAAAACAGTCGGTATGCATCCTATTCTAGACCTAAGAAAGTTAAACAAGTGTCTCTTCAAAGAAAAATTCAAGATGATGTAACTCAGTGCGCTTCTAACTCTGATTCATTGAAACAATTGGCTGGCCTCCTGGACATTCAGGATGCCTACCAACGTGTTGCTGTGCATCCAAGCCACCACAAGTATCTTCGATTTGTGGCCCTGGGTCAGCACTATCAATTCAGATTACTGCCCTGTGGACTGTCCTCGGTGCCGCAAGTTTTTACAAAGTGCGTTGTAGTTCTCACAGTGCACCTAAGGAAACTTGGAATTCAAGTCTTCCCATATCTGGACGACTGGCTTCTAGCAAGCTTCTCCAGACAAAAGACACAGGAAGCAATGACCACAGCTTCCAGGTTCCTCATATCTATGGGAGTTCTGTTGAATCTGGAAAAATCTCAGCTTCAGCCTTCCCAGCAACTCCTTTTCATAAGAGCCCTCCTGGATACCTCCAATGCAAGGGCCTTCCTCCTGGAGGACAGGAGAAATGATATCCTCCAGATGGCTCGCTTCATCAAAGAGAACGACTCAGTCCGCGCTCACTCGATGTAGCGGATGCTAGGTCTCATGGTGTTATCAGTATTCATGGTGCCTTTGGCTCATCTTCACATGAGGACCACTCTGTGGATGCTCAGTACTCAGTGGTCCCCAACCCCCTCCCAGTCCTTTCACATCAAGGTGACAGAATCTCTAAAACAATCACTCATCTGATAGACTCAAGAGGACAGCCTACTGAAAGGCTTCCCCTTTGCCCCACTGGAGAGACAGATCACCATCACCACAGATGCATCTCTACTCAGATGGGGAGCTCACTGTCAAGATCTCCACACCCAAGGTCTGTGGAGTCAGGATGAGTCTCAACTCCGCCTAATTGTCCTGGAAATGAGAGCTGTCCTGTACACAGTCTGAGCCTTGAAGGACATCCTCTGTCGCAAAATAATTCCCCTTCAGATGGACAACAAAGCAGTTGTGTACTACATCAACAAGCAGGGTGGGGCACACTCTTATCCCTTGTGCAGGGAAGCGTTGAGAGTGTGGGAATGGTGCCTAGAGCACGAAGCCCTGATCCAGGCAGTCTACCTGCCTGGAGTCCAGAACAATCTAGCAGATCATTTCAGCAAAACAGAGGCAGATCCTCACAAGTGGTCTCTCGACATAAACGTTGTGCAATCGCTTCAAAGGTGGGGCACACACCGACCTGGACCTTTTTGCATCCCCCCTCAATGCAAAACTGCCTCTATTCTGCTCCAGAAATCCAGAACCTGGCATTTTCTGTCAGGATGCACTCAGACTGCAGTGGATAAGATGTTTTCTGTACACATTTCCTCCTCTTCCCTTAATTCAGAGGGTGCTGCTCAAGCTGGAGGCATAGGGGGGCAGAATGATCCTCATCGCCCCATTCTGGCCTCGTTAGATTTGGTTTTCGTTGATCAATAGATTACCGGAAATTCCACCGAGACAACTACCACTTCAAATGGACCTTCTGACCCAGGGCCCAGTGGTTCATCCAACCTGAGATCCTTCATCTCCACACATGGCTACTTGAAGAGATAGAAATGGGTAGATTTGATGTCTCCCATAGCATTTCAGACATTCTCCTAGCTGCGCACAAGCCAGCTACTACGAAAACTTACACAGAAAAGTGAAAGTGTTTCTCCATCTGATGTGCAAAGTCCTCCCTGGATCCCGTTTCTTGCCCACCAAACAAAGTCCTGGAGTATCTACTAGACCTGTCAAATACAGGGCTACAATACTCAACCATGGAGGTCCATCTCTGCGCGATCTCAGCTTATCACGAGCATATACACTGTATGTCTCTGGCTTAGTTACTCTTGGTTAAGAGGTTCCATAAAGGTATACTCCACACTAGGCCAGCAGTCAGGAGACCGGTAGCCGCTTGGGATATTAACCTTGTGCTAGATATGCTCACCCGTAAACCTTTCGAACTTCTAGCAATCTGCAAGCTGAAGTTCCTGACCTGGAAGGCCGCCTTCCTCGTAGCCATTACCTCCACTCGCAGAGTGCCTGAAATACATGCCCTGGTAACAGACCCTCCTTATACAGTATTTCACAAGGACAAGATGGGTCTCAGAACTCACCCTAAGTTTCTCCCCAAGTATTCTCGGAATTCCATTTGAACCAGCCCTTGGTTCTTCCGACCTACTTCGCGAACTTCCAGAATGAGGGAGAGCGTACCCTACATTCTCTGGATGTTAAAAAGGTTTTGCGGTTCTACATAGACAGAACTAAAGAGATCCACAAGTCAAAGCAACTCTTCGTCTCGTTCAGCATGGCCCAGCTGGGTCAGCCTGTTACCATCAGGTGTATTTCGGTGTGGCTGGTGGCATGTCTTCACCACTGCTATTCCATGGCACAGGTTAAGCTAGAAGGTGGGGTATACGCCCATTCTACCAGAGCAGTCGTGGCATCTCTAGTAGAAATACGGAACGTGCCCATTGCAGACATCTGCAGTGCAGCTACTTGGAGCTCCGTGCACACTTTTGTGAAGCACTATGCTTTGGATGTCCATGCCAGACAGCATCAGTCCTTTGGCAGGACAATCCTTAATGGACTCCTGTCCTAAGTGAGCTCCTGTCTCCTGCCGCCCTTCTTGGGGGGATTATTTGCTCGGTACTCTCCATTAATGTGAGTGAGTGGTGGAGACTTTATGTCCAGAAAGATATGGAAATTATGTACCTACCGTAATTCTTGATCTTCTTGCACGAAGTCTCCGTCACTCATTCACACGCCCACCCTCCATCCCCCGAGCTCACTTATTTGTTTTTGGTCTTCACTCCCTCGATGGCTGGGCTATGAAGACTGTTGTGTTCACCTTTCTTATACAGGTCATTGGACTATCTTACATCAGACATAGGTTAGTTTCACTAGGTTAGTTTACACTACACCTCCTCGGTAAAAAGGTTACTGAGGTGGTTGGAGGTTGACACTGAATAACCCTATATGTGCGAGCTGCTTTTATGGTGCCGCTTCTGCGGCCTACCTGCGCTGGCCCTCCCAAAGATTTTGGCTCCACTCAGTCCTAGTGCCTTCGGCATAGTCCCATCAGTGGTGGAGATTTCATCCAAAAAGATCAAGAATTATGGCAGGTACGTAATTTCCATATGCTGATGCGTGATGTCGGCATTTGCAGCCTTCAGCTAGTAAAAGTTTCTGTGTGGTCCCAGCACTAACACGGATATAATTCCAAAGGTGTGGCCTAAGGGAAGAGATTCTATCGAAGATTTACTGTTACAGTAAGTAACTAACTGATCTGTCTTCAAGGGTGGAGCTCTTGCAGCAAGTAATACCATTAGGACTGAAGCCGGCAGGTGTCAGGACCCCCAGAAAACTTGTAGCTAGCAGTCTGAGGCAGGGGACGTCCCCCGATGTCGGCTCCGCCCGATGTCCTATGTGGTATAAAGGGGGTGGTCCCCTGGTGCCACCCCAGTTGTTATCCTGCCATCGACCGCGTAGTTCGGCTCCACGGATGCCTCTCTCTGCAGTGGACAGCTTTGAACTCCAGATAAGTCATTTCTAATCTTACTTCGAGTGGGAGTTCTTGCAGCAGGCTATTACAATAAGGACTATGCCGCAAGCACTAGGACCCTCCGGTGAAAACTTCAGCCAGCAGTACACAGCAGGGACCGGCCCCGACATTGGTCTGGGTACAAGAGGGGGCGGACCCAGCTTCACCTCAGTTCTTTCCGGCCGCATCCCGCACGTGAACAAGGAAGAACAGCTTCTGCTTGCCAGTTGCAGCTAAAATCTCTTCAATCAAGACCTTTTGGAACCGTTTTTTCGACGTTTTTTCTCCATTTATACACCGTCAGTCCGCTGCCTGTCGATTATTTAACCATTTTTTCGACGTTTTTTTCCCTCAGGTTACCGACGTCAGCCATTGCCCGACGGTTTTTGGAAGTCCGACGGATGTCTTCTCGGGCGTCGGCCTCACCAGAGCATCTGAACAAGTGTGAGTGTGGGAGGCAGATACCAGCCAAGGACGGCCATCACTGCTGTGTCTTTTTTCTAGGCCCAGACCACGACACCGCGAACTGCTCCGATTGCCAGGCTTTCAGCAGCAGGACCCGCATCCGCCACCTCAGAGCCTTAAAAGCCTTCTTACTGGAGCAGAAAATTGATCTGCACTCCTCGGAGGGGAACCGGAAAGAAAAGAAGCGGCTCAGCAAAGACCATAGTTGGTCCGGCACCAGTGCGGTCACGGTCCCGCTCACTCGCGGCCCTCTCCAAAGAGGCCCATCCCTCGGGCTCTGAGCAACGCGAAATCCACTCAGCAGGCTAAGGCCGGCCCTTGGGAGCTGGCTAAGCCTAAGGTGTTACCGCTAAGGGTTACCATGAAGCCCTTAGAGGTGCATGCTTCAGCCCCACCTCTTAAGGGATCGGCGCCGCCTGCTAAAGACAACGCCTCCAGAGCTCAAGGACTCTCCGGCGGCACCCCGTCGTCGGTACAAGCGGCGCCAGTTGAAGGCGAAGGATGAGGATCAGCTGTGGAACAGCCGATGTCCCGTCGCCCAAGTCCTCCTCCCCCGGGCACCCTGGAGGGCTCTTCTTCATGCCCGATGTCCCAGATACTTCCTTTCCGAGCTGGGCGAGAGATCTTCCACGAAGGATGAGCTCCAGTAACTGTTTTCCTTCTGGTGGGGGCAGGTCTGGCGCCCCGTCGCTCGGCCAGACACTGGTATCGGACCCAGCAGAAAAACCACAGCCAGAAGGTGAGCCTTCCTCGCGGAAGTCACCAGAGCACCCGCCTACACCTCCCTCTAGGGCTCGTTCCTGCACTAGGTCCGGGGACCACTGACGATGCTCTAGGGACTCTGGTGACCGTCGTCGGTCCAGGTCACACTGTAGGAGCCTTTCTCGCTCCTCTAGGCGAGAACGCTCCCGACGTCGGTCCTCTGACTGACGTTGGTCTCTCTGCTCAATCACGGTCCAGGGACGAAGTCGGTCTTCAGGCGGACGTCGGTCCCCTAGCTACCGACGACAGCAGGAGCCTGGTCACACGAAAAGGTCAGACTATTCAAAATCCTGTAGTCGATCTTCCTCACTGTTGTCTTCCTCGACTTCCTCTCTCAGTTTGCGGCGCTTCCGGGAGAAAGATCAGTCTCGCTCACCTCAGGCGATCCTACCTTTATGGGCGTCATGAGGTACATCCAGCTCTCAGCGGTGGGAGGCGGAGGACCTGGACCTGGGAGCTGGAGACTAGCTAAGTACCTGAGGCAAAGGCCTAAACCATTGGTTATCCCTCCTTTGGTAGATCGTTCAGGACCTCACTAGAACCACCTGGAAGCATCCAGCTTCAGTCCGCTGTTCCAAAGAAGTCAGATAGGCTGTACAAGGCCCGAGGGCAGAAGCTTTCCTCGCTGAACACCCTCAGGTGGATTCCTCAGTGATCACGGCTGCCCATGATAAGTCCAGGCAGCGAAGCACCTCAGCTCTCAGCCTCCGGACCGGGTCTCGCTGTTTGGACCAGGTGGGCAAGAAGGTATATGCTGCTTCCACCTGTTCCATCAGTTCCCTCAACTTCTTGACACACATGGTCCAGTACCAGAATGCGCTTTGGGAGAGGGGACAAGAGCTGCTGAAGGCCCTTCCAGACTCTGCCCAGAAGACAGAGCTCCTGGACCTCCTAAAATCGGCTCAGGCGTAGGCTCCCATGTCCTGAGAGCCTCATATGACACAGCAGATACGGCAGCCAGGGCAGCCGCTTCTGGGTGTGCCTGGCGCCACACCTGGTTGAGAGTCTTCGGCTTTCACCAGGATCTGCAGGCCAGTATCAAAGATTTGCCCTTCCAGGGTACCGTGCTGTTTGGGAAAGAGACAGAGGCCTTGATCTCCCATCTCCAGGAGTCGGACAAGTCTATCTGGTCGATCCACCACATGTACCACGGTGACCAGCGAAGACACCATAAACTGCCTTTTCGTAAGTCCTCAGGCGGTCAAGGCCAAGCCCGTAGCAACCAGCAGGGGCAGATAGGAGGCTTTCGCAGGAGATCCGGCAACCAGCAGTCTGGTGGATCTTCCGCCCGTGGGCCCAAGTACTCCCAGACCTCTCTGCCCACACCCGGCTCAGCCCAATGACTCCCTTCTGCCTCCCTTTCTCGAGGAAGATCCAGGGGAGTTGGTTGAGGCAGCTTCTCCCTTCATTCGAGTGGAAGTCAATAACTGCGGACCAGTGGGTCTTAGACATCATCAGGAGGGACACACGCTGGAGTTCACAGAGTTTCCACCGAACACTCCACCAAGCTCTCCCATTATCCTCCTTCTCACATCCCACTAATAGAAGGAAAGATTCAGACCCTCTTGCAAAAAAGGGCAATAGAGATAGTCCCCTTGCATCAGCGAGGACAGGGGTTTTATTCACACTTTTTCCTGGTTCCAAAAAAGACACAGGACCTTCGTCCCATTCTGGACCTCAACCCTCTAAATCTCTTTATCGAGTACAAAAGGTTCAGGATGGTGACCCTCCAAGCTTCCTCTGCTGCACCAAGGAGACTGGCTCGCTCCCTTGGCGTGCAAGATGCATACATGCACATCGGGTCTACATCCCCACCAGAAGTTCCTGAGGTTTCACTTCCAAGGGAGCATTACCAATTTTGAGTGCTTCCGTTCGGCCTCTCTTCCACTCTGCGTGTCTTCACCAAATGCCTAGCAGTGGTGGCTGTGGCTCTAAGGCGCATGGGGCACTATGTGTTCCCCTACCTCGACGATTGGCTGCTTACGGCCCCGTCGAGTGAAGGCCTTCTTTGCGCCCTCGAAGACACTTATACTTTGTTCCGAGGGCTGGGGATCACCCTGAATCTGTGAAAATCATCCCTGGAGCCCAGTCAGAAGCTCGTCTTCATTGGAGCGATCCTGGATTCCATCCAGGGCATGGCCTTCTTCCCCCAGGACGGGGGAGATCGCCTGCGAGAGATTGCAGAATGGATCTCAATAACTCCTCAAGTTCCAGCTCGGAACTTCCTCAGGTTACTGGGGCACATGGCGGTGGCCATCCCTGTCACTCCTTGGCCCGCCTCCACATGAGGGTCCCACAATGTTTGCTCAGGGTGCAGTGGGACCAAGGCTACGATGATCTAGACTCCCTGGTCAAGATCTCGGGGCCAGTCAGGAGAACTTTGCTTTGGTGGATGGACCCCAGGATTTTAGAGAATGGGGTCAGCTGTCATCTGGAGCCACCAGGTCAGACCCTGACAACGGATGCATCGGACCTGGGGTGGGGGGCGCACCTGGGTGCTCGTCGAACGCAAGGGGTTTGGTCACCGAGGAACAGTCCCTTCATATCAATCTGCTGGGAATGTGAGTGGTTCTCTCGCCTTATAGGCTTTTCAGGAGGACCTGGTGCCAGGCTCTCTTCTAGTTCAGACAGACAACATGGCCGTAGTCTTCTACAGCAACAAGCAAGAAGGCACTCATTCATACCCCCTTTGCAGGGAGGCGATGAAAGTCTGGTACTGGGCGCTGGAACAAGGCATTCTGCTGTCCACAGTGCACGTTCCAGGTGTCCTCAACAATCTGGCTGACAGCCTCAGCAGGTCGCGATCCAGAGCACACAAGTGGGAGCTGCTACAGTCCGTAGCAGACCAGCTCTTCCATAGGTGGGGTCTTCCAGAGCTGGACCTCTTTGCGTCACCACGCAACGCCAAACTGCCAATGTTCTGCTCGCGAGAGCACGCATCTGGAGTTTTCTGGCCAGATGTGTTATCCCTTTGCTGCGCAGGGAGGTTTCTCTATGCCTTTCCACCCTTCCCTCTCATTCAGAGAGTGCTGCTCAAGTTACAGGCAGAAGGGGCCCGAATGATCCTCGTAGCTCCCAGATGGTCTTGGCAGATTTGGTTCCCACTGCTGCAGTGGTTATCAATGGAACCTCCAATTCCACTGCCCATATGCTTGCAGTTACTGTCCCAGGACCAAGAGTCGCTGATCCACCTGGACCTTGTTCCTTACACCTACATGCTTGGCTCCTTCAGACGTAGCTCAACGTAGATATGAGTTTCCCGGAAGAGGCGGCAATCCTAACCCCGTTGAAAGCCCTCTACCTGGTCTGCCTACGCTATGAAGTGGAAGCGTTTTTGTCTTTGGGCATCGCCACAGCGTTTGGATCCCGTCACCTGCCCAGTGAACTCAGTGTTACAGTATCTCCTCTCCTTGTATCAAAAGGGCCTGAGTTACTCCTCTATCAAGGTGCACATGTGGACAATCTCCGCCTATCATGCTCTCGTGGGAGACAGAGCATTGGTGCAATTGGATGTCGCCCGCACCTTTCTTAGAGGAATTCTGCATATGAGACCTCCCATTTGGGACCCTATCCCACCCTGGAACCTCCTTTTTGTGTTGGAGAAACTCACCCTCCCTCCCTTTGAACCGGCAGCGGATTGTGAGCTGTGTTTCCTTTCTTGGAAGGTTTGTTTTTTAGTTGCTGTTACCTCAGCTCGAAGGGTTTCCGAGCTTCAGGCTCTGATGTGTTAAGAGTCTTATGTAGTTTTCCACAGGGAAAGGGTTTCCCTCAGAACAAATCCTAAGTTTCTTCCGAAAGTGGTCTCAGAGTTGACCCTCAACCAGTCGGTTGACCTTCCTGTTTATTTTCCTTCCCCTTCCAGTAGAGGGGAGGCTCTCCTCCACACACTGGATGTCCACAGGACTTTGAGGTATTACCTCAAGAGGACTGACTACACCGTCAATCGGAGCAACTTTTTGTGGCCTTTGCACCACAATGCTTGGGTTGACTGGTGTCCAAGCAGACTGTCTCGAAGTGGATAGTTCGCTGCATCTCGTTTTGTTATGAGAAACAAAATAAGCCCCTACCAGGCCCGGTCAGGGGTCACTCCACCAGAGGAGTGTCTGCCTCATCCGCCGCCCTGAGAAATGTCTCTATAACTGGGTGCATACCTTCGTCAAGCATTACAGCTTGGATATCGTCTCCAGACGCCGAGCTGGCTTCGGCCTAGCTGTTTTACAAGGGCTTCTGTCCTGAGGCCTCTGGAGTCAGCATATTCCACCTTCCGGGGTCGTCTACCTCTTTCGTGTGGGACTGCTTGATATCCAGTCCTTATTGTAATAGCCTGCTGCAAGAGCTCCCACTTGAAGTAAGATAGTACAGTTACGTAAGAACTTACTGTAACAGTAGATCTTCGAGGGAGCTCTTGCAGCAGGTGCTACTTCCACCCGCCTTCCCCTCGAGGTGTGCAGATCCATCTTCATTTACATCTCCATTTCTCTTCTACAGTACGCCGTCTCCTTCTCGTGTCAGGCCTTGTTCCGGGTCTTGGCGGAGAACTGAGATGGAGCTGGGTCCCTCCCCTCTTGTACCCAGACCGGCGTCAAGCGGCCGGCATCGGGGTGGTCCCTGCTGTACTGCTAGCTGAAGTTTTCACCGGAGGGTCCTAGTGCCTGCGGCGTAGTCCTTATTGTAATAGCCTGCTGCAAGAGCTCCTCTCAAAGATCTACTGTTATGGTAAGTTCTTACATAACTGTACTTTCTCGTTATGTCTAAATCTTAACCTAACGCCTCGTTTATGTTGTCACCCTCACCACCGCGGCGAAAATCTAAGGGTACGTGCAGGAAGCATATCCCAGTGAAAGATGGCCATGCGGCCTGCCTCATCTGCCTAGGCCCAGACCATCAGCCTGACTCCTGCGGCCACTGCCAGAAGCTCAGTCAGAAGACGTGCACCAGAAGAGCCAACGCCTTGAAGACCTTTCTCTTAGAAAAAACGCTTGCGGCCATGCAGCAAGGTTCAGGGGCCAGCTCTTCCTCTCCCACTAGAGATTCCCCTTCCAAAGAAAAGGCCTCAGGGGGGAACACCACAAGGAGAAGGATTGAGCTAGGTCTGAATCCTGCCATCCATCGCCAGCTAAACAGGCGTCATCATCGTCTTCCACCAAAAGGTCGGGTTTTCTACCAGCAACCGACTCTTCCCGCTCTTCTAAGTGCACTCTTCCCCCTCCTCAGGGCTGCCAGTGGGAGTCGGCATCATTGGGATATTGCTCTTCTTCCCTGGCTCATCGACCTCATAAACCCACAGGGTCGACCCAGAAAAGCCTGCCCAGGGCTCTGGACAGGCCTAGTTCCTGGAAAAGAAATGTTCTGAGGAACATTCTTATAGGCAAGGGATGTCTGGGCTCAGGACGCCACCCCCAGGCTAAGGTGCTCCCACTGGGCGTCCTGCCCACCTAGCTGCTCGCCTCCCCTGACGACCCGCTCCCGATGCCTGACATGGGGCAGTCACTGGATGAGGATCAGTCGCGGACCCTCCTCCTACAGGCCCGATGCCAGCTGACACGGACGCGGCCTACCAGACCCGATGTCCGCCACACCAGTAGAGTGCGGATCCCCAGACGCCCATCCCAAGGACCCAATACCCTGTCCGTCTGACCCAACGCCAGCTCCAGTGGTCATTCCAGTGGTGGACATAGGGAATTTATTTACCACCTGGTGGAATACCATCAAGGGGGACCTGCTATACAGGCCACCGGACAAGGTCCCTACTCCACCTCCTATGGGTCCTCCTCCTACCCCAGATAAGGGTCAACCGGATGAGCACCCAACTTCATGTCCAAAGGAGAAGTGAAAGACATGGTCTCCATCCCTGTCTCCTTCGTGTCCCCCTCCCCACACACACACACACACACACACACACACGTCCTCCTCGGACGAGGCAGGCATCGACTCGGACACCTCAGAGGACAGGTTTCTACCCTCTTCACCTGGACCCAGGGACTCTCCAAGGTCCCCTCCAGATGATCCCTCATTCCTTGACATCATGAGGCACATCCAGACTATTTACGAATGGGATACCAAGGCCCTAGACCCAGAACGGAGACGTCTAGCTAAGTTCCTGGGAGAAAAGGAACCAAAGCCACTGGTCATCCCACCATTCGTAAAACCTTTCCAGGATGTCACTCGCCTTACGTGGCGTACACCGTCATCTATTCCGGCAATTCCGAGGAAGGCCAACAGACTTCACAAGCTTCCCAAATCGGAACCATTCCTGGCGGAACAACCTAAGGCTAATTCTTTAGCCCTTACAGCTGCTCATGGTCGGGGGGCCCAACCGAAGCATTTAAGCTCCCAGCCCCCAGATTCCATCTTGAAGACACTGGACAGCTGGGGCCAAAAGGTTTTTCCCTCGGCTACAGGGTCCATTAGGTCCTTGAATTTCATGGCCTACGTGATCTCCTACCAACAGTCCCTGTGGAGAAAAACCATGGATTTGGTACAAACTCTCCCTGATTCCGATTCAAAACAGGAGAGTTTGACCTGCGCTCAGTCGGGCCTGGACGTGGATAAGCATGCCCTCCAGTGTTCTTATGATGCCATTGATATGGCCTTCGGGGCCGCCGCACCAGGCATATGCATGAGAAGGTAGTTCTGGCTCAGGCTTACTGGTTTCCAGCAGGATCTTCCGGACTCTATCCTGGATTCCCCTTTCAGGGCTCCGTCTTGTTCGGCCCCGAGGTAGAGCAGATGGTGAAACAACTGCAGGAATCGGGGAAAGTGGTTGCAGATGTACACAGGATGTACAAGTCTGAACCCCAGACTACCCGCCAACGTCCTTTTCGTCAGTGTCAGACCCAAGGACAAACCGGCAGACAATCCCAAGAAAAGGGATTTAAGAGACGGGGTCACCCTGCCCCTCAAGGTTCCCAGTGCCCTAAACAGCCTGAAGCTCCCAGGGCCCAGGGCCCTACAACCCCCTCTACCTGACTCCCATGGCTGCCCTCCTCCTCTCGGGGACAGGCACGAGCAGGTAGGAGGCTGGTTTGCGCTTTACCCACTCGAGTGGTCCAGTATCACAACCAGCCAATGGGTACTGGATACCATTCGGATAGGGTATTCGATAGAATTTACCTCTATCTCACCGGACAACCCCCCACATCCCATTGTCCACCGCAGCACAATCTCCTCTTGGAAGGAGAGATATAGCAGCTGTTAGACAAAGAGTGATTGAAAGAGTCCCTCCGCCCAGAGAGGAAAGGTTTTCTCCCACTTCTTCCTCGTCCTCAAGAAGACAGGAGACCTTCATCCCATTCTGGACCTCCAGCAGCTCAACCTCTCAGTGAAATATCAGAGGTTTCACATTGTCACCCTGGGGTCCCTTTTCCCCTTACTCCAACAAGGAGAGTGACTATGCTCTCTGGATATGCAGGACGCCTACCTGCACATCAAGGTCCTGAAGACCCACAGACTATTTCTGCAGTTCTGCTTCAGAGACGAGCATTAACAGTTCAGGGTTCTGCCCTTCGGCATCTCATCAGCACCCAGGGTATTCACCAAGTGCCTAGCGGTGGTAGCAGTGGCCCTCCATAGGAGAGGCCTCTTTGTCTACCTCTACCTGGATGATTGGCTCCTCTCTGCTCAGTCAGAGGAGGAGCTTCTAATTGCCCTAACAGAAATGCGGGCCCTGTTTTCATCCCTGGGCATCACAGTCAACTGGCCAAAGTCACACCCTTGTCCGACACAGCAGCTGCAGTTTATAGGAGCCATCCTAGATACCGAACAGGGGAGGGCTTTTCTGCCGCTGGACAGAGCAGAACACTTTCAGGAGTTAGCCAGAAGCCTTCAATGAAACCCCTCCTCCCTGGCACAGGTGGTTCTACAGCTGCTAGATCATATCGTGGCGGCCATCACCATGGTTCCCTTAGCCAGACTCCACATGAGGGCATTGCAGTGGCACCTCAGGGTACAATGGGACCAGTCGGTGGACGATCTGGATCTCCAAATCTGGATGCCTTGAGCAATTCATCGTTCTCTGGAATGGTGGCTCTGCATGGACAATCTAAGCGGTTGAGTGTCAAACAGAGTGGCTGAAATTCTGATGGCAGCCAGAAAGCCTTCTACCAGAGCCACGTACGCTCTAAAATGGGAATGCTTCTGTTTGTGGCCATCTGCTCATTTCCTAGATCCCTTGGATTGTCCAGTCAGGCATGTGCTAGAGTATCTCTGACACCTTTTGGACTTAGGGTTAAGTTACTCCTCAATCAAGGTGCATATGTGTGCGGTCTCCGCATATTATAACCCAATCGGAGACAAAATTCTGGCTCAATTGAATGCCTGCAAGACTTTTCTTCAAGGGGTATTACACGTCAGACCTCCCAAGAGGGACATCGTTCCTCCTTGGGACCTCCTCTTCATTCTGGAGAAACTCACACTTCCTCCCTTTGAACCGGTAGCTTCTTGTGAGCTGTGCTTCCTCTCTTGGAAGACTCTACTCTTGGTGGCCATCACCTCCGCTCGAAAGGTTTCAGAACTCCAGGCTCTGATGTGTAAAGAACTGTACATAGTCTTTCACAGAGACAGGGTGAATCTGCGTACGAACCCCAAATTCATGCCGAAGGTGGTATCTGTACTGACCCTGAACCAGGATATTAACCTTCCAGTATACTATCCTAACTCTTCCAATCCGGGTGAAGCACTGTTGCGCACGCTTGATGTTCATCGCATTTTGCGATATTATCTTCACAGGACTCACTCCTCCAGGAAATCGGACCAGTTGTTCGTTTCTTTCGCAAAGCGTATGTTAGGAGCTCCTGTATCTAAGCAAACACTAGCCCGTTGGCTAGTGCATTGCATTATGTTTTGTTATCAGCACCACGACAGACCACTTCAAACACCATGAAGTCTTGCTATATTATAACAATAGCAGTCAGCCACTGCAGCTGAACTGCCCCGGAGAGGAAGGAGTTAACTCCAGAAGATCTGGAGTTCTACAGCGCGAGGGCGCTGTGCCCAAAGTCTCATCTGGCAGATCTAAAATGAAACTGTCAGATTCTTTACTCCGCTTCCACTGAACAGTCGCTCCAGAGATCAGCTCCTTCAGCTCGGTTCATTCTCGGTTCAAGTGAGTATTTTTCGGTTCATTTGAACCGGCAAAAGTTATTATTTTTACCGCATTTCAGTTTTAAAGCTCTATCTGGTAACCATAAGTACTAAAATTTAAGTCTGTGTGGTCTTATCGGTTCTAAAAAAGACGGAATTATAACGGTTTTTTCAAATACCCGTGACACGGTTAGGAACCGATAAGGGTGTCTTGCCTGGCACTGCCATCAAAAGGGCAAGTTTTGGTTAGGCTGGCATTATGTCTGAGAAACCCAAAAGAAAACCGGCCCATGGGTTTCAACACTGTGATGTCTGTGGGGACGCCTTTGCCAAGGCTGACCGCACCACTTGTGTTTATTGTCTGGGGCTGACCACCTCCTGTCAGACTGCCAGGTGTGTAAAATTTCCTGCAGCCACCCTGGAGAAGAGATTGGGCGGCTCAGGGAACGAGAGGCCAAAAGTCCGTGACCCGGATGGACAGCCCGGTCCAGTACCCACTGGACCAGAGGGAGTGCCTCTGACCAGGGCGTAGACTTCCCTCGGCAAAGGAAGGCTGGTTCAGAGGAACCATTCCCAAGTAAAAGACAAGGAAATCAGTGGTCTGGAGTCCAAAATTGTGTCTCCAACTGCTGCAGAGATAGCTAAAGCCATTCAGATTGTCCAGTCACTGTCTCAGGGATCTGTAGAACCACCAACAGCTGGTAAAAGGTTGGTTCGTTCAGTCCCAGTGGTTCAGTGATTTTGAAGTTGAGGATTTTATGAACCACAGGAGGGGAGGAGGAATTTGATCAATATATGTGTGGCTGGGGGGTCTGGACGTGCTCATTGAACCGACATCTCTCCAGACAGACCCTTAGAATCTCCTCCTATTCTGTCTGAGTCCCTTCTTTCTTTATTTTTACAAAAGGTTGCAGAAACCTCCAGCTTCCTTTAGAGGAGGCTGTGGATGAGCAAGAGGAGCCTGATTATGTGGAAATGATGGATATTCCAGAGTCTAGGAGGTTGTCTATTCCTTTGCATAAGTCATTTAGGAAGCAAACAACAAAGATTTTAAAAATCCTCATTCTGTCCCTCCTGTAGATAAAAAATGGACAGAAGGTATACTTTGTCGAGGCTCGGATACAGACTTCATACTGAGCAGTGTAGTCATGTAGGTGTGGTACAAGCTGCAGCCTGTGACAAGGCTAATATTCCTCTGGCCTCACATCCTCCTGATAAGGATTCAGGAAAGATTGATGCCATGGTGAAGAAACAGTATATGGCAGCTTCTTTGGGACTCAGGCAGGCAAATTATATGGCCTATGTAGCTAGATATCAGAAATCTAGGTGGGACACTAGTATTGCAGTTAGCCAAGCAGGCCCATGCCAGCTGGCTAGTGAGTTGGAACAGGTGGTGCTGATGACATTGAAGCCTCTAAAGTTCAATTTCATACTGCTGTTGATGTTAATGATGTTCTTCTAGGGTCATGGCCATACTGCAGCTTCCCGTAGGTTGGCATGGCTCAGATACTAATCTGTCCCAAGATACCCAGTCAAAAGGCTATGGTTTTCCTGTAGTGGGAAATTCTGTTTTTGGGAGCAAACAGAAAACTATGAAAAGATGGATGAATACAGAACTACCTACAAAAGTGCCCAGGCTAAGGAGAAGCATGCCATGCCACAAAGGCATGCTCCCAGAGGTAGGGGCAGGCCCTTTTCCAGGCCTTTTTACCAATTTCAAGCCTCCTCTGCTGTCTCGCAGAGGGGTTCTTCAGAGGCAGGGGTAGACATGGCACAAGTAGACCATCCCCCTCCCCTCAGCCTAAGGCTGCTGCTAAGCAGGCACCCTGATGGGGTGTCCAGGGCAGATTCTCCTGTACCAGTGGGGGGCAGGTTGGCCTATTTCGGCCGGAACTGGCTGTCCCTAACTACGGACAGATGGGTTCTGGAGGTAATAGGCCAGGGTCTGGTTCTCAGCTTCAAACACTTTCCAAAGATGAGAGCCAGGCATTTCCTACCTGCAAATCCTTCAGAAGCCCTTGCTTTGGAAGCAGAGGTTTCTGCTCTGCTGGACTGCAAAGCAGTGGAAGAGTTCCTCCTTGCCATCAGGGCAAGGGGCTTTATTCAAGATACTTTCTTACCCAAAAAGACAGAGAATGGGCGGCCCATTCTAGATTTAAAGTACCAGAACAAGCATCTGTTGAAACCAAGTTCAAAATGTTGACTCTGGCAATGATATTGCCTTCCTAAGGCCAGGGACTGACTAGCTTCCCTGGACCTCAAGGATGCCTATTTTCATGTTCTGATCAGGCCTTCTCACCGAAAGTACCTCAGGTTCGAACTGCCCTCAGGCCACTACCAGTTCAGAGACAATGCCCTTGACCTTACCTCTCGCCAAGGGTATTCACAAAATGTTTGCTGTAGTAGTGGCTCACTAAGAAAACAAGAGGTTTGCTGTGTTTCCCTACCTGAATGACTGGCTCATTGTGGGTCAGTCTCCAGGTCAGGTGAATCCCACTTGCAAGTCACCCAACAACTTCTCACTTCCCCTGGATTCCTGCTAAACTTACAAAGTCAGTTCTGGAACCAGTTCAGGTCCTAACTTTCATAGGCGCAGGAATTGAACACAGGTTAGCCAGGGCTTTTCTTCCTCGGAAAGGGTGGACAGACTCATCGCCTGGCATCTTCCTTTACCCTGCGGGTCTCTCGACCAGCAAGGCATTTTCTGCAACTCCTCAGGCATGGCTGCTTCCACAGCTGTCGTGCAGGGGAGCAAGATTCCAGATGAGGACATTCAGTTCCATTTGAGGGCCTATTGGTCTCAAGGAAGGACCCCCCTTACCAAGTTGGTCCCAGTTACTCAAACTCTGATCCTAGCTCTCCACTGGTGGCAGGTCCAGAGCAATTTAAGACAGGGGGTTCCTTCATTCCATTTCTCACTCCCTCACACCCTCACCACGGATGCCTCCCTGTTGGGGGGGGGCTCACCTGGGCGACCTTGCCACTCCAGGGGTATAGTCTCCTCAAGAGTCTCTGCTCCACATCAATCTTTTGGAACTCAGAGCTGTCTTTTTAGCTCTTGGGTGTTTTCAGATTCTGTCAGAACAAAGTGGTTCAAGTCAGGACAGACAATACCACCACAATGTGGTACATCAACAAGCAAAGGGGACACTCGGTCTTCCAGCCTTGTGCACGCAAGCAGTAAGTTAGTGGTCTCTAACCTCCTAGACACCTCCCTGATAGCGGTTCATCTCCCAGGGAAGGACAATGTCCTGCGGACGCCCTCAGCCAGAATTTCTCAGGGCCATCACGAATGGGCTCTGAATCCCAAGTGCTAGGGTCTGTCTTGCCAGATGGGGCACTCCTCAGATAGATCTTTTCGCAGCCCCAGACAACCACCAACTTCCTCTTTTCTGTTGCAGGCCTCCAGTTCTGGGCTCAGTCCCTCTGGACGCCTCTCTGTTGGACTGGAAAGGGAAGTTCCTGTATGCCTTTCCCCCCTTTCCTCTCCCTTTCAGGGTACTAGTAAAAATCAGATCTCAACCTTGCAGAGTGATTCTGAGTTGCCCAGATTAGGCCAGACAGCCCTGGTACCCTCTGCTCCCTGTCCTTGGCAGTCCACCCTGCCCTGAGCCTGCCCAGAGTCCACGACTTACTGGCCTGTGCACAGGGAGAGTGTAGTATCCGGACCTCAAATCCCTCCACCCTCAGGAAAACTTGGCTCTTGAGGCTAGAACTTACTGACTTACACCTTTCTCCAAGGTGTCATGGATATTTAAAGGCTTCAAGGAAGCCTTCCACTAGGAGCCACTTTAGAATTCTAAGTGGAAGAGGTTTTCCATCTGGTGCTCTGAGAGCAGATTATCCCAGAATCTGCTGATCTTCCCATTCTACTGGACTATTTGGTCCATCTGAATTCCCTAGGCCTTAGACCAGCTACCCTGAAGGTTCATCTGGCAGCTGTCTCTGCTTTTTGTGTCAGCAGGAAGCCTGCCTCCCTTTCTTCTCACCCGGTGTTCTCCAAGTTTTTAAAGGGTTACTTCATACTAACCCTCCTTTCGGGGAACCAGCTCCCGCCTGGGACCTGAATATTTGCATTGCTCAGTTAATGCAACCCCCTTTGAGCCTCTGTCTTCTGCAGAGCTCAAGTATTTAACTGGAAAACCGTTTTTCCTAGTAGCTATCACCTCTGCCAGACGTACAAGTGAGCTACAGGCCCTGTCAGTGGAAGAAGATTTTATCTCTTTCCACAGAGATAAGTGATCCTTAGGACTAATAGAAAGTTTTGCCTAAGGTGGTTTCTGATTTCCACCTGAATCAATCTATCTCTCTCCCAGTATTTTTCACTGAGCATTCTTCCTCAGGTGAGAGGAGACTGCACACTTGGATGTCAAAGAGCCTTAAGCTACTATTTAGAGCGCATTTCAGAGGTCATAGGTTCAATCCCTCCAACTCTTTCTTACCTATGGCGAGAGGTTGGCAAAGGGAAACCTGCACTAGAGAGAACAATTGCAAGGTGGATTGTTTCTTGTATCAATTCTGTTATCAGAAATTGGTAGAGTACCCCCTCAGGATTGAGGCCCACTCCACCAGGGGTGCAGCTGCGTCTCTCAGCGGCTGCTGAGACATCCCTATTCTGGAGATTTGTCAAGCTGCTACCTGGAAGACAGTTTCACACCTTTACCAAGCATTATTCCTGGATGTCAGTCCAGGAGAGAGAGATGCTCGGTTTGGCACAGCTGTTAGCCAGAGCCTATTTCCTAAATGAGTTCTGACCCTCCTCCATGGAGGTACGCTGTAATCTGCTATATGTTATAATATAGCAAGATTTCATGGTGTTTGAAGAAAATTACTCACCTTAGTAATTGCTTTTCTTCTCATGGAGTCTTGCTATATTATAACTACCCTCCCTCCTACCCCCTTCTCAGAACTTCTACTTGGGTAGGTGGTGCTAATTGTGCAAGCACTGTGTCATGCCATTGTAGTTTTTCCTTACCTCTTTTCCTCTTGGGTTAGGGATCTAGATTGTTTCATTTAGGTTATTTATATTGCCCCTTCCTGGACTTGAGTCTTTGGGGGAAGGGGATACATATGTGCTTGTCAAGGGTGAGTAAACAACCATAATACCATCAATTTTTGTTATTATGGCTCTGTGTGTTTCTTTGTTCTTTTATATTGTTGTTACTACTAGTAGGTAGCCATGGGCTGAGTGTATTTTTTCCACACAGACTTTCCGTCCTTTGATGTTAGTTTCGTAAGATCTGACAGTTTCATTTGAAACTGTCAGATAGAGCTTTGGGCACAGCGCCCTCGCGCTGTAGAACTCCAGATCTTCTGGAGTTAACTCCTTCCTCTCTGGGGCAGTTCAGCTGCAGTGGCTGACTGCTATTGTTATAATATAGCAAGACTCCATGAGAAGAAAAGCAATTACTAAGGTGAGTAATTTTTTCTTCCGGGTGCTGTTAGGGGTCATTCCACCAGAGCGGTGGCTTCTTCATTTACGGCACTGAAGAACGTTTCTTCAGCAGATATTTGTGCTGCTGCCACGTGGTCCTCCGTCCACACCTTCATCAGGCATTACAGCCTGGACATCACTTCCAGAAGGAGAGCAGGTTTCGGACTAGCAGTCCTGCAAGGCCTTCTCTCATAGATGTCCGCTCCATCTTATATATCTCCATCCGCCCTATCAGACCTGGGCCTATACTTGGGTACTGCTTGGGACTCAGTCCTAATGGTATTACTTGCTGCAAGAGCTCCACCCTCGAAGACAGATAGTACAGTTACATAAGAACTTACCATAACAGTAGATCTTCGAGAGGAGCTCTTGCAGCAAGTGGCTTTCCCACCCTCCTTCCCCCTGGATAGTTTAGGGGATTATAATTAGTATTATTATTCTGGGTTTCCATCCAACCAGGATGCAGAATTTTTTACTATCTGGTTCTCCAAATTCTATCTAGTCGGGTCTCTGGCAGGAAAACTGGGGTGGCGCCAGGGGACCGCCCCTTCCCTTTATGCCACGTAGGACGTCGGGCGGAGTCGACGTCAAGGGCGGTCCCCTGCCTCAGACTGCTAGCTACAAGTTTTCTGTGGGGTCCTGGTGCCTGCTGGCTTCAGTTCTAATGGTATTACCTGCTGCAAGAGCTCCTCTTGAAGATCTACTGTTATGGTAAGTTCTTACGTAACTGTACTTTCTTTCTGTGGCCTGGAGTTAGCCCTGATGTCCCCCCACTGTCCCATAAGGTGAAGGAGCAGAGTCTGTTGCATTCTACACAATGCTAAACAAGTTTGTTCAAATACAGCTGGATTTTTAATGTTAGTTTTGATGACCAGGAAAGGAGAGCTTGGCGGAGTTTGCCTCTTTTCAGCCTCATCTGCTGGGGGCAGTCTCTTTTATTGCAGAAGTATGTTTCCTTTTGGTGATTAGAACATTATCTATCTGATAGTGTTAGTTGTGATGCAAAGAGCAGAACTTTACCTGGCAGTTGACACAGATATGTTCCTCTGTGTATGTATCATGACCTCACTCACTGTGACTTCACAAGCGACTGATCTAGCAGAGGGCGAGTGGCCCTTCCTGAGCAGTGATAATGTCACAGTGGGTGAGGTCACAATGCTGAGTTACGACAAGCAATACAACTAGCGATGTCAGCCTCCAGGCAGAGTACTGTTCCACACATTACACCTAGTACTGGCAGGTAGAAAATCTGATTAACAAATAGGAAATTAATTGTACCATGGATATAAAATCTAAGCATTGACTACTATTTTTATTCATTTTCTTCCCTGATTTCAAGGCTGCCCCGTCAGCCACCCATCTCAGGGTCTTATCCATTAACCACCTGTAGGTGGCTTGCAAAGTGGGAGAGTACAGAGCCTGGGGGGACGCCGGGTGAGCTAAGGTTTTTTCCCCTCCTGATTAAACCCCAGGGTATCAGGCATGCAGTGTCACACTTGCACTCCCACATTCAAGGCACCCGGACATGCTACGTCTGATGATGCCCTCACCATGCACTGTCCCTGCCGTCGCTGCCATGCAGCCTCTATTAGATGGCAGTTGAGCAACGGGACCCCGACTCCGAGGGAGGAGAGCTGTTGTCAGACACTCAATCCTCCTTCTCCTGACCAGACCCTGAGCTACCCTGGTCCATTTTGGGCATTTACGGTCTGGCTGTTCACTTTACTTGTTTGTATTCTCCCAGAATTTGATAGCATTGCCATTGTATTACAATGTATTGTATTTATCTTCCAGATATCTCACTGTATATTGTGTGCTAGTCCTATATGTTGCTTGATGTATTATTTCTGTGTTGTCTCCCATGCCTCCCCAGGATGCATCTGGAATCAGGCAGTAGTCTGTTCAGTATTCCTTCCTGGTAAAACTTTTAAATAAATAAAATTTTCAACCTGGATTCCGGCCCTGGCTTGTGGTATAGTAGACTACTTTTAAGACTTGATATTAATTTCAGGCAGTACACTAGCTCTGTAATATTTTGTCATCCTGCATTATTCCTATATATTGTTCCAGCGGGTGGATAAGAGGCTGCCTTCCTGCAAATTCTGGGGGCCCCTGTGCTCCTTTCTGAGAAGCCAGGCTCCACAACGTGCTCGACCTCTGCTGGCACCAGAGTAGGATTCTAGACTCAGATGCAAACCACAGTCTTCATGGCACCCCAGGTGTAGGCCCAGTATAGGCTCTTTGTCTTGAAAACACCCTCATGTGAACAACAGAGTGGGCATCTATATCTCTCAGGCCTCCATCCAGGAAGCCCTTACATAACAGCTACTATTAATGAGTGAAAGGTGAAGGTCTCAGACTGAATGTGGGTGCAGAGTCCCCAGACTTCCATTAATGGCCAATCTTTTCTTCCACACAGAGAAATCGTTACGAGATGTATGTAAAACTACTGGCCGTGAAGATCAAGGCAATGACAGATGACATGGACAAGTGGGAGGCAATCTACTTTGATGCAGCAGAAGGAGACGGAGCTACTCTGCAGAAGTCCCACTCCAGCCCATCACTGAATCTGGAGCAGCAGCAGCCTGTCACTATCAAGGTGAAGCGCAACATATCAGAGCGCAGGACCTACCGCAAGATCATTCCCAAGAGGCAGAAACACCTCCTGTAATGACAGTGACCTTTTGAGTTTACAGTGCCCCCCAATACCTCTGAATTGCTCCTCAACCAATAGAGGACAACTTCCTCAGATTGCGTATACAAGACTTGGTATCTCTGTACAGACAGTGCCTGCTGTTAAAGAAAAAAATGTGCTGGGTGAACAGTGTGGGGCAACTCCCTCTTCTGATGGAACTCTGCATAGTGTAAATAATTATGCCATTTCTCACTAAATGGACAGCTGAGAGCTATGGATCCCATCAACTCCCTGTATGGTGGGAATTATTGCGGGGAAAAAGAGGGATGTCTTACATCACATGGAAGCTGTGAGGGCATGATTTCCACTATATGTTGTGGCACAGAGGGGACTCGGGGAGGGTAACAAGAAGGATGTTTATATCATAAGGTCCAACTGATGGGTATGAATTCCAGAGCAGAGTGTGCCCACAGGACAGGGTGTGTGTGTGTAAGTGTAAAAAGGTGTTCTATATATTGAGGGTCAACTGAGAGGGTTTGCTTCTTCTTGCAGACCATCTGGACTGTAGTGTCACCAAAGCCACAAAGGTTGTACAGCATCTGCCTCCCACCCCACACCTTCTGTAAGGGAATCCTGCAGAAGCCTGTTTTTAAGGGACTGTACAACTCTTTTTCTCTTTCCATGTGCGGTACATATGATAGAATGCTGCGTCTCTCGCCTCTCTGTGTATGGGGACATGTGATGGTGCTGTCTCCATGCTTCTCTTACTATAACTGTAATTTAAGGTCAGAAGGGACTCTAGGTCCAGTGTGTCCTCCCCCTCCACTTCACAAGCAGGGATGCAGTAGGTATGCTGTACAAACACGTACCAATTTATAAGATTTCCCTACTCACTCTACTACCCTGTGTATCCTGTGATTCCCCTAGAAGGAAGAAATTTGTCTGGGCTTACCTTAAAGGTTTATATTGTCTTCATGTCTACAGTTTCTCCTGGTAAACTGTTCCATATGTTTACCACCCTCTGGGAGAGAAAGTGTCTCCTAATGTTACCCCTGAATTTACCATCCCATGAGCTTCAGAGTGTGTCACCACATCCTGCTGCAGGACACCATATCAAACCTCTCTGACTGTTGGATCTCATCAGTCCTCCTGAGTGTATAAAAGACTAAAAAACATCTCCGACTGTTGGATCTTGTCAGTACCCCTTTGGATCTCATCAGTACACCTGAGTGTGTGGGAAAAAAACAGGTCCCCTCACTCTCCTCTTCTCTAAGGTGGACAAGTTAAGGGCTTTCAGCTTACGTAGACACATAGTGTCAGCAGAAAGAGACCAGAGGCCTGTTCAGTCTGTTCATTTCCATGCTGGAGATGTCACAGTATGAAATTCTGATGGTAAGATAACCTTCACATATAATACTGCAGTTATCGTTACACCACGGTACTACAGAAGAAGTAATATTTGCATGAAAAAGAAGCCTCCTCAAACTCTTGCATCAGGGAGAGTTGGCATGGAAGGGACAGTTTTCCCTGAAAATAACAAAGAAAATTAGTTGAAAAATCTCAATACCATGGTATACCATGAACCACGGTTATCAATACCGTGACTTCCGATACTGCAGTATACTATAAAACCATGATATCATCACATCCTTATTCTCTGCCTTGCTCCATGCTTGGTCTAAAACTGGCTTAGATTTAGAGATCCGATAGCCCTAGTAACAGATTGCCACCCCTTCCCCAACTATCTCTTCCCCTAGCTGCCTTTAGGTCCCACTATTCCCTCACTTCAGCACCAGCTAAGTTTAAACCTCATCACCATCTAGGCATCAACCACTTCTCTGAGCAGTCTGTTCTATTTTTTCACCACCCGCTCACTGAAAACCTTTTTCACGTTCCTCTTAAATCTCTCCCCTTCAACAGTCTCCACCCGAGTCATCCAGTTACTGTGCTCTCATTCCTTGTGAAAAAGTCCTTGCAATTCACCCTGTTGATTGCTCACAGGAACCTGCATATCTCAATCATATCTCCATTTTCCCTCCTGGCCACCAGTGTACACATACTGAGGTCTGCCAGACCTTCCTCGTATGACTTCCCCTGCTGCACCTCATAGCGTTTCCTCATAGCTTCTTTCTCCTTAAAGCTTTCCCCAACACTATTGATCATTTTCATGACCATGGTTGCACCCTGTCGACTGCTTTAATGTCCTTTATGAAATAGCAAGAATAAATCCACAGACCTCATTGAATGGCAGCCATCACATGACTGCATTCACATACTAATGATGCACAGTCAGAAACCAGATCTCATTACGATGGCTGAAAAACCTCATTACCTACATAGAGCCATTTTATAGCGCAAAAAAGCCACTCCAGGGTGTGCATTATAGGATTAATGCTGCACTTCACGGGCATAAGGACACTCTGCCTTTGGCCTCATGCCTTACTAGGCCCCGGGGCGTGCATCGTTAATCCTTTAATGTACACTCCATTGTGGCTTATTTCTTACTTTTTTATTGAGATCAGAACTGCACACAGTACTGCAGGTGGGGCCTGAGCAGGCCTTGTAAAGTGTCAGGATCACGTTCCCTGAGCAGGCCTTGTGAAGTGTCATGATTACTTTTCCTAACCAGGCCTTGTAAAGTGTCAGGATCACTTTCCCTGAGCAGGCCTTGTAAAGTGTCAAGATCACGTTCCCTGACCAGGCCTTGTAAAGTGTCAGGATTACTTTCCCTGACTAGGCCTTGTAAAGTCATAGAATCATAGAAGCTTGACGGCAAAAAAGAACCATATTAGCCCGTCTAGTCTGCCGTTTTTTTCCCCCTACACCTCCCCTTCCCTGCCAGCCCCCACCCTTCCCCCGATACTCAGCCCCATATGCTTGTCCCATGCCCTCTTGAATTCTTTCACTGATTAAGCTCTCACCACTCCATCTGGTAGTCTATTCCAGGGCTCCACCACCCTCTCTGTGAAGAAATGCCCTCTCACATTGCCCCTGTATCTTTTTCCTTGCAGTCCGAGGCTGTGCCCTCTAGTTTTGACCCCCACTTTCCTCTTAAGTCAATCAATCAATCTTTATTTATTTAAGGCGCCTTTCTTAAGCCAAGGCGCCTTTCCAAATTACATAAAACAATAAATATTTAAAACAAGATTAAAATAATTAATCATTAAAAGCTTTGTTAAAAAGTTAGGTTTTCAAAGCTCCTTTAAAGCTTTGGACAGTCAGGCAATTTCGTACCTGATGAGGTAGAGAATTCCACAGGGTCGGGGCCATAAAACTAAAAGATCTTGCCCCTGAAGTTTTTAAGTGAACCCTGGGAATCTCTAGCAATCCCTCGTCAGTGGATCGGAGAGAGCGGGGGGACAGTAGGGACAAAGGAGATCTTTCAGGTAAGCAGGTCCCTGATCGTGTAGGGCCTTATAGGTCAGCAAACCGACCTTGAAGGTGATTCTGCAAACAAACTGGCAGCCAGTGCAGTCCGCGGAGCACAGGCATTATATGACTGGACCTAGAAGAACCAGTCAAACCTGGCTGCCGCATTCTGCACTAGCTGCAGCGCAAAGTTCAACCCCGTAAGCCCTAGGTACAGGGCATTGCAATAGTCCAGGCAGGAGGTAACGAAGAGCATGGACCAAAGTTGGAAGATCCTCTGGAAGAACCAAGTGCTTCACCCGGGCGATGTTCCTCAGATGATAAAAAGAGGTTTTGACAACCGCTGACACCTGAGATTTAAAAGTCAGGCAATCGTCAAATACAACGCCCAAGTAAACCCTCTTCTCCCACTTCATTGAGCCCTTTTACATATTTAATAGTTTCACTCATATCTCCCCTTTCCCTCCTCGTCTCCAGGGTGTACAGATCCAGTGCACCTTCAGTGGAAACACCTCGACCGTGTAACATCGAAAAAAAGACCATTACGGCAACAATCGCTGTAATGGTCCTTTCCTGTTCACTTTCCCCAATGTTCTGCCCCTCCCGGACCAACTCGAACTGGAGTTGATAATCCTAACACTTGTGGAGCGGGCGGCACAACACCTGCATCGGTATTGTGCCATCGCGCGGGAGGTCGCATTTTCACTGTCAACCTCCCTTGGTGCTTCCACAGATCCAGTTCCTTACACCTCTGCTCATATGACTTTCCTGCATACCCCTGCACCATCTTGGTTGTCCTTCTCTGAACCCTCCCAGTGCATCTATATCCTTGCAGAGATGAGGCCTCCAGAACTGAACCCCTTATTCCAGGTGCAGCCTCACCATGGCTTTGTAAAGGGGCATTATTACCTCCCTCTTTCTGCTTGTAATGTCCCTGCCTATGCATGCTAACATTCCATTGGCCTTTCCTGCCACCCTGCTACACTGGATTCCTACCTTAAGGTTTGAGGAGACTATGATGCCCAGATCCTTCTCCTGTTATGTAACTTTAATTTCCTCTCCACCTAGGGTGTGCCCTGCTCTTCTGTTCCTACTCCCCAAGTGCATCACAGCGCACATCTTGGCATTAAATCTCAGCTGCCACGTCCCAGACCATTTTTCAAGTGTCTTTAAGTCCTTCCTCATGTCCTCCACCCCCACACCCTCCCCAATATCACTGATGTAGATGTTGAAGAGAAGCGGACCCAAAACTGACCCCTGTGGCACTCCACTCTTCACCCTCGCCGTCCCGGAGTGCACCCCATTTAGCACCACCCTCTGAGTTCTTCATGACAGCCAAGCCTCCACCCAGCTTGTTATTTTCTTACCCGCTCACCAGCTTCCTATGGGGGACAGTGTCAGAGGCCTTACTGAAGTCCAAATAGGCCACATCCAATGCCCCCCCCCGGTCAATTATCTGAGTCACCCAATCAAAGAACTGAATTAGGTTTGTCTGGCAAGACTTCCCCCTTGTGACATCATGCTGTCTGCTGTCCTGCAAGCCACTCTCCTCCAGGTAATCCACCACCCTCTCCTTGATTAGTGCCTCTGTTACCTTCTGCCCCCTCTGACGTGAGGCTGACAGGTCGGTAGTGCCCCTTCACCACCTTACTACCCCCCTTGTTTAAAGGCACTACATCTGCCCTCTTCCAGACCTCCGGCAATCTCCCCATATCCAGGGATAAGTTAAAGAGCCTTGTCAAGGGTGAGGCCAACTCCTCCTTCAATTCCCTGATCACCCTGGGGTGTAACCCATCAGGCCCTATTGCCTTGTCCACCCTCAATCTATCTAGCTGTGCCCTAACCCTATACACAGTGAATGGGCTCAGATCCACCCATTTGCCCTCCTTCCCCTTCAACTTTAGCTCAGGTCCCCTACTGTCCTCCTCATCTGTGAATACCGAGCTAAAGTGCTTATTTAATAGCTCTGCTTTTTCACAGTCCCTTTCCAATTTCATTTCTCCCTCCTCCCTCAGCCTAGTAATCCCCTGCCTTGCCCTTCTCCTCTCCCTCACATATCTGAAAAAGGTTTTATCCCCCTTTTTGGCCTTTTTTGCTATTTTCTCCTCAGTACCTGCTTTTGCCCTTCTGATCTTCTTCCTGCCATACTCCTCTTTTCCCTATACTCTTCCTTATCTTCTTCGCTGAGTGTCCGCTGAAATTTTCTGAAAGCCCTCCTCCTTTCCCTGACTGCCCCCGCAATCTCCTTTGTAAGCCAAAGCGGTCTTCTCCCCCTTTTGCTCTTCCTAACCTTTTTTATGCACATTTCCACGGCTTTCAGTACCCCTCCCTTGATAGCTTGCCATAACTCCTCCACTGCCCCTATATTCTCTGTACCGTCCATTGTTTCCCTTACTATCCTTCTCATCTTGTCAAAGTCTGTGCATCTGCAGTCCATGACTGTGGTACTGGTTTTCTTGTCTCCCTCCTGCCCTGACCCTGAACATTACGCGCTGTAGGCTATTTGCCAAGGCGTCTCCCACCTCACCCCTCACAATCTCACGTTTGTCAGACCACATCCAGCAGGTTGTTGCCCCTTGTCAGCTCCCAGACCAGCTGTTGAAGGAATACCCCGAGGCGCAGCTAGTATCTCCCTGCTCCTTGACGATGCTGCATCTGGGATTTCCCAGTCTATGTCTGGGAGGTTTAGGTCCCTTACCAGCAGTAGTTCTTTTAGGGCCAGCCTTATGACTGCCTGAATTAACTGTTGATCACCCTCCTCCCCTTGCATAGGTGGCCTGTATACCACCCCCAGTCACAAGGATTCTCCCATCCTGCTGCCTAGCGTTACCCACAGTAGCTCAGTCTCCCTGTCCTCCACTTGTCCTTCAGTTGCACTTATGCCTTCCCTGATGTATAAAGCAACTCCTCCCCCTTCTTACCCTCCCTATCCCTTCTGAACAGTCTGTAACCTGGGATAGTCATTTCCCAGGTGTGCAGCTCTGTCCACCAGGTCTTGCTTATAGCTACTATATCTAGTCCTTCGTCCCCCATGATGGCCTCAAAGTCGGCTCCTGGCGCTGGCTGCTGAGCCCTTCCACCAGGTTCCCTCTCCATCCCCCCTTCTCTACTCTCCCTCATGCCCAGCATTTTAGCACTATCCTGGGGGGAAGGATGGTAGCCCCATTTCTCCCGCCTTGTAGTCCAGATACCCCCCCCAATCTAGTTTAAATTGTAGGTTTCTTCTATGAACTCTCCTAATTTGCTTTTTATTACTCCCTATTCAGGTGCAGTCTGTCTGGAGCAAATAGGCTTTCATCCCCAACGTGGATCGCCAGTCCCCTACTAACCCATACACCATGTGCTTGCACCACCCACCATCCACTCATTGAACTCCCTTAATCCTCAGTCTCCTATCAGTACTTGCCTTTGGTGGCAGCACCTCAGAAAGCCACTGATCTGAACCCCAGACTGCTGCAGTATCTAGCAAGTGCTCTAAATCTTGCCTGCACCTCCAACAGGATTTTTCCCACCAGGTCATTTGTTCCAGGTGGAACATCAGGTGTGTTTTCTCATCCTGCTGTTTCCCCTTGAGGAGTTGGTGAATAACCTCCGCTGCCGTCCTTGTGTGGCAGATACTCACCCATACAGTGCTACTCTTGTCCCCTGTCCCCCATCTAATTCCTTTTATTATAGAGTGCCCAACAAGTGAGGACCCTGTTCTCCATCATGTTCTGTTTGCATTTCCCCTTCTATCCTTTCGCAACCCTTCCATTTCATTCCCACCCTATTTCTCACTATCCCTTTCATCTCCCGGTGTACTGTCTTCCCCTCGCTCCTAGCTCCATGCTCCAGCAGGCATTTCCTCTAGGCTGCCCCCTCTGCCCCACCATCCATAGCTTTTTCCTTCTCCTTTGATTTTGCTTGAATTCCCTGGATAACTTTCCCTTTCCCAGCCCCATCAAGCCCTAGCCCTTTTGAACCTGAGCTCCCTGTCACCCCCCTTTTTTGGGTTTGCCCTTTTTGGAGTGTGTCCACCCCTGTGCCCCTATCCCTATGTTTACTACCCTCCTTGTTGTTTCCTGAAAGGGCATCCCCCTTTTTCAATTTTCTTTCATCTTCCTTTGTGCTTGTTTCTCCAGTGTCCCCTGGACACTCTTCAACTCCACTTTCCTGATTTTCTCCCCATTTAGTGCCCTAGTGGAGCATATCTGTTTTCTGCTCCAAGCCCACTGCCTATATACACCTGCCTGGGGCTCCACCCTTGCTTCCTCCTCCCTTGCCCTCTGTGCAGGCTTTGGACCTTTATACTTAACCTCCTACCATTCCCTCAGGTTTCCCTTGTGCCCTTGCCTCTATCTGGGATTCCTGTAGCCCCACTAGAGCCATTCTCTAGCCCTTCTACCCTGCTTCCATACTCCCTTGTTTTCCTCCACTCCCCATGGCATCCTCCCCTGCCTATTTCTGTATTTGCTCCTTGTCCCCTTACAGCTTCCCTTTTAACCATTCCTTGTCCCCTCACAGCTCCTCCTCTAATCTCTATTGCTCCCTCTGTGGAACCCCTCCTGTCCTCCATTATACGCCCCTCCCTTTCTCACTGTAGTGTCCATCTCACGTCCTCCCTCAGCTGCGCAAGCTGCCTACATACTATACAACCCACTTTCCGAACTATAGCCAGTACCATGGCGGCCCACAACCAGTGTGCACCCCACCATCTTCCCAAAGATGCCCCAGCCATTGTAGCCTTGGGACCATGCTGGACCTGCCCCCACCCTGCTCCATTGACCCTCCAATTTGTACACCCCCCCATTTTCCTTGTGGCTTATTGCAAGCTTTAGGTTTCAGGCCCTAATGTGAAAATTCCGCCACTCAAAATATCAGTATCCGCCCCTGTGACTTTCGATTGCAGACCCTGAAACTCCTGCAGCTCAGATTTCAGGCCCAGAAGCAACTTCCGAGTTTTATGTACTGCAGAACCAAATAAACAGTACCCTAAAAACACAGTGCTTGGAGCTTTTTAGATCCCAGACACAGAGATACACTTATAAACAGTGCCCTAAAAACACAGTGCTTGGAGCTTTAGATTTCGGAAATCCCCACGATTTTCCCCTGATTTCACAGAACCATTTATAAACATAGAAGCCCCATAAATGTCACATGACCTTAGTTTTTGGGGATTTGGGGCACCAAAGAAGTCCCAATTATACCACAGTACCCCATTTCTGCTCCAAGAATGCTACAGTACCTTATTTCTGAAGTTTTGAACAGTCCCAAAAAATATGCCCAGTACCATAGCACAGCAGAAGTGTCAGGATTACTTTCCCTGAGCAGGCCTTGCGAAGTGTCAGAATTACTTTCCCTGAGCAGAGCCTTGTGAAGCGTCAGGGTTACTTTCCCTGAGCAGGCCTTGTGAAGTGTCAAGGTTACTTTCCCTGAGCAGGGCCTTGTGAAGTGTCAGGGTTACTTTCCCTGAGCAGGCCTTGTGAAGTGTCAGGGTTACTTTCCCTGAGCAGGGCCTTGTGAAGTGTCAGGGTTACTTTCCCTGAGCAGGCCTTGTAAAGTGTCAGGATCACTTTCCCTGAGCAGGCCTTGAGAAGTGTCACGATTACTTTCTGTGCCCTGCTAGTCGCCCTTGTTTTGATCCACCTCAGCATTCTGCTGGCCCTCTTGACTGCAGCCACACACTGCTTGTCCTGCTTCAGCAACGTGTCTGTTATGCCCCCCCTGGCCCTTTTTCTCCCAGGCTGTAGCAAGGGGAGCCCCACACAGTGTGTAGGGCCTACCTCTTTTTTTTCCTCTAGAAAGACCAATTGCCCAGCTTGTTCAGGTCCTCCTGGAATGTGTCCCTATCCTCAAGGGAGTCCACCACCCTGGCCAGCTTAGTGTCATCCCCGAACGTAAGCAGCCTGCTGGAAACCCCGGCTTCCAGATCGTTGATGGAGGTGATGAACAGCAGTGGCCCCAGCACCGATCCCTGAGAGAGAGAGATGAGCATCCCTCTTCATTATGATTAGTGCCTGCCATCCATGACCTCTGCTTCCTGGTATACACCACAGTGGTATCCCATTACCAGTGCTGAGTGACTAGGGCACCGGAATGTGGGCACAGGCATGGGGGCACATCACATGCAGACGGTCGGTGTTTTTGACCGTCTACTAACATGAGCACTGTGCCAGTGGCACTGTTCTCTCCCCTCCCATGTGTGCCCAGCTGGGGGAGGCGGGGGGTATATATGTTGAGGCGGTGCCAGGAGCAGGGGCCTTCATGGACACATTCGGGACACAGATGTTACATGAGATATGCGATCAGGGGTGACTCAATTTCCTGTTGCCCATCTAGCCTCGCCCCTTTGTCTGCACTCTTATTTACAAGCTCTCTTTGTGCACTGGCGTGGGTGAACGAAAGGCTTTGCTGAAGTCAGAATAGACTGTGTCCACAGCACTGCACCTGCCTGCCTCCCTGGTCAGCCTTCTAAGAAGATGATCAGCTTGGTTTGGCATAATCTGCGTCTCATAAAGCCATGCTGAGAGGGGCATGACCCTGGGCCTCAGCAAATTGCACCCTGTATTGGGGCATGTGATGTGAAAGCACTGTCTCCAGGCTTCCCTCTCCATGTGTGGGGACAAGTAATGGGATGATCCTGCCTCAGTGCTTCTCTCCATGTATGCAGACACAAGACAGAATGGTGCTGTCACCATGCCTCTATCCCCATGTATTTGGGCACGTGTTAAAATGGTGCTGTCTCTCTGCCTCTGTCTCCACAGATGTAGACACATGTTAGAATGGTGCTGTCTCTATGCCTCTGTCTCCACGGATGTAGACACATGTTAGAATGGTGCTGTCTCTAGGCCTCTATCTCCATGGATGTGGACAATTGGTAGAATGGTACTATCTCTATGTCTCTATCTCCATGGATGTGGACACATGTTAGAATGGTGCTGTCTCTATGCCTCTATCTCCATGGATGTAGACATGTGCTAGAATGGTGCTGTTTCTATGCCTCTGTCTCCATGGATGTAGACACATGTTAGAATGGTGCTGTCTCTAGGCCTCTATCTCCATGGATGCGGACAATTGGTAGAACGGTACTGTCTCTATCTCCATGGATGTGGACACATGTCTCAAGGCCCCTATCTCCATGGATGTTGACAAATGCTAGAATGGTGCTGTCTCAAAGAGCCATGGATGTAGACACGTGCTAGAATGGTGCTGCCTCTAGCTCCATGGATATGGACACGTGTTAGAACGGTGCTGTCTCTATGGCTGTATCTCCATGGATGTGAACATGTGCTAGTACAATGCTGTCTCTAGGCTTCCATCTCCATGGATGTAGACACATGCTAGAATGGTGCTGTCGCTAGACCTTTATCTCCATGGATGTGGACACATGCTTGAACGGTGCTGTCCCTAGGCCTCTATCTCCATGGATGTGGATACGTGCTTGAACGGTGCTGTCTCTAGGTCTCTATCTCCATGGATGTGGACACCTACTGTAACAGTGCTGTCTCCATGCATCTTTCTCCCTCTATGGAGACACATGATGGAATGCTGCTGTTGTCTTCATGCCCCTTTTTTTCTGAATAGGGGGACACATGATGATATAGTGCTTTATTCTATGCCCCTCCTTCTCAGTATATGGAGACATATAATGGGACAGGGCTGTCTCCATGCCTGTCTCTCTATGCATGGGGACATGTGATGGGGTGGTGCTGTCTCCATGCCTCTCCCAATGTATGGGGACAAATAATTGAAAGGAGCTGTATCCACGCCTCTTTCTGTATCTCTCCATGTATGAGTATGAATGATGGGATGCTGTTGACGTGTTTCTCTCAGTAGACACATGATGGAAATGTGCTTTTTATGGCTCATTCTTCATGTAAGAGGGCACATGATGGGATGGGTTTGTCTCCACAGCTCTCCATATTTGGGGTTCCTGATGTGGTGGGTTTGTCTTGACTCTCTCTCCATGTATGGGGCAACATGATGGGGTGGGTCTGTCTCCATGACTCTTCATGTATGGGGTACATGATAAGGTGGGTTCGCCTTCATAGCTCTCTCACCATGTGTGGGCTTGTAGTAGGATGGGTCATTGTCTCACAATTCTGCTCTGTACTCTGGGAAGGTATGCCGCTCCATGCATGGGATGGCACCAGGATGACACTGTGTATGGAACACACCTGCTATATTTGTGTTATGAGACAAAATGTGATATGTGCAATAAAAAAGACAGCCCATGACATTAGAACCATGGATAGCCTGTGCGAGCGTACCAGTGTCACAAAATATCAATTCTTTGACTGTGTTAATGAATAGAATCTGTTTAATAAAAACCATGCTGAGGGCATTAGTGTGACTGTGTTAGTAAGGTGTGAGCCAATAAGCCCTATGGGAGTTGTTCTGTGCTTGAGATGAATTGTGGGGAGGGTAACAGTCTGGCATGAATGATGTCCTGAATCCTTCTACTTAAAGGCTGTATGTTTGTGTGTGGTGGGTGGGGTGGGCTTCTCTCCATCTCCATCTGAAACTGTGTGGAGCATATCATTTCAGCTGTCCTCCTAGAGGGCACGTTCAAGAGTACTACTGGACATCATACTGTTCTGTGTTGAATGAAGGAAAAGGTCTAAATTATCATTTTTAGTATATTTTTATATAAATGTATAATATTTTGTGGAGACTGACGTGTGGAAGATCCCTTTCAGTTAATTTCAAAAATAATATTCCAATCAGTGCTCAAATTTTACTTTCTGAATGCCTGGCTAAAAAGGGTCACCTGGTTGCCAGTTGGACTGGCCCTGAATTCAGGACTTGTGTGCTTCAAGAAATCCATCCAAGTAGAAAAAGCATTTTTCATTTGTCCCATTGGTCAAGTCAACATTACCTGAGCTGGCCTAGAGATGTTTGCTTGCCATGGGCAACAAGACAAGCTTAAGTGTAGAGCACAATTTGCAGTGCCCTGTGGTCCTTAATTCCAAAGATTTATGGGCACAAGATAGCAGAAATTCTTTTGAGAATGGGCCTTCAGCCAGAGGATTTTAGAAGCATCCCACATCATTCTGTAGTGTGTGTGTACGAGGGGCTACTCTATGTGGAAAGTTCAGCTTTTAGGGATGGGCAGGCATTATCCTCTGTTTTCATTCTTCAGTTTTTTTTATTTTTTATTTTTTTGTTAGAATTATAAGATCAAGGGCCTCCCAACTCTGGTGTGGCTGTTGTGTTTGGTTAAGTGATGCCAGATGTAAGGATTTGGAGCCTGGATCATTCCGTTCAACCTGACTTTCTCTTCTTTTAAATAAAACATTTTTATTTGATATGGACAGTTGAAGCAGCCTGAGATACATGTTAATTTATTGTTAACCAAAGAGACTGTTACACAGGCATGCAACAGGGGTACCGCTGTGGTGCTAATTCTGTACAGAGAAATTAATACACAGGTGTGCAACGGGTACCACGGATTCCATACTGAAAGATTAATACATAGACAGTGCAGCAGGGGTACCACGGATTACATACAGAGAGATTAATGCACAGTCACACAACAGTGGTACCACAGATTCCATACAGAGAGATGTTAATACATAGCCTATGACACAGGTACCATGGTGGTACTGTTTACATGCAAAAATTCATAATCTCTTGAACTTGTTTTATTTAGAAGTGTTTTAAACTGTTAGTTGTATGTCTGCACTTATCACTGAATTCATACATTTATCTTGCAGTTTATTTTTGTTGTTTGTGAAACAAATTAAGATTTATAGTATTTTGCAAATAAATTTTTAAAAGCATCTCAACGGAACTCAACAGCAAAGGTCATGCTATCATTTTCTTAATATTTATACATCTGTTCCAAGTGGCAATAAATAACATCACAAAAGTGTGTAAATAAAACTGAGACAATGTGGTTGTAGGGATTAGAACATTGGTTTAGGAACCAAGAGAGTCAGGTTTGAATCCCACCAGTCATATACTCACTGTGTGACACTGCGCACATTATTTAATCTCCCAGTGTTTCAGTCCATATCAGCTGTAATACAGGAGCAGCAGGACCCCTCTGAAATGACATGCTACATCTCGGGTTTACGATTTGTCATAGTGGCCTGTCACTTTGGACTGGAAGCAGGTTGGAAAGTGTCAGACACTCCGTTCTGGTGCAGTGGATGTGTGGCATCAATATCTGAGTGCCCAGGAGGCAACAGCATAATGTCAGCCTTTGATGGGTGGGGGGACCTCTGGTGACTTTACACTGACTGTGATATTGCGTGCTTGTGCATAGAACTAGTGGGAAGGCAGCTCTTAGGCGCACAGGGCTTCAACACAAGTGGGAGGCAGTATAGCACAGTGGTTTAAGGCTCTGAGCTGCAAATCTGGTGACATCTAGCAGACCAGACCTGGGTTTGAATCCCACAGCTTCCACTTGCATACTGTGTGACCTGAGCAAGTCACTTAACTTCCTTGTGCACCTAGAGTTGCACCTGTAAACAAGCTTTCAGCTTAGTGTGTGTCTCCTGGTTAAAAAAAAGGATCTGGAACCCTTCTTGTTCTCCTTCACCTGGAAGGATTTTGTTGTCCCTGAGAGAGGGACCCCCATGGGAGGGATGACAGTCTACATGAATTGGTGAGCAGTGGTTGGTCGGTCGGGGAGTCTCGGTGTTTGGTTGTCTCAGTCCATGATGGGAGTGCTGTGTCAATTGCAAATGAAATGTAGAGTACAGTATCACATGTTGCCAGCAGAGGGAGCTAGTAGCAAAATTTGAACAGACTGTAGACTGTAGTCCCATAGCAAAGGCCTCTGTGTACAAATAGTTACAGTATGTTAGAAACATAGACTTTGACGGCAGATGAGGACCACTTGGCCCACCCAGTCTGCCCATTTCCCTACCTATTAGATAAGCTGCAGATCCTAGTTAACCAGCAACCTATTTCCTCCTACCCCCCCAACCAGAATTACCTTATGTCTGTCATATGCATTCTTTAATTCCCACACTGTTTTTGACACATGACCTCCTCAGAAAGGCCGTTCCATGTGTTCACCACCCTCTCCATGAAAAAATACTTCCTCAAGTTGCCCCTGAACCGTCCCCCTTCTATCTTCAAATTGTGCCCCTTTGTTCTTGCGCATCTCTTTTTCTGAAATATGCTACCCTCTTAGACTTCTAATTCCCTTGAGATACTTGAAAGTTTCTATCATGTCTCCCCTCTTCCTCCTGTCCTTGAGGGTATACATGTTAAGCTCCTTTAGTCTCTCCTCATATGGCTTCTCTTGCAGACCCTGCACCATTTTAGTTGCCCTTCTCTGGGCTGCCTCCATCCTGTCTATGTCCTTGCGGAGATGGGGTCTCCAGAACTGCATGCAGTACTCCATATGGGGTCTCACCAACTGCCTGTACAGAAGAATAACAACCTACTGTTTTCTACTGGTGATGCCGCTCCCTATGCATCCCAGTATCCCCCAGCCCTCCTTACTGCCTTCTCACATTGCTTGCCTACCTTTATTTTTGTTTTTTGTTTTTTACTTTAATCCTTTGATTAGTCAAGGATTCTTGCTCAGTATGTTGTGAGCACCTTTGGAACAATGGAGCTTAAGACTTTGGTTCCTTAAGAGATGGTAACATTTTACAGTTTGCATGTATTCAGTGGAAGAGTGAGGGGAATCTTTCTGGGTTCATAGAAACACAGAAGGTGTCAACAGAAAAGGACCGGTAGGCCCATCTAGTCTGCCCTATTCTCCCTGCCTAATGCCACACCCCGGACCCTGTTTGGTCACAGGTGTCCCTCCCTCATCTCCGTTTATTATACCCATGTACCTATCCCACGCACGCTTGAATCTCCCCACTGTCTTCGCCCTCACCACCTCCTGGCAGGCTGTTCCAGGCATCCACCATTACTTCTGTGAAGAAAGGTTCTTGTTTGATGTAAAAATATTTCACTTTTGTGAGGAAACAAAGGTAAGAGTTACTGTACAGCAGTATGATCAGATCCGGTAAGGTTGTGGGCCCAATACTGTGGCACTGATAGGGCTCCCTGTGGGAGATTAGGGTTACTACCATGAGCACTGACTCCCATTACTGGATTGAGGGGAGGTAATAGCTGGGTTAGGCCATGGGAGAGGTTACAGTGGTGTTGGCTCAAGAATCAGGCCCAGGACAGAGGTAGGCTGCATTCCCCTGGTGCAACACATTAATAAGTAAATGAACTAAAGACTTTGATATTCTATTATGGGTCCATGGTGACTCCTGCAGGGAGATGCTGGGACTGCAATAGCTGAGAGCTCCCCACAGTCAGTGCTCCTACACCATTGTCTACAGTGACTCCTGCTGGGAGGGCTGGGACTGCAGTAGCTGTGAGCTCTCCATAGTCAGTGCTCTATGCCATTACCTAGAATGACTCCTGCTGGGAGGCTGGGACTGGAGTAGCTGTGAGCTCCCTCACAGTCAGTGCTCTTCCTGCCATTGCAGTGACTCCTGCTGGGAGAGGCTGGGACTGCAGTAGCTGGGAGCTCCCCCACAGTCAGTGCTCCTACACCATTACCTGCAGTGACTCCTGCGGGGAGATGCTGGGACTGCAATACCTGGGAGCTCCCCCACAGTCAGTGCTCCTACACCATTACCTACAGTGACTCCTGCAGGGAGATGCTGGGACTGCAATAGCTGGGAGCTCCCCCACAATCAGTGCTCCTACACCATTACCTACAGTGACTCCTGCTGGGAGAGGCTGGGCCTGCAGTAGCAGTGAGCGCCCTCACAGTCAGTGCACCTACACCATTACCTACAGTGACTCCTGCTGGGAGAGGCTGGGACTGCAGTAGCTGGGAGCTCCCCCACAGTCAGTGCTCCCACACCATTACCTACAGTGACTCCTGCTGGGAGGCTGGGACTGGAGCAGCTCAGAACTCTACCCCCAGTCAGTGCTTCTACACTACTATCTACAGTGTCTCCTGCTGGGAGGCTGAGACTGGCGTAGCTGTGGAGCTCCCCACCTCCCACCCTCCGTCAGTGCTCCTACACCCCTACCCAGCAGTGACTTCTCCTGGGAGAGGCAGGACTGAGCACTCAGACCCCCAGTCAGTGCTCCACACCATTACCAACAGTGACTCCTGCTGGGAGGCTGGGACTGAGCAGCTCAGACCCCCAAGTCAGTACTCCTGCACTGTTACCTACAGTGACTCTTCAGGGACACTTTTTGTTGCTATTCAAGAAGTATTACTTAGAGTCATTTTCTTGTAATTTTATAATATATTGTTTGTGTTTTTTGTTTCTATGTATTTTTACTTGTATACCCTCATATGTAAGCCTGACCTCCTGGCTGACCATATAAAAGGTACTGTGGTGCCAGTGGTCTTACCTGGTAAATAATCAAATAAATTACAATTAATAGTAACTGTGAGCTCCCCCACATTCAGTACCGCTACACAATTGTTTACAGTGACTCCTGCTGGGAGAAGCTGGGACTGCATTAGCAGTGGGCTTTTTTGCAGTCAGTGCTCCCACACCATTGCCTGCAGTGACTTCTTCTGGTAGAGACTGGAACTGCAGTTGTCACAGCCTCCCCCCACCGACAATAGCTGCCATTATTCATTAGGGAAGAAGTTGATTAGCCTTGACTAGCCCAGTAATTTTGACTCCTGTTTGTCTCCATGTGTTTGTGTGTGTCCGAGGGAAGGAATGCACAATCAGACCCAAATTTGTAATCATCAAACCAAACTGCGCTAAGGAACCCTGAATGGTACACCACACCACTCATCATGTCCTTGAGTTTCCTAAAACTCATTAAGTAATTAAAAAGGCAGGGTTAAGCACTCATTAGGGCCTTCTTCAGGGAGTGGCTCTGTGGGATACTAGGCCTCTCCAGCACTTTAAGAAAAGCCAGCTCGGACTCTCCAGGAAGCCCAAGAAAACTTTACAGAAAGGAGAAAAAACTTTTGTTCGGGTGGCTGTGCTTTTTTCTAAACGGCTGAACATTCTACATTTGCAGCTCCACTTCTAATTGCCTGCACTTTTCAAAGCCAGTTGTATTCCTGGGGCACCGGCAGCTCTCTGTGTTTGTTTTTCAAAAAGCTCTTGTTTAACTTTAAATGGGTTTTGGATCTCAGTTGGATGCACAACAGGCTTGCTAATTTTCTGAGTTATCTTTTGTTTTTAACAGGGAAGTACAGTTTCTGAAGTCAGTGGCCTGGTCCGACTGAAGTGGCACCGTGATCAGCAGCCCAGGTTTACCACCTCACCAGAGGGCGGCAGTTCCATTTATTATTAATGTCCTTTGCTGAGGAGAATGGAGGGTCAAGTTACAGGAAGAACACCTGTGAAGAGTGAATGAATTTGGCATTTGAAGTGGATTGGTGTTCTTAATTGACTGCAGAAGGCCTTCCTGATGTGTTTAACACCTCAAGGAGATGGTTAAGAAACTACACAGGCAGCAGTGATAGTTGTACCTCTTCAATCTTTCATCGCCGGAGTGTGGGACACCTGGCCTTGAAACATGATGAATTGGAACAAAGCCTCAAGTCATAACAGGAGGATGACAATCGGAGAGAGAAGCCAATGCTTTCGTATAGATAAGATCGGCTGTTAAAGACATGGGTGATGAAACCTGAGACAGCACCCTTCTCATGTGGAATAGATGAGGTCTTTGAGTGCCGGTAAGACAAATCATGTCCCACCTGATGCTGGACATAAGAGGTATGAAACGCTACAGTGTTGAGTTACAGCAGTTGCTCCAGACCTTGGCCAGACTAGGCAGACACCCCAGTAATATTCTGCCATGCCATGCTGCGCTCCAGCAGTGACACAGTAGACGTCAACGTAGTCCAGGTTGAAATTCTGCCTGCATGCCAGTCACAAGGTTTCTTGGAGTCTCCAGTGTTGGGCAACACCTTCTCTATGTGGGACACTGGACTATGAGTGTTATACAGAGTTGCTTCCATCCGGCGGCAGTTGGGCGGTACGAACCTTGTAGTCCTATAATCCTATCCTATAGTGAAGGGCAGTGCTGTCTCTGTACAGGACAGAGAAAAGGGCCTGTGGATGGTAGAAATAGACACGTCATGTAATGAGGATTTCTCAAGAGGCCTAATGACAGCTTCTGTCAGATTAAGCCCTTCCACCAAAGTCATCATGTAACCTGCAACAGGAGATTTCTAAAGATGGTGTTCTGACATCACCCCCAAGTGATGAGGATTCTGGGATGGGGATACATTCCAGGATACTAGTGCTGTGTGCATAATGGCCAAATTCTGCTCCTGCTGGAACTCTGCCTCAGGCAGATGCAACCTCTCCCCTCAGGCAGGCTGTGCTCAACGGTTTGAATCACTGTCCTGGAATGGGGGCAGGCATGGCCCAGGTAACGCTTGTGTCTAGGGGTATCATTGCTCACTGTGATCTCCTTTCTTACCACTGTTTCAGTAGTTGCTTTCTGCTTGAAGGATCTTGGGGCACTGCTGAGACCCTGCCATGTTGGAATAAATAAGTACCTGCACTCAAACATCCAAGCACTCAATATTTACTGTAAAGTTTGCTGAAGTTCATTTGTACAGATAATAAGGGATCCAAATATCCGCATTTGTTTGCTTGTAATTCATAATTGATACAGTTCCATATTTATCACCTCCTGACCCTATCCTCAGGCTGTCATGAGTGAACCACTCCCTCTGAAATGAATGTTAACCCTATTTCACCCCCCAATGAAATCCAGATTCCCTGCTTTCTGCAGTAACACTCTCTGTCCCTTCCTTACATGCACAGTGATGGCCTCTCCGTGTCCATCAGAAAATAGTTTTGCACAGTGTGCTTCATGAACAGCTTCTCTGTGCCCATCAGAACATGCTTTTGTACAGTGTGCTTCATGGACAGCCTCTCCGTGCCTATCAGAACATGGCTTTGTACAGTGTGCTTCATGAACAGCTTCTCTGTGCCCATCAGAACATGCTTTTGTACAGTGTGCTTCATGGACAGCCTCTCCGTGCCTATCAGAACATGGCTTTGCACAGTGTGCTTCGTGGACAGCCTCTCCGTGCCTATCAGAACATACTTTTGTACAGTGTGCTTCATGGACAGCCTCTCCGTGTCCATCAGAACATGGCTTTGCACAGTGTGCTTCATGGACAGCCTCTCTGTGCCCATCAGAACATGGCTTTCCACAGTGTGCTTCGTGTCTGTCAGAATATGGCTTTGCAAAGTGTGCTTCATGGAGAGCCTCTCTGTGCCCCTCAGAACATGGCTTTGCACAGTGTGCATCATAGACAGCCTGTCTGTGTCCATCAGAACATGGCTTTGTACAGTGTGCTTCATGGAGAGCCTCTCCGTGTCCATCAGAACATGGCTTAGCAAAATGTGCTTCATGGACAGCCTCTCCTTGCCCATCAGAACATGGCTTTCCACAGTGTGCTTCACAGGTGCCTCTCCATGTCCTGTGAGCTTTGTTCCCCCCACGTTCTACCCAACGGTACTCTCATTAGCATCTATAAAAGCAGAGGCTCTGCTTTGTGGTTCATTTAGCTTTTTCAGTGCTCCGACAAGGCATACATCTCTAATTGTGAGCTTCTAGGATCCCAGAGGTAACAACGGGGGATGACACTTCTTTTGCCAGAACCCTCCAACCCTGCTACTGTCCTGATCCCAGCTAGGGCCTGCTGGAACACATCTCACATACCCATCTGTGTTGCCTGGTGAACTGCTGATCCACCTGCTCAAGTCCCTTCCATGGTGGGTCAGACCTTGGGCACTGCTCCATAAGGGATTCAGCTTCTGCCCTTTTGCCCTTCAGAGGGTGCTGCTCCATTATCTTGCTACTGTAAGCCTCAGGTGCCTCGCCTGCCATCTTCAAGTGTGACAGCTCTACACAGGCCAGTCTCTGGGGTTGAAACCCACTAGGATCTCTCCTGATGTCTTCAGGGAAACCCACCCCAGGGGTGCGACAACTCTACACAGGCCAGTCTCTGGGGCTGACCCCACCAGGATCTCGCCTGATGTCTTCAGGGAAACTCACCCCAGGCCAAGGACCATCCGTTGGTAGATCTTCCTTAAGGGTACTCACACCCTCCTGGTGGTCCCTTACTACTGCCCTCTATGGGTAGCAGCTCTGACATGCCCCACAGTTCCCCAGCAACTTGGGATCTGCCTCTGGTGCCTGGGCTTCATCCCTGGTAGTCACCAGGGTCTCACTCGCTGTTCATAAGACACCTTCAAGGTCTCGAGGTGTCCTGGACTTATGTCACTTGCAAGGTACTGGGAGTGGCTGGCACCCAGCTCCTGCTCACATCATGCAACAAGAATCTTCTCTTCCAGTGCCCCAGGCCTGCACCCAGCAGCCAACCCCCACCAAAGCCAAAACTGGGGCACCAACTCTCCCTGCTGCTGTGAGGCGAGAGCAGCTTGGTGGGCACTGGCCAGTGCCCACCCTCCTAGGCACTCTGGATGGCACTCATGGAGGCAGTATAGCATAGTGGTTAAAAGCATCGAGCTGCAAACCTTGAGAACAGGACTTGAATCCCATAGCCACCACTTGCATACTGTGTGACCATAAGTAAGTCACTTCCCTGTGATCCCAGGATGCACGTGGAGACATGCCTCAATTTAGTGTGTTTTTCCTGGCCACAAATTGTAAATAATGCCCAAAGGCACCCTGGCACTACCAGCCTTTTCTAGGAGCATGGATATGTTGTCCATCCACACTGTTTGGCATTGTCCCTTCCACTTTAAATCTGCTGGAAGTCTTCAGTTGGTTCCTCCACCCACCGGTGGTATATGTCGGCTCCACCCATGACTCCAGATCTTCCTTTCTGCTGGAAGATACAGATTGCCTCCCTCGTGCTCTCACATTTTGTAGACCCTGGCTTTCAAGTCATCGGTTTTACCGAAATTGAAACTTGTCTGAGTTAGCGATCGCGCTTTTGCAGCATCGATCATGGAGAAAAAATCTACCCCGGGATTTCGCCGGTGTCCCTGCGGCCAAAAGATGTTGCACACCAATCCCCATCTCACATGCGTCTACTGCCTAGGTGTCGGCCATGACACCTCGTCCTGCAGTTATTGCTTGGCCTTCCATCCCAACATCCTGGACGACCACAAGGCAAGCCTGAAGCTGGGAGACCAGAAAAAGGAACCTCGGTGAAGTCCAAGGAGGCTAGGTGGGCAGTTTCATTGACGCGGGCTCCATGAGCAGCTCAGGCATGCAGGCGTTTGTGGAAGAAGACACTCCCCTTCCACCAATCGAAGCTTCTTTGTTCCTCTCAACCTAGGCTCCACCTTTACTGGTTCTTTTAAAGAGTTGTGCCAGTCTCTCCCCACCAGGGTGAGGTGCCCTCGGGCTCGCACTTCTCCGCTCTCGGAAGAGAAAAGGAACGCCGTCTTCTTGGAGAGCGAGACGATCTTGACGAGAGAGAGGTCTGAGTCCCAAGAGCATGCGGTCTCTACCTGGTCGAGATCGCCTCCTTAGCCACCGGCTTTACAGATCTCCCGTGTGGCCAGGGAGACTCGGGAAGTGGCCAACAAGGTCGAGGTAATACTTGACCCGATCAACCCTTTGTCACCGACCGTGGCCGATTCCTTAGAACGAGACTCCGATCCTAGTATTTCCTGATGAGGAGACCCAGCCCGCTGGCGTCCCCATCATGGACCCGGTTCCGGACCCTCGGGTTTCATTGATCCCTCCAGTGTCTCCCGATCGACCGAGTTGGCCTGCCCGATCTCGGTCGAGTCCCAAGGACTCCCTTGGCCGAATGATCGAGGAAGAGCCATAAGTGCTCTAAGAAGAGGCGGCATACAGGTCATCCTCATCCTCCTCCGGATGAGGGAGAGGCTCAGCCGCGGAAACTCCACTGGCACTGTGAGGACCTTATCTGGCAACAGCTGATCCTGACCGGGCAGAAGCTCGGCTCACCCACCCCGCCATTACTTTGCTTTAGCCTCCCAGGCCGAAGCTGACCCCTCCAGAACCAAAACCTCTGGTTCCTCTGCCCGTCAGGCCAGCCTGTCCACGGTTCGGCCTATCCCAGTCTCTCCACCTATTTGGTGGAACGCCACCTAAGCAGCCTACGGGAAGGGCTCTTGAAGAGGACCGCTGAGCACTGGACTTCCCCGGCGTCTGTGGATCACAATCCTCAGACCGCCCTCGGCGGAATCGAGGAAGTGATTTAGGTGATGAACGCTGTATTCCAACTCCTTGGACTTGGATGTCACCAGGCTCCACTCTCATACTGGGGATAAGTCGTCTGTTGACACAGGGATGGAGGAAGGCCTTCCCCTTCAAGGAAGGTATGTCTCATTTCTGACTCCACTGGAATGCCCTTGGAATCTATCCAGAAAAAGGCGGAGTACTCTCTGACAGATATTCTAAAGAGAGGGGATACCCCGATGGAGGCTTTTCCAGTGGCCGAAGCCATCGTTGGCCCGGCCCTTGAACTTTGGCAGCACCCAGCCTCATGCCCAGCACCATCTGCCCACATGGCCCGCAAGTACGCGGTGCCCATGGGGTCCCTTGCGGGGTTCACAGAGCACCCTTCGGCCGAGTGCCTGGTGACCGCCTCTGTGTTCAGGCATACTGGGAGTTTGGCCGACACTGACCGACCTCCAGACAAAGAGTACTAAAATATGGACCACACTGCCTGAAAGATCTACGCAGCCCCTTCTGTGGGCCTTCATCAGGCCAGCTGAGCTGTCATTATGGCACTCTTCTCTCATGCCCTTCTCGGGTCATTAGCCGAAGTCCTCCCTCATCTCCCCGCAGACATGCAGACCACAGTCAAACAGGTCCATGACCAGGGCCATGTTGTTGCCAAACAGCAGCTCCAGATGGCTTTGGACATCGGGGATTCTTGTGCCCGCTCGATGGCTGCCATAGTGGCCTCTCACCGCAGAGTTTGGCTGAGGCTTTCCTCCTTCCCAGCGGATACTCAGCATAAGCTTGCTGACGTGCCTTTCCTGGGGACCGACTTGTTCGGTCCAGGAGTGGCTGGTCACCTACAGTGCATAGAGCAGTCCAATGCCACCTTGGACGCCACTTCTGCCAAGGGTTCTTCGGGCAAGAACCAGCAGAAGAAGAAGCCTTTGGCACTCTTTCCTGCGTCCGGCAGCCCTCCTATCAAGGGGAAGCAGCATCAGCATCAGCAGCAGGCTCAAGCTTGGCACCCTCGGCCCAAACCGGGACCCCAACAGGCCCACAAAGGAGGCCGAGGCTCAGGTCCTGGAGCCTCCTCCTCCAAGTCTGCCCAGTGACGGGATGGGAGTTGCCACCCCTATCTCCATCACGCCAGCTCTGGGCCCTCCCGTGGGGGGTCGGCTCTGCCACTTCCTATCTGCCTGGTCTGCTGTCACTTCAGACAGGTGTGTTATCAAGGTGGTCGGTGGGGAACTGCCTCTAGAGTTCAAGCAGTACCCTCCAAGCCAAGCCAAGCCCCTCGGGAGGAACTGATTTCTGCACACACCCAGTCGGCTCTTCAAGACAACGTAGCTCAGCTCCTCCTCAAGGAGGCAGTAGCTCCTGTGGCAGATCCTCCAGCAGATCCAGCCTTTGTCTCCAGGTACTTCCTGGTGCCCAAGCGGACGTGGGGTTGGCACCCCATTGTAGATCTCCACGACCTGAATCAGTTTCTCAGGTCTTGCACCTTTGGGATGGTCACTCTGTCCCAGATTATACCATCCTTGCAGCAAAACATGTAGTTCTGTTCACTGGATCTGCAGGATGCATTCTTTCACATTCCAATCTGTCCATCCCATCAGCGGTTCCTCCACTTCAGGGTCGAGGGGACGCTGTACGGGTTCCGAGCCATACCGTTCGGCCTGTCATCAGCCCCATGTGTCTTCACCAAATGCATTGCAGTGGTGGCGGCCCATCTTCGGCGTCGAGGAGTCAGAATCTACCCTTACCTCAATGATTGGCAGGTTTCACCCAACAGGAGGTGGAGAGGTCCAGGGATCTAGCCCTCCAGACCTGCTCCCAACTCAGCCTCCTGATCAATGAGGCCTAGTCGGAACTCGTGCCTTCCCAGGTGATGGGCTTCATCGGGCAGAGCTTGACTCTTATCAAGCCAGAGCTGGCTTCTGGCAGACAGGCGGAGGTACTATCCTCCTTGCCCAGTCATTTCTGGTTGGGCACTTGTGCCCTGCCCTGACTTTCTGTGCCTTCTGGGTTACATGGCAGCGTGCACCTCAGTGGTCCATTGGGCCCGGTTGCACATGCGCCCCCTCCAATGGGAGCTGGCCACCCAGTGGACTCAGTGATATGGCCATTACAACCAGCTGATCACTGTAACTCAGAAGATGTGGGACGATCTCCAATGGTGGACTGCCCCAGACCAGTTGCAGGAAGGGATCCCATTTGTCCGCCCCGAGCCAATGGTCGTCCTTACGACCGATGCCTCTCTCATAGACTGGGAAGCCCACATGTGGGACAACAGAGCCCATGGGTTCTGGACCCCTGAGTAGTCCTGATGGCACATCAACCTGTTGGAGCTCAGAGCAGTCAGACTGGCACTGTCAGCTTTCACTCCTCAGCTCTGGGGTCAAGTGGTTCAAATCCAGACAGACAATACCATGACTGTGTACTACCTCAACAAACAGGGCGGCATGCACTCCCATCTGTTGTGCAAGGAGGCGCTCTGCATCTGGGCCCCCGTAAGCCAGTTGGAGGCGGATCTCCTAGCCATCCATGTGGCTGGAGCCTCGAACCAGCTGGCGGGCGCTCTCAGCTGCATAGGCCAGACATCCCATGACAGTGGTCTCTCCATCCAGAGGTAGCTTATAGCCTGTTCTCCCATTGGGGTAGACCAGTGGTGGACCTGTTTGCCTCCAGGAAAACGCCAACCTGAGGCTGTATCATGCCCACCTCAGCAGGGCTCACTGCAGGGGATGCCTTCTTGAGGCCTTGGACCCCAGGCCTCCTCTGCTCTTCTCTCCATTTCCCCTGATCCACAAGGTATTAATCAAGGTGAGGAGGGACAAGCGAAGTGATTCTGGTAGCCGCAGACTGGCCGCCCAGTTCTGGTATCCAGATCTCCTCAGCCTCAGCTGCAGGCCTCTGAGCGGCTTTGCATATGCCCAGACCTATCTCTCAACCAGTGGAAGGTCTTCCACCTGGACCTTCAATCCCTGCACCTCACAGCCTGGTACCTGAGCTGCTAGAGTTCCAGGCTTTGGTGTCTTTCTGAAGATGTCTACACCGTGGTGGAGGCATCTAGAAAGGAATCTACCAGGAAATGTTACGCCTTCAAATGGAAAAGATTTTCCATTTGGTGTCAGGGTAAGGGTCTGGACCCCTTATCCTGTTCTGTGGCTAACATTCTCGACTATCTTTGGTCTCTCTCCAAAGGGGGTCTATGGTCTTCGACCCTTAGGGTGCACCTGGCAGCCATTTCTGCTTACCGGGCACGGGCCGGTCAGCTGACATTGGTGTAGGAGACAGTGGTCAGGCGCTTTTTCAAAGGCCTGTATCACATATCCTCTCCGGTGCGTGAACCTCCATCTCCGTGGGATCTGCTGCTGGTTTTGGCAAAGCTCATGGGCAAGCCATTCAAACCCATACACAAGTGTGAGCTGTCACACTTGTGGAAGACGGCCTTCCTGGTGGCTATCACGTCAGCCAGAAGAACAGGGGAGCTCCAGGTGCTTTTGGTGGACTCTCCTTATCTGGTCTTCCACAGGGACAAAGTTGTCCTGTGCCCCCACCCAAAATTCCTTCTGAAGGTGGTTTCAGAGTTTCACCTTAACCAGGTGTTGACTCTGCTGGTTTACTACCTAGCTACACCTCAGACACCGAGTACAGGCTCCATACTTTGGACCTGAGATATGCTCTCTCCTATTATAAGGAGAGGAAGACAGATATTCGTGGAGAGGTTCGCCAGCTGTTTGTCACGCTGAAGCGCTTCTGGCAGACTTGAGCGAAGCGTACTATTGCAAGATGGATTACATCATGCATAGGTCTCTGCTATGAGTTGGCGGGCAAGAAGCCTCCCAGAGGGATAAGAGATCATTCTATCCGCCATACTGCTGCATCGGTGGCTGCTTCCAGGGACATCCCTATCCAGGAGATCTGTCGGGCTGCTACCTGGAAGTCAGCAAACACCTTTATCACCCACTACCACATCGACCTTGGGTCATGCTGGGATGCTGGTTTGGGGCTTCAGTTCTCAATATCTGTTCCCTAAGTAGGGGTGTGCCTTGCCTCCCTCCTTTCAGAGAACTGCTTGGAGTCTGCAACAGTGTGGATGAACAACATATCCACACTCATAGAAGAACAGGTTACTCACCTGTAACAGTAGTTTTAGGAGTGGTATATGTTGTTCATTCACACAGACCCACCCGACCTCCCCGGCTGCAGATGCACACAACCTGGCTTCCAGCGGGCTAAGATCTGGGGTCATGGGGCGGAGCCGAGGTATATACCACCCAGGTGGGTGGGAGGAGCCAGCTTGAAGACTTCTGGCAGATTTAAAGTGGAAGGGGACAATACCAAACAGTGTGGATGAACAACATATACCACTCCTAGAACTACTGTTACAGGTGAGTAACCTGTTCTTACTGGCCATGCCTGCTGTTCACAGAGTGGCACTTTGCCTAGGATGTCCCAGTCAGCCCCCCGTTAGTCACTCTGAGGTTGCCTGCCAGGTGAAGGCAACCCACTATTCCCAACTGACTCATGACTCTGCCCCAGACTTCAGAACACAGAGTGCCCTCAAGGCACCCTATTTTATCTGCTCTGTAGCTCCTCCCATCTGTGCCCTCTGGGAGGATGATGCCGGAGTGCTAGTCCCCACTGGCAAACAGCCACCTCCCCCTACTGTTGGGAGAGGGTCATTACACAGACTAGGCCTTTTCTACTGCAAAAAGTCAGGAAAATATTGCCAATTGTTGCAAAATTCTGCAGAACATAGCAAAATTCTGCAGTTTCTACTATTTTCTGCAGAACACGTCTCCACATTTTAACATACAAAACCATGGTTCACATTAAAAACCCATGGTTTACTTTAAAAAAAAATCCACTCACTTGGTGAAACTCCAAGAGTTCACCATGAAATTCCACCAAGATTTTTGGAAACAGAATTGCGATTCTGCAGATGGAATTCTACATTATGCACAGTTCTACTGGAGACATTGGGATTTCCAGTGCAGTAAGTTTCAGCTCTTGTGAGTACAGTTTGTGCACTATGTAAGGAGTAGGGGTGCTGTAGGAATTTATCTGTTAAAAGCATTATATTGTACAGCCGGCTCACCAGTGCAGCAACAAGGCGTCCGTCTGTGGCACCGACATCCCGGGTTTGGGGACGGACTCAGAAGTCAGAGGGCCGGCCAGGGAGAGAAGGATTGAGCGTCCAGGGACTGCTCTTCTCTGGGGAGGGAGGTGAGTGTCTGGCACACTACGGATTCCTGGCAGAGGCCAGGGGTTCTACAATGGCCTGCGCGCCACTATGGGGCGGGCAGATACTAGTGTCATTGCACATCCAAGGTACCAGCATCAGAAAAAGCTGGCCCCGAGTATGGCGTGCTTCCACCATCCCGCTGCCTACCAAGGTCCGCTGGGGGGTCCCGCTCCCGTGGCCTGACCCAGATCCCGCCTTCCTAAGTGTCCGTTGGGGGGGACACTGCCCGGGGTAAGCCTGGGCATGGGGATGGTAGGCGGTGGGGCTGAGCTCGTTCGGGGACTGGGCAAAAAAAAAAGAAAGCATATTCTAGTTAAAATATTTACTGAGTTTCAGAAAAAGATCTGTATACCAAGAAACAACAGGAACTGAAGTATGACAGATCTGCACAGCTATAATTAGACTGAATAGGAATTTCTTGGTCAAATTGTTCACATACAGAAAAGAATGGTGGGGGAAAATACATCACAATGTGGGGAGGCCTGCAGTGTACCTGCCCCACACTATACCCACCCCTGTGGATTAACAGAGGGTTTCAGTCTCTAGTGCTGACAGTCCCTCACATTTTACAAGTACTAGATACATCACACTTTGGGGAAGCCTTCACTATACCTGTCCCACCCTGTACCTGTCCCTCTGGATAAACAGAGGGCTTCAATCTCCAGTGCTGTCAGTCCTTCACCTTTCACTGGCACTAAATACATTACAGTGTGGGGACTCCTGCATTGTCTCTGCCCCCACACTGTACCTGTTACTGTGGATAAACAGAGGGCTTTAGTTTCCAGTACTGTCAGTCCCTCACCATTCACCAGTACTAAAATTACAGCGTGGGGAAGCCTGTCCTGTGCCTGCCCTGCACTGTCCTTGCTTCTGTGGATAAACAGAGAGCTTTAGTCTCCAGTGCTGTCAGACCCTTACTTTCACAAGGACTAAATTCGTCACAGTGTGGGTAACCTCTGTCTCTGTGGATAAACAGAAAGCTTCAGTTACCAATGCTGTCTGTCCCTCACCTTTCACCTGCACTAAATAAATCACAGTGTGGGTAAGCCTGTAGTGTCCCTGGCCCTGTGTATAAATAGAGGGCTTCAGTTTCCAGTGCTGTCAAAGCCTCACCCTTCACTAGCACAAAATACATCACAGTGGGGAAGCCTGCACTGTACCTGTCACACACTATACATGTCCCTGTGGGTAAACAGAGGGCTTCAGTCTCCAGTGCTGTTAGTCACTTGCCTTTTGCAAGCACTAATTGTATCACTGGTTTGAAAAAAGCCTGCACTGTCTCTGGCACAATGAATAAACAGAGGGCTTCAGTTTCCAGTCCCTCACCTTTCACCAGCACTAAATCCATCACTTTGTGGTAGCCTGCACTGTCCCTGCCGTGCACTATCCTTGTCCTGTACTTTACCTGTCCTGCACAGTACCTGTCTCTTCACTGCCCTGTCCTGCACTGTCCCTGTCCTACACTGTACCTGTCTCTGCACTGTTCCTGTCTCTGCACTGTCCCTGTCCTACACTGTACCTGTCCTGCACTATCCCTGTCCCGCACAGTCCACATCCTGCACTGTCTGTGTCCTACATTGTCCCTGCCCTACACTGTACTTGTCCTGCACTGTACCTGTCCTACACTGTCCCTGTCCTACACTGTACTTGTCAGCACTGTACCTGTCCTACACTGTCCCTGTCATACACTGTACCTGTCCTGCATGGTATCTGTCCTACACTGTTCCTGTCTCTACATTGTACCTGTCCTGTATGGTTCCTGTCTGACACTGTACTTGTCCTGCACTGTAACTGCCTCTGCATTGTACTTGTCCTGCACTGTCCCTGTCCCACACTATCCCTGTTCTGCACTGTACCTCTCCTACACAGTACCTGTCCTGCATTTTACCTGTATCTGCATTGCCCCTGCCCCACACACTGTCCCTGTCCTGCACTGTCTCTATCTCTGCACTGCCCCTGTCCTGCATTGTCCCTGTCCTACACTGTGCCTGTCCTGCATTGTAACTTTCTCTGCACTATACCTCTTCTGCACTGTCCCTGTCCCACACTGTCCCTGTTCTGCACTGTACCTCCTCCAACACAGTACCTGTTCTGCACTTTACCTGTATCTGCATTGCCCTGTCCCACCTGCCCCTGTCCTGCACTGTCCCTATCTCTGCATTGTCCCTGTCCTACACAGTGCCTGTCCTGCACTGTACCTGTCTCTGCACTTCCCCAGTCCTGCATTGTCCCTGTCCTGCACTTCCCTGTCTCTGCACTATCCCTATCTGTCCTGTCCTGCACTGTACCTGTCTCTGCACTGTCCCTGTCCCACACAGCATACCTGTCCTGCACTGACCCTGTCCTACACTGTACCTGTCCTGCATGGTCTCTTCCAGGACTGTCTCTGTCCTGCATTGTACCTATCCAGCACTGTTTCTGTCCTACACTGTAGCTGTCCTGTACTATACCTGTCCTGCACTGTCTCTATCCTGCACTGTACCTGTCCTGCACTGTTCCTGTCCTACACTATATCTGTCCTGCACTGTCTCTGTCCTACACTTTCCCTGTCCTGAACTGTCCCTGTCCTGCACTGTCACTGTCTCTGCACTGTTCTTGTGTCTGCACTGTCCCTGTCTTTGCACTGTTCGGTCCCTGTTCCACTTTTTTAGGGCCGCACTGTCCTTGTCCCTGCACTGTACCCCTTCACTACACGTGTCTCTGCACTGTCCCTGTGTCTGCAACTGTCCCGCTCGTGCACTGTCCCTGTCCCGCACTGCCCCTGTCCTGCACTTTACCTGTCATACACAGTACCTGTCCTGCACTGTCCCTATCTCTGCATGATACCTGTCTCTGCCTGAGAACAGACAGCTTCAACCTCTAGGACTGTCAGCCCCTCACCCTACCGAAGCATGAAATTCATCCGCGAACGAGGAATGGACAAGCTCTGCTGTGTGGTGTTGCACCCAATGAAGAATTGGCTGCTGTAATATGTAGTCTATGCCTCCTGCCACTCCTACAGGCCTACATGTAGTTCACCCGCAGTGAATGTGACAGTGCATTGACGTGATTAGCTCCGGTAATTCAGCTCTCCAACTCACATTGCCTTCCATCTCAGGATGCCCCTGGGGCCAAGAGACTCATCCCTCAGTGGTTGAAGGCCAAGGCCCATTTGTTTCCTGCCAACTTTAGAATCAACAGCCTGCAGCAGTGCTGCAGGTACTTTGACCTCCAACTCAGAAGAGGCTTTGCTGTTGTCACAGAGAGAAGAATCAGAGATATGGCGAGGGATGGGGGTAGGGGGAGACATGGGGCAGAGACAACCTTGATGTTTTCAAGGAGGCATGAACAGAGGTGTGGCATTGCCATAAAAACAACTACTCCTGCATTTGACATAGCCATCCTCCTCCTCCTAGCATTCCATGATCAGTTTCTAGGCACTCGGATACCTCCAAGATGTCAGAGAACCAACTGATCCACAATGCGGCCCCCTCTCCCAAAGGGGCCCCTCCCTCCCATTGGCCTCACTCCCTGAGATCCAAAATCCACTGGAAAGCATTTCCAACTCAGATCTGGCAACTGACAGTAGTGGGATTTGAACCTACATCCTTGGAGTGCACTGAGGATTGATAAGCAGCAGGGCAGCATAGTGTTTGCATCCCACTGCACAGCTTATCAAAGTGAACCAACCTTCTGCATGAATGGAATAAAGGGTAGGAAACTCAGAACTCAAACAGTTGGGGGAAGTGAGAACTGGTTGAAAAAAAGTGGTAATCACGGATCTAACATGGAGTGGCAGATGGATTCCTGAAAATGTAATGGGGGGGGGGGCTGCTGCGATGACCCAACAGTAGTGCATCGAGCAACTGTTCAGGTGGCCTGAGTTTGACAGTAAGCCAGGCCCCCCACAGTTATGTGGCCCCAGGCTGTGGGTTCTGTTCGCATTAGCCCTTCAGGGGCTGCTGGAGGATGTGGTGCAGTGATTTCGTGCCACCTCTGTGGGGGCCATGGAGCTCAGTCTTCTCCTCTGGGGCAGCAAGTGGAGGCAGAACTGTGGGAGAGAGAGAACAGTGAAAAAAACAACCACGTCTGTCAGTATGATGGCCACCGATACTCTTGAGCAGTGCGCCTCAAGTGAAGCTGTCCCGTGGTGTCGGACAGTGAGGTCACCAGTGTACCTGATGGAGGGATGTACTGGGGGGACCTATATGGGAACCAAATTTAATTGGGATTCCTGAGAAAGAGAGCCAAGCTTGGCCATCCCTTCTACAGCCCTGTCCATTGATATCTGTATGCAGAATACAAGCAGCAGGCTACTAGATTATCATCAGACTCACCTAATGTTCCACCACATATGGTAGCTGGGAGTAAACAGGAGAGCCAGCGGTCAAAAACCTGCACACTTGTTTGCTTAAAACAGCTATCCTTTAAAAGATAAGTATATCCCATCAAACTCTTCTTTTAGAACCTGTGACATTCTTTAAGTCATTTTTATCTTTCTTCCTTTCTGTTTTTTTAAGTGTAGCACAGTCAATTACAGTGGAATCGCCTTCTAGCCAGGGGCCAAAGGTCACAACCTCTATCTATCGCTCTCAATCAGGACAGGTTATAGCTTAATGAAAAGACCCAGCATTCACCCCGAGGGCCATGCGAAGGTTCGCATTTCCTGCCTCCTTTTGTTTGAAGACTGTGTCTTATCGTCCAGCATCACCTGCAGTCGAGCCCAATGAACGCATCGCTTTCCCAGCATGCACTGGTGTGGAGATTGGAAACATGGGACAGCGCTGTCACAAGGGAAGTGGCAGTTGTCTGCTGATTGTTTTACAACTGAATCTGGGTAAAAACTGACATTGCAGTTTTGGGGTATAAATAAAGGACTTCAGATGAAATGGACTTTAGATTCTATAGTTCCTTGATTGGACTTGGAACATAAACCAAAAGTAAAGTACAGAAAACAATCTTTTGTGTGATCTTAGGTTCAAGGTTCATGTTTGCTGGTAATGTACATAAACCTTCAGTTTTTCGCAGAGACCAGTATCAAAGCATTCGACCTTTAAGAACTAGTGTACTGCCTGGAATTAATAGTAACTTTCAGAAATAGTTGTCATTTCTTATATCTGAAGTATTTTCTTTTCTGTTTTGCTAATTAGAAGATTTCTAGTTATCGGCAGTACAAGGTGTGATGTGTGGAACAGCACTCTGCCTGGAGGCTGACATAGTTCGATTCCTCTCTATACATCATCAGCACTGACTGTGACATCACTAGTGACTGATACAAGTCATTCTAATGCTGCCTGATTGATAATTTGTGACACAGGTAACCAATCAGGCAACAGGGCTTATGATGTAACAGTGAGTGACATCACATGCTTATGATGTAGTGGGGGGGCACAGAACTAGATCTGATTTCAGGTAAAGCACTACTTTTCACATAACACCTAATACTGTTAGGTAGAAACCCACCTAATGAGCACAGAAGAAAACACTTTGTACATAAAAAGTAAGAAATGACTATTTTTAGAAATTACTAACATTTTCTGCATGATATCTTTTTGTCAGTACTAGCTCTTCAATTTGATTCTGCTGTAAATGCATTAGACTCAGTTATAGTATTTTTAATTTTTACAGTTTTCAGCAGGAAGGCATACAGAGCAGAGAGTGGTTTGTTTCAGATGTGTTCATGGGGAGAGGGAACAGGAAACACAATATAGTTACAAAGGATGCAATATAGCGCCTCCACCCCAGAAAGCAACAGTGGTCAAACATAGTCAACAGATGTGCAACAAGCAGCAGTGTGCAAAACACAAGCGGTAGATGCTTAGTACTGAAGTTCTGTTGTGCCTCTGACATCTGGGCTAAAACCTACCAAGACAAAAGTTTCATTTACAGTGGGATCTAAGGGCAAGAGTTGGCAGATCACAGTGGTTACAATAACATATCTGAAGTACAATAAAGCAGCGAGCATACAACAAGACAAAGGCCTCCAGCACCCCCCAATGGCCCAGGAACAGGACCTCGTGCTGCCATGCATGCAACCCCGGCTCAGGAATGGACTTGGTGGAACAATGATGGAGTGAGGCCATGGGCTAGAACAGCCGATGTGTGGCAGGGCACTCCATTTGTGCAGGGCCGGCCACAGATTCTGGTGCCATAGCAACACATGTGTTGCTATGGCACCAGAATCTGCCAGCCCTCCCACGCGTGGAGTGCCCCTGCCCGCCTATTCTAAGCCCATGGCTTCACCCCATCATTGCTCCCCTGAGTTCATTCCTGAGCTGGGGCTGTATGCACAGCACCAGTGAAGCTTTACTCCCTCCCCCAGTAGTGTCCTGTGTATGTACAGTGCTAACATAGCTTTCACTCAGGCCATGGGATGGAGGGAGGGACAGAGAGACACATGATAGAAAAACAGCCAGCCATGGGTCAGAATGATGGCTTCAGGCTGAGACAGGATATATCCCTGGAATCAGAATATATCCTTGCTGGATGGGTGGCGGGCAGGAGCACAAATACCCACAATATATGAAGAATCCCAAGTGCAGCCCACTGACAAGTGTCAGTTGCTGCAGTCTCACCTGCCTTCTGATGTGGCATCCAAGCTTGCTCCCAAGGTGGCTTCCAGGCTCACTCCTGACGTGGCATCCAAGCTCGCTCCCGACAGAGCATCCAAGCTCACTCCTAATGTGGCATCCATGCTTGCTCCCAACGTGGCATTCAAGCTTATGTCCAGCAATCTTTATAAAATGGCTTCCATCAAACAAGCAGTCTGATTGGTCAAAACTGGTCACATGACCGTGCAGTAATTTAGCATTACTGCACACCCTGTCATGTTTTATTGCTTACTTAAGGTCTTACTAATCACATGTAAAATTATGCTTGGTCAGACACCCCAATATTTTGGTGACTTGATTTTGTCTCTCTACCAAACAGTTGGATAAAGAGACCACCAAATTGTGGCTGTGTGGGTGCATTTATCCAACTGTTTGGTGGTATTGCTTCTAGGATCTAGTTGGGTTCATACTCCTCACTGGGTTCTTTATATTTCTTAGGTCAGAGGGCCAGTGGGAACTTCTGCCAAGCATTGATTTTTGTTTTGTTTTGTTTATTTATTTATTTATTTAGTGTGCTTTCTGAGTGCCAGTCCTCCAAGAGCTCAGCCTCTGACTCCAACCAACCCTGAACTTACTGGAGTCGTGGTCCATCCAGGCTTGCCGCCTCTGAGCAGGGCTGTTGGGAGGCACAGCCCCTATGGAAGACTGTACAAGGTTCTCAGCAGAAGAACCACCTGCAGGCCTCCCTGGCTTACCCCTCAAGGAAGGGCTGCAGGGCCAAGCTGCCGCAATGAAAATTTTCAGTCAGTCGCCGGCCAAGCATCACAGAAGGTAGCCTGGGGCATGGCGTGCAATGACTTACTGCACAATGCGTGAACGTCCGGCACACCTCCCTTATAAGCTCAGCTCCAGCAGCTGTATTCCCCGGCCACCGCTAGGTCAGTCATACGCTGGTCGCTCTCCCTGGAGGAGGCGAGCAGTCCCTAGGATGCTCAATGCACCTCCCCAGCCAACCCTCTGACGGCCTAAGTCTGGTCTTGAACCTGGGTCACCAACGTCAAGATGGAACTCCAACCATACATTGATTTTAGCTATTCCCAGTCTTGAGCTGTGGTGCCGCACCTTGACCTCTGACCCCCAACTCACTAACATGCCTGGCCTGAGTCTCCACACTGCTTTTTAATGCAAACAGGGATGGCAAAGGGTTGCTATTGCAGCTGGCAGTCTTATCCACTCTACCCAGAGGCATGCAATGCCTCCATGGTGCTTTGAAACTCCACCCCAATGGGAATCACCTTCCCCAATTTGGGAACAAACCAAAGTGTCCAGTGAGGTACAAAAAGTGATTTCAGACTGAAATATGCCTCTAGCCTTATCAATAGGAGCCAGCTATGTTCTAGCTACTGAGTGACGCAGTTTATGAACTAGTTGGCCTCTGTCATGCAAGACCAAAGCAACATGTCTAACATTTTTATAGTTTTGTTCTGGTAAAAAGTGTGTGTGTGTGTGTGTGTGTGTGTGTTATATGTGTGTGTGTGTGTGTGTGTGTGTGTGTGTGTGTGTGTGTGGTGTGTGTGTGTGTGGTGAGTGTGTGTGATGTGTTGTGTGTGTGTAGGTATGTCTGTGTGTGTGTGTATGTCTGTGTGTGTGGTTGTGTGTGTGTGTATGTCTGTGTGTGTGTAGGTATGTGTGTGTGTGTGTGTGTAGTGTGTGTGTGGTTGTGTGTGTGTGTGTGTGTGTGTGTGTGTGTGTATGTCTGTTTGTACAGGTTGTTTAGGACCACCTTGCTTTACTGGCCATATAGACCTATACAATGTCAGCACTGCGAGCTAATCCGCCTGTGAAAAAGCTGCACTGTTCCAACACCAGCAATCTTACATTTCAAAGTTCAGAATCCTTACCAACAAACTTACATTCTGGATTTAGAAATTACCATTAATTACCATCCATTCTGGATTTCTAAATTATCATTAACAGTCATACATTCTGGAGTGTAAAGCAATTTTCTATTTTCCTCCTAGGCAATAAATGCTGGCATCAGCAGCACTCAGTTTCATAGTAGTCGAAAAACAAATTAAACTCTGGACATTTCATGAAGCGACCCAATGGACTGAACAACTAGTAAAAGCAGGTCTTGAAAAGGGTACTTTTTGAGCCAGAACCATGGTTCTGGCTGTGAAAGGGTTAGGCAACACACAGTGCCACCAAACAATGGCATAGATTGTGAAAGAGCTAGGCAATACGGGGTCCAATAATACCATGGAAATGTTTTACACACTGGAGCATGTTTAGACCCCTAGACCACCAGGGAGGACCAGAGTGGGACAGAATAAATCACAGAAAGCTTGCCCATAAAGTGGGCCATAAGGTGCTGGACAAGGGGGCTGGGGGAAGACTACTGCAATAGTACCAAGTGCCAGAGTCATGGGACCATGGACCTGGGGGCACAGAACTGGAAAAAAATACTTTTTCATCTAGTTCTTTGCCTCGAGGCATGCCATGGTTGGACCCCTGCAGCTGCCACAGTCTACCATACTAGTAGTTGCACAACCTGTGTGTCATCTCTAACATCTGGATTGTCAATTTGCATACATAAGCTGTGTACCACTATTGTGGGGGGGGGGGGGATCCATCCACTGCAGATAGCTGCAGGCGTTTGTGTATGGCAGTTTGGTGGGTGGTTGTACAGGAACCTCTGTGCACCCCTGAAGCCTGCCACGCCCCACCATGACTATGTATTGGAGCCAGGCTTATTTCCATGGCAACAGACTGTGATGTCATGAGCAGACACGTGATGGCTTTCTGGCAGCACTATGTAGTGGAAACAGATGAAGTCGTAAGAAAAAAATATTCTGGTTTTCATGAAAAGGTCTTCAGTAATGAAAAAATAAATCAATGTCCTGGGGCTAGATTCACAAAAAAATCGCAAAGCACAGCACAAACGTTTTGCATTGTGCTTTGCATTTGCACAGGCTTTCAAAATTGCTATTTACAGTCAGAGCTAGTTCAAGGCAGCGGTAACCCCATTAACGATAGTGCCAACTCCAGTAGCGCCACCCCAATATGCAGCCAGGAGTATGGCCCCACAATGAATAATGCAGGTGCACTATTTCCAGTTCATAAAAGCAGCCACGTAAATGAGCCCATTGGGCATGCAAGGTGCTAGGTGGCCATTTGTATGCCCATTATGGGTCCATTGCATAGGCTAGGTGTAGCTATGCGGGCCACCCAACCCCTGCCCAATACACAGCCACAGTCCCGGTGGCTAGTGGTCCTTCCCCACCGATCATCGGCCTGAGTAAAAAAAAAAAAAATTCCCTGATCGCTGGCTTGATTAAAAAATGACTGGTGGTCCCCTGCCCCCTCCCGCTGATCACGGCCCGAGTAAAACAAGAAATATATTTCTCTAGTGCTAGTGATCCCCCTGCCAATTGCCATCCCAATCAAAGAATTAAATATATTCGCTGGTCCGATGGTGCTGAGGGTTGAGGCGCTGGACGTCTCACCTCATGCCATGCCGACGACCCGGGGTCAGGAGCGACCTCTGGTGTTGGAGGGTCGGCCAGAGGGAGGAGGATTTAGCATCCCAGGGACTGCTGTCCTCTGGAGAGGGTGGGGAGAAACACCTATGAACCTGCTGGCTCCTGGAAGGGGTTTGGGGTTGGTACAAGCCGCAGTGCAAATGGAGGGGTTGGCACAGGCAGACGCGTGACATGCAGTGTGTGGAAGCGTGTGCTGCTGCATCACTGATGTCCTTGCACACCCATGCTATGTGGGGATCCAGGAAATAAATAAAAATAAATAGCCCCAATCCTCCGGTGTGCATGAAGGTCTGTCCCCGCGGTGCTACACCGGATGGTGCCAGGGAGTTCCCTCTGGTCCTGACCCCTCAGTCTTTCGCACTGTGGGGGTGCACAACATGACCTCAGAGAGGGTGAAGGTGAGGAGGTAGAAGCTTGAGCATGGTGCCCAATGTGGAAGCTGCCTGGGACAGACCAGAAGAGGGGAACCATAGGACCACCCCCAGCCAAGGAGGTAAGGCAGCAGAAAGAAAAGAAACAAAAAAAAAAAAGAAAGAAATATATTTTCCTGGTGTCCAGTGGTCCCTCCCCACCCGCACCCATGCCCGATGTGTATACCTGGTTTCCCTGGTGTCTGGTGGTCCATTCCCCCACCCGATCACCCCAGCCTATATAACACTCTTAGTTTCCCTGATGTCCAATGGTCCCGCCCCCCACTGAGATTGCGGCAGGAGTGCAAAACAGTGAGTTTCCCTGTTGTCCTGTGGTCTCTCCCCAACTCGATGCGCCCTATAACATGGATGTTTTGCCCGGTGTCCAGTGGTCCTGCTCCCCCACTCATGCCCAGTGTGACTGCCAGTATTCCCTGGTGTCTAGCGGTCCCTCCATCCCAACCCCTTGTAAAATGAACATGCATTCTCTGTGTCTAGTGGATCCCTTTCCTATCTCTGATCGTCTGTAGACAAAATAACATCTATTCCCTGTTGTCTAGTGGCCCCTCCACCATGGTAGGTAGTGCCCCACCACCCGTTCCCCCCATACCGACCCGGGCGGCGACTGGTACAGCTCTCCTCTCTCCACTACAGCCGGCCCGCTGACTTGGCTGTCAACATGCGTGTGTACTGTATACAGTATGTGCTCAAGCTGTCACTCAGTGGCTTACTGTATACAATGCGTACTCATTGACAGCTCAGTGATAGCTGGGTGGAGAGCAGAAAGGGCTGTGCCGACTGCCAGCTCGGGTCAGGATGGGGAGCAGGTGTTGGGGAACTACCTGCCAGGATGGGAGGTGGTGGGGTGTCGGGTTAGACACCGAGAATAAATGTTGCTTCATCTTACAGGGATGGGGATAGGAAGGTGGGTCCGCTAGACACCACCGAAAGCATGTTCTTTATTTCACAAGGGATTGGGGATGGGGCTGCTAAACACCAGGAATACTGGACAGACACATCGGTGGAAAGTGGGGGAGGGACCACTGGACACCAAGGAAACCTGTATGTTATAGGAGGCAGGCATCGGGTGTAGGGAGGGATCAGGGAAACTTATTGTTTTGCACTTGCGCCAGCCATCACAGTGGGGGGCAGGGATCACTGGACACCAGGGAAACCCAGTATATACATCGGGCATGGGTGTGGGTGGGGTGAAGGACCACTGAACGCTAGAGAAATATATTTATTTTTTTGATCAGGATAGTGATCGAGTGGGGGTGGGGGACTAGGACCAGGGATATATATTTCTTGTTTACTTGGGCCAGCAATCGGCAGAGGTGGGAACCACTAGCCACCAGCGACACTTGTGCTTTTTTAATTGAGCCGGCAATCGGTGATTACTGGGGGCACTAGCACCAGGAAACTCCTTTTTTCACGGGCCAGTGATCAGTGGGGAAGGACCACTATCCACCAGGGACACTTGTGTTTTTAATCAGGACAGTGATCACAACGGGTGGGGGCACCACTGTAGTACCTCTGCCAAACCACTAGAGTTGCGTGGATTAAGGCAAAGTCTTGGTCAGCAGTATTTGCTTCGCATGGGAACCCCGCGGAAGGCCCTGCGCTGAACAAATACTATGTGAATCAGATAGCACCAATATTCATAGTCCCCTCCTCATTTGATTGCGTTCTTCCACACTTTGCCCCGAGTGCAAACTCTTGAGCGGGCAAACTGGGCTTCTTGAATATTGGACTAATAAACCTGGTTTGCTTGTGGAAAACCAGGTTTGTGCCGGCAAAAGTTTGTGAATCTATCCCTTGAAATTCAACTTTTAAAGGCTTTCAGGTTTACAGGAACTCCTGTATTTTCAGGAAACAGGAACAGTTTGCAAGAAAATTGTTGTCATAGACTCATTACATAGATGGGTAAATGAAGCAATTCAGGTTCCATAGGTAATGTAATCGACAGGAAAACCTAACAGCATTAAACTTGGCCTTGAAGATAAATATCACACTAGTCTGGAAGCCCAGAATTCTGGGGAATGTTCATTTATTTCGTTTTTATTTACCAGGTAAGTGTACTAGACACCTATTTTCAGGCATGACCCAGGAGATTACAACTAGACAGTAAAGTATTGCAGCATACAGTGAGTCATGAGAAATGAATACAGTCCATACATGGCACTGTAACAGTCATAAACAGCAGCAGGAATATGATATGAAATGGGTAGAAAGAATGCTGGCTCTGATTGGTCAAGAGGTACTTACAGCTGGGCCATTATCCCAGCACAAGAGCCCAGCTGAAAGTAGCTCAACAAAATATGTTTAAAATACATCCAATTTACTAAAAGAACTATTTCATAATTGCAGTAAGACACTCGGGGAGGGTGAATATGGTGGCTAATGGCCCTTCTCAGGTGGTGTAAACACTGGCTCGCCTCATTCTTCAATCCACCCAAGGTAGGCCATTATCCTACCATAATGCACACCCATCATACCTTATTGCTTAAATATATATACAGTTCACAAGGTCACATGTACCTCGATACAGAGATATTTATGACACATCAATTATCTGCAAGACGTTACAATGTTGTGTAATGGGAGTCCTGTTGTTCTACTGAAATCAAAACTTGCTCTAACATATAATCTGGGATTCAGACAAACATCTGTATTTATATAGCTCGATATGCACATATCATGAAACGCTTTTAAATCAACACATTATTCCCAAGTTCAAGAGATCCAAATATTTGGGTATAGGGATGGGTAAAGAACATTTCCAAAAACGAACATCAGGGGTGCAAAGATGGGTTCAGACACCGCTGTGTTTCTGTGTATTGGGTGAACCTGGGGTCAGGAAGAGTCACATGACTGAGAGCTCTCCAGTCATATTTGGTGACCAAGACAAGGCTTTTCACTGTATATCGTGTCTCTTGCCAGGGACTCCGAGCACTTTTTATTAAAGCATACAATGCAGCATTACATTGTATTTAAAAAGATCCATCACCTTAATAAATAACAATAAAATTAAGTTCCCCAAAACAAAAATTTAGAGAAACTGGCTTATGGAGACAGGAGGATAATACAGTGAATATACCTGGGCAAAGTGCATTGAACCTATAAACATTTTTTTCTTGTAGAAGCTCTTTTTTTTAAATATAAGTTTGAGTTCTGCTACTTTTCCATGAATATGCCTTTTAGTTGAGTGGTTTGAGCTACCTCTCGTCTACTTTATGTCCCTTTGAGGCATGGAGCTCTATAACTGAACACAGATGCCTTATGACAACTATGTAAGAGCTTAATAAGGGCATTAACTACACCATACAGTTCTAACATGGTCCTCGCCACCCGTATGTAATCAGAAACAATGCGTAAGAAAACCAGCACTCACCCAGTCCCACAAACCTCCTGATGAAGCGCAATACGTGTGACACGTCGAGTGTTATGCTACTGCCTCCTTGAGGGTTTTTAACCATCTTACACGTATAAGTCTAATAACAGAGTAACGTCATTTTAGCACTACATTCTTGTGCTGTTATTTTTTTTTCTCTGGTTGGTGGGTGAGTGCTGGTTTTTCTATGTATTGCAGTGACTGTTTTGACCATTAGAACCCCAGACTGACTCTGGAGCAGCTAAAGACTGTAATCAGAAACACCCAATGAATTTAACAGAAGGCCTGTAAAGATGGAATGATAACAGAATGTGAACCAGTGGTCTTGGTCTGCTGGACAGAATTAGATCATATTGTAACTCTGATCTGATATATCTGTCCACAGCACAGCAAGGGTTGAAACAGCTTTTACAAAAAACATGGGATTGCAGGGCTGTTTGCCTTTGAGCTCCTCCAGAAATACTCCGTGGAGGTACATTACAGGACCTAATGCATGCAGGCAGCATATTCCAGAGAACTGGAGCTGCCTCAGCAAATACCCAGTTCCCTAAGGTTTTTAGTCAGGACTGAATCCAACAGATATGGCCACGACCAGCAAAACAGGGTCGGTGCTCACCACTGTGAGGGCGGCTAGCTCCTGTTAACCAAAGAAGCAGTTCATGGTGGCACGGGATCAAAACACACTGCGTAGTCTGGCAACTACGTTTATTAAACAAAAAATAAATGAAAATAAATACAGCCAAACAGAATGTCAGACTACAGCCAAACCTAGGGTTTGCAGTAGAGCTTGCTGTTGGACCTTCAGTTTGGCTGTATTTATTTTATTTTGCGTTTATTAAGCTTATTTGCTAGACTACATGTAGTGTGTTTCTGGTCCTGTGTGCCACCACGCACTGCTTTGCTTTTGATTTTTTAGTTAGGACCAATGGCACTGCTAACATGTTCAGCTTGGAGGAGTTGAGGGGCGAATTGGAGCATATAAAACAGGAGGTCCTTCGGGTAGCAAGGACCCAACCTATTTAGGGACATATATCAATAAACACACCTTGAAGGAGGCCTGCCATCTTACAAGAGCCACTGCACTCATGCAGTACAGGTGTGACAGGAGCTGAATTAAACCACTTTAACATGTGAGTGGCACCTCATCCCTGCAGGATGTTGATTAACCAGTTATTTATTTTTGTACAGCAAAGAAAATAAACTTTGGAAAGTCAGGGTTAGAATTAGGAAGCCAAGATTTCGAGAGCAACAAATGATAACGCACAAACTCTGAATGGTAGGTCAGCTTTTGCTGTCTCTGCCCAGAGGTTTAGTGCATCAGTTTAACTCTCTCCCACACACAGGCACACCTGTTTCTTATACCTATGTGGAGCAGAGGGGCGGATGCTGAAGGATGCAGAGCAATGTCTGGGGTGACTTGTCCTCCTAACTCTGCACAGCATAATACAGAGGGGAATTAACAAAAACTGAAGGAGGTAAATGGGATGCACGTCAAAGTGCTACCAGGCCCCGTCTAGTGCTATGGGGCATAAACCAGGCCTCATTAATCTGATTTCTGGTAAGCACCTTTTGAATGCCTTGTAGGGCATGCTGTGTATGTTTGCTAATACTGGATGCAATAAGCCGTGAACTCTGTAGCTTCCAGCTGCTGCCCTCTCCTCCACCTTGGCCGCGTTGTGTGCAATGGCTGGCTTCCGTGAGTCAGTAACATCCTCTTCCTGCAGCGTGGAAGTCAGCAGGCCCCACACAGCCGTAGGTAGCAGGGTCTTCCAACCCCTTCTGATGTTCACTGGCTCATGGGCCTGACTGCTCGTCCACATGGGCAACTGTCACTCTGTCCCTGCTCAGCTCCCAGAAATCGATAACAGTCAAGGCAGCAAGACTGTGACGAGAATCACTTTCGTGGAAATAAATACAACTGAAGGAAAGTCTCTTCACTTCCTCAGGATACCAGTCTTTGTCACATCTATGAGACATTCCCCTTTTTCTCCAAGCTGTGTCCACGAAACTTCTGAAGAATCACAGCTTATTCTACAGGTGGAAATAAAAGGTAGCAGCTATTGTCATTGCCTGGTGTTTAAAAATCTTTTTAGGGTTCTTCAACGCTGGTCTACTAATTCCAGTCATTACTGGGAAGTGAGACTTGCACTTACCCCATGGGAAAGTGACCCTCACATTCCCACATTCCTGTTTTATATTATAAGTCTTGGCTGCAGGGGTACATGGACATTGTTCCTTCCCTGACGTGTTACAGGTTGCACAGGGCTGTTCTGAAGGGGGAGGCACCCTTTCAAATATTGACTATTTTTCTGTATAGGTTTTAATACTCCTAGGCCAGGTGCCCCCAAGTCTGGCTCAGTCGGTCACCTCTTAACCTCCAATGCATCTGTTCCTTCACCCAGGACCCAGGATTGGGGGTGCAGGATCTGGGATGGGGGTGGTGCAGGATCTGGGAATGCCAGTTCTGTTGTCCTGGTGCCTGCATGTATTTTTCTACATTTTTTCCTGTTGTGTCACGGCCTCCCACCTCCGTGCTGATGTGACACAGGTGACTAATGGTCTTACAGGCACACATGTAGCACGCCCATGGACAGCACCAGGAGTCACACCACTTCCACCAACCCAGGCAAGGATGTGCTGACATAGGCACCTGCTTTCCCAGCCATCAGCTGCCCAGTGCCAGGGTCCTGAGTCCTCTCCAGATTCCTGGTCACTGGCATGGATGTGGGCTGGAGGCACGGTCCCTGGTTACAGAGTCCCGGTCACTGGCACAGACATGAGTTGGAAGATCAGTCCACGGTTACAGAATCCCAGTCACTGGCATGGATATGGACTGGAGGATTGGTCCCCGTTACAGATTCCTGGTCACTGGCATGGACGTGGGCTGGAGGATCAGTCCTCGGTTACAGAATCCCAATCACTGGCATGGATATGGCCTGAGGCTCAGTCCCTGATCACAGAGTCCCGGTCACAGGCACAGATATGGGCTGGAGGATTGGTCCCTGGTTACAGAGTCCTGGTCACTGGCACGGATATGGGCTGGAGGATCAATCCCTGGTTGCAGAGTTCCAGTCACTGGCACGGACGTAGGCTGGAAGAGTGGTCCCTGGGCTGAAGGATTGGACTCCAGTTACACAGTCCTGGTCACTGGCACAGATATGGGCTGGAGGATCAATCTGCAGTTACAGAGTCCTGGTCACCAGCACATATATGGACTGGAGGACTGGTCCCTGGTTACAGAGTCCTTGTCACTGGCATGAATATGGACTGGAGGACTGGTCCCTGGTTACAGAGTCCTGGTCACTGGCATGGATATGGACTGGAGGATCAGTCCCACTTACATAGTCCTGGTCACTGAAATGGATATGGACTGGAGGATCAGTCCCCACTTACATAGTCCTGGTCACTGGCGTGAATATGGACTGGAGGATCAGTCCCCACTTACATAGTCCTGGTCACTGGCGTGAATATGGAGTGGAGGATCAGTCCCCACTTACAGAGTCCTGGTCACTGGCACGTTACAGGGTCTCGGTCAACAACATGGACATAGGCTGGAGGCTCGGTCCCTGGTTACAGGGTCCCGTCACCCAGCATGGACATGGGCTGGAAGATCAGCCTGGAGTGCTGTTCAACAAGTGATAAATAATAAGCTGATTGGGTGTGGGGATGAATTTTTTCTTATTCTGCTTATTCATTTCTCTGACCATGCCCCTTCTACCAGCTATCCCATGCCCCATTACCTGGCTTTGTGATATGGCTCTGGTAGAAGGGAGTACCTGGGTCACCAGGGTGGAACCTGCAGGAGACTGGTTTCATCATGGCAGACAAGGTGTTTCTAGTTTTTGACAGTCCCTTGGGATGTTGGTGGCAATGAGTGCGTGAGGCGTGCATAGCCTGGCACCAGCTGGTATCTGTCCTCCTCCCTCCCTCCCTATGTTGCTCTGACTGCATTTATGTCACCAGGGCAGCATCAGCAAAGTTAGCTCTTCCTCCCTCATATTTGCTCTGACTGCCCTGTCACCAGAGGGCAGTATCGCAGTGAAGCTAGTTCTCCTCCTCCTATATAATTGCTTTGACTGCACTGTCACCAGGGGTAGTATTGCAGCCGGTAACCTCCTTCCTCCCTCCTCCCATATGTAGCAGCCTGACTGCCACCAGGTGTCAATGCACGGGAAAGCTAGCCTCCTTCTTTCCCTCCCTCCCTATGTAGCAACTCTGTCACCGAGTAGTAATATCCCTGCAAGCTAACTTCCTCACTCCTTCCTATGTAACAACAGCCTGACTGTCACCGCTGTCAGTATCACAGCAAAGCTTACCTCCTTTCTCCTCCTTATATATCGGGCTCTGTCTGTCACCAGTTGTCAGTATTGCAGTATGAAGCTTGCCTCCCTTCCTCCCTGTGTAGTGGCTCTGACTGTCACCAGCTGTCAGTATCACAGCAAAGCTAGCTCTCCTCCCTCTGTCCCCATGAGGCAGCTCTGACTGTCACCAGCTGTCAGTACTGCAACAAAGCTAGCTCCCCTCCCTCCCTCTGTAGTGCCTCTAACTGCCACCAGATGGCAGTATCGTAGTGAAACTAGCTCTCCTCCCTACCTGTGTAGCTGCTCTGACTCTCACCAGGTGTCGGTATCACAACTCTCCTTCCTTACTCCATATGTAGCGGCTCTGACTGTCATGAGGTGTCAGTATCACAGCGAAGGTAGCCTTCCTCTCTCCTTCCCTATGCAGCAGCTCTGACTGCCACCAGGAGGCAGTATCGCAGCGAAGCTAGCTGCCATCCCTTCCTATGTAGCAACTCTGATTTACCAAGTGGCAGTATTGTAGCGAGGTTAGCTCTCCTCTCTCCCTCCCTCCATAGTGGCTTTGACTGTCACCAGGTGTCAGTATCATAACGAAGCAAGCTGTCTTCTCTCCCTCCCTCACTATGTAGCTGCTCTGTCATCAGGAGTCAGTGTCGCAACAAAGTTAGCTCTCATCCCTCCTGCTGTAGCTGCTCTGACTACCACCAGGGGCAGTATGATAGAGAAGCTTGCTCTCCATTCTCCATATGTCCTTATGACCTTTTCTCTGGGAAATGCATTTTCAGAATACTGATTGGCTCATTGTTTTGCTTCTGTTGAATATTTTAATGTTTTTAACTGTTTTAATTGTTGTTTATGTGCGTCGCCTTGATAATTGAAAGGCCCCATATAAATAAAATTATTTAGTATTATTATTATTATTATGTAGTGACTCTTACTGCCACCAGAAGGCATTATGGTAGTAAACTAGCTCTCCTCCCTTCCTCGATAGTGGATTTGACTGTCACCAGGTGTCAGTATTATGGCGAAACAAGCTGTCCTCACTCCTCCTGGATGAGGAAAGAATCCTCTAGGATGCTCGATCCTCCTCTGATGTCTCTGGCTTGTTCCTGAACCGGGTCATCAGCATTACCAGTGATAGCTGTCGACTGCACCAGCAGGTCGGCTCTGTGAGGGCTGATTCCCAGTCAGGTTAAAACAAGCTGCAATCAGACACTCATTCTCCCCAAAATATTTTTGTGTAGAACTGCTTTATTCACACATTGGCAACCATCAAAGTGATGTTTCACCTGTCGGGGCTTCCTCAGGGTGCTGTGATCTTATCTGTCAATCTTCACCATTCATCACAGATGGTTGTCTGGCGGAGGTCAGGACCCAGCAGAACTTTTTAAAGGGTGGTGGAGCCGACACCATCGGCGCTCGCCCTCAAGGCCGAGCGTACTCGTGTGGTGCTCGGGGTTGGCCATTAGGCTATAGTCGATCCCTGCCGCTAGTTCTTCATCTCCACCATCGAGGTCGGCTCGTGCGGGAAGCTTCAGGAAGATTTTAGGTCTGTTTCAGTCCTTCGCCTTCGTTAAGACCGTCGATTACCTGCGGTTCTGTTTTTGCCTCCCTCAATGTCGCCCGGTAAGATCTTTCCTTTTTATTTGAATTTTGCGACGTTGAGTCTGTTTTGGTGTTTTTCTGTGGGTCATGTCTGGGGAGGTCGGAGGCAAGAAGTCTTGAAATGGGTCGACCCCCATGCGGCGCAGTGATGCCCATGCGGCCGGAAATTCTCCGTCACCGACCAACGACTGGTGTCTTGTGTGTCTTAGCCCGCTTCATGACATGGACTCATGTGACGCCTGCTTCTCCATGGACGCGGGTCCTCGAACAGTCGCGTGGAAAGTGGGGCGAGCTCCGCCGACTTCGGGGGAGTAAGGGTTGCACTCGGGCCAAACTGGCGCTCTCTCAGCCTTTCCTCGGGTCCCTTCCTGGTTCTACTCTACGGACCGAGGAGGAGGGCGCTCGACTACTTGTAGCCTGGCCATTGCTCGAGGCTCCTTCGCCCGGCGCGAGGAGGCCCGCCCGCTCCCGGGAAGCGGAGTGGGAGGAAACACCGCCACGGCAATCACTCTCCCGGGGTGAAGGCTTCCCAGTGTCATTCCGTGGCTCAGAAGGCCGGGTCAGCACCGACCTCGATGCGTCAAGATTTCTTTGGCGCCCGTTCCGGCGGTGCTGTGGGCCGATTAGCGGGGTCCATTGTCGGTCACCCGACTCGAGCAGCTCCAGCGCCGTGCTGAAGCTCAATCGGCCTTGTTTGCAGCGCTACACTGTTCATGTGCCTTGGGACCTGATCTAATGTCGCCCTTCGCTATGTCTCACTCTGGGCGCCATCTCGGCGCGCTGTGTTGAGCGTGTGTAGCGCCGTGTCTCGGGCTTGGTACTGCTGGCCTTCTATTCCCCTCCTGTCGGTGCTGTCCGAGGCAACGTCTATGCTCGGAGCTATTTTGTAGCTTGTTCAGCTGGGTCCGCTTTTGGGGTTGCCGCCGGTGTTGCCATACGGTCCTCGATGCCGCCTCGGTGCCATAGAGCTGGCATCGACGCCGGCGTCGTAGGGTGCTGCTGCTGTTGCCGGGCGCTCGTCCCGTGTCCTTGGTACCGCTTCCCGTGTCGATGGATCGATGGAGACGCGACTGGCTCCTGGACATTGGACCCTGGCTCGGCTGGGGCCGTGCTCTCCTGCAGACCTGGCCGTGGGGTTGTGGAGGGCACTGGCACCAACTCGGGCACAATGGTGGCTTCGGGCCCAGTGGCAAGGACAGTTCTGCCTACTCTCCTACGGTTTGGCTCAGAGCTTTGGATTCTACCTCTTCGGAGTTGGAGTTCCAGCTCCCGAGTCGTGACAGGCAGTCGCACCCTGGGGTGGGCTGCGACGGCAGCACAGTGGTCTCAAGTGACGAGTCGGAGCTGTGCCCTCCTGAGGAGAGGTCAGTGGCCCCCAAGACTAGGGTCAGTGGTGCTGACCAGCAGGCAGTGGTGCGTGCCACCATCGCTTCTGCAGCCTGGTCTTGTGGGGTTTCATCGACTCTCGGTTGTGGTACCCTCCAGTGGTGTGTCTTGATCGCCCGACTTTGGGGCCCATCGAGACGCCTGCAGGGGGAGGGTACTGCTCCCTGGGTCTCCCCTTCGGGGCTGCCCAGAGATGCCAGCTACCTAGGCTGGCCCTCTCGAGGAGGAGGACTCTTTCGGACTCTGAGGGGTCGAGGGGTGTCGAATCGGCGCATCGGCCTTTTTCTGGGGTCCACCTGGGCCCTGGAAGGAGCCGTAGTGCAGATTTCCACTCTTCCCCCTCGGGTTCTTTGAGGGAGTCCCATTCTTTTGAGGCAGGGGATCGTCCTTCTGGACCTGTACAGGCCCGGCCGCCTCACTGGGGGGATTCTTCTGGGCGCAGCCAGGGCAGTTACTAATGTGGTTGTGCAGCTGTCGGCTGTGGGGTTTTCTGGGGCACCTTCCTCGGGTGCTCACGGTCCGCTCCCTAGCCCTGGCGGAGGTCAGCTGACTCCTTTTCTCGGCTCTGCCCCCATCCCTCTGCCACTTTCTCCTGCACTCCCAGGCATCCTTGGTCCTAGCGGCCCTCTTACCTGGGAGCAGTTCAGAGCAGTAACTGCCCGGTTCCTGCTACGCTTAGGGTGATGGACAGCCAGGTTTTCAACCTCCCCCGCAGACACACCTCTGAGCACATGGTGATCTCCAGCTCCTCATCCCTCTTCAGGGGAGAGGACCTTCTGTCCACATCTCTCGCTGCTGATCCTCGGAGTATCAGCTTTCCTCGTGAGGATGTTGGAGGATTTGCACCTTCACCTCCACTATCAGCAATCCTGAGCACGCCGCCACGCCTTTCTAGGCAATTTTGGCGAGGCCACCCTTGTGGTGCCGCCACGGCGCTCCTTTCGGGAGGCGTCATGCTTGGCAGAGTCCTTTCTGGAGTTCCTGCCCCATGGGATCTCAGTCAGAGGTATTGCGCCCCGGGTCTCTAGGTTCCATGCCTCATCCACAGTCTGGTTTGACGACTTGGATACTCCTGATGTGTTTCGCGCGCCTCCACCGTAACCGCCCCCAGATCAAGACCTCGGATTTTGATTTTTGGGAGGAGGACCTTCACCAGCACGGTTACTCCTCTATTTCTGCTCATCAGCCTACTATGCAGCCTACAACAGGTTCTTGTGGTCCAGGCTAGGTCAGCTCCAGCCTCATTGCCTGACTCGAGCAAACCAGACAAGCCATCGCACTCTCTACACGTGGCCTGGAGCTAGCAAGGCACCAAGCGAGGCATCTTATGACACCAACGAGGTAGCTACCAGGGTCGTAGGGACAGCGATCTGCACTAGGCGATCGGCATGGCTAATGCCTTTTCCGAGTTGTCACCCTTGGCCCAGCGTAGGGTGATTAGCTCCGCCCACCAGGGAACCTACCTTTTCTCCCGCAGAGTGAGACGGCGCTTGTCGGGCAACTTCCTTCCCACTGGGGAACTCCATCTCTCTCCCACTCTTGGGCCTCCAGGCCCTGAAGGTTCTCTTAGTGTGTCACCCATTGAGGGCTAAGGGACTTTGTCCCTTAGGGTGTAAAGAAACAACCTCTCTTCGGGGCTTGGTACTCACCATTCAGATGAATGGTGAAGACTGGACACAGATAAGATATGAAAATTACGCACCTACCGTGAATTGTGATCTTTCTGTGTATCTTCACCATTCATCACAACCCACCCACCATCCCCCTGGGTCCTCAGTCTCTGGTCCTCCTCCTCTGTGACCCCTCCTCCTCCTCCTTAGGAGCGGGTAATATGGGGACACACAGGGAAGTTTCCAATGAGAGTAGACAGCTCGAGCGGCACTCCTTCTCTACTATTTTGTCTCCACCCCAGTGGGTGGAGTTGGTAGTTGCCTCCTTCTGTTCTCTCTCCTGTTGTCCATCCAACTATTTCTCCTAAAAAACCTTTTTTTTTTCCACCAAACATCTTTTCCTGAGAGAGTACTAAATCCCTGTACCCTGTCCTTCCTCCAGAATAGCGACTCTGCTTCTGGGGTGTTTCCAGTTATTCTGTGCCTTGAATTCTGAGACAGCTTCTGCTACTCCTTGCAGTTCCTTTACAATCTGGTGACGGACAAGGGTTCTCGGATACCTTGATACCCCTCCCTCTCTCTCCTAAATTCTTTCCCTCCCTACTCCCTTCCTTTCTTCCGCTTCCAGAGATTGTGGTCCCTACCAATCCTTTAGTCTAACTTCTTTGCTGTCCTCTCAGTGGTTATTTCTCCTTTTAGTTCAGTTTTCCTTTCCTTTTTCTGTCCCTTGGACTCTCTTGTCCCACCCTCCATCCGTTCCTCTTACCTCTCCGGCGACTCAGAACTGGCAGGCAGGCGGAGTCGACACAGCCTAACGGCCAACCCTCGAGCGCCACGCAGTACGTTGGCCTTGAGGGCGGCGCGTGCTGGGAGCGGTGTCGGCTCGGCTTACTTCCCTTAAAAAAAGCCTCTGCTGGGTCCTGACCTCCAGCCAGATAACCATCTGTGATGAATGGTGAAGATACACAGAAAGATCACAATTACGGTAGGTACGTAATTTTCATGTCTTGTATGTGTAAACTCCCTGCTCCACCCTATATAATTTTGCTTTTTATGTGGTTTTTTTTGTATCAATAATTTGTAATCTTTTTCTTTTCAGGTTACACACTCTTCTGTAGCATGTATCGTGATGTCATTTGTAACCATAAACCTTGGGAAGAACATTTCATGCTTACGACTATCAACATCTCAGAAACAAGAGCTTTATTCACATTGGTACTTATACTACACAGCCAGCATAATTAAACATGAAAACCATTTACCTGCAATCAACTAAGCATTGAAAACCGTAACTCTAGAATTACATAAATATTCATAAAAATAAAGAATAGTAACTTAAATAGAAAATAATGAACTGAAGTGGAGTAGGCCATTCAGCTGTGTCATACCAATGTTCAATAAAGACTGGAAGTTTCATGAGAGAGCATAGTGAATATTAATCAATTTCAAATTTATTTTTATTTCATTTTGTATCACTTCATCCTCTTGCAGCTTCTGATATGTTCATTGATATGTTTATTAAAGCGTTGCCATATTTTATTGTATGACTGCCCTTTATGTTGCATTTTATAGCACATTCTGCCAATAGAGCCTATCCCCTTTAATCCATTCTATTCACCTAGCCTTTGTCAGCCCTGTCTGAGCTCTTCATCCCTGAACTATCATTCGTTTAGCTGTCACAAAGGCAATGTGGCATCATTTGATCTGAGGCTCGGTGAGATCCACTGGTGGATTGGTATCTCCCAGGACACATAACTGAGGGGGTTTAATCAATCCTATGTCTGGTTATTTGTCAGACGTATCCCATCATGTCATCCCAGAAATGCTCTACCCTTGGGCATTCATAAAACATGTGTCAAAGTGTTCCTATCTGAGCATTACAATTCTTGCAGGTGGGGGTCTCTCTCAGTCCCAGATTGTGGAGACATCTGGGGGTCCACATACAACCAGTGTATTTTAAATTGCACTTGCTTGTGCCTCCCTTGGGATACTTGAGACATTTTCCCATACCGTGTCCCAGTCCACCTTTATCCCCTCCTCACCCCCTGCGATGTCCTTCTCCCGGCCCCATTGCAGTAACCCCCAGGAATGGCAATTGAGCTGCCTTCAAGAAACCATAAAATCACGCCTTTAAGTGCCTGTCTCCCTGCACGTTCTGCAACAGGTTTAACACTGGTGATGTGCCCATGCCAATCCCTTATTTAGGAAATGTTTGGAGGGTCTGCCTTAGATGTACCCACTGCCAAAGGGCTTAGGATGGGAGCTCAGAAATATTCTTCAGTCCCCAAAAACAGGATTACATCTGTCTCCTCCAATACATCCCGTCACCATATACCTTGTCTCTGCCAGGCCATTCAATTAATAACTGTACTCCCCGAGTTTGACAGATGCATTTCTCAGAGTGAGCTTGCATGGAGCACAGTACTTATACAGCCTATGCCTCGGCCAAGGCCCAAATATCTCTTCATTATTGATATACTGTACTGAGTGGCAGCTGCTTTGTACATCTGGGGTCTGAGCCAATGAGTAGAGGAATTTGAGAGCCACTTTGATTCTGTTTAAGGGCCAATCAGGCTAGGCTGCAAAAGCCAGGGCTCTCAATCCGTGCAGCATACAGCAGTGTTGGAAATTCAGGCGATTAACTTCCCCATTATCCTTTGGTAGCTGATTTGTGACTGCTCTTTCCATAAAAAATTACTTCTTTTATCTAAAGCTTTGAAAGTACTTGAAGGGACTATTTGGAGTAACGCAATCAGAAGGCATATAACACCTGTAGGATCACCATCATCCCACAGCAGTTATCTTACCCCCAAAAAGGTAGCTTTAATGTCTCCCACCTGCCCAACTAATTTTGTATTTTACTTCTATGCAGACTGAGATTGAGGCCTCATGCCTTTCCTAAGTCGCAGTGCAGCCTAATTCCCAAATATGTTATTCCTTCATGTGGCAAGTTAGTGGAAGGAATCAGGTAGCCAGGTGGCCAATGGCGCTAAAAAATGGTTTGGCCACCAGATTTTGAAAGTTACCAGCCAACTGGCTACCCATCCACAAAGTGATTTTTGAGCCTTTAAACGTGATGGCTACTAAAAAATATTGATTTGGCTACCAGGTTTTAATAGCTAGTAATTAAACTGAAACTGACCACTGGCTCACAGTGTGATTTGTCTCACCCTGGGTGGGAGTGGGTGAGGTGTATGTAGGGGTACCAGATTCTGGAATGCCAAAAAAAGGACACAGTCCCTCTCCGATGAGCTTTGTGCCAGACCCCAAGTAAATAGGTTTAAAGTCTCCACCGCCTTCACAGCTCATTTACAAGGAGGTCCTGGTAGGAGAGAGTAAAAATATTATAAAAATAATAATAATACAACAAGACAGTGATGGTACATGAAGAATATTTGGCAGCTGGAAGAGGACATGTCCTCGTAAAAGAGGACATCTGGTAACTCTAGGTGTATGAGCAGCTATAATGGGCAGTAATCTACAAAGTGCAAAATTCTGGATTTCCCCGTTTATGTGATATTCTGACAAACTGGAAAATTCCTGAAGGATCCTCATTGCTGTGTTAAGTGATTCCTGGGGTCTCGAGACTAATAGGAACATGCTATCTACATACCATAATGGTTAATGTTTCCCCCTCCCCGCCTCTGTCCCACATACCCCTTGGTCCAACCTTAATCTACATGCTAGAGGTTTATTTTGTTTTTGTTGACCAGGAAAAGAGGACTAGGCAATTCTGCCTCTTTTCAGCCTCGTCTGGTGGAGGGGATTACAAATAGAAACCAATTGACATTGCACTAGATTAAGCTGTTAGTGGTATTTTTAGTGAATGAGGGAAATTTGGCCAGGACACCGGGGAAATTCCCCTACTCTTTTCGATAAGTGCTACGGGATCTTTAATGTCGACTGGAACAACCAGCAGAACAGGCAGACAGGACCTCGGTTTAACGTCTCTTCTGAAAGACGGTGCCTCAGGATCGCAGCCCCCACCCCCCATGCTGAACTACAGTATCAGTATTATGATCTAACCCAAGCTCCTAGTGTGGTGATGGAACCCATGGCCTTCCAATCTTCTAGCTGCAGAGGTGAGTGTGCAACCTGCTGAGTCACTGACACTGACAGGCTCCAGTATCAAAACCAAAAATAAAGGCAACAAGGGGCAGCTCCGCCTGGTCCCAGCCCAGATCCAAGGGGTGGACCTTGTGTGGTTCACTGCAATCCAAACTTTGGCCCCACTGTATAGGGTCCTATGCAGCTGCAAAACTTGCCCTAAGTCCAAAACACCCCAGGACATAGATAAAGGTACCCCACTCCACCCCATCAAAGTCTCTCAGCATCTAAAGAAATCACTGCTGTTGGTGAAGTGGAGGTACTGTACGTGATCCATGCATAGAGTCCAGCAGTCTCCTCATTTTACTGCTCTTTATGAGCTGCAAACCTGGTGAACAAGGTTTGAATTCCGCAACCACCACTTGCATACTCTGTGACCACGAGCAAGTCACTTAACTTTCCCGTGCTCCCAAGACACACCTGAAACAAGCCTTGGCTTATTGTATCTTTCCTGGCCAAAAAAATGATAACATAAAATAAAATAATGTCTCTTATCTCAGAACTGTGGTGATTTCTTCTGTGAAATGCCAGATTCAATGGGATTGGCCTCGCAAATAAGAAAAAAAAAGACTGTGCTGGGTTCCAGCTCAAATGTTTTTAAACACTTTATGAAGTGGACACTGGGTTTGTAAAGCATGAAAGGAGAGCTGCAGTGACACTACCTCCTCTGTACCCTTGTCTCTTTTCTGCATGTTAGCCTGAAAGGGCCTCGAGCTAAAGAGGCTGTTTAGCTGGGAAAAAAATAATAAAAGAGAAAGAGAGAGGAAAAAAGGAAGCTTTAGTGGGTAAGTGCAGCACAGAGGAAATGGGGCAATTGTTCTTGACCAGCCAAGCACACGACAAAAAGAATTCTGCCACCTCCCACAATCCACCTGTTTTCTCTGCCTTCTCTCTGTGGCAGCACTTTGTAATAAAAAATAAGAGAAAAGTTAACCCTACCCCCCTCCACCACCACCTGTCCTGCTGTGCTTCAGAAAATATTGTTTCACAGCAACAAGGAGGGATTAGGGACCCTGTGGGACTTTTTGTTTTAAAAAAAAATCTCCAAACCTCAGTTTTCCTCCTTGTCGTTGTTCTCTACCCCCCCCCCCCATGACCACACTCTCTCAGATCACCAGTGTATCTTAACCCCCAGATCTGGGAGCAAGACAGAAACCTCTGTGAGTGAGGAGGGGGCAGTAACACTGCAAACATTGGCTGAGTCGGTGGGAGGTCAGATGGAACATTTTCTGCCGGAAGACGTTGCTGATAAGTTTCCACAATGAAAACATGGAAAGTGCCTGCTGTTTTGAGGTGTTCTTGCTGAGGAGAGCAGTGACCAGTGGCTTCACGTTTTGAGAGGAACAGCTGATGACAATGAAGGGTTGATGTACACATCCTGATGATTTTGTTGCCTGGACAAGGGCTTGCTAGTCCCGTATGAAGTTAAATGAAAACATCTTAGTGGCGGTGATCCTGGAGCTGTGCTCGGATCATTGTGCCTGTGACACCTCCGTGTCACGGGCAGCAATGCATCAGTAAGACTTGCTCTGGACAAGAAGCAAGGCCCATACAGAAAGTAACTGCATTTTCTATAAAATGGGCAAAACATGTATTGTGAATAGACTCGAACATACCAACATTGGTCTCTGTTGGTATATTTAAAAGCGGTTGTGTACTACATCAACAAGCAGGGTGGGGCCTCACTCTTATCCTTGTGCAGGAAGCGTGAGTGTGGGAATGGTGCCTAGAGCACAGAGGCTTCCTGATCCAGGCAGTCTACCTGCCTGGAGTCCAGAACAATCTAGCAGATCATCTCAGCAAAACAGAGGCAGATCCTCACAAGTGGTCTCTCAACATAAACGTTGTGCAATCGCTCTTCAAAGAGTGGGGCACACACCGGACCTGGACCTTTTTGCATCCCCCCTCAATGCAAAACTGCCTCTATTCTGCTCCAGAAATCCAGAACCTGGCATTTTCTGTCAGGATGCACTCAGACTGCAGTGGATAAGATGTTTTCTGTACATTTCCTCCTCTTCCCTTAATTCAGAGGGTGCTGCTCAAGCTGGAGGCATAGGGGGGCAGAATGATCCTCATCGCCCATTCTGGCCTCGTTAGATTTGGTTTTCGTTGATCAATAGATTACCGGAAATTCCACCGAGACAACTACCACTTCAAATGGACCTTCTGACCCAGGGCCCAGTGGTTCATCCCAACCTGAGATCCCTTCATCTCCACACATGGCTACTTGAAGAGATAGAAATGGGTAGATTTGATGTCTCCCATAGCATTTCAGACATTCTCCTAGCTGCGCACAAGCCAGCTACTACCAAAACTTACACAGAAAAGTGAAAGTGTTTCTCCATCTGATGTGAAAGTCCTCCCTGGATCGTTTCTTGCCCACCAAACAAAGTCCTGGAGTATCTACTAGACCTGTCAAATACAGGGCTACAATACTCAACCATGGAGGTCCATCTCTGCGCGATCTCAGCTTATCACGAGCATATACACTGTATGTCTCTGGCTTAGTTACTCTTGGTTAAGAGGTTCCATAAAGGTATACTCCACACTAGGCCAGCAGTCAGGAGACCGGTAGCAGCTTGGGATATTAACCTTGTGCTAGATATGCTCACCCGTAAACCTTTCGAACTTCTAGCAATCTGCAAGCTGAAGTTCCTGACCTGGAAGCCGCCTTCCTCGTAGCCATTACCTCCACTGCATGAGTGCCTAAATACATGCCCTGGTAACAGACCCTCCTTATACAGTATTTCACAAGGACAAGGTGGGTCTCAGAACTCACCTAAGTTTCTCCCCAAGTATTCTCGGAATTCCATTTGAACCAGCCCTTGGTTCTTCCGACCCTACTTGTGAACTTCCAGAATGAGGAGGCCCTACATTCATGGATGTTAAAAGGTTTTGCGGTTCTACATAGACAGAACTAAAGAGATCCACAAGTCAAAGCAACTCTTCGTCTCGTTCAGCATGGCCCAGCTAGGTCAGCCTGTTACCATCAGGTGTATTTCGGTGTGGCTGGTGGCATGTCTTCACCACTGCTATTCCATGGCACAGGTTAAGCTAGAAGGCGAGTATCGCCCATTCTACCAGAGCAGTCGTGGCATCTCTAGTAGAAATACGGAACGTGCCCATTGCAGACATCTGCAGTGCAGCTACTTGGAGCTCCGTGCACACTTTTGTGAAGCACTATGCTTTGGATGTCCATGCCAGACAGCATCAGTCCTTTGGCAGGACAATCCTTAATGGACTCCTGTCCTAAGTGAGCTCCTGTCTCCTGCCGCCCTTCTTGGGGGATTATTTTAGCTCGGTACTCTCCCATTAATGTGAGTGAGTGGTGGAGACTTTATGTCCAGAAAGATATGGAAATTACTTACCTACCGTAATTCTTGATCTTCTTGCATGAAGTCTCCATCACTCATTCACACGCCCACCCTCCATCCCCCGAGCTCACTTATTTGTTTTTGGTCTTCACTCCCTCGATGGCTGGGCTATGAAGACTGTTGTGTTCACCTTTCTTATACAGGTCATTGGACTATCTTACATCAGACATAAGTTGAGTTTCACTAGGTTGGTTACACTACACCTCCTCGGTAAAAAATTACTGAGGTGGTTGGAGGTTGACACTGAATAACCCTATAGTGCGAGCTGCTTTTATGGTGCCGCTTCTGCGGCCTACTTAGCGCTGGCCCTCCTAAAGATTTTGGCTCACTCAGTCCTAGTGCCTTCGGCATAGTCCCATCAGTGGTGGAGATTTCATCCAAAAAGATCAAGAATTATGGAGTACGTAATTTCCATATGCTGATCGTGATGTCGGCATTTGCAGCCTTCAGCTAGTAAAAGTTTCTGTGTGGTCCCAGCACTAACACGGATATAATTCCAAAGGTGTGGCCTAAGAAGAGATTCTATCGAAGATTTACTGTTACAGTAAGTAACTAACTGATCTGTCTTCAAGGGTGGAGCTCTTGCAGCAAGTAATACCATTAGGACTGAAGCGGCAGGTGTCAGGACCCCACAGAAAACTTGTAGCTAGCAGTCTGAGGCAGGGGCGTCCCCGATGTCGGCTCCGCCCGATGTCCTATGTGGTATAAAGGGGATGGTCCCTGGTGCCACCCAGTTATTATCCTGCCATGGTCCGGCGTCTAGTTCGGCTCACGGGCGCCTCTCTCTGCAGTGGACAGCTTTGAACTCCAGATAAGTCATTTCTAATCTTACTTGGTGGGAGTTCTTGCAGCAGGCTATTACAATAAGGACTATGCCGCAAGCACTAGGACCCTCGGTGAAAACTTCAGCCAGCAGTACACAGCAGGGACCGCCCGACATTGGTCTGGGTACAAGAGGGGCGGACCCAGCTTCACCTCAGTTCTTTCCGCCGCATCCCTTGCGTGAACAAGGAAGAACAGCTTCTGCTTGCCAGTTGCAGCTAAATCTCTTCAATCAAGACCTTTTGGAACAACCGTTTTTCGAGCGTTTTTCTCCATTTATACACCGTCAGTCCGCTGCCTGTCGATTATTTAACCATTTTTGACGTTTTTTTCCCTCAGGTTACCGACGTCAGCCATTGCCCGACGGTTTTTGGAAGTCCGACGGATGTCTTCTCGGGCGTCGGCCTCACCAGAGCATCTGAACAAGTGTGAGTGTGGGAGGCAGATACCAGCCAAGGACGGCCATCACTGCTGTGTCTTTTTTCTAGGCCCAGACCACGACACCGCGAACTGCTCCGATTGCCAGGCTTTCAGCAGCAGGACCCGCATCCGCCACCTCAGAGCCTAAAGCCTTCTTACTGGAGCAGAAAATTTATCTGCACTCCTCGGAGGAACCGGAAAGAAAAGAAGCGGCTCGTAAAGACCATAGTTGGTCCGGCACCAGTGCGGTCACGGTCCCGCTCACTCGCGGCCCTCTCCAAAGAAGGCCCATCCCTCGGGCTCTGGAGAGCAACCGAAATCCACTCAGGCTAAGGCCGGCCCTTCGGGGGAGAAGCTGGCTAAGCCTAAGGTGACCCCGCTAAGGGTTACCATGAAGCCCTTAGAGGTGCATGCTTCAGCCCCACCTCTTAAGGGATCGGCGCCGCCTGCTAAAGACATGCCTCCAGAGCTCAAGGACTCTCCGGCGGCACCCCGTCGTCGGTACCTACAGCGACGCCAGTTGAAGGTGCGAAGGATGAGGGATCAGCTGTGGAACAGCCGATGTCCCCGTCGCCCAAGTCCTCCTCCCCCGGGCACCCTGGAGGGCTCTTCTTCATGCCCCGATGTCCCAGATACTTCCTTTCCGAGCTGGGCGGCAGAGATCTTCACGAAGGATGAGCTCCAGTAACTGTTTTCCTTCTGGTGGGGGCAGGTCCTGGCGCCCCCGTCGCCGGCCCAGACACGGTATCGGACCCAGTGGAAAAACCACAGCCAGAAGGTGAGCCTTCCCGGAAGTCACCAGAGCACCCGCCTCACACCTCCCTCTAGGGCTCGTTCCTGCACTAGGTCCGGGGACCACCAGCGATGCTCTAGGGACTCTGGTGACCGTCGTCGGTCCAGGTCACACTGTAGGAGCCTTTCTCGCTCCTCTAGGCGAAAACTCGGCCGTGGATCCTCTGACTGGCCGTTGGTCTCTCTGCTCAATCACGGTCCAGGGACGAAGTCGGTCTTCAGGCGGACATCGGTCCCCTAGCTACCGACGACAGCAGGAGCCTGGTCACACGAAAAGGTCAGACTATTCAAAATCCTGTAGTCGATCTTCCTCACCGTCGTCTTCTTCGACTTCCTCTCTCAGTTTGCAGCGCTTCCGGGGAGAGAAAGATCAGTCTCGCTCACCTCCAGACGATCCTACCTTTATGGACGTCATGAGGTACATCCAGGCCTCCAACGAGTGGGAGACGGAGGACCTGGACCTGGAGCGCTGGAGACTAGCTAAGTACCTGAGGCAAAAGGAGCCTAAACCATTGGTTATCCCTCCTTTGGTAGATACGTTCCAGGACCTCACTAGAACCACCTGGAAGCATCCAGCTTCAGTCCCGGCTGTTCCAAAGAAGTCAGATAGGCTGTACAAGGCCCCGAGGGCAGAAGCTTTCCTCGCTGAACACCCTCAGGTGGATTCCTCAGTGATCACGGCTGCCCATGATAAGTCCAGGCAGCCCGAAGCACCTCAGCTCTCAGCCTCCGGACCCGGAGTCTCGCTGTTTGGACCAGGTGGGCAAGAAGGTATATGCTGCTTCCACCTGTTCCATACGTTCCCTCAACTTCTTGACGCACATGGTCCAGTACCAGAATGCGCTTTGGGAGAGGGGACAAGAGCTGCTGAAGGCCCTTCCAGACTCTGCCCAGAAGACAGAGCTCCTGGACCTCCTAAAATCGGGCTCAGACGTAGGCTCCCATGTCCTGAGAGCCTCATATGACACAGCAGATACGGCAGCCAGGGCAGCCGCTTCTGGGGTGTGCCTATGGCGCCACACCTGGTTGAGAGTCTTCGGCTTTCACCAGGATCTGCAGGCCAGTATCAAAGATTTGCCCTTCCCAGGGTACCGTGCTGTTTGGGAAAGAGACAGAGGCCTTGATCTCCCATCTCCAGGAGTCGGACAAGTCTATCTGGTCGATCCACCACATGTACCACGGTGACCAGCGAAGACACCATAAACTGCCTTTCGTAAGTCCTCAGCGGTCAAGGCCAAGCCCGTAGCAACCAGCAGGGGCAGATAGGAGGCTTTCGCAGGAGATCCGGCAACCAGCAGTCTGGTGGACCTTCCGCCCGTGGGCCCAAGTACTCCCAGACCTCTCTGCCCACACCCGGCTCAGCCCAATGACTCCCTTCTGCCTCCCTTTCTGCGGGAAGATCCAGGGGAGTTGGTTGGGGGCCGCTTCTCCCTTCATTTCGAAAGGTGGAAGTCAATAACTGCGGACCAGTGGGTCTTAGACATCATCAGGAGGGGACACACGCTGGAGTTCACAGAGTTTCCACCGAACATTCCACCAGAGCTCTCCCATTATCCTCCTTCTCACATCCCACTAATAGAAGGAAAGATTCAGACCCTCTTGCAAAAGGGCAATAGAGATAGTCCCCTTGCATCAGCGAGGACAGGGGTTTTATTCACACTTTTTCCTGGTTCCAAAAAAGACACAGGACCTTCGTCCCATTCTGGACCTCAACCCTCTAAATCTCTTTATCGAGTACAAAAGGTTCAGGATGGTGACCCTCCAAGCTTCCTCTGCTGCACCAAGGAGACTGGCTCGCTCCCTTGACGTGCAAGATGCATACATGCACATCGGGGTCTACCATCCCCACCAGAAGTTCCTGAGGTTTCACTTCCAAGGGGAGCATTACCAATTTTGAGTGCTTCCGTTCGGCCTCTCTTCCACTCTGCGTGTCTTCACCAAATGCCTAGCAGTGGTGGCTGTGGCTCTAAGGCGCATGGGGCACTATGTGTTCCCCTACCTCGGCGATTGGCTGCTTACGGCCCCGTGCAGTGAGCCTTCTCGCCCTCGAGACACTTATACTTTGTTCGAGGGCTGGGGATCACCTGAATCTGTGAAAATCATCCCTGGAGCCCAGTCAGAGCTCGTCTTCATTGGAGGCGATCCTGGATTCCATCCAGGGCATGGCCTTCCTCCCCCAGGACAGGGGAGATCGCCTGCGAGAGATTGCAGAATGGATCTCAATAACTCCTCAAGTTCCAGCTCGGAACTTCCTCAGGTTACTGGGGCACATGGCGGTGGCCATCCCTGTCACTCCCTTGGCCCGCCTCCACATGAGGGTCCCACAATGTTTGCTCAGGGTGCAGTGGGACCAAGGCTATGATGATCTAGACTCCCTGGTCAAGATCTTGGGGCCAGTCAGGAGAACTTTGCTTTGGTGGATGGACCCCAGGATTTTAGAGAACGGGGTCAGCTGTCATCTGGAGCCACCAGGTCAGACCCTGACAACGGCTGCATCGGACCTGGGGTGGGGGGCGCACCTGGGTGCTCGTCGAACGCAAGGGGTTTGGTCACCCGAGGAACAGTCCCTTCATATCAATCTGCTGGGAATGTGAGTGGTTCTCTACGCCTTATAGGCTTTTCAGGAGGACCTGGTGCCAGGCTCTCTTCTAGTTCAGACAGACAACATGGCCGTAGTCTTCTACAGCAACAAGCAAGAAGGCACTCATTCATACCCCCTTTGCAGGGAGGCGATGAAAGTCTGGTACTGGGCGCTGGAACAAGGCATTCTGCTGTCCACAGTGCACGTTCCAGGTGTCCTCAACAATCTGGCTGACAGCCTCAGCAGGTCGCGATCCAGAGCACACAAGTGGGAGCTGCTACAGTCCGTAGCAGACCAGCTCTTCCATAGGTGGGGTCTTCAGAGCTGGACCTCTTTGCGTCACCATAGCATGAAACTGCCAATGTTCTGCTCGCGAGCAGCGTCTGGAGTTTTCTGGCCAGATGTGTTATCCCTTTGCTGCGCAGGGAGGTTTCTCTATGCCTTTCCACCCTTCCCTCTCATTCAGAGAGTGCTGCTCAAGTTACAGGCAGAAGGGGCCCGAATGATCCTCGTAGCTCCCAGATGGTCTTGGCAGATTTGGTTCCCACTGCTGCAGTGGTTATCAATGGAACCTCCAATTCCACTGCCCATATGCTTGCAGTTACTGTCCCAGGACCAAGAGTCGCTGATCCACCTGGACCTTCGGTCCTTACACCTACATGCTTGGCTCCTTCAGACGTAGCTCAACGTAGATATGGGGTTTCCCCGGAAGAGGCGGCAATCCTAGCTTCGGTGAGAAAGCCCTCTACCTGGTCTGCCTACGCTATGAAGTGGAAGTGTTTTTGTCTTTGGGCATCGCCACAGCGTTTGGATCCCGTCACCTGCCCAGTGAACTCAGTGTTACAGTATCTCCTCTCCTTGTATCAAAGGGCCTGAGTTACTCCTCTATCAAAGGTGCACATGTGGACAATCTCCGCTATCATGCTCTCGGGGAGACAGAGCATTGGTGCAGTGGATGTCGCCCGCCTTTCTTAGAAATTCTGCATATGAGACCTCCCATTTGGGACCCTATCCCACCCTGGAACCTCCTTTTTGTGTTGGAGCTCACCCTCCCTCCCTTTGAACCGGCAGCGGATTGTGAGCTGTGTTTCCTTTCTTGGAAGGTTTGTTTTTAGTTGCTGTTACCTCAGCTCGAAGGGTTCCGAGCTTCAGGCTCTGATGTGTTAAGAGTCTTATGTAGTTTTCCACAGGAAGGGTTTCCCTCAGAACAAATCTAAGTTTCTTCCAAAGTGGTCTCAGGTTGACCCTCAACCAGTCAGTTGACCTTCCTGTTTATTTCCTTCCCCTTCCAGTAGAGGCTCTCCTCCACACACTGGATGTCCACCAGGACTTTGAGTATTACCTCAGAGGACTGACTACACCGTCAATCGAGACAACTTTTGTGGCCTTTGCACCACAATGCTTGGGTTGACTGGTGTCCAAGCAGACTGTCTCGAAGTGGATAGTTCGCTGCATCTCGTTTTGTTATGAAACAAAATAAGCCCCTACCAGGCCGGTCAGGGTCACTCCACCAGAGGAGTGTCTGCCTCATCCATGCCGCCCTGAGAAATGTCTCTATAACTGGGTGCATACCTTCGTCAAGCATTACAGCTTGGATATCGTCTCCAGACGCCGAGCTGGCTTCGGCCTAGCTGTTTTACAAGGGCTTCTGTCCTGAGGCCTCTGGAGTCAGCATATTCCACCTTCCGGGGTCGTCTACCTCTTTCGTGTGGGACTGCTTGATATCCAGTCCTTATTGTAATAGCCTGCTGCAAGAGCTCCCACTTGAAGTAAGATAGTACAGTTACGTAAGAACTTACTGTAACAGTAGATCTTCGAGAGGAGCTCTTGCAGCAGGTGCTACTTCCCAACCGCCTTCCCCCTCGAGGTGTGCAGATCCATCTTCATTTACATCTCCATTTCTCTTCTACAGTCGCTTCGTCTCCTTCTCGTGTCAGGCCTTGTTCCGGGTCTTGGCGGGAGAACTGAGATGGAGCTGGGTCCACTCCCTCTTGTACCCAGACCGACGTCGGGGCGGGGCCGGCATCGTGGGCGGTCCCTGCTGTGTACTGCTAGCTGAAGTTTTCACCGGAGGGTCCTAGTGCCTGCGGCGTAGTCCTTATTGTAATAGCCTGCTGCAAGAGCTCCTCTCAAAGATCTACTGTTATGGTAAGTTCTTACATAACTGTACTTTCTCGTTATGTCTAAATCTTAACCTAACGCCTCGTTTATGTTGTCACCCTCACCACCGTGGCGAAAATCTAAGGGTACGTGCAGGAAGCATATCCCAGTGAAAGATGGCCATGCGGCCTGCCTCATCTGCCTAGGCCCAGACCATCAGCCTGACTCCTGCAGCCACTGCCAGAAGCTCAGTCAGAAGACGTGCGCCAGAAGAGCCAACGCCTTGAAGACCTTTCTCTTAGAAAAAAAGCTTGCGGCCATGCAGCAAGGTTCAGGGGCCAGCTCTTCCTCTCCCACTAGAGATTTCCCTTCCAAAGAAAAGGCCTCAGGGGGGAACACCACAAGGAGAAGGATTGAGCTAGGTCTGAATCCTGCCATCCATCGCCAGCTAAACAGGCGTCATCATCGTCTTCCACCAAAAGGTCGGGTTTTCTACCAGCAACCGACTCTTCCTGCTCTTCTAAGTGCACTCTTCCCCTCCTCGGGCTGCCAGTGGGAGTCGGCATCATTGGGATATTGCTCTTCTTCCTGGCTCATCGACCTCATAAACCACAGGGTCGACCCAGAAAAGCCTGCCCAGGGCTCTGGACAGGCCTAATTCCTGGAAAAGAAATGTTCTGAGGAACGTTCTGATAGGCAAGGGATGTCTGGGATAGGACACCACCCCAGGCTAAGGTCGCCCGCCCAGGCGTCTGCCCACCCTAGCTGCTGCCTCCCCTGACGACCCGCTCCCGATGCCTGACATGGGGCAGTCACTGGATGAGGATCAGTCGTCGGACCCTCCTCCTACAGGCCCGATGCCAGCTGACACCGGACGCCGGCCTACCAGACCCGATGTCCGCCACACCAGTAGAGGTGCCGGATCCCCAGACGCCCATCCCCAAGGACCCAATGCCCGGTCCGTCTGACCCAACGCCAGCTCCAGTGGTCATTCCAGTGGTGGACATAGGGAATTTATTTACCACCTGGTGGAATACCATCAAGGGGGACCTGCTATACAGGCCACCGGACAAGGTCCCTACTCCACCTCCTATGGGTCCTCCTTCTACCCCAGATAAGGGTCAACCGGATGAGCACCCAACTTCACGTCCAAAGGAGAAGCGAAAGACATGGTCTCCATCCCTGTCTCCTTCGTGTCCCCCTTCCCACACACACACACACACACACACACACACACACACACACACACGTCCTCCTCGGACGAGGCAGGCATCGACTCGGACACCTCAGAGGACAGGTTTCTACCCTCTTCACCAGGACCCAGGGACTCTCCACGGTCTCCTCCAGATGATCCCTCATTCCTTGACATCATGAGGCACATCCAGACTATTCTGAATGGATACCAAGGCCCTAGACCCAGAGCGGAGCGTCTAGCTAAGTTCCTGGAGGAAAAGGAACCAAAGCCACTGGTCATCCCACCATTCGTAAAACCTTTCCAGGATGTCACTCGCCTTACGTGGCGTACACCGTCATCTATCCCGACAATTCCGAGGAAGGCCAACAGACTTCACAAGCTTCCCAAATCGGAACCATTCCTGGCGGAACAACCTAAGGCTAATTCTTTAGCCCTTACAGCTGCTCATGGTCGGGGGGCCCAACCGAAGCATTTAAGCTCCCAGCCCCCAGATTCCATCTTGAAGAAACTAGACAGCTGGGGCCAAAGGTTTTCCCTCGGCTACAGGGTCCATCAGGTCCTTGAATTTCATGGCCTACGTGATCTCCTACCAACAGTCCCTGTGGAGAAAAACCATGGATTTGGTACAAACTCTCCCTGATTCCGATTCAAAACAGGAGAGTTTGACCTGCGCTCAAGTCGGGCCTGGGCGTGGATAAGCATGCCTCCAGTGTTCTTATGATGCCATTGATATGGCCTTGGGCGCCGCACCAGGCATATGCATGAGAAGGTAGTTCTGGCTCAGGCTTACTGGTTTCCAGCAGGATCTTCGGACTCTATCCTGGATTCCCCTTTCAGGGCTCGGTCTTGTTCGGCCCGGTAGAGCAGATGGTGAAACAACTGCAGGAATCGGGGAAAGTGGTTGCAGATGTACACAGGATGTACAAGTCTCAACCCCAGACTACCCGACAACGTCCTTTTCGTCAGCGTCAGACCCAAGGACAAACCGGCAGACAATCCCAAGAAAAGGGATTTAAGAGATGGGGTCACCCTGCCCCTCAAGGTTCCCAGTGCCCTAAACAGCCTGAAGCTCCCAGGGCCCTACAACCCCCTCTACCTGACTCCCATGGCTGCCCTCCTCCTCTCGGGGACAGGCACGAGCAGGTAGGAGGGCGGTTTGCGCTTTACCCACTCGAGTGGTCCAGTATCACAACCAGCCAATGGGTACTGGATACCATTCGGATAGGGTATTGATAGAATTACCTCTATCTCACGGACAACCCCCCCCCCACATCCCATTGTCCACCGCAGCACGATCTCCTCTTGGAAGGAGAGATATAGCAGCTGTTAGACAAAAGAGTGATTGAAAGAGTCCCTCCGGCCCAGAGAGGGAAAGGTTTTTCTCCCACTTCTTCCTCGTCTCGAAGAAGACAGGAGACCTTCATCCCATTCTGGACCTCCGCCAGCTCAACCTCTCAGTGAAATATCAGAGGTTTCACATTGTCACCCTGGGGTCCCTTTTCCCCTTACTCCAACAAGGAGAGTGACTATGCTCTCTGGATATGCAGGACGCCTACCTGCACATCAAGGTCCTGAAGACCCACAGACTATTTCTGCGGTTCTGCTTCAGAGACGAGCATTAACAGTTCAGGGTTCTGCCCTTGGCATCTCATCAGCACCAGAGTGATTCACCAAGTGCCTAGCGGTGGTAGCAGTGGCCCTCCATGGAGAGGCCTCTTTGTCTACCTCTACCTGGATGATTGGCTCCTCTGCTCAGTCAGAGGAGGGCTTCTAGTGCCCTAACAGAAATGCGGGGCCCTGTTTTCATCCCTGGGCATCACAGTCAACTGGCCAAAGTCACACCCTTGTCCGACACAGCAGCTGCAGTTTATAGGAGCCATCCTAGATACCGAACAGGGGAGGGCTTTTCTGCCTGGACAGAGCAGAACACTTTCGGGGTTAGCCAGAAGTCTTCAATGAAACCCCTCCTCCCTGGCACAGGTGGTTCTACAGCTGCTAGATCATATCGTGGCGGCCATCACCATGGTTCCCTTAGCCAGACTCCACATGAGGGCATTGCAGTGGCACCTCAGGGTACAATGGGACCAGTCGTGGACGATCTGGATCTCCAAATCTGGATGCCTCGAGCAATTCATCGTTCTCTGGAATGGTGGCTCTGCATGGACAATCTAAGCGGTTGAGTGTCAAACAGAGTGGCTGAAATTCTGATGGCAGCCAGAAAGCCTACCAGAGCCACGTACGCTCTAAAATGGGAACGCTTCTGTTTGTGGCCGTCTGCTCATTTCCTAGATCCCTTGGATTGTCCAGTCAGGCATGTGCTAGAGTATCTCTGACACCTTTTGGACTTAGGGTTAAGTTACTCCTCAATCAAGGTGCATATGTGTGCGGTCTCCGCATATTATAACCCAATCGGAGACAAAATTCTGGCTCAATTGAATGCCTGCAAGACTTTTCTTCAAGGGGTATTACACGTCAGACCTCCCAAGAGGGACATCGTTCCTCCTTGGGACCTCCTCTTCATTCTGGAGAAACTCACACTTCCTCCCTTTGAACCGGTAGCTTCTTGTGAGCTGTGCTTCCTCTCTTGGAAGACTCTACTCTTGGTGGCCATCACCTCCTCTCGAAAAGGTTTCAGAACTCCAGGCTCTGATGTGTAAAGAACTGTACATAGTCTTTCACAGAGACAGGGTGAATCTCGTCTGAACCCCAAATTCATGCGAAGGTGGTATCTGTACTGACCCTGAACAGGATATTAACCTTCCAGTATACTATCCTAACTCTTCCAATCCGGGTGAAGCACTGTTGCGCACCCTTGATGTTCATCGCATTTTGCGATATTATCTTCACAGGACTCGCTCCTCCAGGAAATCGGACCAGTTGTTCGTTTCTTTCGAAAAGCGTATGTTAGGAGCTCCTGTATCTAAGCAGACACTAGCCCGTTGGCTAGTGCATTGCATTATGTTTTGTTATCAGCACCACGACAGACCACTTCCGGGTGCTGTTAGGGGTCATTCCACCAGAGCGGTGGCTTCTTCATTTACGGCACTGAAGAACGTTTCTTCAGCAGATATTTGTGCTGCTGCCACGTGGTCCTCCGTCCACACCTTCATCAGGCATTACAGCCTGGACATCACTTCCAGAAGGAGAGCAGGTTTCGGACTAGCAGTCCTGCAAGGCCTTCTCTCATAGATGTCCGCTCCATCTTATATATCTCCATCCGCCCTATCAGACCTGGGCCTATCCTTGGGTACTGCTTGGGACTCAGTCCTAATGGTATTACCTGCTGCAAGAGCTCCACCCTCGAAGACAGATAGTACAGTTACGTAAGAACTTACCGTAACAGTAGATCTTCGAGAGGAGCTCTTGCAGCAAGTGGCTTTCCCACCCTCCTTCCCCTGGATAGTTTAGGGATTATAATTAGTATTATTATTCTGGGTTTCCATCCAACCAGGATGCAGAATTTTTTACTATCTGGTTCTCCAAATTCTATCTAGTGGTCTCCTGGCAGGAAAACTGGGGTGGCGCCAGGACGCCCCCTCCTTTATGCCACGTAGGACGTCAGGCGGAGTCGACGTCAAGGGCGTCCCTGCCTCAGACTGCTAGCTACAAGTTTTCTGTGGGGTCCTGGTGCCTGCTGGCTTCAGTTCTAATGGTATTACCTGCTGCAAGAGCTCCTCTTGAAGATCTACTGTTATGGTAAGTTCTTACGTAACTGTACTTTCTTTCTGTGGCCTGGAGTTAGCCTGATGTCCCCCACTGTCCCATAAGGTGAAGGAGCAGAGTCTGTTGCATTCTACACAATGCTAAACAAGTTTGTTCAAATACAGCTGGATTTTTAATGTTAGTTTTGATGACCAGGAAAGGAGAGCTTGGCGAGTTTGCCTCTTTTCAGCCTCATCTGCTGGGGGGGGGTCAGTTCTTTTTATTGCAGAAGTATGTTTCCTTTTGGTGATTAGAACATTATCTATCTGATAGTGTTAGTTGTGATGCAAAGAGCAGAACTTTACCTGGCAGCTGACACAGATATGTTCCTCTGTGTATGTATCATGACCTCACTCACTGTGACTTCACAAGCGACTGATCTAGCAGAGGGGAAGTGGCCTTCCTGAGCAGTGATAATGTCACAGTGGGTGAGGTCACAATGCTGAGTTACGACAAGCAATACAACTAGCGATGTCAGCCTCCAGGCAGAGTACTGTTCCACAATTACACCTAGTACTGGCAGGTAGAAAATCTGATTAACAAATAGGAAATTAATTGTACCATGGATATAAAATCTAAGCATTGACTACTATTTTATTCATTTTCTTCCCCTGATTTCAAGGCTGCCCCCGTCAGCCACCCATCTCAGGGTCTTATCCATTAACCACCTGTAGGTGGCTTGCAAAGTGGGAGAGTACAGAGCCTGGGGGATGCGGGTGAGCTAAGGTTTTCCCTCCTGATTAAACCCCAGGGTATCAGGCATGCAGTGTCACACTTGCACTCCCACATTCAAGGCACCCGGACATGCTAGTCTGATGATGCCCTCACCATGCACTGTCCTGCCGTCGCTGCCATGCAGCCTCTATTAGATGGCAGTTGAGCAACGGGACCCCGACTCCGAGGGAGGAGAGCTGTTGTCAGACACTCAATCCTCCTTCTCCCGACCAGACCCTGAGCTACCCTGGTCCATTTTGGGCATTTACGGTCTGGCCGTTCACTTTACTTGTTTGTATTCTCCCAGAATTTGATAGCATTGCCATTGTATTACAATGTATTGTATTTATCTTCCAGATATCTCACTGTATATTGTGTGCTAGTCCTATATGTTGCTTGATGTATTATTTCTGTGTTGTCTCCCATGCGCCCCTCCCCCCAGGATGCATCTGGAATCGAGCAGTAGTCTGTTCAGTATTCCTTCCTGGTAAAACTTTTAAATAAATAAAATTTTCGAACCTGGATTGCCGGCCTGGCTTGTGGTATAGTAGACTACTTTTAAGACTTAATATTAATTTCAGGCAGTATACTAGCTCTGTAATATTTTGTCATCCTGCATTATTCCTATATATTGTTCCAGCGGGTGGATAAGAGGCTGCCTTCCTGCAAATTCTGGGGCCCCTGTGCTCCTTTCTGAGAAGCCAGGCTCCTAGCGTGCTCGACCTCTGCTGGCACCAGAGTAGGATTCTAGACTCAGATGCAAACCACAGTCTTCATGGCACCCCAGGTGTAGGCCCAGTATAGGCTCTTTGTCTTGAAAACACCCTCATGTGAACAACAGAGTGGGCATCTATATCTCTCAGGCCTCCATCCAGGAAGCCCTTACATAACAGCTACTATTAATGAGTGAAAGGTGAAGGTCTCAGACTGAATGTGGGTGCAGAGTCCCCAGACTTCCATTAATGGCCAATCTTTTCTTCCACACAGAGAAATCGTTACGAGATGTATGTAAAACTACTGGCCGTGAAGATCAAAGGCAATGACAGATGACATGGACAAGTGGAGGCAATCTACTTTGATGCAGCAGAAGGAAGCAGACTACTCTGCAGAAGTCCCTCCAGCCCATCACTGAATCTGAGCAGCAGCAGCCTGTCACTATCAAGGTGAAGCGCAACATATCAGGCGCAGGACCTACCAGAAGATCATTCCCAAGAGGCAGAAACACCTCCTGTAATGACAGTGACCTTTTGAGTTTCCAGTGCCCCCAATACCTCTGAATTGCTCCTCAACCAATAGAGGACAACTTCCTCAGATTAGCGTTATACAAGACTTGGTATCTCTGTACAGACAGTGCCTGCTGTTAAAAGAAAAAGTGCTGGTGAACAGTGTGGGGCAACTCCCTCTTCTGATGGAACTCTGCATTGTGTAAATAATTATGCCATTTCTCACTAAATGGACAGCTGAGAGCTATGGATCCCATCAACTCCCTGTATGGTGGGAATTAATGCGGGGAAAAAGAGGGATGTCTTACATCACATGGAAGCTGTGAGGGGCATGAATTCCACTATATGTTGTGGCACAGAGGGGGACTCGGGGAGGGGGGTAACAAGAAGGATGTTTATATCATAAGGTCCAACTGATGGGGTATGAATTCCAGAGCAGAGTGTGCCCACAGGACAGGGTGTGTGTGTGTAAGTGTAAAAAAAGGTGTTCTATATATTGAGGGTCAACTGAGAGGTTTGCTTCTTCTTGCAGACCATCTGGACTGTAGTGTCACCAAAGCCACAAAGGTTGTACAGCATCTGCCTCCCCACCCCACACCTTCTGTAAGGGAATCCTGCAGAAGCCTGTTTTTAAGGGACTGTACAACTCTTTTTCTCTTTCCATGTACGGGTACATATGATAGAATGCTGCCGTCTCTACGCCTCTCTGTGTATGGGGACATGTGATGGTGCTGTCTCCATGCTTCTCTTACTATAACTGTAATTTAAGGTCAGAAGGGACTCTAGGTCCAGTGTGTCCTCCCCCTCCACTTCACAAGCAGGGATGCAGTAGGTATGCTGTACAAACACGTACCAATTTATAAGATTTCCCTACTCACTCTACTACCCTGTGTATCCTGTGATTCCCCTGGAAGGAAGAAATTTGTCTGGGCTTACCTTAAAGGTTTATATTGTCTTCATGTCTACAGTTTCTCCTGGTAAACTGTTCCATATGTTTACCACCCTCTGGGAAGAAAGTGTCTCTAATGTTACCCTGAATTTACCATCCCATGAGCTTCAGAGTGTGTCACCACATCCTGCTGCAGGACACCAGATCAAACCTCTCTGACTGTTGGATCTCATCAGTCCTCCTGAGTGTATAAAAGACTAAAAAACATCTCCGACTGTTGGATCTTGTCAGTACCCCTTTGGATCTCATCAGTACACCTGAGTGTGTGGGGAAAAAACAGGTCCCCCTCACTCTCCTCTTCTCTAGGGTGGACAAGTTAAGGGCTTTCAGCTTACGTAGACACATAGTGTCAGCAGAAAGAGACCCAGAGGCCTGTCCAGTCTGTTCATTTCCATGCTGGAGATGTCACAGTATGAAATTCTGATGGTAAGATAACCTTCACATATAATACTGCAGTTATCGTTACACCACGGTACTACAGAAGAAGTAATATTTGCACGAAAAAGAAGCCTCCTCAAACTCTTGCATCAGGGAGAGTTGGCATGGAAGGGACAGTTTTCCCTGAAAATAACAAAGAAAATTAGTTGAAAATCTCAATACCATGGTATACCATGAACCACGGTTATCAATACTGTGACTTCCGATATTGCAGTATACTATAAAACCATGATATCATCACATCCTTATTCTCTGCCTTGCTCCATGCTTGGTCTAAAACTGGCTTAGATTTAGAGATCCGATAGCCCTAGTAACAGATTGCCACCCTTCCCCAACTATCTCTTCCCTAGCTGCCTTTTAGGTCCCACTATTCCCTCACTTCAGCACCAGCTAAGTTTAAACCTCATCACCATCTAGGCATCAACCACTTCTCTGAGCAGTCTGTTCTATTTTTTCACCACCCGCTCACTGAAAACTTTTCCGTTCCTCTTAAATCTCTCCCCTTCAACAGTCTCCACCCGAGTCATCCAGTTACTGTGCTCTCATTCCTTGTGAAAAAGTCCTTGCAATTCACCCTGTTGATTGCTCACAGGAACCTGCATATCTCAATCATATCTCCCTTTTCCCTCCTGGCCACCAGTGTACACATACTGAGGTCTGCCAGACCTTCCTCGTATGACTTCCCCTGCTGCACCTCGTAGCGTTTCCTCATAGCTTCTTTCTCCTTAAAGCTTTCCCCAACACTATTGATCATTTTCATGACCATGGGTTGCACCCTGTCGACTGCTTTAATGTCCTTTATGAAATAGCAAGAATAAATCCACAGACCTCATTGAATGGCAGCCATCACATGACTGCATTCACATACTAATGATGCACAGTCAGAAACCAGATCTCATTGCGATGGCTGAAAAACCTCATTACCTACATAGAGCCATTTTATAAGCGCAATAAGCCACTCCAGGGTGTGCATTATAGGATTAATGCTGCACTTCCCACGGGCATAAGGACACTCTGCCTTTGGCCTCATGCCTTACTAGACCCCGGGGCGTGCATCGTTAATCCTTTAATGTACACTCCATTGTGGCTTATTTCTTACTTTTTTATTGAGATCAGAACTGCACACAGTACTGCAGGTGGGGCCTGAGCAGGCCTTGTAAAGTGTCAGGATCACGTTCCCTGAGCAGGCCTTGTGAAGTGTCATGATTACTTTTCCTAACCAGGCCTTGTAAAGTGTCAGGATCACTTTCCCTGAGCAGGCCTTGTAAAGTGTCAAGATCCGTTCCCTGACCAGGCCTTGTAAAGTGTCAGGATTACTTTCCTGACTAGGCCTTGTAAAGTCATAGAATCATAGAAGCTTGACGGCAAAGAACCATATTAGCCCGTCTAGTCTGCCGTTTTTTTCCCCCTACACCTCCCCTCCTGCCAGCCCCACCCTTCCCGATACTCAGCTCCATATGCTTGTCCCATGCCCTCTTAAATTCTTCCACTGATTAAGCTCTCACCACTCATCTGGTAGTCTATTCCAGGGCTCCACCACCCTCTCTGTGAAGAAATGCCCTCTCACATTGCCCCTGTATCTTTTCCCTTGCAGTCCAAGGCTGTGCCCTCTAGTTTTGATCCCCACTTTCCTCTTAAGTCAATCAATCAATCTTTATTTATTTAAGGCGCCTTTCTTAAGCCAAGGCGCCTTTCCAAATTACATAAAACAATAAATATTTAAAACAAGATTAAAATAATTAATCATTAAAAGCTTTGTTAAAAAGTTAGGTTTTCAAAGCTCCTTTAAAGCTTTGGACAGTCAGGCAATTTAGTACCTGATGAGGTAGAGAATTCCACAGGTCGAGGCCATAAAACTAAAAGATCTTGCCCTGAAGTTTTAAGTGAACCCTAGGAATCTCTAGCAATCCTCGTCAGTGGATCGGAGAGAGCGGGGGGGGGACAGTAGGGACGAAGGAGATCTTTCAGGTAAGCAGGTCCCTGATCGTGTAGGGCCTTATAGGTCAGCAAACCGACCTTGAAGGTGATTCGCAAACAAACTGGCAGCCAGTGCAGTCTGCGGAGCACAAGCGCTATATGACTGGACCTAGAAGAACCAGTCAGAAGCCTGGCTGCCGCATTCTGCACTAGCTGCAAGCGGCAAAGTTCAACCCCCGTAAGCCCTAGGTACAGGGCATTGCAATAGTCCAGGCAGGAGGTAACGAAGGCATGGACCAAAGTTGGAAGATCCTCTGGAAGAACCAAGTGCTTCACCCGGGCGATGTTCCTCAGATGATAAAAAGAGGTTTTGACAACCGCTGACACCTGAAATTTAAAAGTCAGGTAATCGTCAAATACAACGCCCAAGTAAACCCTCTTCTCCCACTTCATTGAGCCCTTTTACATATTTAATAGTTTCACTCATATCTCCCCTTTCCCTCCTCGTCTCCAGGGTGTACAGATCCCGGTGCACCCCTTCAGGTCGACACCTCGACCGTGTAACATGAAAAAAGACCATTACGGCGACAATCGCTGCAATGGTCCTTTTTCCGTGTTTCACTTTCCCCCAGTGTTCTGCCCCCCCGGACCAACTCCGAACTGGAGTTGATAATCCTAACACTTGTGGAACGGGCGGCACAATACCTGCGTCGGTATTGTGCCATCGCTGTGCGGGAGGTCGGCATTTTCACTGTCAACCTCCCTTGGTGCTTCCTACAGATCCAGTTCCTTACACCTCTGCTCATATGACTTTCCCTGCATACCCTGCACCATCTTGGTTGCCCTTCTCTGAACCCTCTCCAGTGCATCTATATCCTTGCAGAGATGAGGCTTCCAGAACTGAACCCCTTATTCCAGGTGCAGCCTCACCATGGCTTTGTAAAGGGGCATTATTACCTCCCTCTTTCTGCTTGTAATGTCCCTGCCTATGCATGCTAACATTCCATTGGCCTTTCCTGCCACCCTGCTACACTGGATTCCTACCTTAAGGTTTGAGGAGACTATGATGCCCAGATCCTTCTCCTGTTATGTTACTTAATTTCCTCTCCACCTAGGGTGTGCCCTGCTCTTCTGTTCCTACTCCCCAAGTGCATCACACGCACATCTTGGCATTAAATCTCAGCTGCCACGTCCCAGACCATTTTTCAAGTGTCTTTAAGTCCTCCCTCATGTCCTCCACCCCACCCCTCCCCCACCCTCCCCAATATCACTGATGTAGATGTTGAAGAGCGGACCCAAAACTGACCCCTGTGGCACTCCACTCTTCACCCTCGCCGTCCCGGAGTGCACCCCATTTAGCACCACCCTCTGAGTTCTTCATGACAGCCAAGCCTCCACCCAGCTTGTTATTTTCTTACCCGCTCACCAGCTTCCTATGGGGGACAGTGTCAGAGGCCTTACTGAAGTCCAAATAGGCCACATCCAATGCCCCCGGTCAATTATCTGAGTCACCCAATCAAAGAACTGAATTAGGTTTGTCTGGCAAGACTTCCCCTTTGTGACATCATGCTGTCTGCTGTCCTGCAAGCCACTCTCCTCCAGGTAATCCACCACCTCTCCTTGATTGTGCCTCCGTTACCTTCTGCCCCTCTGATGTGAGGCTGACTGGTCAGTAGTCCCCCTTCACCACCTTACTACCCCCTTGTTTAAAGGCACTACATCTGCCCTCTTCCAGTCCTCCGGCAATCTCCCCATATCCAGGGATAAGTTAAAGAGCCTCGTCAAGGGTGCGGCCAACTCCTCCTTCAATTCCCTGATCACCCTGGGGTGTAACCCATCAGGCCCTATTGCCTTGTCCACCCTCAATCTATCTAGCTGTGCCCTAACCCTATACACAGTGAATGGGCTCAGATCCACCCATTTGCCCTCCTTCCCCTTCAACTTTAGCTCAGGTCCCCTACTGTCCTCCTCATCTGTGAATACCGAGCTAAAGTGCTTATTTAATAGCTCTGCTTTTTCACAGTCCCTTTCAATTTCATTTCTCCCTCCTCCCTCAGCCTAGTAATCCCTGCCTTGCCCTTCTCCTCTCCCTCACATATCTGAAAAGGTTTTATCCCTTTTTGGCCTTTTTCTATTTTCTCCTCAGTATCTGCTTTTGCCCTTCTGATCTTCTTCCTGCCATACTCCTCTTTTCCCTATACTCTTCCTTATCTTCTTCGCTGAGTGTCCTGAAATTTTCTGAAAGCCCTCCTCCTTTCCCTGACTGCCCCGCAATCTCCTTTGTAAATAAGCGGTCTCCTCCCCTTTTGCTCTTCCTAACCTTTTTTATGCACATTTCCCGGCTTTCAGTACCCTCCCTTGATAGCTTGCCATAACTCCTCCACTGCCCCTATATTCTCTGTACCGTCCATTGTTTCCCTTACTATCCTTCTCATCTTGTCAAAGTCTGTGCATCTGCAGTCCATGACTGTGGTACTGGTTTCTTGTCTCCCTCCCTGCCTGCCCTGACCCTGAACATTACCGCTGTAGGCGCTGTTTGCCCGAAGTCTCCCACCTACACCCTCCACAATCTCCCGTTTGTCAGGACCACATCCAGCAGGTTGTTGCCCCTTGTCAGCTCCCAGACCAGCTGTTGAAGGAATACCCCTGAAGCGCAGCTAGTATCTCCCTGCTCCTTGACGATGCTGCATCTGGGATTTCCCAGTCTATGTCTGGGAGGTTTAGGTCCCTTACCAGCAGTAGTTCTTTTAGGGCCAGCCTTATGACTGCCTGAATTAACTGTTGATCACCCTCCTCCCCTTGCATAGGTGGCCTGTATACCACCCCAGTCGCAAGGATTCTCCCATCCTGCTGCCTAGCGTTACCCACAGTAGCTCAGTCTCCCTGTCCTCCACTTGTCCTTCAGTTGCACTTATGCCTTCCCTGATGTATAAAGCAACTCCTCCCCCTTCTTACCCTCCCTATCCCTTCTGAACAGTCTGTAACCTGGGATAGTCATTTCCCAGGTGTGCAGCTCTGTCCACCAGGTCTTGCTTATAGCTACTATATCTAGTCCTTCGTTCCCCATGATGGCCTCCAAAGTCGGCTCCTGGCGTTGGCTGCTGAGCCCTTCCACCAGGTTCCCTCTCATCCCCCCTTCTCTACTCTCCCTCATGCCCAGCATTTTAGCACTATCCTGGGGGGAAGGATGGTAGCCCCCCATTTCTCCCGCCTCGTAGTCCAGATACCCCCCCAATCTAGTTTAAATTGTAGGTTTCTTCTATGAACTCTCCTAATTTGCTTTTTATTACTCCCTATTCAGGTGCAGTCTGTCTGGAGCAAATAGGCTTTCATCCCCCACGTGGATCGCCAGTCCCCTACTAACCCATACACCATGTGCTTGCACCACCCCACCATCCACTCATTGAACTCCTTAATCCTCAGTCTCCTATCAGTACTTGCCTTTGGTACTGGCAGCACCTCAGAGAAAGCCACTGATCTGAACCCCAGACTGCTGCAGTATCTAGCAAGTGCTCTAAATCTTGCCTGCACCTCCAACAGGATTTTTCCCACCAGGTCATTTGTTCCCAGGTGGAACATCAGGTGTGTTTTCTCATCCTGCTGTTTCCCCCTTGAGGGGAGTTGGTGAATAACCTCCGCTGCCGTCTTGTGTGGCACATACTCAACCCATACAGTGCTACTCTTGTCCCCCTGTCCCCCATCTAATTCCTTTTATTATAGAGTGCCCAACAAGTAGGACCCTGTTCTCCATCATGTTCTGTTTGCATTTCCCCTTCTATCCTTCTCGCAACCCCTTCCATTTCATTCCCACCCTGTTCTCACTATCCCCTTTCATCTCCCGGTGTACTGTCTTCCCCCTGCGCTCCCCTAGCTCCATGCTCCCAGCAGGCATTTCCTGCTAGGCTGCCCACCTCTGCCCCACCATCCGCAAGCTTTTTCCTTCTCCTTTGATTTTTGCTTGAATTCCCTGGATAACTTTCCCCTTTCCCAGCCCCATCAAGCCCTAGCCCTTTTGAACCTGAGCTCCCTGTCACCCCCCCCCCCTTTTTTGGGTTTGCCCTTTCTGGAGTGTGTCCACCCTGTGCCCCTATCCCTATGTTTACTACCCTCCTTGTTGTTTCCTGAAAGGGCATCCCCCTTTTTCAATTTTCTTTCATCTTCCTTTGTGCTTGCTTCTCCAGTGTCCCCTGGACACTCTTCAACTCCACTTTCCTGATTTTCTCCCCCATTTAGTGCCCCTAGTGGAGCATATCTCGTTTTCTGCTCCAAGCCCACTGCCTATATACACCTGCCTGGGGCTCCACCCCTTGCTTCCTCCTCCCTTGCCCTCTGTGCAGGCTTTGGACCTTTATACTTAACCTCCTGCCATTCCCTCAGGTTTCCCTTGTGCCCCTTGCTGCCTCTATCTGGGATTCCTGTAGCCCCACTAGAGCCATTCTCTAGCCCTTCTACCCTGCTTCCATACTCCCTTGTTTTCCTCCACTCCCCATGGCATCCTCCCCTGCCTATTTCTGTATTTGCTCCTTGTCCCCTTACAGCTTCCCTTTTAACCATTCCTTGTCCCCTCACAGCTCCTCCTCTAATCTCTATTGCTCCCTCTGTGGAACCCCTCCTGTCCTCCATTATCGCCCTCCTTTCTCACTGTAGTGTCCATCTCACGTCCTCCCTCAGCTGCGCAAGCTGCCTACATACTATACAACCCACTTTCCGAACTATAGCCAGTACCATGGCCGGCCCACAACCGGTGCATCCCACCATCTTCCCAAAGATGCCCCAGCCATTGTAGCCTTGGGACCATGCTTCGGACCTGCCCCCACCCTGCTCCATTGAGCCCTCCAATTTGTACACCCTCCCCCCCATTTTCCTTGTGGCTTATTGCAAGCTTTAGGTTTCAGGCCCTAATGTGAAAATTCCGCCCACTCAAAATATCAGTATCCGGCCCCTGTGACTTTCGATTGCAGACCCTGAAACTCCTGCAGCTCAGATTTCAGGCCCAGAAGCAACTTCCGAGTTTTATGTACTGCAGAACCAAATAAACAGTACCCTAAAAACACAGTGCTTGGAGCTTTTTAGATCCCAGACACAGAGATACACTTATAAACAGTGCCCTAAAAACACAGTGCTTGGAGCTTTAGATTTCGGAAATCCCCACGATTTTCCCCTGATTTCACAGAACCATTTATAAACATAGAAGCCCCATAAATTTCACATGACCTTAGTTTTTGGGGATTTGGGGCACCAAAGAAGTCCCAATTATACCACAGTACCCCATTTCTGCTCCAAGAATGCTACAGTACCTTATTTCTGAGTTTTGAACAGTCCCAAAAATATGCCCAGTACCTTAGCACAGCAGAAGTGTCAGGATTACTTTCCCTGAGCAGGCCTTGCGAAGTGTCAGAATTACTTTCCCTGAGCAGGCCTTGCGAAGTGTCAGAATTACTTTCCCTGAGCAGAGCCTTGTGAAGTGTCAGGGTTACTTTCCCTGAGCAGGGCCTTGTGAAGTGTCAGGGTTACTTTCCCTGAGCAGGCCTTGTAAAGTGTCAGGATCACTTTCCCTGAGCAGGCCTTGAGAAGTGTCACGATTACTTTCTGTGCCCTGCTAGTCGCCCTTGTTTTGATCCACCTCAGCATTCTGCTGGCCCTCTTGACTGCAGCCACACACTGCTTGTCCTGCTTCAGCAACGTGTCTGTTATGCCCCCCCTGGCCCTTTTTCTCCCAGGCTGTAGCAAGGGGAGCCCCACACAGTGTGTAGGGCCTACCTCTTTTTTTTCCTCTAGAAAGACCAATTGCCCAGCTTGTTCAGGTCCTCCTGGAATGTGTCCCTATCCTCAAGGGAGTCCACCACCCTGGCCAGCTTAGTGTCATCCCCGAACGTAAGCAGCCTGCTGGAAACCCCGGCTTCCAGATCGTTGATGGAGGTGATGAACAGCAGTGGCCCCAGCACCGATCCCTGAGAGAGAGAGATGAGCATCCCTCTTCATTATGATTAGTGCCTGCCATCCATGACCTCTGCTTCCTGGTATACACCACAGTGGTATCCCATTACCAGTGCTGGTGACTAGGGCACGGAATGTGGGCACAGGCATGAGGCACATCACATGCAGGCGGTCGGTGTTTTTGACAAATCTACTAACATGAGCACTGTGCCAGTGGCACTGTTCTCTCCCCTCCCATGTGTGCCCAGCTGGGGGGGCGGGGGGTATATATGTTGAGGCTGTGCCAGGAGCAGGGGCCTTCATGGACACATTCGGGACACAGATTGCTACATGAGATATGCGATCAGGGGTGACTCAATTTCCTGTTGCCCATCTAGCCTCGCCCCTTTGTCTGCACTCTTATTTACAAAGCTCTCTTTGTGCACTGGCGTGGGTGAACGAAAGGCTTTGCTGAAGTCAGAATAGACTGTGTCCACAGCACTGCACCTGCCTGCCTCCCTGGTCAGCCTTCTAAGAAGATGATCAGCTTGGTTTGGCATAATCTACGTCTCATAAAGCCATGCTGAGAGGGCATGACCCTGGGCCTCAGCAAATTGCACCCTGTGTTGGGCATGTGATGTGACTTACTGTCTCCAGGCTTCCCTCTCCATGTGTGGGGACAAGTAATGGGATGATCCTGCCTCAGTGCTTCTCTCCATGTATGCAGACACAAGACAGAATGGTGCTGTCACCATGCCTCTATCCCCATGTATTTGGGCACGTGTTAAAATGGTGCTGTCTCTCTGCCTCTGTCTCCACAGATGTGAGACACATGTTAGAATGGTGCTGTCTCTATGCCTCTGTCTCCACGGATGTAGACACATGTTAGAATGGTGCTGTCTCTGGGCCTCTATTCCATGGATGTGGACAATTGGTAGAATGGTACTATCTCTATGTCTCTATCTCCATGGATGTGGACACATGTTAGAATGGTGCTGTCTCTATGCCTCTATCTCCATGGATGTAGACATGTGCTAGAATGGTGCTGTTTCTATGCCTCTGTCTCCATGGATGTAGACACATGTTAGAATGGTGCTGTCTCTAGGCCTCTATCTCCATGGATGCGGACAATTGGTAGAACGGTACTGTTTCTATCTCCATGGATGTGGACACATGTCTCAAGGCCCCTATCTCCATGGATGTTGACAAATGCTAGAATGGTGCTGTCTCAAAGAGCCATGGATGTAGACCACGTGCTAGAATGGTGCTCCTCTAGCTCCATGGATATGGACACGTGTTAGAAGCAGTGCTGTCTCTATGGCTGTATCTCCATGGATGTGAACATGTGCTAGTACAATGCTGTCTCTAGGCTTCCATCTCCATGGATGTAGACACATGCTAGAATGGTGCTGTCGCTAGACCTTTATCTCCATGGATGTGGACACATGCTTGAACGGTGCTGTCCCTAGGCCTCTATCTCCATGGATGTGGATACGTGCTTGAACGGTGCTGTCTCTAGGTCTCTATCTCCATGGATGTGGACACCTACTGTAACAGTGCTGTCTCCATGCATCTTTCTCCTCTATGGAGACACATGATGGAATGCTGCTGTTGTCTTCATGCCCCTTTTTTTCTGAATGGGGGACACATGATGATATAGTGCTTTATTCTATGCCCCTCCTTCTCAGTATATGGAGACATATAATGGGACAGGGCTGTCTCCATGCCTGTCTCTCTATGCATGGGGACATGTGATGGGGTGGTGCTGTCTCCATGCCTCTCCCAATGTATGGGGACAAATAATTGAAAGGACCTGTATCCACGCCTCTTTCTGTATCTCTCCATGTATGAGTATGAATGATGGGATGCTGTTGACGTGTTTCTCTCAGTAGACACATGATGGAAATGTGCTTTTTATGGCTCATTCTCCATGTAAGAGGGCACATGATGGGATGGGTTTGTCTCCACAGCTCTCCATATTTGGGGTTCCTGATGTGGTGGGTTTGTCTTGACTCTCTCTCCATGTATGGGGGCAACATGATGGGGTGGGTCTGTCTCCATGACTCTTCATGTATGGGGGTACATGATAAGGTGGGTTCGCCTTCATGACTCTCTCACCATGTATGGAAGCACATAGTAGGATGGGTCATTTCTCCACAATTCTCGCTCTGTACTCTGGGAAGGTATGCCCCGCTCCATGCATGGGATGGCACCAGGATGACACTGTGTATGGAACACACCCTGCTATATTTGTGTTATGAGACAAAATGTGATATGTGCAATAAAAAAAAGACAGCCCATGACATTAGAACCATGGATAGCCTGTGCCGAAGCGTACCAGTGTCACAAAATATCCAATTCTTTGACTGTGTTAATGAATAGAATCTGTTTAATAAAAACCATGCTGAGGGCATTAGTGTGACTGTGTTAGTAAGGTGTGAGCCAATAAGCCCTATGGGAGTTGTTCTGTGCACTTGAGATGAATTGTGGGGAGGTAACCCCGGTCTGGCATGAATGATGTCCTGAATCCTTCTACTTAAAGGCTGTATGTTTGTGTGGGTGGGTGGGGTGGGCTTCTCTCCATCTCCATCTGAAACTGTGTGGAGCATATCATTTCAGCTGTCCTCCTAGAGGGCACGCTCAAGAGTACTACTGGACATCATACTGTTCTGTGTTGAATGAAGGAAAAGGTCTAAATTATCATTTTTAGTATATTTTTATATAAATGTATAATATTTTGTGGAGACTGGCGTGTGGAAGATCCCTTTCAGTTAATTTCAAAAATAATATTCCAATCAGTGCTCAAATTTTACTTTCTGAATGCCTGGCTAAAAGGGTCACCTGGTTGCCAGTTGGACTGCCCTGAATTCAGGACTTGTGTGCTTCAAGAAATCCATCCAAGTAGAAAAGCATTTTCATTTGTCCCATTGGTCAAGTCAACATTACCTGAGCTGGCCTGAGATGTTTGTTGCCATGGGCAACAAGACAAGCTTAAGTGTAGAGCACAATTTGCAGTGCCCTGTGGTCCTTAATTCCAAAGATTTATGGGCACAAGATAGCAGAAATTCTTTTGAGAATGGGGCCAGAGGATTTTAGAAGCATCCCACATCATTCTGTAGTGTGTGTGTACGAGGGCTACTCTATGTGGAAAGTTCAGCTTTTAGGGATGGGCAGGCATTATCCTCTGTTTTCATTCTTCAGTTTTTTTTATTTTTTATTTTTTTGTTAGAATTATAAGATCAAGGGCCTCCCAACTCTGGTGTGGCTGTTGTGTTTGGTTAAGTGATGCCAGATGTAAGGATTTGGAGCCTGGATCATTCCGTTCAACCTGACTTTCTCTTTCTTTTAAATAAAACATTTTTATTTGATATGGACAGTTGAAGCAGCCTGAGATACATGTTAATTTATTGTTAACCAAAGAGACTGTTACACAGGCATGCAACAGGGGTACCGCTGTGGTGCTAATTCTGTACAGAGAAATTAATACACAGGTGTGCAACGGGTACCACGGATTCCATACTGGAAGATTAATACATAGACAGTGCAGCAGGGGTACCACGGATTACATACAGAGAGATTAATGCACAGTCACACAACAGTGGTACCACAGATTCCATACAGAGAGATGTTAATACATAGCCTATGACACAGGTACCATGGTGGTACTGTTTACATGCAAAAATTCATAATCTCTTGAACTTGTTTTATTTAGAAGTGTTTTAAACTGTTAGTTGTATGTCTGCACTTATCACTGAATTCATACATTTATCTTGCAGTTTATTTTTTGTTGTTTGTGAAACAAATTAAGATTTATAGTATTTTGCAAATAAATTTTTAAAAGCATCTCAACGGAACCCAACAGCAAAGGTCATGCTATCATTTTTTCTGTCTTTTAATATTTATACATCTGTTCCAAGTGGCAATAAATAACATCACAAAAGTGTGTAAATAAAACTGAGACAATGTGGTTGTAGGGATTAGAACATTGGTTTAGGAACCAAGAGAGTCAGGTTTGAATCCCACCAGTCATATACTCACTGTGTGACACTGCGCACATTATTTAATCTCCCAGTGTTTCAGTCCATATCAGCTGTAATATTGGGAGCAGCAGGACCCCTCTGAAAATGACATGCTACATCTCGGGTTATGCGATTTGTCATAGTGGCCTGTCACTTTGGACTGGAAGCAGGTTGGAAAGTGTCAGACACTCCGTTCTGGTGCAGTGGATGTGTGGCATCAATATCTGAGTGCCCAGGAGGCAACAGCATAATGTCAGCCTTTGATGGGTGGGGGGACCTCTGGTGCCTTTACACTGACTGTGATATTGCGTGCTTGTGCATAGAACTAGTGGGAAGGCAGCTCTTAGGCACAGGGCTTCAACACAAGTGGGAGGCAGTATAGCGCAGTGGTTTAAGGCTCTGAGCTGCAAATCTGGTGACATCTAGCAGACCAGACCTGGGTTTGAATCCCACAGCTTCCACTTGCATACTGTGTGACCCTGAGCAAGTCACTTAACTTCCTTGTGCACCTAGGTTGCACCTGTAAACAAGCTTTCAGCTTAGTGTGTGTCTCCTGGTTAAAAAAAGGATCTGGAACCCTTCCTTGTTCTCCTTCACCTGGAAGGATTTTGTTGTCCCTGAGAGAGGGACCCCCATGGGAGGGATGACAGTCTACATGAATTTGGTGAGCAGTGGTTGGTCGGTCGGGGCAGGGGGGGGGAGTCCGGTGTTTGGTTGTCTCAGTCCATGATGGGAGTGCTGTGTCAATTGCAAATGAAATGTAGAGTACAGTATCACATGTTGCCAGCAGAGGGAGCTAGTAGCAAAATTTGAACAGACTGTAGGCTGTAGTCCCATAGCAAAGGCCTCTGTGTACAAATAGTTACAGTATGTTAGAAACATAGACTTTGACGGCAGATGAGGACCACTTGGCCCACCCAGTCTGCCCATTTCCCTACCTATTAGATAAGCTGCAGATCCTAGTTAACCAGCAACCTATTTCCTCCTACCCCCCCAACCAGAATTACCTTATGTCTGTCATATGCATTCTTTAATTCCCACACTGTTTTTGACACATGACCTCCTCAGAAAGGCCGTTCCATGTGTTCACCACCCTCTCCATGAAAAAATACTTCCTCAAGTTGCCCCTGAACCGTCCCCCTTCTATCTTCAAATTGTGCCCCTTTGTTCTTGCGCATCTCTTTTTCTGAAATATGCTACCCTCTTAGACTTCTAATTCCCTTGAGATACTTGAAAGTTTCTATCATGTCTCCCCTCTTTCTCCCCTGTCCTTGAGGGTATACATGTTAAGCTCCTTAGTCTCTCCTTATGAGCTTCTCTTGCAGACCCTGCACCATTTTAGTTGCCCTTCTCTGGGCTGCCTCCATCCTGTCTATGTCCTTGCGGAGATGGGGTCTCCAGAACTGCATGCAGTACTCCATATGGGGTCTCACCAACTGCCTGTACAGAAGAATAACAACCTACTGTTTTCTACTGGTGATGCCGCTCCCTATGCATCCCAGTATCCCCCAGCCCTCCTTACTGCCTTCTCACATTGCTTGCCTACCTTTATTTTTGTTTTTTGTGTTTTACTTTAATCCTTTGATTAGTCAAGGATTCTTGCTCAGTATGTTGTGAGCACCTTTGGAACAATGGAGCTTAAGACTTTGGTTCCATAAGAGATGGTAACATTTTACAGTTTGCATGTATTCAGTGGAAGAGTGAGGGAATCTTTCTGGGTTCATAGAAACACAGAAGGTGTCAACAGAAAAGGACCGTAGGCCCATCTAGTCTGCCCTATTCTCCCTGCCTAATGCCACACCCTGGACCCTGTTTGGTCACAGGTGTCCCTCCCTCATCTCGTTTATTATACCCATGTACCTATCCCACGCACGCTTGAATCTCCCCACTGTCTTGGCCCTCACTCACCTCCTGGCAGGTCTGTTCCAGGCATCCACCATTACTTGTGAAGAAAGGTTCTTGTTTGATGTAAAAATATTTCACTTTGTGAGAAACAAAGGTAAAAGTTACTGTACAGCAGTATGATCAGATCCAGTAAGGTTGTGGGCCCAATACTGCTGGCACTGATGGGGCTCCCTGTGGGAGATTAGGGTTACTACCATGAGCACTGAGCTCCCATTACTGGATTGGGGGGGAGGTAATAGCTGGTTAGGCCATGGGAGAGGTTACAGTGGTGTTGGCTCAAGAATCAGGCCCAGGACAGAGGTAGGCTGCATTCCCTGGTGCAACACATTAATAAGTAAATGAACTAAAGACTTTGATATTCTATTATGGGTCCATGGTGACTCCTGCAGGGAGATGCTGGGACTGCAATAGCTGAGAGCTCCCCCACAGTCAGTGCTCCTACACCATTGTCTACAGTGACTCCTGCTGGGAGAGGCTGGGACTGCAGTAGCTGTGAGCTCTCCATAGTCAGTGCTCCTATGCCATTACCTAGAATGACTCCTGCTGGGAGAGGCTGGGACTGGAGTAGCTGTGAGCTCCCTCACAGTCAGTGCTCTTGTACCATTACCTGCAGTGACTCCTGCTGGGAGAGGCTGGGACTGCAGTAGCTGGGAGCTCCCCCACAGTCAGTGCTCCTACACCATTACCTGCAGTGACTCCTGCGGGGAGATGCTGGGACTGCAATACCTGGGAGCTCCCCCACAGTCAGTGCTCCTACACCATTACCTACAGTGACTCCTGCAGGGAGATGCTGGGATTGCAATAGCTGGGAGCTCCCCCACAATCAGTGCTCCTACACCGACCACCTACAGTGACTCCTGCTGGGAGGCTGGGCCTGCAGTAGCAGAGGCTCCCTCACAGTCAGTGCACCTACACCTTACCTACAGTGACTCCTGCTGGGAGGCTGGGACTGCAGTAGCTGGAGCTCCCCCACAGTCAGTGCTCCCACACCATTACCTGCAGTGACTCCTGCTGGGAGGCTGGGACTGCAGTAGCTGGGAGCTCCCCACAGTCAGTGCTCCTCATACCATTACTCTGCAGTGACTCCTGCTGGGAGGAGGCTGGGACTGGGTAGCTGTGAGCTCCCCACAGTCAGTGCTCTTACAACATTACCTACAGTGACTCCTGCTGGGAGAGGCTGGGACTGGAGTAGCTGTGAGCTCCCCACAGCCAATACTCCTACACCATTACCTACAGTGACTCCTGCTGGGAGAGACTGGGACTGCAGTAGCTAGAGCTCCCCCACAGTCAGTGCTCCTACACCATTACTCACAGGTGACTCCTGCTGGGAGATGCTGGGACTGCAGTAGCTGTGAGCTCCCCACAGCCAATTCCTACACCATTAGCTACAGTGACTCCTGCTGGGAGATGCTGGGACTGCAGTAGCTGTGAGCTCCCCACAGTCAGTGCTCCTACACCATTACCTGCAGTGATTCCTGCTGGAGAGGCCGGACTGAGAAGCTGTGAGCTCCCCCCACAGTCCTGCTCTCACCATTACCTGCAGTGACTCCTGCTGGGAGAGGCTGGAAATGCAGTAGCTGTGCTCCCACAGTCAGTGCTCCTACACCATTACCTACAGTGACTCCTGCTGGGAGGGCTGGGACTGGAGTAGCTGTGAGCTCCCCACAGTCAGTGTGCCTACACCATTACCTACAGTGACTCCTGCTGGGAGATGCTGGGACTGCAGTAGCTGTGAGCTCCCCACAGTCAGTGCTCCTTCACCATTACCTACAGTGACTCCTGCTGGGAGAGGCTGGGACTGGAGTAGCTGTGAGCTCCCCCACAGTCAGTGCTCCTACACCATTACCTACAGTGACTCCTGCTGGGAGAGGCTGGGACTGGAGTAGCTGTGAGCTCCCCCACAGTCAGTGCTCCTACACCATTACCTACAGTGACTCCTGCTGGGAGAGGCTGGGACTGAAGTAGCTGTGAACTCCCCCACAGTCAGTGCCCTACACCATTACCTACAGTGACTCCTGCTGGGAGAGGCTGGGACTGGAGTAGCTGTGAACTCCCCCACAGTCAGTGCCCTACACCATTACCTACAGTGACTCCTGCTGGGAGAGGCTGGGACTGCAGTAGCTGGGAGCTCCCCCACAGTCAGTGCTCCTACATCATTACCTACAGTGACTCCTGCAGGGAGATGCTGGGACTGCAGAAGCTGGGAGCTCCCCCACAATGAGTGTTCCTACACCATTACTCTAGTGACTCCTGTTGGGAGAGGCTGGTACTGGAGTAGATGTGAGCTCCCCCACAATCAGTGATCCCACACTATTACCTACAGTGACTCCTGCTGGGAGAGGCTGGGACTGGAGTAGCTGTGAGCTCCCCCACAGTCAGTGTGCCAACACCATTACCTACAGTGATTCCTGCTGGGAGATGCTGGGACTGCAGTAGCTGTGAGCTCCCCACAGTCAGTGCTCCTACACCATTACCTACAGTGACTCCTGCTGGGAGGCTGGGACTGCAGTAGCTGGGAGCTCCCCACAGTCAGTGCTCTTCACTCATTACCTACAGTGACTCCTGCTGGGAGAGGCTGGGACTGCAGTAGCTGGGGCTCCCCACAGTCAGTGCTCCTACACATTACCTGCAGTGACTCCTGCTGGGAGATGCTGGGACTGCAGTACCTGGGAGCTCCCCACAGTCAGTGATCCCACACCATCACCTCAGTGACTCCTGCAGGGAGATGCTGGGACTGCAATAGCTGTGAGCTCCCCACAATCAGTGCTCCTACACCATTACCTACAGTGACTCCTGCTGGGAGAGGCTGGGACTACAGTAGCTGTGAGCTCCCCCACAGTAAATGCTCCTGCACCACTGTCTACAGTGACTCCTGCTGGAAGAGGCTGGGACTGGAGTAGCTGAGAACTCCCCCGCAGTCAGTGCTCCTACACCATTACCTACAGTGACTCCTGCTGGGAGAGGCTGGGACTGGAGCAGCTCAGAACTCCTACCCCCCCCCAGTCAGTGCTCCTACACTACTATCTACAGTGTCTCCTGCTGGGAGAGGCTGAGACTGGCGTAGCTGTGAGCTCCCCCCACCTCACCCCTCCAGTCAGTGCTCCTACACCCTTACCTACAGTGACTTCTCCTGGGAGAGGCAGGACTGAGCACTCAGACCCCCAGTCAGTGCTCCCACACCATTACCAACAGTGACTCCTGCTGGGAGAGGCTGGGACCGGAGCAGCTCAGACCCCCCAGTCAGTACTCCTGCACTGTTACCTACAGTGACTCTTGCAGGGACACTTTTGTTGCTATTCAAGAAGTATTACTTAGAGTCATTTTCTTGTAATTTTATAATATATTGTTTGTGTTTTTTGTTTCTATGTATTTTTACTTGTATACTCATATGTAAGCCTGACCTCCTGGCTGACCATATAAAAAGTACTGTGGTGCCAGTGGTCTTACCTGGTAAATAATCAAATAAATTACAATTAATAGTAACTTGTAAGCCCCCCACATTCAGTACCGCTACACAATTGTTTACAGTGACTCCTGCTGGGAGAAGCTGGGACTGCATTAGCAGTGGGCTTTTGCAGTCAGTGCTCCCACACCATTGCCTGCAGTGACTTCTTCTGGTAGAGACTGGAACTGCAGTTGTCACAGCCTCCCCCCACCGACAATAGCTGCCATTATTCATTAGGGAAGAAGTTGATTAGCCTTGACTAGCCCAGTAATTTTGACTCCTGTTTGTCTCCATGTGTTTGTGTGTGTCCGAGGGAAGGAATGCACAATCAGACCCAAATTTGTAATCATCAAACCAAACTGAGCTAAGGAACCCTGAATGGTACACCACACCACTCATCATGTCCTTGAGTTTCCTAAAACTCATTAAGTAATTAAAAAGGCAGGGTTAAGCACTCATTAGGGCCTTCTTCAGGGAGTGGCTCTGTGGGATACTAGGCCTCTCCAGCACTTTAAGAAAAGCCAGCTCGGACTCTCCAGGAAGCCCAAAGAAAACTTTACAGAAAGGAGAAAAGAAACTTTTGTTCCGGGTGGCTGTGCTTTGTTTTCATAAACGGCTGAACATTCTACATTTGCAGCTCCACTTCTAATTGCCTGCACTTTTCAAAGCCAGTTGTATTCCTGGGGCACCGGCAGCTCTCTGTGTTTGTTTTTTTCAAAAAGCTCTTGTTTAACTTTAAATGGGTTTTGGATCTCAGTTGGATGCACAACAGGCTTGCTAATTTTTCTGAAGTTATCTTTTGTTTTTTTTAACAGGAAGTACAGTTTCTGAAGTCAGTGGCCTGGTCCGACTGAAGTGGCACCGTGATCAGCAGCCCAGGTTTACCACCTCACCAGAGGGGCGGCAGTTCCATTTATTATTAATGTCCTTTGCTGAGGAGAATGGAGGGTCAAGTTACAGGAAGAACACCTGTGAAGAGTGAATGAATTTGGCATTTGAAGTGGATTGGTGTTCTTAATTGACTGCAGAAGGCCTTCCTGATGTGTTTAACACCTCCAAGGAGATGGTTAAGAAACTACACGGGCAGCAGTGATAGTTGTACCTCTTCAATCTTTCATCGCCGGAGTGTGGGACACCTGGCCTTGAAACATGATGAATTGGAACAAAGCCTCAAGTCATAACAGGAGGATGACAATCGGAGAGAGAAGCCAATGCTTTCAGTATAGATAAGATCGGCTGTTAAAGACATGGGTGATGAAACCTGAGACAGCACCCTTCTCATGTGGAATAGATGAGGTCTTTGAGTGCCGGTAAGACAAATCATGTCCCACCTGATGCTGGACATAAGAGGTATGAAACGCTACAGTGTTGAGTTACAGCAGTTGCTCCAGACCTTGGCCAGACTAGGCAGACACCCCAGTAATATTCTGCCATTCCATGCTGCGCTCCAGCAGTGACACAGTAGCGTCCAACGTGGTCAGGTTGAAATTCTGCCTGCATGCCAGTCACAAGGTTTCTTGGAGTCTCCAGTGTTGGGCAACACCTTCTCATGTGGGACACTGGACTATGAGTGTTATACAGAGTTGCTTCCATCCGGCGGCAGCGTTGGGCGGTACTAAATTCTTGTAGTCCTATAATCCTATCCCATAGTGAAGGGAGGTGCTGTTCTGTACAGGACAGAGAAAAGGGCCTGTGGATGGTAGAAATAGACACGCCATGTAATGAGGATTTCTCAAGAGGCCTAATGACAGCTTCTGTCAGATTAAGCCCTTCCACCAAAGTCATCATGTAACCTGCAACAGGAGATTTCTAAAGATGGTGTTCTGACATCACCCCAAGTGATGAGGATTCTGGGATGGGGATACATTCCAGGATACTAGTGCTGTGTGCATAATGGCCAAATTCTGCTCCTGCTGGAACTCTGCCTCAGGCAGATGCAACCTCTCCCCTCAGGCAGGCTGTGCACAACGGTTTGAATCACTGTCCTGGAATGGGGGCAGGCATGGCCCAGGGTAACGCTTGTGTCTAGGGGTATCATTGCTCACTGTGATCTCCCTTTCTTACCACTGTTTCAGTAGTTGCTTTCTGCTTGAAGGATCTTGGGGCACTGCTGAGACCCTGCCATGTTGGAATAAATAAGTACCTGCACTCTCAAACATCCAAGCACTCAATATTTACTGTAAAGTTTGCTGAAGTTCATTTGTACAGATAATAAGGGATCCAAATATCCGCATTTGTTTGCTTGTAATTCATAATTGATACAGTTCCATATTTATCACCTCCTGACCCTATCCTCAGGCTGTCATGAGTGAACCACTCCCGTTGAAATGAATGTTAACCCTATTTCACCCCCAATGAAATCCAGATTCCTGCTTTCTGCAGTAACACTCTCTGTCCCTTCCTTACATGCACAGTGATGGCCTCTCCGTGTCCATCAGAAAATAGTTTTGCACAGTGTGCTTCATGAACAACCTCTCTGTCCATCAGAAATAGCTTTGATACTAGCTTCATGGACAGCTCTCTGTGCCCATCAGAACATGCTTTGTACAGTGTGCTTCATGAACAGCTTCTCTGTGCCCATCAGAACATGCTTTTGTACAGTGTGCTTCATGGACAGCCTCTCCATGTGCCCTATCAGAACATGGCTTTGCACAGTGTGCTTCGTGGACAGCCTCTCCGTGCCTATCAGAACATACTTTTGTACAGTATGCTTCATGGACAGCCTCTCCATGTCCATCAGAACATGGCTTTCCACAGTGTGCTTCGTGTCCATCAGAATATGGCTTTGCAAAGTGTGCTTCATGGAGAGCCTCTCTGTGCCCCTCAGAACATGGCTTTGCACAGTGTGCTTCATGGAGAACCTCTCCGTGTCCATCAGAACATGGCTTTGCATAGTGTGCATCATAGACAGCCTGTCTGTGTCCATCAGAACATGGCTTTGCATAGTGTGCATCATAGACAGCCTGTCTGTGTCCATCAGAACATGGCTTTGCACAGTGTGCTTCATGGACAGCCTCTCCGTGTCCGTGCCCATCAGAACATGGCTTTGTACAGTGTGCTTCATGGACAGCCTGTCTGTGTCCATCAGAACATGGCTTTGCATAGTGTGCTTCATGGACAGCCTCTTCCTGTCCATGCCCATCAGAACATGGCTTTGTACAGTGTGCTTCATGGAGAGCCTCTCGTGTCCATCAGAACATGGCTACAAAATGTGCTTCATGGACAGCCTGTCTGTGTCCATCAGAACATGGCTTTCCACAGTGTGCTTCACAGGTGCCTCTCCGTGTCCTGTGAGCTCTGTTCCCCACGTTCTACCGGGTACTCTCATTAGCATCTATAAAAGCAGAGGCTCTGCTTTGTGGTTCATTAGCTTTTTCAGTGCTCCGACAAGGCATACATCTCTAATTGTGAGCTTCTAGGATCCCAGAGGTAACAACGGGGATGACACTTCTTTTGCCAGAACCCTCCAACCCTGCTACTGTCCTGATCCCAGCTAGGGCCTGCTGGAACACATCTCACATACCCATCTGTGTTGCCTGGTGAACTGCTGATCCACCTGCTCAAGTCCCTTCCATGGTGGGTCAGACCTTAGGCACTGCTCCATAAGGGATTCAGCTTCTGCCCTTTTGCCCTTCAGAGGGTGCTGCTCCATTATCTTGCTACTGTAAGCCTCAGAGTGCCTCGCCTGCCATCTTCAAGTGTGACAGCTCTACACAGGCCAGTCTCTGGGGTTGAAACCCACTAGGATCTCTCCTGATGTCTTCAGGGAAACCCACCCCAGGGGTGCGACAACTCTACACAGGCCAGTCTCGGGGCTGACCCCACCAGGATCTCGCCTGATGTCTTCAGGAAACTCACCCCAGGCCAAGGACCATCCGTTGGTAGATCTTCCTTAAGGTACTCACACCTCCTGGTGGTCCCTTACTACTGCCCTCTATGGGTAGCAGCTCTGACATGCCCCACAGTTCCTCCAGCAACTTGGGATCTGCCTCTGGTGCCTGGGCTTCATCCCTGGTAGTCACCAGGGTCTCACTCGCTGTTCATAAGACACCTTCAAGGTCTCGGGGTGTCCTGGACTTCATGTCACTTGCAAGGTACTGGGAGTGGCTGGCACCCAGCTCCTGCTCACATCATGCAACAAGAACTCTTCTCTTCCAGTGCCCCAGGCCTGCACCCAGCAGCCAACCCCCACCAAAGCCAAAACCGGGCACCAACTCTCCCTGCTGCTGTGAGGCGAGAGCAGCTTGGTGGGCACTGGCCAGTGCCCACCCTCCTAGGCACTCTGGATGGCACTCATGGAGGCAGTATAGCATAGTGGTTAAAAGCATCGAGCTGCAAACCTTGAGAACAGGACTTGAATCCCATAGCCACCACTTGCATACTGTGTGACCATAAGTAAGTCACTTCCCTGTGATCCCAGGATGCACGTGGAGACATGCCTCAATTTAGTGTGTTTTTCCTGGCCACAAATTGTAAATAATGCCCAAAGGCACCCTGGCACTACCAGCCTTTTCTAGGAGCATGGATATGTTGTCCATCCACACTGTTTGGCATTGTCCCCTTCCACTTTAAATCTGCTGGAAGTCTTCAAGTTGGTTCCTCCCACCCACCCGGGTGGTATATATGTCGGCTCCACCCCATGACTCCAGATCTTCCTTTCTGCTGGAAGATACAGATTGCCTCCCTCGTGCTCTCACATTTTGTAGACCCTGGCTTTCAAGTCATCGGTTTTACCGAAATTGAAACTTGTCTGAGTTAGCGATCGCGCTTTTGCAGCATCGATCATGGAGAAAAAATCTTCACCGGGATTTCGCCGGTGTCCCTGCGGCCAAAAGATGTTGCACACCAATCCCCATCTCACATGCGTCTACTGCCTAGGTGTCGGCCATGACACCTCGTCCTGCAGTTATTGCTTGGCCTTCCATCCCAACATCCTGGACGACCACAAGGCAAGCCTGAAGCTGGGGAGACCAGAAAAAAGGAACCTCCGGTGAAGTCCAAGGAGGCTAGGTGGGCAGTTTCCGCGGCCGCGGGCTCCGAAGAGCAGCTGGCACGCATGCAGGCGTTTGTGGAAGAAGACACTCCCTTCCACCAATGAAGCTTCTTTGTTCCTCTCAACCTAGGCTCCACCTTTACTGGTTCTTTTAAAAAGTTGTGCCAGTCTCTCCCCACCAGGGTGAGGTGCCCTCGGGCTCGCACTTCTCCGCTCTCGGAAGGAAAAGGAACGCCGTCTTCTTGGAAGCGAGACGATCTTGACGAGAGAGAGGTCTGAGTCCCAAGAGCATGCGGTCTACCTCGGTCGAGATCGCCTCCTTAGCCACCGGCTTTACAGATCTCCCGTGTGGCCAGGGAGACGAGAAGTGGCCAACAAGGTCGAGGTAAGCCATGACCCGATCAACCCTGTCACCGACCGTGGCGGATTCCTTAGAACGGACTCAGATCCTAGTATTTCCTGATGAGAGACCCAGCCGCATGGCGTCCCCATCATGGACCAGTTCCGGACCCTCGGGTTTCATTGATCCCTCAGTGTCTCCCGATCGACCGAGTTGGCCTGCCCGATCTCGGTCGAGTCCCAAGGACTCCCTTGGCCGAATGATCGAGGAAGAGCCATAAGTGCTCTAAGAAGGCGGCATACAGGTCATCCTCATCCTCCTCCGGATGAGGGAGAGGCTCAGCCCAGGCTCGTTGGCACTGAGGGACCTTATCAGCAACAGCTGATCCTGACCGGGCAGGCCCGGCTCCGCCGCCCACCCGGCCATTACTTTCTTTGCCTCCCAGGCCCGGCTAGACCCTCCAGAACCAAACTCTGGTTCCTCTGCCCGTCAGGCCAGCCTGTCCACGGTTCGGCCTATCCCAGTCTCTCCACCTATTGAGGTGGAACGCCACCTAAGCAGCCTACAGGAAGGGCTCTTGAAAGGACCGACTGACACTGGACTTCCCCGCGTCTGTCGAATCCCAATCCTCAGACCGCCCTCGGCGGATCGAGGAAGTGATTTAGGTGAGACACGCTGTATTCCAACTCCTTGGACTTGGATGTCACCAGGCTCCACTCTCATACTGGGGATAAGTCGTCTGTTGACACAGGGATGGAGGAAGGCCCTTCCCCCTTCCAAGGGAAGGGTATGTCTCATTTCTGACTCCACTGGAATGCCCTTGGAATCTATCCAGAAAAGGGGAGTACTCTCTGACAGATATTCTAAACAGGGGATACCCGATGGAGGCTTTCCAGTGGCGAAGCCATCGTTGGCCCGGCCCTTGAACTTGGCAGCACCCAGCCTCATGCCCAGCACCATCTGCCCACATGGCCCGCAAGTACGCCGGTGCCCATGGGGTCCCTTGCGGAGTTCACAGAGCACCTCTCCAGCCGAGTGCCTGGTGACCGCCTCTGTGTTCAGGCATACTGGGAGTTTGGCCACTGACGACCTCCAGACAAAGTACTAAAATATGGACCACACTGCCTGAAAGATCTCGCAGCCCCTTCTGTGGGCCTTCATCAGGCCAGCTGAGCTGTCATTATGGCACACTTCTCTCATGCCCTTCTCGGGTCATTGGGCAGTCCTCCCTCATCTCCCCGCAGACATGCAGACCACAGTCAAACAGGTCCATGACCAGGGCCATGTTGTTGCCAAACAGCGCTCCAGATGGCTTTGGACATGAGTTCTGTGCCCTTTCTGATGGCTGCCATAGTGGCCTCTCACCGCAGAGTTTGGCTGAGGCTTCCTCCTTCAGCAGATACTCAGCGCAAGCTTGCTGGCGTGCCTTTCCTGGGGACCGACTTGTTCGGTCCAGGAGTGGCTGGTCACCTACAGTGCATAGAGCAGTCCAATGCCACCTTGGACGCCACTTCTGCCAAGGGTTCTTCGGGCAAGAACCAGCAGAAGAAGAAGCCTTTTTGGCACTCTTTCCCTGCGGTCCGGCAGCCCTCCTATCAAGGGGGACAGCAGCATCAGCATCAGCAGCAGGCTCAAGCTTGGCACCCTCGGCCCAAACCGGGACCCCAACAGGCCCACAAAGGAGGCCGAGGCTCAGGTCCTGGAGCCTCCTCCTCCAAGTCTGCCCAGTGACGGGATGGGAGTTGCCACCCCTATCTCCATCACGCCAGCTCTGGGCCCTCCCGTGGGGGGTCGGCTCTGCCACTTCCTATCTGCCTGGTCTGCTGTCACTTCAGACAGGTGTGTTATCAAGGTGGTCGGTGGGGAACTGCCTCTAGAGTTCAAGCAGTACCCTCCAAGCCAAGCCAAGCCCTCAGGAGGAACTGATTTCTGCACACACCCAGTCGGCTCTTCAAGACAACGTAGCTCAGCTCCTCCTCAAGGAGGCAGTAGCTCCTGTGGCAGATCCTCCAGCAGATCCAGCCTTTGTCTCCAGGTACTTCCTGGTGCCCAAGGGGACGTGGGGTTGGCACCCCATTCTAGATCTCCACGACCTGAATCAGTTTCTCAGGTCTCGCACCTTTGGGATGGTCACTCTGTCCCAGATTATACCATCCTTGCAGCAAAACATGTAGTTCTGTTCACTGGATCTGCAGGATGCATTCTTTCACATTCAATCTGTCCATCCCATCAGCGGTTCCTCCACTTCAGGGTCAGGGGCCTGTTGCACGGTCCAAGCCATACGTTCGGCCTGTCATCAGCCCATGTGTCTTCACCAAATGCATTGCAGTGGTGGCGGCCCATCTCGTGCCGGGAGTCAGAATCTGCCCTACCTCAATGATTGGCAGGTTTCACCCAACAGGAGGTGGAAGGTCCAGGGATCTAGCCCTCAGACCTGCTCCCAACTCAGCCTCCTGATCAATGAGGCCAAGTCAGAACTCGTGCCTTCCCAGGTGATGGGCTTCATCGGGCAGAGCTTGACTCTTATCAAGCCAGAGCCTGGCTTCTGGCAGACAGGGCGGAGGTACTATCCTCCTTTGCCCAGTCATTTCTGGTTGGGCACTTGTGCCCTGCCCCTGACTTTCTGTGCCTTCTGGGTTACATGGCAGCATGCACCTCAGTGGTCCATTGGGCCCGGTTGCACATGCGCCCCCTCCAATGGGAGCTGGCCACCCAGTGGACTCAGCGATATGGCCATTACAACCAGCTGATCACTGTAACCCAGAAGATGTGGGACGATCTCCAATGGTGGACTGCCCCAGACCAGTTGCAGGAAGGATCCCATTTGTCAGCCTGAGCCAATGGTCGCCTACGACCGATGCCTCTCTCATAGACTGGGAAGCCCACATGTGGGACAACAGAGCCCATGGGTTCTGGACCCTGAGTAGTCCTGATGGCACATCAACCTGTTGGAGCTCAGAGCAGTCAGACTGGCACTGTCAGCTTTCACTCCTCAGCTCCGGGGTCAAGTGGTTCAAGTCCAGACAGACAATACCATGACTTGTACTACCTCAACAAACAGGGGCGGCATGCACTCCCATCTGCTGTGCAAGGAGGCGCTCTGCATCTGGGCCCCGTAAGCCGGTTGGAGGCGGATCTCCTAGCCATCCATGGCTGGAGCCTCGAACCAGCTGGCGAGCGCTCTCAGCTGCATAGGCCAGACATCCCACGAGTGGTCTCTCCATCCAGAGGTAGCTTATAGCCTGTTCTCCCATTGGGGTAGACCAGTGGTGGACCTGTTTGCCTCCAGGGAAAACGCCAACCTGAGGCTGTATCATGCCCGCCCCCTCAGCAGGGCTCACTGCAGGGGGATGCCTTCTTGAGGCCTTGGACCCCAGGCCTCCTCTGCCTTCTCTCCATTTCCCCTGATCCACAAGGTATTAATCAAGGTGAGGAGGGACAAGGCGAAGGTGATTCTGGTAGCCGCAGACTGGCCGCGCCAGTTCTGGTATCCAGATCTCCTCAGCCTCAGCTGCAGGCCTCCTGAGCGGCTTTGCATATGCCCAGACCTATCTCTCAACCAGTGGAAGGTCTTCCACCTGGACCTTCAATCCCTGCACCTCACAGCCTGGTACCTGAGCTGCTAGAGTTCCAGGCTTTGGGTCTTTCTGAAGATGTCTACACCGTGGTGGAGGCATCTAGAAAGGAATCTACCAGGAAATGTTACGCCTTCAAATGGAAAAGATTTTCCATTTGGTGTCAGGGTAAGGGTCTGGACCCCTTATCCTGTTCTGTGACTAACATTCTCGACTATCTTTGGTCTCTCTCCAAAGGGGGTCTATGGTCTTCGACCCTTAGGGTGCACCTGGCAGCCATTTCTGCTTACCGGGCACGGGCCGGTCAGCTGACATTGGTGAAGGAGACAGTGGTCAGGCGCTTTTTCAAAGGCCTGTATCACATATCCTCTCCGGTGCGTGAACCTCCATCTCCGTGGGATCTGCTGCTGGTTTTGGCAAAGCTCATGGGCAAGCCATTCAAACCCATACACAGGTGTGAGCTGTCACACTTGTGGAAGACGGCCTTCCTGGTGGCTATCACGTCAGCCAGAAGAACAGGGGAGCTCCAGGTGCTTTTGGTGGACTCTCCTTATCTGGTCTTCCACAGGGACAAAGTTGTCCTGTGCCCCCACCCAAAATTCCTTCTGAAGGTGGTTTCAGAGTTTCACCTTAACCAGGTGTTGACTCTGCTGGTTTACTACCCTAGCTACACCTCAGACACCGAGTACAGGCTCCATACTTTGGACCTGAGATATGCTCTCTCCTATTATAAGGAGAGGAAGACAGATATTCGTGGAGAGGTTCGCCAGCTGTTTGTCACGCTGAGGCGCTTCTGGCAGACTTGAGCGTAGCGTACTATTGCAAGATGGATTACATCATGCATAGGTCTCTGCTATGAGTTGGCGGGCAAGAAGCCTCCCAGAGGGATAAGAGATCATTCTATCCGCCATACTGCTGCATCGGTGGCTGCTTCCAGGGACATCCTTATCCAGGAGATCTGTCGGGCTGCTACCTGGAAGTCAGCAAACACCTTTATCACCCACTACCACATCGACCTTGAGTCATGCTGGGATGCTGGTTTTGGGGCTTCAGTTCTCCAATATCTGTTCCCTAAGTAGGGGGTGTGCGCCTTGCCTCCCTCCTTTCAGAGAACTGCTTGGAGTCTGCAAACAGTGTGGATGAACAACATATCCACACTCATAGAAGAACAGGTTACTCACCTGTAACAGTAGTTTTAGGAGTGGTATATGTTGTTCATTCACACAGACCCACCCGACCTCCCCGGCTGCAGATGCACACAACCTGGCTTCCAGCGGGCTAAGATCTGGCGTCATGGGGCGGAGCCGAGGTATATACCACCCAGGTGGGTGGGAGGAGCCAGCTTGAAGACTTCTGGCAGATTTAAAGTGGAAGGGGACAATACCAAACAGTGTGGATGAACAACATATACCACTCCTAGAACTACTGTTACAGGTGAGTAACCTGTTCTTACTGGCCATGCCTGCTGTTCACAGAGTGGCACTTTGCCTAGGATGTCCCAGTCAGCCCCCCGTTAGTCACTCTGAGGTTGCCTGCCAGGTGAAGGCAACCCACTATTCCCAACTGACTCATGACTCTGCCCCAGACTTCAGAACACAGAGTGCCTCAAGGCACCCTATTTTATCTGCTCTGTAGCTCCTCCCCATCTGTGCCCTCTGGGAGGATGATGCCGGAATGCTAGTCCCCACTGGCAAACAGCCACCTCCCCCTACTGTTGGGAGAGGGTCATTACACAGACTAGGCCTTTTCTACTGCAAAAAGTCAGGAAAATATTGCCAATTGTTGCAAAATTCTGCAGAACATAGCAAAATTCTGCAGTTTCTACTATTTTCTGCAGAACACGTCTCCACATTTTAACATACAAAACCATGGTTCACATTAAAACCCATGGTTTACTTTAAAAAATCCACTCACTTGGTGAAACTCAAGAGTTCACCATGAAATTCCACCAAGATTTTGGAAACAGAATTGCGATTCTGCAGATGGAATTCTACATTATGCAGTTCTACTGGAGACATTGGGTTTCCAGTGCAGTAAGTTTCAGCTCTTGTGAAATTACAGTTTGTACTATATGTAGAGGGTAGGTGCTGTAGAATTTATCTGTTAAAAGCATTATATTGTACAGCCGGCTCACCAGTGCAGCAACAAGGCGTCCGTCTGTGGCACCGACATCCCGGGTTTGGGGACGGACTCAGAAGTCAGAGGGCCGGCCAGGGAGAGAAGGATTGAGCGTCCAGGGGACTGCTCTTCTCTGGGGGGAGGGACGTTGAGTGTCTGGCACACTACGGATTCCTGGCAGAGGCCAGGGGCTCCACAAATGGCCTGCGCCGTCACATATGGGGGCGGGGCAGATACTAGGTGTCATTGCACATCCAAGGTACCAGCATCAGAAAAAGCTGGCCCCAGTATGGCGTAGCTTCCCACCATCCCGCTGCCTACCAAGGTCCGCTGGGGGGTCCCGCTCCCGTGGCCTTGGCCCAGATCCCGCCTTCCTAAGTGTCCGTTGGGGGGCCACTGCCCGGGGTAAGCCTGGGCATGGGGGATGGTGGCGGAGGGGCTGAGCTCGTTCGGGGATGGGCAAAAAAGAAAGCATATTCTAGTTAAAATATTTACTGAGTTTCAGAAAAGATCTGTATACCAAGAAACAACAGGAACTGAAGTATGAGATCTGCACAGCTATAATTAGACTGAATAGGAATTTCTTGGTCAAATTGTTCACATACAGAAAAGAATGGTGGGGAAAATACATCACAGTAACGGGAGGCCTGCGAGTGTACCCTGCCACACTATACCCACCCTGTGGATTAACAGGGGTTTCAGTCTCTAGTGCTGACAGTCCTCACATTTTACAAGTACTAGATACATCACACTTTGGGGAAGCCTTCACTATACCTGTCCCACCCTGTACCTGTCCCTCTGGATAAACAGAGGCTTCAATCTCAGTGCTGTCAGTCTTCTGCCTTTCACTGGCACTAAATACATTACAGTGTGGGGACTCCTACATTGTCTCTGCCCCCACACTGTACCTGTTACTGTGGATAAACAGGGGCTTTAGTTTCCAGTACTGTCAGTCCCTCACCATTCCACCAGTACTAAAATTACAGCGTGGGAAGCCTGTCCTGTGCCTGCCCTGCACTGTCCTTGCTTCTGTGGATAAACAGAGCTTTAGTCTCCAGTGCTGTCAGACCCTTACTTTCACAAGGACTAAATTCGTCACAGTGTGGGTAACCTCTGTCTCTGTGGATAAACAGAAAGCTTCAGTTACCAATGCTGTCTGTCCTCACCTTTCACCTGCACTAAATAAATCACAGTGTGGGTAAGCCTGTAGTGTCCCTGGCCCTGTGTATAAAATAGAGGCTTCAGTTTCCAGTGCTGTCAAAGCCTCACCCTTCACTAGCACAAAATACATCACAGTGGGAAGCCTGCACTGTACCTGTCACACACTATACATGTCCTGTGGGTAAACAGAGGCTTCAGTCTCCAGTGCTGTTAGTCACTTGCCTTTCGCAAGCACTAATTGTATCACTGGTTTGAAAAAAGCCTGCACTGTCTCTGGCACAATGAATAAACAGAGGGCTTCAGTTTCCAGTCCCTCACCTTTCACCAGCACTAAATCCATCACTTTGTGGTAGCCTGCACTGTCCCTGCCGTGCACTATCCTTGTCCTGTACTTTACCTGTCCTGCACAGTACCTGTCTCTTCACTGCCCTGTCCTGCACTGTCCCTGTCCTACACTGTACCTGTCTCTGCACTGTTCCTGTCTCTGCACTGTCCCTGTCCTACACTGTACCTGTCCTCCACTTCTCTCTGTCCCGCACAGTCCATCCTGCACTGTCTGTGTCCTACATTGTCCCTGCCCCACCTGTACTTGTCCTGCACTGTACCTGTCCTACACTGTCCCTGTCCTACACTGTACTTGTTCAGCACTGTACCTGTCCTACACTGTCCCTGTCATACACTGTACCTGTCTGCATGTATCTGTCCTCACACTGTTCCTGTCTCTACATTGTACCTGTCCTGTATGGTTCCTGTCTGACACTGTACTTGTCCTGCACTGTAACTGCCTCTGCATTGTACTTGTCCTGCACTGTCCCTGTCCCACACTATCCCTGTTCTGCACTGTACCTCTCCTACACAGTACCTGTCCTGCATTTTACCTGTATCTGCATTGCCCCTGCCCCACACTGTCCCTGTCCTGCACTGTCTCTATCTCTGCACTGCCCCTGTCCTGCATTGTCCCTGTCCTACACTGTGCCTGTCCTGCATTGTAACTGTCTCTGCACTATACCTCTTCTGCACTGTCCCTGTCCCACACTGTCCCTGTTCTGCACTGTACCTCTCCAACACAGTACCTGTTCTGCACTTTACCTGTATCTGCATTGCCCCTGTCCCCTGCCCCTGTCCTGCACTGTCCCTATCTCTGCATTGTCCCTGTCCTACACAGTGCCTGTCCTGCACTGTACCTGTCTCTGCACTTCCCCAGTCCTGCATTGTCCCTGTCCTGCACTTCCCTGTCTCTGCACTATCCCTATCCCTGTCCTGCACTGTACCTGTCTCTGCACTGTCCCTGTCCTACAGCATACCTGTCCTGCACTGACCCTGTCCTACACTGTACCTGTCCTGCATGGTCTCTTTCCAGGACTGTCTCTGTCCTGCATTGTACCTATCCAGCACTGTCTCTGTCCTACACTGTAGCTGTCCTGTACTATACCTGTCCTGCACTGTCTCTATCCTGCACTGTACCTGTCCTGCACTGTTCCTGTCCTACACTATATCTGTCCTGCACTGTCTCTGTCCTACACTTTCCCTGTCCTGAACTGTCCCTGTCCTGCACTGTCACTGTCTCTGCACTGTTCTTGTGTCTGCACTGTCCCTGTCTTTGCACTGTTCCGGTCCCTGTTCCGCACTGTCTTAGGCCCGCACTGTCCTTGTCCCTGCACTGTACCTGCCCTTCACTACACGTGTCTCTGCACTGTCCCTGTGTCTGCAACTGTCCCGCTCGTGCACTGTCCCTGTCCCGCACTGCCCCTGTCCTGCACTTTACCTGTCATACACAGTACCTGTCCTGCACTGTCCCTATCTCTGCATGATACCTGTCTCTGCCTGAGAACAGACAGCTTCAACCTCTAGGACTGTCAGCCCTCACCCTACGAGCATGAAATTCATCCATGAGCGAGGAATGGACAAGCTCTGCTGTGTGGTGTTACCCAATGAAGAATTGGCTGCTGTAATATGTAGTCTATGCCTCCTGCCACTCCTACAGGCCTACATGTAGTTCACCGCAGTGAATGTGACAGTGCATTGGACGTGATTAGCTCCTGTAATTCAGCTCTCCAACTCACATTGCCTTCCATCTCAGGATGCCCCTGGGGCCAAGAGACTCATCCCTCAGTGGTTGAAGGCCAAGGCCCATTTGTTTCCTGCCAACTTTAGAATCAACAGCCTGCAGCAGTGCTGCAGGTACTTTGACCTCCAACTCAGAAGAGGCTTTGCTGTTGTCACAGAGAGGAAGAATCAGAGATATGGCGAGGGATGGGGGTAGGGGGAGACATGGGGCAGAGACAACCTTGATGTTTTCAAGAGGCATGAACAGAGGTGTGGCATTGCCATAAAACAACTACTCCTGCATTTGACATAGCCATCCTCCTCCTCCTAGCATTCCATGATCAGTTTCTAGGCACTCGGATACCTCCAAGATGTCAGAGAACCAACTGATCCACAATGCCGCCCCCTCTCCCAAAGGGGCCCCTCCCTCCCATTGGCCTCACTCCCTGAGATCCAAAATCCACTGAAAAGCATTTCCAACTCAGATCTGGCAACTGACAGTAGTGGGATTTGAACCTACATCCTTGGAGTGCACTGAGGATTGATAAGCAGCAGGGCAGCACAGTGTTTGCATCCCACTGCACAGCTTATCAAAGTGAACCAACCTTCTGCATGAATGGAATAAAGGGTAGGGAAACTCAGAACTCAAACAGTTGGGGGAAGTGAGAACTGGTTGGAAAAAAGTGGTAATCACGGATCTAACATGGGATGGCAGATGGATTCCTGAAAATGTAATGGGGGCTGCTGCGATGACCCAACAGTAGTGCATCGAGCAACTGTTCAGGTGGCCTGAGTTTGACAGTAAGCCAGGCCCCCCACAGTTATGTGGCCCCAGGCTGTGGGTTCTGTTCGCATTAGCCCTTCAGGGGCTGCTGGAGGATGGTGCAGTGATTTCGTGCCACCTCTGTGGTGGGCCATGGAGCTCAGTCTTCTCCTCTGGGGCACCAAGTGGAGGCAGAACTGTGGGGAGAGAGAGAGAGAACAGTGAAAAAAACAACCACGTCTGTCAGTATGATGGCCACCGATACTCTTGAGCAGTGCGTCACAAGTGAAGCTGTCCCGTGGTGTCGGACAGTGAGGTCACCAGTGTACCTGATGGAGGGATGTACTGGGGGGACCTATATGGGAACCAAATTTAATTGGGATTCCTGAGAAAGAGCAAGCTTGGCCATCCTTCTACAGCCCTGTCCATTGATATCTGTATGCAGAATACAAGCAGCAGGCTACTAGATTATCATCAGACTCACCTAATGTTCCACCACATATGGTAGCTGGGAGTAAACAGGAGAGCCAGCGTGTCAAAAACCTGCACACTTGTTTGCTTAAAACAGCTATCCTTTAAAAGATAAGTATATCCCATCAAACTCTTCTTTTAGAACCTGTGACATTCTTCAAGTCATTTTATCTTTCTTCCTTTCTGTTTTTTAAGTGTAGCACGAGTCAATTACAGTGGAATCGCCTTCTAGCCAGGGGCCAAGGTCTAACCTCTATCTATAAGCTCTCAATCAGGACAGGTTACTTAGCTTAATGAAAAGACCAGCATTCACCCGAGGGCCATGCGAGGTTCGCATTTCCTGCCTCCTTTGTTTGAAGACTGTGTCTTATCGTCAACATCACCTGCAGTCGAGCCCAATGAACGCATCGCTTTCCCAGCATGCACTTGTGTGGAGATTGGAAACATGGGACAGCTGTCACAAGGGAAGTGGCAGTTGTCTGCTGATTGTTTTACAACTGAATCTGGGTAAAAACTGACATTGCAGTTTTGGGGTATAAATAAAGGACTCCAGATGAAATGGACTTTAGATTCTATAGTTCCTTGATTGGACTTGGAACATAAACCGAAAGTAAAGTACAGAAAACAATCTTTGTGTGATCTTAGGTTCAAGGTTCATGTTTGCTGGAAATGTACATAAACCTTCAGTTTTTCGCCAGAGACCAGTATCAAAGCATTCGACCTTTAAGAACTAGTGTACTGCCTGGAATTAATAGTAACTTTCAGAAATAGTTGTCATTTCTTATATCTGAAGTATTTTTCTTTTCTGTTTTGCTAATTAGAAGATTTCTAGTTATCGGCAGTACAAGGTGTGATGTGTGGAACAGCACTCTGCCTGGAGGCTGACATAGTTCGATTCCTCTCTATACATCATCAGCACTGACTGTGACATCACTAGTGACTGATACAAGTCATTCTAATGCTGCCTGATTGATAATTTGTGACACAGGTAACCAATCAGGCAACAGGGCTTATGATGTAACAGTGAGTGACATCACATGCTTATGATGTGTAGTGGGGGCACAGAACTAGATCTGATTTCAGGTAAAGCACTACTTTTCACATAACACCTAATACTGTTAGGTAGAAACCCACCTAATGAGCACAAGAAAAACACTTTGTACATAAAAGTAAGAAATGACTATTTTAGAAATTACTAACATTTTCTGCATGATATCTTTTTGTCAGTACTAGCTCTTCAATTTGATTCTGCTGTAAATGCATTAGACTCAGTTATAGTATTTTTTAATTTTTTTACAGTTTTCAGCAGGAAGGCATACAGAGCAGAGAGTGGTTTGTTTCCAGATGTGTTCATGGGGGAGAGGGAACAGGGAAACACAATATAGTTACAAAAGGATGCAATATAGCGCTACCTCCTCCCCCAGAAAGCAACAGTGGTCAAACATAGGTCAACAGATGTGCAACAAGCAGCAGTGTGCAAAACACAAGCGGTAGATGCTTAGTACTGAAGTTCTGTTGTGCCTCTGACATCTGAGGCTAAAACCTACCAAGACAAAAGTTTCATTTACAGTGGGATCTAAGGGCAGAGTTGGCAGATCACAGTGGTTACAATAACATATCTGAAGTACAATAAAGCAGCGAGCATACAACAAGACAAAGGCCTCAGCACCCCCAATGGCCCAGGAACAGGACCTCGTGCTGCCATGCATCACAACCCGGCTCAGGAATGGACTTGGTGGAACAATGATGGAGTGAGGCCATGGGCTAGAACAGCCGATGTGTGGCAGGGCACTCCATTTGTGCAGGGCCGGCCACAGATTCTGGTGCCATAGCAACACATGTGTTGCTGGCACCAGAATCCTGCCAGCCCTCCCACGGTGGAGTGCCCTGCCCACGCATTCCAGCCCATGGTCTTCACCCCATCATTGCTCCCCTGAGTTCATTCCTGAGCCGGGGTTGCATGCACAGCACCAGTGAGCTTACTCCCCTCCCCCCAAGTAGTGTTCTGTGTATGTACAGTGCTAACATAGCTTTCACTCAGGCCATGGGATGGAGGGAGGGACAGAGAGACACATGATAGAAAAACAGCCAGCCGCGGACAGAATGATGGCTTCAGGCTGAGACAGGATATATCCCTGGAATCAGAATATATCCTTGCTGGATGGGTGGCGGGGCAGGAGCACAAATACCCACAATATATGAAGAATCCCAAGTGCAGCCCACTGACAAGTGTCAGTTGCTGCAGTCTCACCTGCCTTCTGATGTGGCATCCAAGCTTGCTCCCAAGGTGGCTTCCAGGCTCACTCCTGACGTGGCATCCAAGCTCGCTCCCGACAGAGCATCCAAGCTCACTCCTAATGTGGCATCCATGCTTGCTCCCAACGTGGCATTCAAGCTATGTCCAGCAATCTTTATAAAATGGCTTCCATCAAACAAGCAGTCTGATTGGTCAAAACTGGTCACATGACCGTGCAGTAATTTAGCATTACTGCACCCCTGTCATGTTTTATTGCTTACTTAAGGTCTTACTAATCACATGTAAATTATGCTTGGTCAGACACCCCAATATTTTGGTGACTTGATTTTGTCTCTCTACCAAACAGTTGGATAAAGAGACCACCAAATTGTGGCTGTGTGGGTGCATTTATCCAACTGTTTGGTGGTATTGCTTCTAGGATCTAGTTGGGTTCATACTCCTCACTGGGTTCTTTATATTTCTTAGGTCAGAGGGCCAGGTGGGAACTTCTGCCAAGCATTGATTTTTTGTTTTGTTTTGTTTATTTATTTATTTATTTAGTGTGCTTTCTGAGTGCCAGTCCTCCAAGAGCTCAGCCTCTGACTCCACCAACCAACCCTGAACTTACTCGGAGTCGTGGTCCATCCAGGCTTGCCGCCTCTGAGCAGGGCTGTTGGGAAGGCACAGCCCCTATGGAAGACTGTACAAGGTTCTCAGCAGAAGAACCACCTGCAGGCCTCCCTGGCTTACCCCTCAAGGAAGGGCTGCAGGGCCAAGCTGCCGCAATGAAAATTTTCAGTCAGTCGCCGGCCAAGCATCACAGAAGGTAGCCTGGGGCATGGCGTGCAATGACTTACTGCACAATGCGTGAACGTCCGGCACACCTCCCTTATAGCTCAGCTCCAGCAGCTGTATTCCCCCCGGCCACCGCCAGGGGTCAGTCATACGCTGGTCGCTCTCCCTGGAGGAGGAGAGCAGTCCCAAGGATGCTCAATGCACCTCCCCCAGCCAACCCTCTGACGGCCCAAGTCTGGTCTTGAACCTGGGTCACCAACGTCGAAGATGGAACTCCAACCATACATTGATTTTAGCTATTCCCAGTCTTGAGCTGTGGTGCCGTACCTTGACCTCTGACCCCCAACTCACTAACATGCCTGGCCTGAGTCTCCACACTGCTCTTTAATGCAAACAGGGATGGCAAAAGGGGTTGCTATTGCAGCTGGCAGTCTTTTCCACTCTACCCAGAGGCATGCAATGCCTCCATGGTGCTGTTGAAACTCCACCCCAAATGGGAATCACCTTCCCCCCAATTTGGGAACAAACCAAAGTGTCCAGTGAGGTACAAAAAAGTGATTTCAGACTGAAATATGCCTCTAGCCTTATCAATAGGAGCCAGCTATGTTCTAGCTACTTAGTGACGCAGTTTATGAACTAGTTGGCCTCTGTCATGCAAGACCAAAGCAACATGTCTAACATTTTTTATAGTTTTGTTCTGGTAAAAAGAGTGTGTGTGTGTGTGTGTGTGTGTGTGTATATATGTGTGTGTGTGTGTGTGTGTGTGTGTGTGTGTGTCTGTGTGTGTGTGTGTGTGTGTGTGAGTGAGTGTGTGTGTGTATGTCTGTGTGTGTGTGTGTGTGTAGGTGTCATACCTCTCAAGTGTCCCTGATTTTCAGGGACGTCCCTGATTTTGCCTCAAAATTTTCCACTGTCCCTCGTAAAATGTGTGTTTTTGTGACAGAACAGTGGGGATTAAAAGCAGAAAATAATGTTAAACATTAAAGTAACATACTTGTTCTTCTTTAGAAAATGCATCTTAACACAAATCCCTTTATTCTGTCAGCTTTCTGAGTGAACAGCACCAGTTTTTAAGATGTGTCCCTGATTTGGGGTCTTTGTCCCTGATTTTTTTAAGCCTTGTCCCTGATTCATGAGGCAAGAAGTTGAGAGGTATGGTAGGTATGTCTGTGTGTGTATATGTCTGTGTGTGTGGTTGTGTGTGTGTGTGTGGTTGTGTGTGTGTGTATGTCTGTGTGTGTGTGTAGGTATGTGTGTATGTGTGTGTGTGGTTGTGGGTGGGTGTGCGTGTGTGTGTGTGTGTGTGTGTGTGTGTATGTCTGTTTGTACAGGTTGTTTAGGACCACCTTGCTTTACTGGCCATATATAGACCTTCTAATGTCAGCACTGCGAGCTAATCCGGCCTGTGAAAGCCAAGCTGCACTGTTCCAACACCAGCAATCTTACATTTCAAAGTTCAGAATCCTTACCAACAAACTTACATTCTGGATTTGGAAATTACCATTAATTACCATCCATTCCGGATTTCTAAATTATCATTAACAGTCATACATTCTGGAGTGTAAAGCAATTTTCTATTTTCCTCCTAGGCAATAAATGCTGGCATCAGCAGCACTCAGTTTCATAGTAGTGAAAACAAATTAAACTCTGGACATTTCATGAAGCGACCCAATGGACTGAACAACTAGTAAAAGCAGGTCTTGAAAAGGGTACTTTTTGAGCCAGAACCATGGTTCTGGCTGTGAAAGGGATTAGGCAACACACAGTGCCACCAAACAATGGCATAGATTGTGAAAGAGCTAGGCAATACGGGGTCCAATAATACCATGGAAATGTTTTACACACTGGAGCATGTTCAGACCCCTAGACCACCAGGGAGGACCAGAGTGGGACAGAATAAATCACAGAAAGCTTGCCCATAAAGTGGGCCATAAGGTGCTGGACAAGGGGGCTGGGGGAAGACTACTACAATAGTACCAAGTGCCAGAGTCATGGGACCATGGACCTGGGGGCACAGAACTGGAAAAAAATACTTTTTCATCTAGTTCTTTGCCTCGAGGCATGCCATGGTTGGACCCCTGCAGCACACAGTCTACCATACTAGTAGTTGCACAACCTGTGTCATCTCTAACATCTGGATTGTCAATTTGCATACATAAGCTGTGTACCACTATTGTGGGGGGGGGGGGATCCATCCACTGCAGATAGCTGCAGACGTTTGCGTATGGCAGTTTTGGTGGGTGGTTGTACAGGGAACCTCTGTGCACCCCTGAAGCCTGCCACGCCCCACCATGACTATGTATTGGAGCCAGGCTTATTTCCATGGCAACAGACTGTGATGTCATGAGCAGACACGTATGGCTTTCTGGCAGCACTACGTAGTGGAAACAGATGAAGTCGTAAGAAAAAAATATTCTGGTTTCATGAAAAGGTCTTCAGTAATGAAAAAATAAATCAATGTCCTGGGGCTAGATTCACAAAAAAATCGCAAAGCACAGCACAAACGTTTTGCATTGTGCTTTGCATTTGCACAAGCTTTCAAAATTGCTATTTACAGTCAGAGCTAGTTCAAGGCAGCGGTAACCCCATTACTGATAGTACCAACCCCAGTAAGCGCCACCCCAATATGCAGCCAGGAGTATGGCCCCACAATGAATAATGCAGGTGCACTATTTCCAGTTCATAAAAGCAGCCACGTAAATGAGCCCATTGGGCATGCAAGGTGCTAGGTGGCCATTTGTATGCCCATTATGGGTCCATTTGCATAGGCTAGGTGTAGCTAAGCGTGGGCCACCCAACCCCTGCCCAATACACAGCCACAGTCCCCGGTGGCTAGTGGTCCCTCCCCCACCGATCATCGGCCTGAGTAAAAAAAAAAAAAAATCCCTGATCGCTGGCTTGATTAAAAAATGACTGGTGGTCCCCTGCCCCCCCCCGCTGATCACGGCCCGAGTAAAACAAGAAATATATTTCTCTAGTGCTAGTGATCCCCCTGCCAATTGCCATCCCAATCAAAGAATTAAATATATTCGCTGGTCCGATGGTGCTGAGGAGTTGAAAGCTGGGCGTCTCACCTCATGCCTGCCTTGTGACCAGGGTCAGGGCGACCTCTGGTGTTGGAGGGTCGGCCAGAGGGAGGAGGATTTAGCATCCCAGGGACTGCTGTCCTCTGGAGAGGGTGGGGAGAAACACCTATGAACCTGCTGGCTCCTGGAAGGGGTTTGGGGTTGGTACAAGCCGCAGTGCAAATGGAGGGGTTGGCACAGGCAGACGCGTGACATGCAGTGTGTGGAAGCGTGTGCTGCTGCATCACTGATGTCCTTGCACACCCATGCTATGTGGGGATCCAGGAAATAAATAAAATAAATAGCCCCAATCCTCGGTGTGCATGAAGGTCTGTCCCAGCGAGTGCTACACCGGATGGTGCCAGGGAGTTCCCTCTGGTCCTGACCCCTCAGTCTTTCGCACTGTGGGGTGCGCAACATGACCTCAGAGAGGGTGAAGGTGAGGAGGTAGAAGCTTGAGCATGTGCCCAATGCGGAAGCTGCCTGGGACAGACCAGAAGAGGGGAACCATAGGACCACCCCCAGCCAAGGAGGTAAGGCAGCAGAAAGAAAGAAACAAAAAAAAAAAAAGAAAGAAATAGATTTTCCTGGTGTCCAGTGGTCCCTCCCCACCCGCACCCATGCCCGATGTGTATACCTGGTTTCCCTGGTGTCTGGTGGTCCATTCCCCACCCGATCACCCCACCTATATAACACTCTTGGTTTCCCTGATGTCAATGGTCCCGCCCCCACTGAGATTGCGGCAGGAGTGCAAAACAGTGAGTTTCCCTGTTGTCCTGTGGTCTCTCCCCCAACTCGATGCACGCCCCGTATAACATGGATGTTTTGCCCGGTGTCCAGTGGTCCTGCTCCCCCCCACTCATGCCCAGTGTGACTGCCAGTATTCCCTGGTGTCTAGCGGTCCCCTCCCATCCCCAACCCCTTGTAAAATGAACATGCATTCTCTGGTGTCTAGTGGATCCCTCTTTCCTATCTCTGATCGTCTGTAGACAAAATAACATCTATTCCCTGTTGTCTAGTGGCCCCTTCCACCATGGTAGGTAGTGCCCCACCACCCCGTTCCCCCCCATACCGACCCCGGGCCGGCGACTGGTACAGCTCTCCTCTCTCCACTACAGCCGGCCGCTGACTTGGCTGTCAACATGCGTGTGTACTGTATACAGTATGTGCTCAAGCTGTCACTCAGTGGCTTACTGTATACAATGCGATACTCATGTGACAGCTCAGATAGTGCCAGCTGTGGTGGAAACACAGAAGCTGTGCCGACTGCCAACTCGGGTCAAGATGGGGAGCAGGTGTTGGGGAACTACCTGCCATGATGGGAGGTGGAGGGTGTCGGTTTAGACACCGAGAATAAATGTTGCTTCATCTACAGGGACCAGGGATAGGAAGGTGGTTCGCTAGACACCACAGAGCTTATGTTCTTTATTTCACAAGGGATTGGGGATGGAGGCTGCTAAACACCAGGAATACTGGCAGACACATCGGAATAGAGGTGCGGGGGCGGGACCACTGGACACCAAGGAAACCTGTATGTTATAGAGGGCAGGCATCGGGTTAGGAGGGATCAGGAAACTTATTGTTTTGCACTTGCTAGCCATCACAGTGGGGGCAGGGATCACTGGACACCAGGGAAACCCAGATATATACATCGGGCATGGGTGTGGGTGGGGTGAAGGACCACTGACGATAAGAAATATATTTATTTTTGATCAGGATAGTGATCGAGTGGGGGTGGGGGACTAGGACCAGGGATATATATTTCTTGTTTACTTGGGCCAGCAATCGGCAGAGGTGGAACCACTAGCCACCAGCGACACTTGTGCTTTTTAATTGAGCTGTGATAGGTGATTTTTGGGGGCACTAGCACCAGGAAACTCCTTTTCACTTCGAGCCAGTGATCAGTGGGGAGGGACCACTATCCACCAGGGACACTTGTGTTTTAATCAGGACAGTGATCACAGCGGGGGGCACCACTGTAGTACCTCTGCCAAACCACTAGGGTTGCGTGGGATTAAGGCAAAAGTCTTGGTCAGCAGTATTTGCTTGCCGGCAAGGGACCCTCAAAGGCCCTTCTTGGAACAAATACTATTGTAACCCCTAGATGGCGCTATCCCAGGGACTACTACCCCTGCCTGATTTGCCACTAACAGGCTGAGGGCCTGGATCCAATGGTGGGTGCCTCCACCCAGAGGTCAGGGTTTGCAATAGTTAAACTTACTTGGTCACAGCCCTCTGGGACACTGCAACCCCCTTTCTTCCCACTAGTGGCCCACACAATATCAAATTACCTTCACAGTATACACTTACCCCAGAACTGGTTCAGGCACTGGGACCCCTGTAAAACAAGATACAGTGCAACAATCACAGTACAATATTTTAACATAGACAAATACCTCAGGCAGTATAACTTTGCTGAAACAAGCAGCTCTGATTTATTTAGGGGATATAACAAGGACAGGGAAATCAGGTTAATTAGCTTATCACTCTACTCATCTACCTATGGCTCTGTGCACAGGCCTATCCTATCAGTTACTGTCCCTGGTACCCAAGCCCTAGTGGCTAGTCCAAACCGTGGCAGCTGGTAGGGCCCTTTCACACAGAGAAAAGGAAAATTAAACAGTCAACAGTACAGTAATTCCATTTGGATTTAATGTAGCAATTCAACAGGGCGACCCTGAATTAGTACTCCACGACCTCCAAACAAGATAAGGTCCTTCAATGTCAGCAGGGCTACTCTTGAGCTCCAGAGACTCCTCACACATTTATATGGTAAACAGTCACAGGCAAAAAGTCACGTAATGGCAGCAGGATTCACTTGAGGTACACAAACCTCTTCACACATTATATGGTAAAAGAAAGCACTATACCAGGCAGGCTGCATCTGTATCCCAATCGTAATTACTGCACAATACCGGGAGAACACAGCAGATTCAGTTCCTGACAGACCGAGTGCAATTCAGCAATTCCTCCAGTCTTCTACAGGGTGAGCCTGGTTTCTACTCTTCAGATATCCTTTGATTCTCTTCTCAGGACAGATTCAGTCTAACAAGCAGTTACACAAGCTGCAGGCCGGAACTCTGGACCTTACACATGTTTTGACTAAAACTGTGCACTGAAGGCACAGGGTTCCTTTCCCCTTCAATGCCAGAGCTAAACTGAAACTCCAACAGACAAAACCGGGCACTTCCTTTGAGTTCCTCCCAGTTCTTGACTGGATTGGCTGTCACTCCTATCAGACTGCTGCTGTTGGTCCAAAAGGCGAAGTCTAAACTACATCTCCCAGAGTCACTGCCCATACAATCCTCTTGTGGCTGGCTCAGATTATGAGTCAAGTTCTGATTCGTCAAGGCACCATTTAAAGCTAACTTACCCCACACTGATTGGTCCAGTTCAGCAGTTCAAAACAAGAATGGGGAACTAGGCAGGACACAGTTCTGACTGCAAAGAAAGCAGGTTAGACAAACTGTCATTTCATTATTACTCTAAATAATTTCTGGCAAACAGTTACATCTTTCGAGATAGGTTCCTTCTCATAGTGACTGCAAAAATGGAGTGAATTGGCAGCAGTTCAGTGGTACTCAAGCAAGAAGCACACAGTCCCCCATACAAACTAATTATGTCTGCAAGCAGACAGCTCTTAAAGGACAGTACCAGAGGCTCTAAAAACATTCACTGATAAATGGCTTAAGCATGAAACACCATTCAGGCTTGGAGCATTCAAGCAAGCTCCTGGAAGTCTTTTGGGAACCCCCATTTGCAGGGGGGTTACACTATGTGAATCAGACAGCACCAATATTCAGGTCCCCTTCCCCTCATTTGATTGTGGCCCTTCCACACTTTGCCCGAGTGCAAACCTTGAGCGGGCAAACTGGGCTTCTGTGAATACCGAATTGGCACAAAACCTGGTTTGCTTGTGGAAACCAGGTTTGTGCCGGGCAAAGTTTTGTGAATCTATCCCTTGAAATTCAACTTTTAAAGGCTTTCAGGTCTACAGGAACTCCTGTATTTTTCAGGAAACAGGAACAGTTTGCAAGAAAATTGTTGTCATAGACTACTATTACATAGATGGGTAAATGAAGCAATTCAGGTTCCATAGGTAATGTAATCGACAGGAAAACCTAACAGCATTAAACTTGGCCTTGAAGATAAATATCACACTAGTCTGGAAGCCCAGAATTCTGGGGAATGTTCATTTATTTCGTTTTTATTTACCAGGTAAGTGTACTAGACACCTATTTTCAGGCATGACCCAGGAGATTACAACTAGACAGTAAAGTATTGCAGCATACAGTGAGTACGCAGAAATGAATACAGTCCATACATGGCACTGTAACAGTCATAAACAGCAGCAGGAATACGTATTATGAAATGGGTAGAAAGAATGCTGGCTCCTGATTGGTCAAGAGGTACTTACAGCTGGGCCATTATCCCAGCACAAGAGCCCAGCTGAAAGTAGCTCAACAAAAATATGTTTAAAAATACATCCAATTTACTAAAAAGAACTATTTTCATAATTGCAGTAAGACACTCGGGGGGAAGGGTGAAATATGGTGGGCTAATGGCCCTTCTCAGGTGGTGTAAACACTCGGCTTCGCCTCATTCTTCAATCCACCCAAGGTAGGCCATTATCCTACCATAATGCACACCCATCATACCTTATTGCTTAAATATATATACAGTTCACAAGGGTCACATGTGTACCTCGATACAGAGATATTTATGACACATCAATTATCTGCAAGACGTTACCAATGTTGTGTAATGGGAGTCCTGCTGTTCTACTGGAAATCAAAAACTTGCCTCAACATATAATCTGGGATTCAGACAAACATCTGTATTTATATAGCGCCGTATATGCACAAATCATGAAACGCTTTTTTAAATCAACACATTATTCCCAAGTTCAAGAGATCCAAATATTTGGGTATAGGGATGGGTAAAGAACATTTCCCGAAAAACGAACATCAGGGGTGCAAAGATGGGTTCAGACACCGCTGTGTTTCTGTGGATTGGGTGAACCTGGGGTCAGGAAGAGTCACATGACTGAGAGCTCTCCAGTCATATTTGGTGACCAAGACAAGGCTTTTCACTGTATATCGTGTCTCTTGCCAGGGACTCCGAGCACTTTTTATTAAAGCATACAATGCAGCATTACATCGTATTTAAAAAGATCCATCACCTTAGTAAATAACAATAAAATTAAATTCCCCAAAACAAAAATTTAGAGAAACTGGCTTATGGAGACAGGAGGATAGTACAGTGAATATACCTGGGCAAAGTGCATTGAACCTATAAACATTTTTTTCTTGTAGAAGCTCTTTTTTTTAAATATAAGTTTGAGTTCTGCTACTTTTCCATGAATATGCCTTTTAGTTGAGTGGTTTGAGCTACCTCTCGTCTACTTTATGTCCCTTTGAGGCATGGAGCTCTATAACTGAACACAGATGCCTTATGACAACTATGTAAGAGCTTAATAAGGGCATTAACTACACCATACAGTTCTAACATGGTCCTCGCCACCCGTATGTAATCAGAAACAATGCGTAAAAAAACCAGCACTCACCCAGTCCCACAAACCTCCTGATGAAGCGCAATACGTGTGACACGTCGAGTGTTATGCTACTGCCGCCTTGAGGGTTTTTAACCATCTTACACGTATAAGTCTAATAACAGAGTAACGTCATTTTTGCACTACATTCTTGTGCTGTTATTTTTTTTTCTCTGGTTGGTGGGTGAGTGCTGGTTTTTCTATGTATTGCAGTGACTGTTTTGACCATTAGAACCCCCAGACTGACTCTGGAGCAGCTAAAAGACTGTAATCAGAAACACCCAATGAATTTAACAGAAGGCCTGTAAAGATGGAATGATAACAGAATGTGAACCAGTGGTCTTGGTCTGCTGTCAGAATTAGAGCACATTGTAACTCTGATCTGATATATCTGTCCACAGCACAGCAAGGGTTGAACACAGCTTTTACAAAAAAACATGGGATTGCAGGGCTGTTTGCCTTTGAGCTCCTCCAGAAATACTCCGTGGAGGTACATTACAGGACCTAATGCATGCAGGCAGCATATTCCAGAGAACTGGAGCTGCCTCAGCAAATACCCAGTTCCCTAAGGTTTTTAGTCAGGACTGAATCCAACAGATATGGCCACGACCAGCAAAACAGGGTCGGTGCTCACCACTGTGAGGGCGGCCAGCCCTAAGCAAACCAAAGAAAAGCAGTTCATGGTGGCACACGGGATCAAAAACACACTGCGTAGTCTGGCAAATACGTTTATTAAACAAAAAATAAATGAAAATAAATACAGCCAAACAGAATGTCAGACTACAGCCAAACCTAGGGTTTGCAGTAGAGCTTGCTGTTGGACCTTCAGTTTGGCTGTATTTATTTTATTTTGCGTTTATTAAGCTTATTTGCTAGACTACATGTAGTGTGTTTCTGGTCCTGTGTGCCACCACGCACTGCTTTGCTTTGATTTTTTAGTTAGGACCAATGGCACTGCTAACATGTTCAGCTTGGAGGAGTTGAGGGGGCGAATTGGGGCATAAGGTACCAGGAGGTCCTTCAGGTAGCAAGGACCCAACCTATTTAGGGACATATATATCAATAAACACACCTTGAAGGAGGCCTGCCATCTTACCAAGAGCCACTGCACTCATGCAGTACAGGTGTGACAGGAGCTGAATTAAAACCACTTTAACATGTGAGTGGCACCTCATCCCTGCAGGATGTTGATTAACCAGTTATTTATTTTTTGTACAGCAAAGAAAATAAACTTTGGAAAGTCAGGGTTAGAATTAGGAAGCCAAGATTTCGGAGAGCAACAAATGATAACGCACAAACTCTGAATGGTAGGTCAGCTTTGCTGTCTCTGCCCAGAGGTTTAGTGCATCAGTTTAACCCCCTCCCACACACAGGCACACCTGTTTCTTATACCTATGTGGAGCAGAGGGGCGGATGCTGAAGGATGCAGAGCAATGTCTGGGGTGACTTGTCCTCCTAACTCTGCACAGCATAATACAGAGGGGAATTAACAAAAACTGAAGGAGGTAAATGGGATGCACGTCAAAGTGCTACCAGGCCCCGTCTAGTGCTAAGGGGCATAAACCAGGCCTCATTAATCTGATTTCTAGTAAGCACCTTTGAATGCCTTGTAGGGCATGCTGTGTATGTTTGCTAATACTGGATGCAATAAGCCGTGAACTCTAGCAACTTCCAGCTCACTGCCCTCTCCTCCACCTTGGCGCGTTGTGTGCAATGGCTGGCTTCCGTGAGTCAGTAACATCCTCTTCCTGCAGCGTGGAAGTCAGCAGGCCCCACACAGCCGTAGGTAGCAGGGTCTTCCAACCCCTTCTGATGTTCACTGGCTCATGGGCCTGACTGCTCGTCCACATGGGCAACTGTCACTCTGTCCCTGCTCAGCTCCCAGAAATCGATAACAGTCAAGGCAGCAAGACTGTGACGAGAATCACTTTCGTGGAAATAAATACAACTGAAGGAAAGTCTCTTCACTCCTCAGGATACCAGTCTTTGTCACATCTATGAGACATTCCCTTTTTCTCCAAGCTGTGTCCACAAAACTTGAAGAATCACAGCTTATTCTACAGGTGGAAATAAAAGGTAGCAGCTATTGTCATTGCCTGGTGTTTAAAAATCTTTTTAGGGTCCTTCAACGCTGGTCTACTAATTCCAGTCATTACTGGGAAGTGAGACTTGCACTTACCCCATGGGAAAGTGACCCTCACATTCCCACATTCCTGTTTTATATTATAAGTCTTGGCTGCAGGGGTACATGGACATTGTTCCTTCCCTGACGTGTTACAGGTTGCACAGGGCTGTTCTGAAGGGGGAGGCACCCTTTCAAATATTGACTATTTTTCTGTATAGGTTTTAATACTCCTAGGCCAGGTGCCGCCAAGTCTGGCTCAGTCGGTCACCTCTTAACCTCCAATGCATCTGTTCCCCTTCACCCAGGACCCAGGGATTGGAGGGGGGTGCAGGATCTGGGATGGGGGTGGGTGCAGGATCTGGGAATGCCAGTTCTGTTGTCCTGGTGCCTGCATGTATTTTTCTACATTTTTTTCCTGTTGTGTCACGGCCTCCCACCTCCGTGCTGATGTGACACAGGTGACTAATGGTCTTACAGGCACACATGTAGCACGCCCATGGACAGCACCAGGAGTCACACCACTTCTCCACCAACCCAGGCAAGGATGTGCTGACATAGGCACTGCTTTCCCAGCCATCAGCTGCCCAGTGCCAGGGTCCTGAGTCCTCTCCAGATTCCTGGTCACTGGCATGGATGTGGGCTGGAGGCACGGTCCCTGGTTACAGAGTCCCAGTCACTGGCACAGACATGAGTTGGAGGATCAGTCCACGGTTACAGAATCCCAGTCACTGGCATGGATATGGACTGGAGGATTGGTTCCCGGTTACAGATTCCTGGTCACTGGCATGGACGTGGGCTGGAGGATCAGTCCTCGGTTACAGAATCCCAATCACTGGCATGGATATGGCCCGCGGAGGCTCAGTCCCTGATCACAGAGTCCCGGTCACAGGCACAGATATGGGCTGGAGGATTGGTCCCTGGTTACAGAGTCCTGGTCACTGGCACGGATATGGGCTGGAGGATCAATCCCTGGTTGCAGAGTTCCAGTCACTGGCACAGATGTAGGCTGGAAGAGTGGTCCCTGGGCTGAAGGATTGGTCTCCAGTTACACAGTCCAGGTCACTGGCACAGATATGGGCTGGAGGATCAATCTGCAGTTACAGAGTCCTGGTCACCAGCACATATATGGACTGGAGGACTGGTCCCTGGTTACAGAGTCCTTGTCATTGGCATGAATATGGACTGGAGGATCAGTCCCCACTTACAGAGTCCTGGTCACTGGCATGGATATGGACTGGAGGATCAGTCCCCACTTACATAGTCCTGGTCACTGAAATGGATATGGACTGGAGGATCAGTCCTCACTTACATAGTCCTGGTCACTGGCGTGAATATGGACTGGAGGATCAGTCCCCACTTACAGAGTCCTGGTCACTGGCACGTTACAGGGTCTCGGTCAACAACATGGACATAGGCTGGAGGCTCGGTCCCTGGTTACAGGGTCCCGGTCACCCAGCATGGACATTGGCTAGAAGATCAGCCTGGAGTGCTGTTCAACAAGTGATAAATAATAAGCTGATTGGGCGTGGGGATGAATTTTTTCTTATTCTGCTTATTCATTTCTCTGACCATGCCCCTTCTACCAGCTATCCCATGCCCCATTACCTGGCTTTGTGATATGGCTCTGGTAGGAGGGAGTACCTGGGTCACCAGGGTGGAACCTGCAGGAGACTGGTTTCATCATGCGCAGACAAGGTGTTTCTAGTTTTTTGACAGTCCCTTGGGATGTTGGTGGCCATGGTGCGTGAGCGTGCATAGCACAGCACCAGCTGGTATCCGTCCTCCCTCCCTCCCTATGTAGCTGCTCTGACTGCACTGTCACCAGGGGGCAGCATCACAGCAAAGTTAGCTCTCTTCCCTCCCTATATAGTTGCTCTGACTGCCCTGTCACCAGGGGGCAGTATCGCAGTGAAGCTAGTTCTCCTCCCTCCCTATATAATTGCTTTGACTGCACTGTCACCAGGGGGTAGTATTGCAGCGAAGCTAGCCTCCTTCCCTCCCTCCCTCCTTATGTAGCAGCTCTGACTGCCACCAGGTGTCAGTATCGCAGGAAAGCTAGCCTCCTTCCTTCCCTCCCTCCCTATGTAGCAACTCTGTCACCGAGTAGTAATATCCCTGCAAAGCTAACTTTTCTCACTCCCTTCCTATGTAACAGCTCTGACTGTCACCAGCTGTCAGTACTGCAGCAAAGCTTACTCTCCTCTCTCCCTCCTTATATATCGGCTCTGTCTGTCACCAGTTGTCAGTATTGCAGCAAAGCTAGCTTGCCTCCCTTCCTCCCTGTGTAGTGGCTCTGACTGTCACCAGCTGTCAGTACTGCAGCAAAGCTAGCTCCCCTTCCTCCCTCTGTAGTGCCTCTAACTGCCACCAGATGGCAGTATCGTAGTGAAGCTAGCTCTCTTCCCTACCTGTGTAGCTGCTCTGACTCTCACCAGGTGTCGGTATCACAACTCTCCTTCCTTACTCCATATGTAGCGGCTCTGACTGTCACGAGGTGTCAGTATCACAGCGAAGGTAGCCCTCCTCTCTCCCTCCCTATGCAGCAGCTCTGACTGCCACCAGGAGGCAATATCGCAGCTGAAGCCAGCTGCCATCCTCCCATGTAGCAACCTGATTTACCAAGTGGCAGTATGTAGCGAGTTAGCCTCCTCTCTCCTCCTCCATAGTGGCTTTGACTGTCACCAGGTGTCAGTATCATAACGAAGCAAGCTGTCTTCTCTCCCTCCCTCACTATGTAGCTGCTCTGTCACCAGGAGTCAGTATCGCAACAAAGCTAGCTCTCATCCCTCCTGCTGTAGCTGTTCTGACTACCACCAGGGGGCAGTATGATAGAGAAGCTTGCTCTCCATTCTATTTATTTATTTATTTATTTAAACAGCAGTTTGGAAAACCTTTGAGCCATAGGCTCATTTACAAAGGTACCTTGTCACAGTAAGACAAACCAAAATACACAGTATAGCAGTACAACACATAAGTATAACAGTAAAATTAAGACATAGATACAAACAAGCTGGTACAGGTAGGATGGATGCAAAACAATACCAGAGTTATGTCGTCCTTGGCAGCTTGTAATAAGCTTTTGTCATAAGTATTGGTAGCTTTTGACTAGTGGCAGTTACAGCATCGGGTGTTAATAAGGTGGTTACGTGAGGAAGTTTTGAGCACGATATAAGTTGGAGCTTGGAGATGGAGGGAGGCAGTGTGTTGAACCAGGAGGGGCCCTAAAGCTGAAGGCTCTTTGGCGGAGAGGTCCTAGCTCTAGGGATAACAGAGAGGTTTTCCCAGAGGTCCAGTATGAACTAATAGTGGGACAGAAAGCGGCGTATGGTGGTGGTGGTCAATCCTGGTGGGGAAAGCCCAAGGAGGGTCTTTTGTAAGGTACAGGTAAGATATTTGAAGCTTCGTCGAGATCAAGTACCAGTGCTTTAGCATACAGTAGACAGGTGTGTCATCCTAGGTGCTCCAGTAATTAACCTGCAGGCCTTATTCAGGTAGTGCGAATTTTATGGGTCGCGGTCTGATCAACAGCACCACACGGCAGTCCATAGTCCACTAGGACAGGATAGAGTGAGGTGATCATGGTCAAGAGCCTCCGGGGAGGCAGTGTTTATACCGATGTAAGATGCCCAATCGGATATTAGTGGCAGTGGCTTAGGCAGTGATGTGTCCATGGAAGGAGAGGGAGGGGTCAAATGGATCCCTAGGTATTTATAGGAGCAAACTAAGTTGAGAGGGAATGAGGACCCAGAGTGAATGAGGAGTTTGAAGTTGCAGGACTTGTTTTGGGATGAGTGAAGAACATGGTTTTGTTTTTTTTAAGATTTATCACCAATCTATGTTCCTTAGACAGCCCTGGCTTCAGTGAAGGACTTCTGCAGCGAGTCCTGGAGGAGCAGTAGAGTTCGACTTGAGGCAAAGATGACTGCATCATCAGCGTACAATAGAATGTTCCCCGAGCAAGAGCGTGGAAGGGTGTTAAGGTAAAGGGAGACTAGTTTAGCCCCAAACATTGACTGAGATAAATTAACACATAGTTAAGTAATTTAATAGTTATATTATAACACCCCACCATTATATTATTATTTTAATTATTTTATTTTATGTTATGTTATGTTATGTGATGTTGTGTGATGTTACGTGATCTCCATATGTCCTTATGACCGTTTCTCTGGGAAAATGCATTTTCAGAATACTGATTGGCTCATTGTCTTGCTTCTGTTGAATATTTTAATGTTTTTAACTGTTTTAATTGTTGTTTATGTGCGGCGCCTTGATAATTGAAAGGCGCCATATAAATAAAATTATTTAGTATTATTATTATTATTATTATGTAGTGACTCTTACTGCCAACAGAGGGCATTATGGTAATGAAGCTAGCTCTCCTCCCTTCCTCGATAGTGGATTTGACTGTCACCAGGTGTCAGTATTGTAGCGAAACGAGCTGTCCTCACTCCTCCCTTGATGAGGAAAGAATCCTCTAGGATGCTTGATCCTCCTCTGATGTCTCTGGCTTGTTCCTGAACCCGGGTCATCAGCATTACCAGTGATAGCTGTACGACTGCACCAGCAGGTCGGCTCTGTAGGGCTGATTCCCAGTCAGGTTAAAGCAAGCTGCAATCAGACACTCATTCTCCCCCAAAATATGTTTGTGTAGAACTGCTTTATTCACACATTGGCAACCATCAAGAATGATGTTTCACCTGTCAGGGCTTTCTCAGGGGTGCTGTGATCTTATCTGTGTCAATCTTCACCATTCATCACAGATGGTTATCTGGCCGAGGCTTGCATCTCAAGGAGCTTTTTTTTTTTTTTTTTTAAAAGGGGCAGGCGGAGTCGACACACCATTGGCGCTACCGAGGCCGTACTTACCGCGTGGCGCCGAGGGCTGCTAGGCTGTGTCGACCGCCTGCCCGCTAGTTCTTCGCCTCCGCCATCGAAGTCGGCTCGTGGGAAGCTTCAGGAAGATTTTAGGTCTGTTTCAGTCCTTTGCCTTCGGCGTTAAGACCGTCGGTTACCTGCCGGTTCTGTTTTTTGCCTCCACTCAACGTCGCCCGGTAAGATCTTTCCTTTTATTTGAATTTTGCAACGTTGAGTCTGCTCTGTGCTTTTTTTCTGTAGGTCATGTCCTCGGCTCGGAGGCAAGAAGTCTTCGAAGATGGGTCGGCCCCCCATGCGACGGTGCCCATGCGGCCGAAAATTCTCTGTCACCGACCAGCACGACTGGTGTCTTGTGTGTCTTGGCCCGCTTCACGACATGGACTCATGCGATGCCTGCTTCTCCATGGACCGCTGGGTCCTCGAACAAGCTGTGGAAAGTGGGGCGAGCTCACCACTGGGGTAGGGTTTGCACTCGTCAAGAAGCTGCCGCCTTCTCGGCTCTTCCTCTGGGTCCCTTCCGTTCTCCATACGGACCGAGGAGGAGGGCGCCCACTACCTAGCCTGGCCATTGCCGAAGGCTCCTTCCACGGCGCAGGAGGCACGCCCGCCCCCGGAGAGGGGTGGAGGCGCCGCCACGGCAATCACTCTTCGGGAGTGAAGGTTTCCCAGTGTCATTCCTGTGGCTCAAAGGCCCGGTCGGCGCGGCCCTCATGCCGTTGGTCGGCGCCAGGCCAGCCGTCGCGCTGTGGCATGGGCCTTATCGCCGGTGCTGACTCGGCATCGGGCGCCTGCGGGCTCAGTCGACGCTGCCGCGGCGCTGACACCTCCGGCGTGCCGTGGGACCCGGGATCCACCGCGTCGCCCTCTTCGCCATGTCTCACTTTGGCGCCCGCCCTCGTGCCGCCGAGGTTGAGCATGGCGCCATGTCCGGGCCTGTGCACCATGGGGCTCTTCGATTTCCTGTCGGTGGCGCCGTCCGCACCGCCCATGCTCGGGCGTCGCTTGTGGCACCTTTTGTTCGGGCGCTGGTCCATTGGGTACCGCCGGTGCCGCCCGGTCCTCGATGCCGCCTCCGCGCCATAGCTGCTGGCATCGACGCCGCGCCGTCGGGTGCCGCTGGGCTGTTGCCGCGCCCGCCCCTGTCCTTGGTACTGGCCTGTGTCATGCGGATCGAGGGAGACTGGAGCGGTTCTGACATTGACCCTGGCTTGGCTGGGGCCGTGCCTTCCTGCAGATCCCGGTCATGGGGCGGTGGAGGGCACTGGCACTGACTCGGGCACAACGGTGGCTTCCGGGCCCAGTGGCAAGGACAGTTCTGCCCACCCTCCTACGGTTTGGCTCAGAGCTTTGGATTCTACCTCTTCGGAGTTGGAGTCGAGCTCCGAGTCGGACAGGCAGTCGCACCCCTCGGGGTGGGCTGCGGACGTGGGCAGCACAGTGGTCTCATTGACGAGTCGGAGCCAGCCCCCTCCTGAGGAGAGGTCAGTGGCCCCCAAGACTAGGGTCAGTGGTGCTGACCAGCAGGCAGTGGTGCGTGCCACCATCGCTCTGCAGCCTGGTCTTGTGGGTTTCATCGACCCCTCAGTTGTGGTACCCCCTCCAGTGGTGTGTCTTGATCGCCCGACTTTGGGGCCCATCGAGACGCCTGCAGGGGGGGAGGGTACTGCTCCCTGGGTCTCCCCTTCGGGGGCTGCCCAGAGATGCCAGCTACCTAGGCTGGCCCTCTCGAGGAGGAGGACTCTTCGGGACTCTGAGGGGTCGAGGGTGTCGGATCGGCGACGGCCTTTTTCTGGGGTCCACCTGGGCCCTGGAAGGAGCCGTGGGGCAGATTTCCACTTTCCCCTCGGGTTCTTTGAGGAGTCTCATTCTTTGAGGTAGGGGATCGTCCTTCTGGACCTTTGCAGGCCCGTCGCCTCACTGGGGGATTCTTCTGGGCCGCAGCCAGGGCAGTACCAATGTGGTTGTGCAGCTGTCGGCTGTGGGGTTTCTGGGGCACCTTCCTCGGTGCTCACGGTCCGCCTCCCAGCCCTGGCCGGAGGCCAGCTGACTCCTTTCTCGGCTCTGCCCCCATCCTCTGCTACTTTCTCCTGCACTCCAGGCATCCTTGGTCCTAGCGCCCTCTTACCTGGGAGCAGTTCAGAGCAGTAACTGCCGGTTCTTGCTACGTTAGGTGATGGACAGCCAGGTTTTCAACCTCCCCGGCAGACACCCTCTGAGCACATGGTGATCTCCAGCTCCTCATCCCTCTTCAGGGGAGAGGAACTTCTGTCCACATCTCTCGGCTGCTGATCTCGAGTATCAGCATTTCGTGAGGATGTTGGAGGATTGCACCTTCACCTCCACTATCAGCAATCCTGAGCACGCCGCGCACGCCTTTCTAGGCGATTTTGGCGAGGCCACCCTTGTGGTGCCGCCTCGGCTCTCCTTTCGGGAGGCATGTCGTATGCTTGGCAGAGCCCTCTCTGGAGTTCCTGCCCCAGGGATCTCAGCCAGAGGTATTGCGCCCCGAGTCTCTAGGTTCCATGCCTCATCCACAGTCTGGTTTGACCACTTGGATACTCCTGATGTGTTTCGCGGCTCCACCGTGACCGCCCCAGATCAAGACCTCGGATTTTGATTTTTGGGGGAGGAGGACCTTCTACTCAGCACGGTTACTCCTCTCTATTTCTGCTCATCAGGCCCACTATGCAGCCTACAACAGGTTCTTGTGGTCCAGGCTAGGTCAGCTCCTAGCCTCATTGCCTGACTCGGAGCAAACCAGACAAGCCATCGCACTCTCTACACGTGGCCTGGAGCTAGCAAGGCACCAAGCGAGGGCATCTTATGACACCAACGAGGTAGCTACCATGGTCGTAGGGACAGCGATCTGCACTAGGCGATCGGCATGGCTACGTCTTTCCCAGTTGTCACCCTTGGCCCGGCGTAGGGTGATTAGCTCCGCCCACCAGGGAACCTACCTTTTCTCCCGTAGAGTGAGACAGGCGCTTGTCGGCAACTCTTCCTTCCTCCTGGGGAACTCCTCCTCTCTCCCACTCGGGCCTCTCCAGGCCCTGAAGGTTCCCTTAGTGTGTCACCCACTGAGGGCTAAGGGACTTTGTCCCTTAGGGTGTAAAAGAAACAACCCCTTCGGGGCTTGGTACTCACCATCTCAGATGAATGGTGAAGACTGACACAGATAAGATATGAAAATTACGTACCTCCACGTGGATTGTGATCTTTCTGTGTATTCACCATTCATCACAACCCACCCACCATCCCCCTGGGTCCTCAGTCTCTGGGTCCTCCTCCCTCTCTGTGACCCCCCCCTCCTCCTCCTCCTTAGGAGCGGGGTAATATGGGGACACACAGGGGGGTGTTTTCCAATGAGAGTAGACAGCTCGAGCGGCACTCCTTCTCTACTATTTTGTCTCCACCCCAGTGGGGTTGGAGTTGGTAGTTGCCCTCCTTCTGTTCTCCTCCTGTTGTCCATCCAACTATTTCTCCTAAAAAACCTTTTTTTTCCCACCAAACATCTTTTCCTGAGAGAGTACTAAATCCCTGTACCCTGTCCTTCCTCCAGAATAGCGACTCTGCTTCTGGGGTGTTGCCAGTTATTCTGTGCCTTGAATTCTGCAGACAGCTTCTGCTACTCCTTGCAGTTCCTATACAATCTGGTGACGGACAAGGGTCCTTGGATACCTTGATACCGCCTCCCTCTCTCTCCAAATTCTTTCCCTCCCTACCCTTCCTTCCTTTCTTCCGCTTCCAGAGATTGGGTCGTCCCAATCCCCTTTAGTCTAACTCTTCTTTGCTGTCCTCTCAGTGATTATTTCTCCTTTTAGTTCAGTTTTCTCTTCCTTTTTCTGTCCCTTGGACTCTCTTGTCCCACCCTCCATCCATTCCTCTTACCTCTCCGGCGACTCAGAACTGGCAGGCAGGCGGAGTCGACACAGCCTAACGGCCAACCCTCGAGCGCCACGCAGTACGTCGGCCTTGAGGGCGGCGCGTGCTGGTAGCGGTGTCGGCTCGGCTTACTTCCCTTAAAAAAAGCCTCTGCTGGGTCCTGACCTCCGGCCAGATAACTATCTGTGATGAATGGTGAAGATACACAGAAAGATCACAATTACGTAGGTACGTAATTTTCATGTCTTGTATGTGTAAACTCCTCTCCACCCTATATAGTTTTGCTTTTATGTGTTTTTTTGTATCAATAATTTGTAATCTTTTTCTTTTCAGGTTACACACTCTTCTGTAGCATGTATCGTGATGTCATTTGTAACCATAAACCTTGGGAAGAACATTTCATGCTTACGACTATCAACATCTCAGAAACAAGAGCTTTATTCACATTGGTACTTATACTACACAGCCAGCATAATTAAACATGAAAAAAACCATTTACCTGCAATCAACTAAGCATTGAAAACCATAACTCTAGAATTACATAAATATTCATAAAAATAAAGAATAGTAACTTAAATAGAAAATAATGAATTGAAGTGGAGTAGGCCATTCAGCTGTGTCATACCAATGTTCAATAAAGACTGGAAGTTTCATGAGAGAGCATAGTGAATATTAATCAATTTCAAATTTATTTTTATTTCATTTTGTATCACTTCATCCTCTTGCAGCTTCTGATATGTTCATTGATATGTTTATTAAAGCGTTGGCATATTTTATTGTATGACTGCCCTTTATGTTGCATTTTATAGCACATTCTGCCAATAGAGCCTATCCCCTTTAATCCATTCTATTCACCTAGCCTTTGTCAGCCCTGTCTGAGCTCTTCATCCCTGAACTATCATTCGTTTAGCTGTCACAAAGGCAATGTGGCATCATTTGATCTGAGGCTCGGTGAGATCCACTGGTGGATTGGTATCTCCCAGGACACATAACTGAGGGGGTTTAATCAATCCTATGTCTGGTTATTTGTCAGACGTATCCCATCATGTCATCCCAGAAATGCTCTACCCTTGGGCATTCATAAAAACATGTGTCAAAGTGTTCCTATCTGAGCATTACAATTCTTGCAGGTGGGGTCTCTCTCAGTCCCAGATTGTGGAGACATCTGGGGTCCACATACAACCAGTGTATTTTAAATTGCACTTGCTTGTGCCTCCTTGGGATACTTGAGACATTTTCCCATACCGTGTCCCAGTCCACCTTTATCCCTCCTCACCCCTCATGGGTCCTTCTCCGGCCCCATTGCAGTAACTCCTCAGGAATGGCAATTATGCCTTCAAGAAACCATAAAATCACGCCTTTAGTGCCTGTCTCCCTGCACGCTCTGCAACAGGTTTAACACTGGTGATGTGCCCATGCCAATCCTTATTTAGGAAATGTTTGGAGGGTCTGCCTTAGATGTACCCACTGCCAAAGGGCTTAGGATGGGAGCTCAGAAATATTCTTCAGTCCCCAAAAACAGGATTACATCTTCCTCCAATACATCCCCGTCACCCATACCCTTTGTCTCTGCCAGGCCATTCAATTAATAACTGTACCCCCGAGTTTGACAGATGCATTTCTCCAGAGTGGAGCTTGCATGGAGCACAGTACTTTATACAGCCTATGCCCCGCCAAGGCCCAAATATCTCTTCATTATTGATATACTGTACTGAGTGGCAGCTGCTTTGTACATCTGGGGTCTGAGCCAATGAGTAGAGGAATTTGAGAGCCACTTTGATTCTGTTTAAGGGCCAATCAGGCTAGGCTGCAAAAGCCAGGGCTCTCAATCCGTGCAGGATACAGCAGTGTTGGAAATTCAGGCGATTAACTTCCCCATTATCCTTTGGTAGCTGATTTGTGACTGCTCTTTCCATAAAAAATTACTTCTATCTAAAGCTTTGAAAGTACTTGAAGGGACTATTTGGAGTAACGAATCAGAAGGCATATAACACCTGTAGGATCACCATCATCCCACAGCAGTTATCTTACCCCCAAAAGGTAGCTTTAATGTCTCCCACCTGCCCAACTAATTTTGTATTTTACTTCTATGCAGACTGAGATTGAGGCCTCATGCCTTTCCTAAGTCGAGTGCAGCCTAATTCCCAAATATGTTATTCCTTCATGTGGCAAGTTAGTGGAAGGAATCAGGTAGCCAGGTGGCCAATGGCCGCTAAAAAAATGGTTTGGCCACCAGATTTTGAAAGTTACCAGCCAACTGGCTACCCATCCACAAAGTGATTTTTGAGCCTTTAAACGTGATGGCTACTAAAAAATATTGATTTGGCTACCAGGTTTTAATAGCTAGTAATTAAACTGAAACTGACCACTGGCTCACAGTGTGATTTGTCTCACCCTGGGTGGGAGTGGGTGAGGTGTATGTAGGGGTACCAGATTCTGGAATGCCAAAAAGGACACAGTCCCTCTCCGATGAGCTCTTGTGCCAGACCCCAAGTAAATAGGTTTAAAGTCTCCACCGCCTTCACAGCTCATTTACAAGGAGGTCCTGGGTAGGAGAGAGTAAAAATATTATAAAAATAATAATAATAATACAACAAGACAGTGATGGTACATGAAGAATATTTGGCAGCTGGAAAAGAGGACATGTCCTCGTAAAAGAGGACATCTGGTAACTCTAGGTGTATGAGCAGCTATAATGGGCAGTAATCTACAAAGTGCAAAATTCTGGATTTCCCCCCGTTTATGTGATATTCTGACAAACTGGAAAATTCCTGAAGGATCCTCATTGCTGTGTTAAGTGATTCCTGGGGTCTCGAGACTAATAGGAACATGCTATCTACATACCATAATGGTTAATGTTTCCCCCTCCCCGCCTCTGTCCCACATACCCCTTGGTCCAACCTTAATCTACATGCTAGAGGTTTATTTTGTTTTTGTTGACCAGGAAAAGAGGACTAGGCAATTCTGCCTCTTTTCAGCCTCGTTCTGGTGGAGGGGGATTACAAATAGAAACCAATTGACATTGCACTAGATTAAGCTGTTAGTGGTATTTTTAGTGAATGAGGGAAATTTGGCCAGGACACCGGGGAAATTCCCCTACTCTTTTCGATAAGTGCTACGGGATATTTAATGTCGACTGGAACAACCAGCAGAACAGGCAGACAGGACCTCGGTTTAACATCTCTTCTGAAAGACGGTGCCTCAGGAGCGCAGCCCCCCCCCCCATGCTGAACTACAGTATCAGTATTATGATCTAACCCAAGCTCCTAGTGTGGTGATGGAACCCATGGCCTTCCAATCTTCTAGCTGCAGAGGTGAGTGTGCAACCTGCTGAGTCACTGACACTGACAGGCTCCAGTATCAAAACCAAAAATAAAGGCAACAAGGGGCAGCTCCGCCTCGTTCCCCAGCCCAGATCCAAGGGGTGGACCTTGTGTGGTTCACTGCAATCCAAACCTTGGCCCCACTGTATAGGGTCCTTATGCAGCTGCAAAACTTGCCCTAAGTCCAAACCACCCCAGGACATGACAAAGGTACCCCCACTCCACCCCATCAAAGTCTCTCAGCATCTAAAGAAATCACTGCTGTTGGTGAAGTGGAGGTACTGTACGTGATCCATGCATAGAGTCCAGCAGTCTCCTCATGTTACTGCTCTTTATGAGCTGCAAACCTGGTGAACAAGGTTTGAATCTCGCAACCACCACTTGCATACTCTGTGACCACGAGCAAGTCACTTAACTTTCCCGTGCTCCCAAGACACACCTGAAACAAGCCTTGGCTTATTGTATCTTTCCTGGCCAAAAAAATGATAAAATAAAATAAAATAAAATTATGTCTCTTATCTCAGAACTGTGGTGATTTCTGTGAAATGCCAGATTCAATGGGATTGGCCTCAATAAGAAAAAGACTGTGCTGGGTTCCAGCTCAAATGTTTTTAAACACTTTATGAAGTGGACACTGGGTTTGTAAAGCATGAAAGGAGAGCTGCAGTGACACTACCTCCTCTGTACCCTTGTCTCTTTTCTGCATGTTAGCCTGAAAGGGCCTCGAGCTAAAGAGGCTGTTTAGCTGGGAAAAATAATAAAAGAGAAAGAGAGAGGAAAAAAGGAAGCTTGAGTGGGTAAGTGCAGCACGGAGGAAATGGGGCAATTGTTCTTGACCAGCCAAGCACACGACGAAAAGAATTCTGCCACCTCCCACAATCCACCTGTTTTCTCTGCCTTCTCTCTGTGGCAGCACTTTGTAATAAAAAATAAGAGAAAAGTTAACCCTACCCCCCTCCACCACCACCACCTGTCCTGCTGTGCTTCAGAAAATATTGTTTCACAGCAACAAGGAGGATTAGGGACCCTGTGGGGCTTTTGTTTTAAAAAAATCTCCAAACCTCAGTTTTCCTCCTTGTCGTTGTTCTCTCACCCCCCCATGACCACATCTCTCAGATCACCAGTGTATCTTAACCCCCAGATCTGGGAGCAAGACAGAAACCTCTGTGAGTGAGGAGGGGGGCAGTAACACTGCAAACATTGGCTGAGTCGGTGGCGAGGTCAGATGGAACATTTTCTGCCGGAAGACGTTGCTGATAAGTTTCCACAATGAAAACATGGAAAGTGCCTGCTGTTTTGAGGTGTTCTTGCTGAGGAGAGCAGTGACCAGTGGCTTCACGTTTTGGAGAGGAACAGCTGATGACAATGAAGGGTTGATGTACACGTCCTGATGATTTTGTTGCCTGGACAAGGGCTTGCTAGTCCCGTATGAAGTTAAATGAAAACATCTTAAGTGGCGGCGATCCTGGAGCTGTGCTCGGATCATTGTGCCTGTGACACCTCTGTGTCACGGGGCAGCAATGCACACAGTAAGACTTGCTCTGACAAGTAAAGCAAGGGCCCATACAGAAAGTAACTGCATTTTCTATAAAATGGGCAAAACATGTATTGTGAATAGACTCGAACATACCAACATTGGTCTCTGTTGGTATATTTAAAAATTAAGAAAGAATTTGGTAAAAGATGTGACATTTATTTGACACGGTTCAGTAGACGTAATTGTTCGACAATAATTTCATCGCAACTTTATAAAAACAAATTTCACAACTTTAAAAAAAAAAGAATTAGATTTATACATGATTGAACATAAAAATAATTATTGAATACATATTGCTGTTTTTATTTATTTATTTATTTAGATTTTGGTAACCGGGTAAGCCCACTGAGACCAGAAGTTCCTTTTTCAGGGGTGACCAGGAATTAGTTACAGCAGAAGATTACATACACTGGAATCAATTTACAATAGTTACAGTAGATACATACAATGGAATGGGCATTAAGCACTTACAGGGAAACAGCAAGCTCACAAAATGTTAGACAGGTGCACAGTACATTAGAAAGTATTGCACAACAGTTTTGTGGGAGAAATAGCAATGGCAGTAGGAGTAGTGAGGCATGACAAACATGACACAAGCCCAACCAGAAGAACAGGCAGATGGAGCCGGCCCGGTGGCGCTGAGGGTTGAGGCGCTGGACGCCACACCTCACACCATGCTGGCGACCCGGTTTGGAATGACCTCGGGCCACCAGGATGTTGGCCAGGGGGAGACAGGCTGGAGCATCCAACGACAGCTCACCTTCTCCAGGGGAGGAAGGGTTCCACAACCCGGCAAGCGGCGACCCCTGGCGGAGGCTGGGGGCATGATGGCAAGCTGGGGTCCAGGCGGCGCAATTGGTTGAGGGCGTAAGTCAGCAACCAATCAGCCACAGGGACCACTCCTTCAAGGAAGGAGGGGAGGGACACTGTCGATGTCGGCGCTTGCGCCATGACATATGGGCCCACAGCGTCCCACAGAAACACGGAAACACCCCCACTGGAGCCGGGAAGATGGAGCGCTGAGCCGAGGTCTCGATGTGCTGGTGCCTGCCTGTGATCTCGGACCCTGATGCATGCAAGATTTGGGGGTCCACCCCTCACCTGACTGCCCGGGGGTATCTGAGGCAGGATGGAGGGACCGAGTCTAACAGGTAAGGCATTGGCAGAGACCGGCTTGATTAGTGACTCCTAATGGTGCAGGTCCAGTGGGACAGCAGGTGGATAAATAGTAATTTCAGAAAAAGAACAGGCAGACGGGACCTCAGTTTAACATCTCTTCTGAAGGACAGTGATTCAGGAGTGCAGCCTCCCCAATGCTGATCTACAGTATCAGAAGTATGATCTAACCTAAGCTCCTAGTGTACATCGATATTGAGAAATTGAGAAGACATCTCATTAATTCATTTTGCCACCCTCGCTTCTAATTTTTGTTACTGCTTTTAAAAATTAATCCGCTGGAGTGCAGAATCGATGTCCCATAGGTTTAAGAACATTTCTAAGAGATTATTTAAGGCATTATCTGCAAAGTTTTGTCAAAGGACTGCATAAAATGGGCCCATTATTATCTTCATGTGAAACAGATTTTCTAGATGTCCCAAACTACATGGATAAATCTGGGCTAATATTTGTACTTTTGACATATCTGACTGCGGGCCTTCATACTGGAACTAATTCATATTTCACTATCGTTATAAGATGCGGATCGTCTCACTTTAAAGAGCACCAGTTTCAATGGTTTTATCAAGCCCCCCCTACCCCCGTGCCTTACCTGTTTTGGACTTAAATAGTCCATATCTCAATTTTTTCTGTCATCTACATTTGAAAGATCCCTTCCCCTTCCTGGTACTGTAAAATGAAAGTGTTGTCCCGGTACAGCACCCTGCTCTTGCGTTTTGTGACCTAGTAGTTTGTAAAGCACGGTGGCGAGCTCCATTGATGTCAAATGGGGGGCAGGTTTAAAATTACTTTATGTTTTAGAGATGCACTGGAGTCATATCAAAGCCACCGCTCAGCTAGAGCCTTTTTAGTTTAGTTTTACAGATACTGCACTATTTTTGCTGTTTTATTAATGATATGCTTTGTTTTAACTTAAAACTGACTTTCGTTCCATTCTAAAGTCTCCATCTGGCCCATCATTCTCTGTTCTTTCCAGATTCTAAGTGGAAATAGCGTGTTCTAAGTGGGAATAAGTAAGAAATAAGGCATGAAGGGGTGTGTGTAAACCATATTTTACAGCACAGCCAGGGGCGAGTAATGCACGAGGCCAACGGCCGAAGTTACTTCAGCTGCTGGCCGTGTGGAAAATATGGTTTACACACACCCTGAGTGCCTTATTGTGCTTTTATAAATTGGCTTTTTATGTTGGCGCCATGCGAGCCAACATCTTGTGGTAGAGCGGATTTGGAGGCGCGGTCACTGTTGAGCGAATGCAGGGCACGCATCAGTAGGTGCGTCCCTCATTCCCCAATCAGCCTGCATGCCAGCGCCACATCACCTGGGCGAGCACATCTAAGGAAAGGTCCACTGCAATGCGAGCAAAGTTCATCACACGCAGTGGACCTCTCGACGTGCTTACCCAGAAACACAAACATGGCGGCACACTGCCCGCCAAACTGCCGACTTCGGGGGGTGCCCAATCCCCCCTGTTGGCTTACCCTGCCTCCAATATATGTGCCGCTGGAGGAGCCTACTTTCGACATAAAGAACCCCACCCCATTTGTTATATGCCGAGGGGTGCCCATTCCCCTCGGCTCTTGCCCCCATTTTCCTTGTGTGCCAACGGGGTGCCCAATCCTCGCTGGCATAAAGTAACCCCTCTTTGTTGTGGCTGACGGGTGCACAATCCTCTGTCGGCTATAGCTGCCCCCCAAAACAAGGTCTGCATGGCACACTGGGACCCCACCCCAGCTGCACACATGCCCCTGTAGACAGAAAATGGTCCTGCTGATGTGTTCTTTTTTGTACCTGTGGAAAAAGGAAAGGTCCCACAGCGGTCTCCTGCACCTCCCACAACCCGCGCCCACCCACTGCACACCCTGCCTCCCCACACACTCCCACCCCATACTTACCTGTAGAGTCTGGCGCGACGATCTTCGGTGGACCGGGAACATGTCTGCACTCTTCAAAGCCGACCACAAACTGAGGAAATGCTGGTAAGGTGTATAATAGAATAAATAGGTTTTTTTCAACTTTGATGCATATCTCAGGCATTTTTTGGAATTTTGGCACCAAATTTTCAACATGGGGTTTTTGGGACCCCTCCTCATGAATTCTGGCACTGCCATGGCATTTCGGTCCCGAAGGTGATTTTATGTCACTGCGCCGGAATCACCTTTCGGGACTGAGTAACAAATAACAGTGCCACTGTTCATGAGGGAGCTCTCAAAAGCCTATATTGCAAATTTGGTGACAAAACTCCAAAATGAGTTGCTGTTTTACGAGCGCTATGCAGTGCTTCCACGCACACCGTAGACGCCATGAATTTGTAATATTTCCACTCCAGATTTTCAACTTGCCATTTTTCCACACTTCCTGATAAGCAGTATAGCTGTCATTTTACATATCCTGCCCGAAATGTGTTTTCGCACATCTGGCACAGAATAGCACGGTCACTGTGCGAAATCACTTTTTGGGACAGTTTTAGGAAATGATGGTGACACTGTTCATGAGCAGAGGTCCTAAAATTCCTATGTTGAAAATTTGGTGCCAAAAGTCCATAAAATGACTGTGTTGCAAGCGTGTGTTGCGCAGTTTCCACGCACCCTTGTAACTTCACAAATTTGCAATATTTCCATGCCAGATTTTTAACACTGGCATTTTTTCACACCTCCTTATGAACAGTACAGCTGTCATTTTTCACATCCTGCCCAAAATGTGTTTCCGCACCTGTGGTGCACAATGGCGTGGTCGCTGTGGGAAATCAACTTTTGGGACAGATTAACAAAATCGCACCCCACTGTTCATAAGGGGAGGTCCCAAAATGCCTATGTTACAAATGTGGCTACCAAACTCCCCAAAATAATTGGGTTACAGACGTGTGTTGCGTAGTTTGTATAAAAGCTCATTGCTTCACCAATATTTCATATTGTCATTCCAGATTTTCAATGTTGCCATTTTTTACGCTTCTCTCATGAACAATACAGTTGTCATTCTCCACATTCTGCCCAAAATGTGTTTTCATCCTTCTGTCGCCAAATGGCACAGCCGCTGTGCAAAACCACCTTTCAGCTAACAATGTGATTGTGCCGCTTTTCATGAGGTGGCCTGACAAGCAGCCCATGTTGAAAATGTGGAGTGAAACTACCACCACATGCCTACGATGTTAGGGTTTCCAACTGTAGCACCCCACCCGGTACAGACTGACAGGCGTCAGTGGTGTGACTTGGGATCATCGGCTGTAATGCTCACGCCATTCCACCCCCCACGCCCACCCTGCAGCCACTGACAGGCATCATGGTGTGCCTTGCACTGTTCAGCCACAAAGTTCACCCCATTCTCCTATACTGCACCCATGTCAGCATATTTCTTATGGAATGTGGTAAGTATAACACCAAAGCACACCCTGACACTTGTCAGTGTCTACAAGGTAGGGTGAGGTACAATGGTATGAGCGTATAGCTGATGACCCAAAGGCACACCCCAGTGCCTGTCGCTTCTACAGGGTGGGGTGGGGTTGGTGTCACTTCAATACTTCACTGCCATTCTATTATGCATCTCTTCGCACTGCCAATGCCAATGCCAATGCCAGCGCGACAACATTCGGCATTGACAAATGCTTTTTTTTTTTACTTTTGACTATTGGGAAAAGCAGGTGTATATGTAGAAAAATAGATTTGTTTTGTGCATTTGTGATAAAATAGTCCTTCTGCCAGCTGTAAGTGATGTCATTGTATTATTGCCTTCTTTCTTCTTCCTGTTTTTTTTTTCTGTTGTTCTCCACATTCAAGATATGGAATGTTTATCATGGAATGTTTACCATGGAACACATGCATTCAAAATTCTGCTCAGTTCCACTGGCAGAATGTTTCTCTCCCAACACACTGCACACACAGACAACAAAGGCATTTGTTACAACCAGAGACTCAGTTATCTCATGGTCAGGGCAAGAAGAAGAGAGTTCTCTGATGAGCCGGTAAAGACAGAAGGGGGATTTTTCACTGTCAGCAAAGAAACAGTTGTAGTGAAAATTATAAACAATATTTATTGTTTCTAATTTGTTTATGTATGTAAGGAGAGTGTGATAATCAGGGAAACCGTATTTAATTCATTTGTTTTATTTTTTATTTAAAGTAGTTTTATTTTTAGGGCCCAGTTGAAGTTTTTTTACAGTGTAAAGTTAGCAGCCATGTTTGTGGTGGAAGATCAGTTCTGACAGGAGAGGGCTAACTGAAATGCCTGTGTTCCAAATTCCCATTGATCTGTGTTGCAGACTCTTCACTGCTGAGCAGTCCTTTTTAACTATGTAAACCATATTTTATACATAAATAATAGCCAATCAGATTACATGATTTTACCCTGCCATTTTATAAATAGTGGATAATCACTGCACATTTATGATGAACAGTGGCAACCTTCAAGTCCTTTGAGTGATGTCCATAATCGTCAGGAGCGATGCTGGAGTGGATTATGATGTCACTTGTGAGCATAAATACTTAACAGATGAGTTCCCATGGAACAATAGCATGAAGTCTCTAGACATTGGTATCCCTTAATAAGGAGCTTAAGACACCTTCCCCGGAGTTACAAAAAGAGAGAAGTACTAATAACCATTTATCAACTGATGAGTCTTCAAACGCACACAACAGGGAGTTTAACCGGGGTAAGCAGTTATGATTTTAAGATTCCAGAGCCCCAATTACCATCAAGGCTATCGCTATATAAACCCCTCATATATAAAGATATTTGCTTTGCAACAAGTAGTTTAACCCAAGAGAGAGTACAGCAGCAATATACAGTACATCACAAAATCTGCAGTTACCTAGTGAGTGTATTAGGCAGTAACAAAGAGACCCAAAATATTTTTAATATTTATGAGTAAAAACTTGGTGACAACTAGTAATAACCAAATGTTTAAACAGTAACTGAAGGTTCCAAAGTGCAGTCCTATGGTTAATAGCTGGGTGAGTTTAATCCATGTGGTTGTCGCCATCTGGCACCATCTTTTTTTTCTAGAAGGTGTTTTCTCCTCAGATGGCTGGGAGTGGCTGTTCACCCTTGTCCTACCTCCCGACTGGCATCTTGCTGTCCCAGGGACCTACCTGGTCTGGTGAGTCCTTCAACAGCTTGCTCCCTGTGGTGGGGCTGGAGGAGGGAGGGCTGTCTTCCTCTCCAGTCCAAGTATGTAGGTCAGAACAGGAGTCAGTGTCAGCAGCACGGCCAGAGGTCGGCGTCAGATCTTCATTAAGCCCCCGCCATAACCTTTCTAATTTTATAGCCGCCCAACTCTTCTGCAAGGCATGCTTGTATGTGTGTGGAGAACAGTCCCTGCTTTCGTGCCACCCATGCTGCACTGCAACCAGGTCTCCACTGGTTGGCAATCTATGGCCGGACCAACATGCCCCTCCCCCCCGCCAACCCAGGAGAGGAGAGCAGTCCATTTGATGCTTGATCCTCTCCTGCCCCGACCAACCTCCCTGGCATCCGACACTTATTCTCAAACTCGGTCACTGGCGAAAGGCGAAATTTAGTGCCGGTCCTCTACGCCACTGCAGTTTATTACACCATCTTGATGGCACAGTTTGAAAAGTCGGGAGAATACAAGATAATTAAACAATTACAGTCTCACATTACTTTCAGCACTAATGTTCCCCACTGTCACACTTCACAGGGACAACGCCTTTTGCTTATCGAGCGCCACTCTGGTTCAATGGCCTCAGCCCCACCATCTCCACTGCCCCAACAATTGGTATGTTTAAAACTAGGCTCCAGGACTATCTCACTACCAACAGCTCCTGTGACTGCCCAACTTAACCTTCTTTCTCCACTTCCTTCCTGCTCTAGTGGTCCCCCTCCCCTCCTCACTGGATTCTCCTCACATCTTGGTATACCCAATGGTGCACTTTTCACCTCTCTCCAGCCTTCCTACATTCCTTCCCCCTCCCTTCCCTCTCCCTATGACTCTGGTACTTATCTGCTGTCTATTTTCTCTGACAAATGGCCATTGCCTTGTTACAATGCTACCTTGAATTGTATTAATCTGTACTCTGTTTGCAATGTCCACATTGTTGTAATGTCTGTCTTGATGTTCCCATAATTTGTATTTCTCTGACGTGGAACCTTTGTAAAAGAGCCAAGGCTAAAGGTATTTGTAATCCTAGACTTGATAAAAATAAAAAAATAATAAAGATATACTACTAAAGAGGAGACTTGCCAAAGGCTGACCCCTTAACCCCACATACCTGTACACCCAACGCTATTTCAGGACCTAAAATATGGTAAACCAGGTAAATGCTGCATATCATAGATAGGAAAGAGGCACTGGGAGAATTACAAACCATAGACTGGCTTGCATAGAGAAAACAGTCTCAAGTCCAGCAACCTGTTACGGGCCTCCACATCTGACTCCTTCTCCTCATGTAGTATCATCTCCTGTTTGGTACAGCTTGCCAGCTTATATGTATCATTTGGATCATTAAACAGATGGGTTTGTCCATTCCTAACTACCCACAGTTTGGCTGGCAAGAGGATTAATGCCACACTCTCAGGGTCCACAGTGAGCTCCTGGCCCAGTCGAACGCTTTCCTCCTCAGACATTGTGCTGTAGGAAAGGTTGGGAAATATGGAGAGGTCTGCTTCGCCGTACTTCAATGCTCGCTGTCTATGGGCCAGCACCATTGCTGTATCTCAGTCACCTATCCCTGTGCAAATTATCATGAGGGTACAGGGTACTGAGGAATTCAATGGTGCTCGGTGAGGAGTCAGTCTGTATGTCTTTCAAGCGAGGAGGGTTAATTTGTCTCCGGTAGTCCCAATAAATTTGATAGCAGCATTTATGTAAAGTCCAAGGCCTCTTTGCCTTCTGAAGCTTCCAGGAGTTCAGTCACCCTCAGGTTATGCTCACAGCTCTGATTTTCACGATTTTCAAGCCACCACCTTAATAGTGAGTTCTCCTTCAGCAGGCTTGCTGTTGTTATGTTCTTTACCTTCAGATCTGATTCCACTGTGTGGTGAACCATTTGTGCCACTACATCCACCCGCATTTCCAGGGTGGATATTCTCAGGGCAAAGCTATTCAATTCGTGGCCCATATCCTGGACCATGTGGATGAGTTGCCCCAGAGTAGTGTTGGCCATTTGAAGAGTCACCTCCCTTGCTGCCATCTTGGATGTTTCAGAGGTGGCCTCATGATTCTACCACATGCTTCCTTTGCCAGAGAATTGTTTGGGCTTCGAAAAGTGCTCAGTCGGCATTGCATTCCCTGGCTTTCCCATTCTGGATTCCAAAGTTATCCACAAGCACTTAGGATAAGTTTGACGAGAAAATTTGCCAAATAAAACACTAACAATTTAATTTGTGGATCTCTCGGGGGAGCTGATAAAAATAGCGTCTGCCCCTGGTTGATGTTAACTCATGTCCCTAACTCTCTTTTATCAGAGTTGGGCAGCAGCTGTATGTATAATGTAATTTTCTGTTTTTTAATTTTTTAATATTTATTTACTTTTCTGTTTATGCTCTCCCTCAGCAGTAGCAATCCTTCTCTGTGTTTCTGGGCAGCCCCATCCCTGCCTTCCCTGCTATCTCCTGGGATTTACCCATACTCCGGGAGTGTTTGCCCATGGTATCCCTCCCAGTGGTGGAGGTCTTCAGGCTGGACCAGTTCCATTAGAAACCCTTCTGTGTCAGCAGGATGAAAGGTCTGTGGGCGCTCAGAGCCATCATAAGGCATGGCTGCATTTTTCCGTTTTCTGTCTGGGAATGCTTCTGCTGACAGATGTGAGCACCAAGGTGTGCATGTTTATTCAACCAATCAGCAGTCCCCAATCCCAGGACGTACACTCCTTGCTTGTACCACCACCTGTGGTCACCCTGGCATCATCGTGTGGTGGCAGTAATCCCTCTTTCCTCCCTGGAGGAAAACGGTGTTCTGTGGCGTGCTTGAGCCTCCTCCCTCCCAGCTGGCCCTCCGATGATCCCAGACTTGTTTCCGAACCCGGGTCATTGGCGTCATGGACTGTAGCGGTACCACTGCGCTCTTGGGCCAGTATAATTTAATTTTCTTTGAGTTGGGAAGTCAGCGCTGCCTGTCATGTGAAGAGTATTCTCTAACCTGTGCATGAATCAGTGATACCAATAAATTCATTAAGCTTGCTGGGCCCAGGGCCTGGTTACCCAAACAGACATAACAGATGCCTTCAAACTGCTACCCATACATTCATCCTTCTGGCAAGTCTACGAGATTTCCGGGAGAAATCCGTATTACTGCACTTAACATTTGGATGCAGAAGCAGGCCTAGCCTGTTTGACACCTTTTCCAGCTCTTTATGTTGGATTCTTTTTGTATATGTAAAGACGCCCGCTTGTGTTACATCTCCTAGAAGATTTTCTTGCTTGTTGACACTCCAGAGTCTCCACCTGCTGCTAGCATCGTGTGCCTTTCCTGCTTTCCTCATCATTCAGCATTCCGCTAGTAGATGATAAAACACAAGCACCAGTAACAGTGTTGAAATTTCTAGTTGTTGAACTCTGTTCCATCAGAATGGAGGCATGTCTCCCTCCTGAGAAATTACAATGAATTGCAAATTTACTCTCTGCCTTTTCAACAGAATGATCATGTACCAGTCATGAATTACTCTCTTTATTGGGCGATCTCAGTTCTGCAGTGAGAATCATTGCCCAACGCTGGAGCTTCACCTTTTATTTTCTCAGTCTATCCCATTCAGTCATTCCTCTGGACCATTAGATATTCATCACTGCTTCCACCCAGTCAGACCTAGATATATGGTCCCTCTTCCTCTCAAGACGAAATGGCATATCCATGTTCTATAAGGACCCATCTCCCACTGCATGCCTTGAAGTCTCTACTGATGCCACTTCACTATTTGGCTTTGCTGCCATCTATGGTACCCTCTGGTTTGCCTGTACCTAGCCATCCAAAATCGAGGAACTACCCAGTTTATATTCTATGTCCTCTTTATTCAAAATCTATCCCATTGTTGCAGCTGCTCTCACCTGCTCTCAGTGACGTAACAAAATGTCTCAGCTATGCCTTCTTTACCATTTCGAATTCATTAGCTGGGACAACACAGTCTGCCTAGAGAGTGGCCGGAAAGAAGTTCACCATCTTCTGCACTCTACAAAATTTGGATCCTCTCCAAATGTCTGTCTTTCACATTCTGGCATTCACATCCTACTGCTCTCAAACTTTTGGCTTGTCATCCACAACAATTAAAGGGGAACTGTCAGCATTTCCCCAGCAAAAACACGGGACCTATAGGTCCCAATTAGGTAAATGACATTGATGGTAGTTTTTAAAAATAACTTACAGAGGTTTTATTTGCAATTTATCTGGTTGATCCTGCGATGCTCCACCCGCCATTACTATTCCAGAGTCTCCCACGGCAAGTCCTTTGATAATGCGACTGATGGGCCAAGCCACAGGGGACTCCTATATACCAGTACAGTTATCAGAAAATAATAAAAGATTTATAGCTCATGTCTGCGTTTCTAACTCTGGTACTTATCGACCGAGGAAAGTGACTTACTGTACTGGCAGGCAGAGCGAGTGCCCCTGGTGCACAGTGAATATCCTCACTATATCAAAATGGAAGGATAGAATGCACGCATGGAGAAAAAAAATCTCATTTGATTTGAGGCTTCAGAGAGGGAAATATTTAGAGAAATGGCAAATTGGCATACACTATATGTGCCCCGTGAGGTAAAATACAGGTAGTAGTACAACTGTCCTACAGGGTTACAAATTAGAAATATCAGCTCTCATCTGATAGTTAATGAACAACAGACCAGACAGAGAGTAAAAGTTAACAGTGTATAGGAGAGCATTATTCTCTATAGAATTCCATCCCTTTCAAAATGCTGTTGTACCACAGTTCAAAGGTCATGGAGCATGACTGTACTCTTCTGTGGTACAATAGCATTCTGAAGCCTCTAGAGACTGCACAAGTCAGTTTTGTTCTGAAAATGAAGGAACCGCTCACGCTCATTTCACATAATACTATACACTAAAAATAAAGGACGAACAGCTTTATGCACAACCAGTGTGTTCTGCCACCTCGGGGTTCTGATTCCAGCGGACCTCTCAGGCTTCGCACTTTGTGTGGCATGAGCCCCTCTGTGGCAGAACACATTGGTTGTGCATGGTTGCCCATCCAGTATTCTCTATTTTGTTAGTCTCACAGTTGTTTTATTGCAATAATGTGAAATTAAATAATAATTTATTCATCTGGGAGGCAAGGGTGATAGTGCAGATTCCTCCTGGGGAAGAAAAACATACGAACATATGACAATATCAGCAGAATTAGGCCTCAAGGTCTATTTCGTCTGCTCAAAACACAGCTCACAGTTCAGATGTGCTGCTGCCCCTCCCTTTCCATCCCTTCTGCCAAATTTTCCTCCCTGAGTTCACCACCCTGGCGATTCTCTCCCTACTTGTACCTTGCCCATGAACCTATCCCATCCCTTCTTAAATCTCCCCACTGAATCCAGCGAGATCACCTCCTCAGGCAATGCATTTCCAAGCCACCCACCACCCCTTCTGTGAAGTAATGCTTCCTCAGCTCCCTCCTTAACCCCCCACACGAGTTTCAGTCTATGTCTCCTTGTGGTCCCCTCTGCCTTCAATCTAAACAGCCTCAGTACTAACTTTGTTTATGCCTTTGAAGTACTTACTCAAAGGTCTCAATCATATTTCCTCTGTCCCTTCTGTCCTCCAGAGGGTACATGTTGATCTCTCTTAGACTCTCCCCATAGGATTTCTCCCCCATTCCCTGGATCATCTTGGACGCCCTCCTCTGGACTCCCTCCAAGAGCCTGGCATCCCTCTTTAAGTATGGGCACCAGAACTGCAGACAGTACTCCAAGTGTGGCCTCACCAATGATCTGTATAGTGGCAGAATAACCTCCTCCCTCCTTAAAGTGATCCCCCTAGCAACGCACTCCAGCATTCTGTTTGCCTTTACCGCTGCTTTTCTACACTGTACTGAGTGATTCATATTCCTTGTGATCACCACACCCAGATCCTTTTCCTCCTCAGATATGGATATCTGCTCCCCCCCCCCCCAATTGATGACTGTATCCCGGGTTCCTGGACCTGAAATGCAGTACACTGCATTTCCTAGTATTGAACCCCAGCTGCCATGTGTTTGACCACTATCCAACTCTTTTCAGACCCTCCTGGAATACCCTCCACCCTTCCTCACTGTCCACCCCCAGACCTAATTTGGAGTCGTTGGAGAACAGACTCCTCTTTCTCTTAACTTCCTTCGCAATGTCTGCTATGAAAGCACTAAATAGCAGTGGACCTAAAACTGATCCTTGCGAGACACCACTAGTGACCTTCCTGGGTGACGAGAATTCCTCCCCCCCCACCTTCACCCTCTGCTATCTGTTCTCAGCCAGTTCCCTATCCACTGTACTAGCTTCACCCCTATCCCCAGGTTCCTCAGTTTGTCCATCAGTCTCCTGTGTGGCACCGAGTCAGATGCCTTGGTGAAGTCCAGATACAGGACATCAACCAGCCAACCTCCATCTAGAGCTTTTGTCACCCAGTCAAAAAATTCGACCAGGTTAGTTTGACAAGATCTCCCCAGGACGGACCCATGTTGATGGACGTCCTGAAGGCCATTTACTTCCAGGAATGCCATCAACCTCTCCTTTAATTCACTGAGGCCTCACGAGTTCCTTGAGAGTTTCACCACTTGTGGCCTGTATACTTTCAACAGTGCAACCTGGAGCTTTGAGCAAAATCAAGGCATAATCAGCATGCCACAAACAAATGCTAATACCTCATGAACCGATAGTGCTATACACAAAGTACCAGTGGCAGTTGTTCAGAACAAAATTACCTTTTCAATGGTACTATGCAATTAATTATAAGTAGTTCCCATTTTTTCTTTATTGGTTGAAACAGCAAAAAAAATTTTCCAATAAAAAGGCAATGGAAACAATTTTATGTGGGAAAATATTTAACATATCAACACCAAATTAAGCATCCATACATTAGAGGGAGGTACAAAACTAATTTTGTACTAAAAAGCAGTTTTCTAAGATGATGCATGTATTTCTTTTCTGTTTTATTAAGGTGGCTAAGTGAAGCTTGACAGACAAATGTCAGCCATTAACACCGTACCATACAAAAATGCGAATATCTTATAAAGTATACATAACAGACATAAAGTATCAGCGGCAAAGTTGTTCAGCAGAACATTACCTTTCCAGCGGTGCTATACAGTCAATTCTACTCATTTTAGTTTGAGAAATATTCAAGTTTTAAGCAGTGGCGTCCTCAGGCGCCAAAAGTCCTCAGTGGCACAAAGTGCAGGACATCTGGAGGCATTAAAAGACCTCAGGAGTATCTTTTCTACTGCCGCCTACAGGTGTCTTGGGGCCTCAATGAGTTAATTAAGATGGTCTCCATTAATTTCCCCACAATGGACATAAGTAGGAAGTAGGATGTAGTAGCATTTTAGCCACGGTCATACTGCATGCTGTATTACAGTATATACATGGCTGATAACACTGACATAGGTATGAAGCATAAGATATGATACTCATGGTATGCTGATGTTATCATGGACTTCTGTGACATTCCTAGAAACATAGGGCCCGATTCCAAAATGGTTATGCCTAACGAAAGGTGCTTGCGACAAACAGCAATGACGCAAGTTGCACCTTGCGTCATAGTTGGCAGCATTTCCTATTCCGGTACGTGGTCTGCGCCGGAATGGGAAGCCGCTGCACCAAACAGGCACTGCACCACCCTTATGACCTGCATCTGGGTATGCCAGGTCGCAATGGGGTGTGCACCACAGCGAAGACTGCTATCCTAATTTCAAATTCTGAAAGCCCACCATGGCCGTAGCAAAGGGCTCCACTTAGATCTGCCAGGAGGTGGTCTATGCCTTGCGCCAGTGTGGCCCACAGTGGAGGGATAGCAACATGTGGGTAGAGGGGCAGGAAGGGCACAGTGGGCATAGGGTGGGTTGGTGGGACAGCGAGAGGCAGGGGATTGCTTGGCACTGCAGGGGTGCATATGCCTCCGTATATATATTACATGGGCATATGCACCTGCCTGGTGCCAAACCAATCCCTGACCTCCCCCACTGTCACACCAACTCACCCTATGCCCCATGCCCCCTCCTGCCCCTCACCCTCCAGGCAGTGAGTTACCCCTCACCACCATCACCAATGTTGCCTGTCCTGTGTTGCGCCAGTGAGAGGGGAGACAGATCCTTGCGGCATGTGCTGCAGCTGCACCATTGGTTGGGTGCTGATCTGCAGATGTGGCAAACTTGGGATCTTGGCACTGGGACCCTGCTTTTTTTTGCAGAATCCGGTATAGGGTCCCTGGCATACCCGAGTATTGCCGCATCCCTGGAGCGTCGAACCAGCATCGCTCTAAGGGAGCGTTTTGGAATTGAGCCCCTAGAATTTAATGGCAGATAAGGGCTGCTTGGCCCACCCAGTCTGCCCATTTTTCCCTACCTACAGTGTTACCACAGACCTGACTTGACCCCCCCCCATTTTCCACTGAGACTAGTTCATGCCTATCTCATGCATTTTTGAACCCCACCACTGTTTTCACCCCACCACCTCCACTGAAAGACTGCTCCAGGCATTCCCTGCTCTTTCTGTGAAGGAGTACTTCCTCACATCTCTCCTGAATCTACTCCCTCCAGCTTCATAGCATGTCCCCTTGTTCTTGGGCATCTTTTCTTCCGAAACATACTTCTCTCCTGCACCTTATTTACTCCTGTGAGGTATGTAAAGGTCTCGATCATATCCTCCCCTCCCTCCTCTCTTCCTGGGTGTACGTACTGAGTTCTTTTTTTTTAACTCATATTTATTGAAAAAGTTGCATAACACTCATAGGAGACAAAAATTGGCTTTACAGCAGAGCATCAATTACAAGAAAATTCAAACAGAGGGAGAAATCTCCTGTCCAACAGCAAATTTTGAACATCAGACAAAGCCATACAAAAAACATGGAAACGACTTATAATGGCCTGGTTAGACTGCACCTAGAGTACTGCATGCAGTTTTGGCACCCATACTTGAAAAAGGAGATTGCACTTCTGGAGAGGGTCCAGAGAAGGGCAACCAGGATGATACAAGGTCTGGGGGAAATATCCTATGAGGGGAGACTTGTGGAGTGCAACTTGTGCTCCCTGGAGGAGAGGAGGGATGGGGGGGGATATGATCAGGGTCTTTAAATGTCTAAGGGGAGTAAATAGGGTCAGCCCAAATAGGGTGCTCCACCCGAGGGGGGAGGGGGCCACCAGGGGTCACCCCATGAGACTGGTTGGCGAGATGCTCAGGGGGGAGACTATGAGACGCTACTTCACTGAAAGGGTGGTGGAGCATTGGAATGCACTGCCTGTGGAACTGGTGGCTGTTAATACAGTGGAGGGCTTCAAGAAGGACTGGGACAGGAATAAGGAAGGTTAAACTGAGTAATGCCGCCGGCCCACCCGCCAGCACAGCAGTAGCGCTACCACTTGTGATGCCAGTGACCTGGGTTCAAGAATGAGCCTGGGAAGGTGGAGGGCCGGCCAGGGGAGAAGGCTTGAGCATCCCAGGGACTTCTCACTTTCTCCAGGAGGGAGGGGGGACCAAGGTTCAACGCTTGACTGACCCCGGGCGGAGACCCGAGGTACGGCAAGCCCAGCCTGTAGTAAGGGGGCCATGTGGTGGATGTCAGTGCTTTGCACGCTGACATCAGGGCACACACCACAGGAAGAAAAATGAGAAAATGGTCGGCGGCACCTCCTATAGATGGAGGGTCAGCCCCGATCCCCAATGCCTCCTGCCTGCCTCTTGGAACTGGCATCTCGATGAAATCTAGAAGCACGGGGTGTATGGGCCCCACCTCGACCCCACCTGGGGGGGTAGAACTGAGGGTCATTAGGGGATAGACAGCTCCGAGGTCAGGTAGGAGAGCAGGGAATGAAGGCAGATGGTGACTCCTGAAGAGTGGAGTGCCGCAGGCCAGGGGGAGTATAAAGAGATTGTAAAACAAAAAAAAAAAACAGAGTAATGCCAGATCTGGATGTGTACCGCTGATGAAGGGTGGGGTTGGGGATTTATGGGGAGGGCAACGGTACCCAGATCGGGTGCTGATTTTGAACAGACTCAATAGACCATTAGGCCTACTCTGCTGGCATCTTAGTATGTTAGTAAGATTTTATTAGATCAAGTCATGATGAAAACTAAGTAATAAACTGCAAACAGGCAAAACAACAGACCTGCCCTCCAAAGGCCAGTAGAAGTAATTATACTGTTAATAAAGTATGACACTATTGGAATAAATCAAGTCGTCAAGGATAGCAAACGTTAATCCTTAAGAGGTGTCGGGACATGTCACATAAGAGTGCAGGAGATATCGCTGCTCTGTGCCATGTCCCTCAAACCGGCAACAATAACAAAAAAACTGTCCCAGACAAGAACGCACTAATAATATGGTAAGGTCACGGGCCAGAGCCTGCTTCCATGTCTGTAGTATAATGTAGGATGAGAACTGGCCAAGGTTGCCAAAGTTCTAAAACTGTGGCAGTCTGAGCCTGAGTATTGCTGTGATGTGCTCCGTGGATTATATTTCAGAAACTTTCTGTTTCCACTACATGAGTGTGGGGGGTCGAGGAGTCAGCCAATTGGTTGTTAAGCATTTGAGTGCTGCCACTCGTAGCATTTGGCTTAATTTATGTCTATTTTTAGGTCCTTGAAGGAAATCTGGGAAACCTAAAATGAAGCTACTGAATGTGACTGGGGTCTGAGAGCTGAAGATTCTCTGTGAGGAATCCTGAATGTTCCGCCAGAATGGGACTATCACCGGCATTCCCAGAAAACAGGATAATGGAGCCAACTCCGCCACACTGTCTCCGACAAGCGTTGGGGTGTGGTTCAAATGCTTTGTAACTCTAGGAGTTCTGAAATATCTCACTAACACTTTCCAGTTACATTCTCGCCACATTGGGAAGCAGTGACCACCCAGCCCTTCTTCAGCCTACGTTCCCATTGGTCTGGGGGAACTGGTATCCCAGATTCGCCCTCCCATCAGACCTGTACCACTTCAGTTAGCGGGTTATCCATTTTAGCAAGTACTGTAATGTATACAGACTGGAAACTGGTCTAGTTTTGACATTAAGAGTGACCAGCCAGTAGAAATGGTCCTTTTAAGTCAGTTTGTGGTCTGGTTAACTGGGTCAGATGTTGCTGTATATAATGTCACGTTTGTAAAAAATGATAATGATCTTCCCGCAGCAAGTGATATTTGCTTTGGAGTTCCTGAAAAGAAAAGCAATGTTGTTCTGTGACCAGCTGAGCAAATCTTGTCAGGCCCCTGGCTTCCCAATACCGAAAACCCATGCCAAGTCTTGGAGGGCAAAATCATCATGGTGTTTAAGAAGGGTCAACGGACCCAACCTATTTGGGTATTATTTATTTATTTATTTTATTTATTGAAGAGTTTCACCAGAAAAGCACACTGAACAACAAGTTGCTCATCTCCCAGTGCATCCTGGAGGGAGAGGGTAAGTGAGTACAAAGAAACAAACATGCAATTTCCAACAACAGAGTACAACGAGAACATTTCTGGTACAAGAGAAGGTACATAAAAAGTAGAACAAACATATGAATTAAAAACAAGTGCTGGTTGGCTCCGTGGTGACGAGTGAAGGGGTTCGCTTGGCACGCTGACAACCCGGGTTCGCATCCTAAGCCTGGGTACTGGGAGTGGAGACCGGTAGGGAGCGGTTTCATAAGCATCCATTGGACGCTTCCCTCCGGGGGGGGTTCACTTGGGCACCTGCGGGCAGATTGGGTAATATGCATTGGGGACGTGCTGCCTTGACACTCCCCCCACATGTCCTCACCCAAGGTTGCCCTGCGCTCATGCAAGGCTGAGAACTGTGATGTACGGAGGCACAGAAAATGGAAAAATGCTCCCCGACCAAACTGGATGACGAGCGCCCACACTCCTGCCACCCAAAGCCCCAATTTCAGCCCTCATCCAGCCTCGCAGCCCCTGGGATGTGCAAGCTGCTGACAAGGTGATTCCCCCCCAGAAGACAGAGACCCCTCCTGGCATAAGGGATAGGCCAGGCTACCCAGGTAAGGCTGCAATGGAGGCTGGTAGATGGCAGCGAGGGTTGGAGGGTGGCAGGAAAGGCATTGGCGCTCAGAAGGAGTGGCTGGTCGGGGTTACATGGGTGGTAACTAAAAACAACCAAAAAAAGTGCTTGTAGTTCAGAAGTGCAGTTTGCAGGTACAGCAGAAGTTTGTTTGGTACAGAATGAAGAAATTTAAGACAGTTACAGGAGATGAGTGTGGGATGACAGTACACCATAAATTTGACAGGTACCTACTATCATGAAGAGTAAACAGGTATTGACTATGAGCAGGTGCAGTTAGAAGAGAAGTAATTGTGCAGGGGTAAGGTAAGGGACAGGTGGGAGGAGGAGTGTCTGATTTGTTGGGGTTGTGCATTTATACGTTCATAGGTTGTTTACAAGCTCAGTGGGCTGGGTGCCCTTTTAAGAGCTTGCCACTCATTTAAGAGTGGTATTCATATTGTCTGTCAGCCACACATAAACCTAGGCCTGTCTTAAATGTCCCAAAATCAGGACTTGAAGCCATGTAGGATGGTAGACTGTTCCATAGACTCACAACTCTTTGAGTAAAGAAATGATTGCGTTTTGTGGTTCTAATGTTATTGCCTAATACCTTACATCCATTATTTCTCGTATTTATCTTCCCATTGTAAAAAGTTACTCCGATTGTTGATGCAAGATAATTATCCCTCATAGCTCTGTATGTAAGGCATAGGTCTCCTCTGAGTTGTCCATATTTCATTGAGTATAGATTTAGATCCTTTAATTTTTCACTGTACTCAGTTGTTTTTATTTTTTTTTATCTTTTTAGTGTATTTACACTGCACACCTTGTATGAGTTTATTACTTCTACAGGTCAGGGGTTTGTTAAACTGAGATGCATACTCCAAATGTGGCCTTACAAGGCTAGTGAATAGTGGTATTAAAATTTCTTGCTCTCTACTCTGTATATTCATTAATATTGATCCAATAACGCCTTGACATTTTTTAACTTTTGTAATGGTATTTGCTTCAAACTTCAGATCCTTTGAAATCATCGTGCCTAGATCTTTTTCATCGCTTACAGTTTGCAGAATATTTTTAACTAAATTTTACTGAAAATAAGGATTTTTTATTCCAAAATGCATGACTTTGTATTTATCTGTGTTAAAATGCATCTGCATTGTCCTGCTCCATATCATGAGAATATCCAGATAGGTTTGGATATTTTTGTAATAATTTGCAGTGGTTGTTAACGCCCCAACTTTACAATCATCAGCATATTTTAATAGCCATATATTTACCCGAGACTGGCATTCCAGAATATTGGTGGGATGTCGTAACTTAATCAGGATTTTAACTATATGTTTTGTTCAGGGATTATGGATATCTCACAAGAGTCCATCAGGCAGGACTCGTATAGAATAGTCCGTAAGGCAAGTTGAAGTTAGTCTGCTGCCTCCATCAGGTACCATCCTACCTCAATACGTTGTTTAGCCCAAGTTTCCAAAAAAGGCCCTTGGGCCACCAGGTAATGTTTACAAAGGACTGGATAACCCAGCCTGCCTCTCTCCTTAAGGAGGTGTACCAATTGCTGTGCAATCCGAAGGCATTCCCCATCCAAACGAACCTGGACAATTCTTTATAGTGTATGGTAGAATGCTGTTCTAGGTAGAAACTGATACCTAGAACAATGTTATTGTGCTGCAGTAGCTACGTCATTTTCGTTGTTGTGCTGCGCTAGATACATAGCTACTGCAGCACAGTTTGGAACGTCTTTGTGCATATGCATTCGTGCATTCTGTGAACCTCCACTCTTCCTGAAACAGCCGGGGCAGTGAGAGCTGACCCTGGAAGACAGCGGCACTGAAAAAGTGAGTGGGATTTTAATACACACTGTTTCTTGTATAGTGGACCATACACTATAAAAGACAATGTATGGTCCACTATACACAACAAGCATGAATAGCCATCTCGAGGTTGCCATGGTAAGTTTTTGTTCTTGTACTAAGCAACCATCGCTATTTGTGACGGTCAGTGTAATGTGTTGTCGCCTCTGTTCTGTTGGGTGGTTTTTGTGTCGCTCTATGTGGTAGGTGACTATTAGCAGTTGCTCTTATCACATAAAACCCCATGAGGTACTGTGGGGCTACCTGACTAGGTGGTTGTGGGGAGGGACTAGGGAAGTGGGAGCAGGTAAATTGGTGTGTGGGGTGGAAGACACATTATGAGACTAGAGAGAAGGGACAGAGGAGCTGTCAGGAAAAATGTGTATGAGGGTTGGCACTGGGAAAGAGAAATATGTTTGTGGAAAGGACATCATAGGATGGTGGGGACAGGTAGCTTAATGGGAAAGATGGGGCAAGGGCGCTGGTACTGAGGAGGGGCTGATAATGGAGAGAGGTGGCAAGAGATGCATGAGGGGCTTGTGTTTTAGGTGTCAAACTCTCAATCCTTGCACTTTTGCAAACGTTTATTTATCTCAAACAGGTGCTCACACCTCCTCTCCACAGCCCTTCAAAGCTGGACAGATGCTACCTTAATGAGGAAGCCATGAGACTTGCAGTTTGTTACAGCCCACTCTAATTAATGCCAGTACGGGGTTTCTCCACTGACATTTTCTGAAACTGCCCTCCATGAACTCCTTTCAGTGTCGGGATATGAGTGAGGGAGTCCCGCTGATGCCTTTGTCCTTTTCCCAAACAACGCCAGCAGAGTTCCATGGCAGAAGACTTGAGGCTTTCATTGGCAGCAACAGGGCACTTCTGCTGGTCCCATTCAGCAGGGTCTTCTTTTTCTAGTTTTTTTTTTATTTTAGGCTAATGAACTGGCAGGGACAATACACAACCACGCATGACACACTAGTAATGAAAACACAGCACAAGGGTCCTTCAGAACCATCGCCACAAGGAGCTAATTAGAGTTGACACAGGAATTTTTTTTAACTTAGCCTTCCTTCAGTGGGGGAACATGCACTCCTGTCCCAGTGCAATAGAGAAACATAGAATGTGTCAGCAGAAAAGACTGGTAGGTCCATCTAGTCTGCCCTATTTTCCCAGCCTATTTCTACACATTGGAACCTATTCGGTCAAGGTGGACCTCCTTCCTTTCCTCTACCTGTTTTGCCTGCCTACACATGCTTGAAGCTCTCCACTGTCTTCGCTCCAGTGACCTCTACTGGTAGACTGTTTCAGATGTCTACAACCCTTTGTGTGAAGAAGTATTGCCTCACATCCCTCTTAACCTCCCCAAGCTTCTTGCATGCCCCCTTGTTCGGGTGCTCTTCCTCTGAAAGAGACTCCTTTCCTGCACTTTGTTCACCCCCGTGAGGTACTTCTTGGCTCTCTATCATGCCCGTCTCACCCTCTTGTCTCCCAGGGAGTACACGTTGCGCTCCTGCAGTCTGTCCTAGTATGGTTTCTTGTGCAACCTCCTCAACATTTTGGTAGCCCTCCCTGGAGTGTTTCCACCCTGTCAATGTCCTTACGGAGGAGCGGCCTCCAGAACTAGATGCAGTACTCCAGGTGGGGTCTCACCAGTGATTAATACATCAGCAACACCTGCTCCCTTCTCCTGTTAGAAATTCCTCCATATGCAACCTAGCATCTTCCTAGCCTTGCCTACTGCCTTGTCACACTGCTCTACCACCTTGAGATCACCAGATATGTTTACCCTGAGATCTCTTTCTTGCTTGGTGACTGCCAGTACCTCCCCCTCATCATATACACAGCTCCCAAGTTTCCCCATCCAGGAGCATGACTTTGCACATTTTGGCATTGAAACCCAGTTGCCACACTCTACATCACTCCCCTAGTTTCCACAGAAACCATTGCATTATCTTCACCCTGTTGCAGATTTTCGTGTCATCCACAAAGAGACACACCTTCCTTTCCAGTTCCTCAGCAATGTCACTTATGAAATACATTGAAGAGGACAGGATCCAGTACTGATCTCTGTGGTACACCACTGGTTACTCGTTCATCCCCGGAGTGACTGGCATTTACCACCACCCTCTGCTTCCTGTCTTTCAACCATTTTGATACCCAGGTTACCACCTTTTCCTCTACCCCAAGGGTTGCTAAGTTTCTTTATCAGCCTCCTGTGTGGTACAATGTCAGAGGCCTTACTGAAGTCCATACAGGCCACATCCAGTTCCCTCCTCTGATCCAGCTCCCTTGTAGCCCAGTCAAAGACATCTATGAGATTTGTTTGACATGACCATCCCCCTCTGGGAAGCCATGCTGGAGGTCCTGTTTGCCTCCAGGTACTCCATCAGTCTCTCCTTCAACAGGGTTTCCATTAATTTCCCCACCACTAATGTAAGACTGACTGGTCTGTAGTTGCTAGCCTCCTCCCTGCTGATGATCTTGTGTATAGGGACTACATCGGCCTTCCTCCAGTCCTCTGGAACTACCCCCATCTCTAATGAGGTGCTGAATAGTGTTGCCAGAGGAGTGGCTAGCACTGTGTTCAGTTATTTTAGTACACTTGGGTGGATCCTGTCTGGCCCCATCGCCTGGTTTTCTTTTAGGGCTTCCAATCCCCTTCAGACTTTCTCCTCTGAAAATGGACCTATGTCCACTCCCTCCCCTCTCCCCGTGCCTGCTGGTATATGTTGGTTCCTCTGTGGAGGGGAGAGTGCCACAGGGGTAAGTACTGGGTCCTGTCCTCTTCAATGTCTTCATAAGTGACACTGCTGAGGAACTGGAGAGGCAGGTGTGTCTCTTTGCGGGTGACACATAAATCTGCAACAGGGTGGACACCCAGGAAGGGGTGGAGAGAATGCAAAGAGATCTGAGGAAACTAGAGGAGTGGTCTAGGGTCTGGGGTGGCAGCTAGATTTCAAAGCCAAAAGGAGCAAAGTAATACATTTAGTGTGAGGAAACCCAGGGGCTGTGTATAAGATGGGGAGGAGGTACTTACAGTCACCAAGCAAGAGAGGGACATTGGGGTAATCATATCTGATGATCTCAAGGTGGCAGGGCAGTGTGGCAAGGCTGTAGACAAGGCTAGTGGGATGCCAGGGTGCAGAGGAAGGGGGATTTCCAGCAATAGAAGGCAGGTGGTGTTGCCACAGTATCGCCACAGTGAGACCCCACCAAGAGTACTGTGCCCAGTTCTGGAGGCTGCACCTCAGCAAGGATGGCGACAGGGTGGAAACAGTCCAGAAGAGGGCTACCAGAGTGGTGCAGGGGTTGCACGAGAAACAATATGAGGAGAGCCTGTGGGAGCTCCACTCGTACTCCCTGGAACAGAGGGGAGTGAGAGGAGACATGCATGAGACTTAAAATACCTCATGGAAGTGAACAAGGTCCAGGAGAGGGATCTGTTTTAGATGAGAAGGAGGAGCACCAGAGCAAGGGAGGCATGCAATGAAGCTGGGGAGTTTAGAGGGATGTGAAGAATCACTTCCTCACAAAAGGGTGGTGGATGCCTGAACAGCCTGCCAGAAGAGGTGGTGGGACGAAGACAGTGGGGAGCTTGAAGCATGCATGGACAGACACATGGGCATAGTAAGCAGAGACAAGGAAGGAAGGAGGAACACCATCGACCAGATAGGGTCAGGTGTAGTAATAGGCAAGGAAAATTGGGTAGTCTAGATGGGGCTACTGGTCCTTTTATGCAAACAAATGTTATGTTTCTATGCTTATGTAACAGAGGTAATGCAGTTCTGTTTCCCTGTTGTAGGTTCCAGGATGCCCTGCTGTAATATAACAGAGGTAATGCAGTCCTGTCTCAGTGCTGTAGCTTCCTGAATGCTCTGCTGTAATATAACAGAGGTAATGCAGTCCTGTCTCAGTGCTGTAGGTTTCTGGATGTCCTGCTGTAATATAACAGAGTAATGCAGTCCAGTCTCAGCGCTGTAGGTTCCTGGATGTCCTGCTGTAATATAACAGAGTAATGCAGTCCTGTCTCAGTGCTGTAGGTTTCTGGATGTCCTGCTGTAATATAACAGAGTAATGCAGTCCAGTCTCAGCGCTGTAGGTTTCTGGATGTCCTGCTGTAATATAACAGAGGTAATGCAGTCCTGTCTCAGTGCTGTAGGTTTCTGGATGTCCTGCTGTAATATAACAGAGTAATGCAGTCCAGTCTCAGCGCTGTAGGTTTCTGGATGTCCTGCTGTAATATAACAGAGTAATGCAGTCCTGTCTCAGTGCTGAAGGTTCCTGGATACCCTGCTGTAATGTAACAGAGGTAATGCAGTCCTGTCTCAGTGCTGCAGGTTTCTGGATGCCTCGCTGTAATATAACAGAGGTAATGCAGTCCTGTCTCAGTGCTGTAGGTTTCTGGATGTCCTGCTGTAATATAACAGAGGTAATGCAGTCCTGTCTCAGTGCTGTAGGTTTCTGGACACCCTGCTGTAATGTAACAGAGGTAATGCAGTCCTGTCTCAGTGCTGCAGGTTCCTGGATGTCCTGCTGTAATATAGCAGAGGTAACACTGTCCTTTCTCAGTGCTGTAGGTTCCCAGATACCCTGCTATAATATAACAGAGGTAATGCAGTCCTGTCTCAGTGCTGTAGGTTCCTGGATACCCTGCTGTAATATAACAGAGGTAATGCAGTCCTGTCTCAGTACTGCAGGTTCCTGGATGTCCTGCTGTAATATAACAGAGGTAATGCAGTCCTGTCTCAGTGCTGTAGGTTCCTGGATGTCCTGCTGTAATATAACAGAGGTAATGCAGTCCTGTCTCAGTGCTGTAGGTTCCTGGATGTCCTGCTGTAATATAGCAGAGGTAACGCTGTCCTTTCTCAGTGCTGTAGGTTCCCAGATACCCTGCTATAATATAACAGAGGTAATGCAGTCCTGCCTCAGTGCTGTAGGTTTTCAGATGGCATGGTGTAACACAGCAGAGGTAACGCATCTGTGTCTCAAAAGCTATTCCATGTGCTACAGATGTACTTGCAATATGTATAATAGGTTTGCATGCCTAATATTTAAGAATCCATTTGTGTAAATAGCTCTGTGGATTACAGATGTGAGAAACCCAATCTGTGCCCTTCTGTGTCCCCTCACCTTTTCCCCAAAAAAATGAGGCATGAGGAAATTATAGAGTTCTAACTTCTGGGAATCCAGACATTAAAACCCAGAAAAGGCAAAAAATACATCTGCACAGTGATGAAAAAATATCAACCTGAAATGCTCTATCAGAGAGTTAATCACATTTTTAAATAAAAGACTCATTTATATGCTTCCACTAGAGGGAGGAGTGTCTTTGCCCTGAAAGGCCCATTCATCAAGCTGGGGAACATGGGAAATTCAAGGGCTCCAGGTGGGGGTACAGGAAGGGGGGGTTGTAGTGTGAAACCTGCTGTAGAGAATAACAAAGAGAAGTTGGGGTGGGGGGGGGTTGTGAAGAGGAGGCAAATATAATTGGAAATAAAAGTTCATGAGGCGGAAAATAAAAACGCAGATTATACAGATGTGGCAATTTTTGGGATCATTGGTTTCGTCCTTTTTTTTCCCTTTTATTGCTGCATCTGGAGTTTAAGGACCTCCCCCATGAGTGAAAGTTAAACATCAGCTATCTTTCGTTTTGTGCAAAGTAGACTCCTTTTTGTAGGCGACGACCCTGCCGTCTGAGCATGCTGTTCTCGCCCCCCTCTATGTTATCAGGCTTCCTAAACACTAAACAGATCACTAGACATTGCCAGCCAAAGCTAGAGTCCACCAGACAGTCAGTTTTTACATAAACTTAGGTAAAATATAGCTTCATTTTATACCCATGACTTTCACAAAATCAAACGCACACTTCCTGTTATTCCAGTTTTTTGTTTTAGTCTTTTCCCATTTCCCTATCACCATCTGACCCACCCTCCTCCCTCCATGCCCCTCTAACTGTTACAGCTCCTCATCACGCACTAGCATTCTGGTGTCACCAAGACTTCCTATCACATGAACCCGCTTTGCATCCTATCATCTGATTTGTGGGTGGTGTTCAGTACAGGACAGTGGCCAGCATTCATACAGAGCAGTAGATACTGTGTGCCCACCACAGAGGTATTGCATATCGGGGGGGGGGGCCGTCTTGTGCTCTACCTTCTATTGACCTGAATAGGATCAAGAAACATCAAATAAATTAGGTCCCCTCCCCATGCTAGATACTGTGGTAATAGTCCTGGATAATGGAACTGGCTAAAGTGCAGTGGACATCAAGTGTTGGGGGGATTCAAACATGCATGGGATAGGCACAAGGGACCCCTAGAGGTGGGTAGGAAAAGCGAAAGCCAGTGACCAAGTAGGGTCAGCGACCACTGATGCAGGCAGGGAATACGGGCAGACTGGGTGGGCCTAGCAGTCTTTTTCTGCTGTTAAATACTATGTTACTATGTTATGTATGTTACATCTCTCACGATGTAATCATGTTTTGTCTGTAAAGGTTTTTATGTTCCTTTGTTCCTGGTCCCCTTCTGCCCCAGGTTGCCCAGTCCTGTCATTCACCATCCCAGGGACTTACCTCCAGATGTAGGTTCTCCCACAGATTTCCCCCTGTGGCAGGGAGGAGGGTAGCCCCCCCATGACTCAGATCCAGAAGCTGGTTCTCAGAGCCATGTCAGTGGTGGGGTGGGGGCCTGTGGCCTCGATTGCTTCATCCTGTCAGCACTATTTTCCCCCAGTTTTCTGCCTGCTCACCTTCCCTGATGAAGTGCACAGTCCCAAACCTGACTTCAACATATATGGTGCACCTTACAATGAGAAGTTCCCAGCCCACTGCAAGGTGCACCCATGCGGCAGAATACCGCACCATCTCTCCCTAACACGGAATATGCTGCCGGCAGTGGCCTCCCTCAGCCTCGGCTGCTGAGCTGTCTCCCTGAGCTCGGTCCTGAACATGGGTCCCCTACACAGGAGCATGACAGATACCCTCAGGCAGCCCCACAATTTAATCCATTTATGGTGCTTAATAAGGTAAAGAAGCATTGCAATGAAGCCAGCCCAGTGACGTGGAGGGCTAGGTGTTGCACGCCTTACCTCCTACCAGGCCAGCAACCAGCATTCGGAATGACCAGGGCTGCCAGAGGGTTGGCGGGTGGAAAGGACTGATCGTCCCAGGGACTGCTCCCCTCTCCCGGGGAAGGGTGACCTGTTGTTTCGGCCTCTGACTGCAACCAGGTGGAGGCCTGGTGGTAGTACAGGCAGCAAGGTAGAGGCCACAGTCCTGCAGGACATGTGTCTCCACATGCATGTACTGACATGCTGCTACAGCAGGGGCTTGGGGAGAAAATGGAAAAAGGCATCTGAGGGTTGACTGACACCCTGTGCACCTCCTGGACCCTCACCGCTGCCCGGACACCCAAAGCAGTCTGAATTCGGTCTCTGGGGGATGGTCCTTCCCTCTCCAGCTCTGCCACATAGGGCAATCTGTGAGGGACTCCCCAGGTAAGGCTGGGGGAGGTGGGTACCAACCAAGGGAGTTGGGGACAGAGGCAGAGGGTTGGCCGGAGGAGTAAAAAGCTATATACAGAAAACAAAAGAAGCATTACAATGTCCTTCGAATGATCCTCTGTATGGACCCATCTTGAGCCCAGCATACAGTTCTGATCCTCATATCTGAGGAAGTGTATTGACTCAGAGGAGAGGGTACAGACTAGAGCGACCAAGATGGTTGATGGCTTGGAAAACATGAGGCCTGATTGGCAGAACTGGAATGGTTCTGTATGGAGAAGAGAAGACTCATGTGACGTGATTATAGTATCCAAGTATCAGAGAGGGACCGTGTCATCACACCACATGCAGTTCTGCAGGATGCACAAGGAAAGAAGGAAAAGGGGTCATTCAATGTCAATGAAATGAAGAAGATTCAGGAAACATCAGGTGTACTTCACAGAACAAGTGGTGACCACTTGGCACAGACTGACAGATCAGGTGATATCAGTTGATTCTGTAATGATCTTCAAGCTTAGATTTGACAAGTACTATACTTTAAAGAAAACATGGGGATAAGGTATTCCCAATGAGCAGGGTGGGAGGTAGGTATTTCCACTGAGCTGGGGGTGTGATGTGGTATTCCCACTGAGCTGCAGCAAGGGGTGACAAGATATTCCTACAGAGCTGGGAGGAGTAGGGTCCACTGAGCTGGGAGAGGTAGGGTATTCCCACTGAGCTGGGGGAGTGAAGGGGTATTGCCACTGAGTTGGGGGATGACTACGTATTCCTACCGAGTTGGGGGGAGTGACTGTGTATTCCAACTGAGCTGGAGGGGGTGACAGGATATTCCTATTGAGCAGGAGAGGTGGTGACAGGGTATTCCCACTGAGCTGGAGGGGGGTGACAGGGTATTCCCACTGAGCTGGGGTATGGGGGATGACAGGGTATTCCACTGAACTGGAGGGGTGACAGGTATTCCCCTGAGCTGGGGAAGAGAGAGAGAGACAGGGCATTCCCACTGAGCTGGGTGGGGTGACAGGGTATTCCACTGAGCTGGGGGAGTGACAGGGTATTCCCACTTAACTGGAGGGGTGACAGGGTATTCCACTGAGCTGGAGGGGGTGACAGGTATTCACACTGAGCCAGAGGGGTGACTGTGTATTCCTACTGAGCTGGAGGGTGACAGGGTATTCCCACTGAGCTGGGGTGGGGGTGACAGGGTATTCCACTGAGCTGAGGTGGGGGGTGACAGGGTGTTCCCACTGAGCTGGGGGGTGACAGGTATTCACACTGAGCTGGAGGGTGACAGGGTATTCACACTGAGCTAGAGAGGGGTGACTGTGTATTCCCACTGAGCTGGGGGGTGACAGGGTATTCCACTGAGCTGGGATGGGGTGACAGGGTATTCCCACTGAGCTGAGGTGGGGGTGACAGGGTATTCCCTCTGAGCTGGGGGTGACAGGATATTCCCACTGAGCTGGGGGTGACAGGGTATTCATACTGAGCTGGAGGGGTGACAGGGTATTCACACTGAGCTAGAGGGGTGACTGTGTATTCCCACTGAGCTGGAGGGGGTGACAGGGTATCCCACTGAGCTGGGGTGGGGGTGACAGGGTATTCCACTGAGCTGAGGTGGGGGTGACAAGGTGTTCCCACTGAGCTGGGGGGTGACAGGGTATTCACACTGAGCTGGAGGGGGTGACAGGGTATTCACACTGAGCTAGAGAGGGGTGACTTGCATTCCTACTGAGCTGGGGGGTGACAGGGTATTCCCACTGAGCTGGGATGGGGGTGACAGGGTATTCCCACTGAGCTGAGGTGGGGGTGACAGGGTATTCCTCTGAGCTGGGGGGTGACAGGATATTCCCACTGAGCTGGGGGTGACAGGTATTCATACTGAGCTGGAGGGGTGACAGGGTATTCACACTGAGCTAGAGGGAGACTGTGTATTCCACTGAGCTGGAGGGTGACAGGGTATTCCACTGATCTGGGGTGGGGGTGACAGGGTATTCCCATTGAGCTGAGGTGGGGTGACAGGGTATTCCACTGAGCTGGGGGTGACAGGATATTCCCACTGAGCTGGGGGGTGACAGGGTATTCCCACTGAGCTAGAGTGGGAGTGACAGGTATTCCCACTGAGCTGGAGGGGTGACAGGGTATTCCCACTGAGCTGGAGGCGGGTGACAGGGTATTCCCACTGAGCAGGAGGGGGGTGACAGGGTATTTCCACTGAGCAGGAGGGGTGGTGTCAGAGTATTCCCACTGAGCTGGAGGGGGTGACAGGCTATTCCTACTGAGCTGGGGGGGGTGACAGGGTATTCCTATTGAGCAGGAGGGGTGGTGACAGGCTTTTCCCACTGAGCAGGAGGCGGTGGTGACAGGGTATTCCCACTGAGCTGGGGGGGTGACAGGGTATTCTCCCTGAACTGGGAGGGGGGGAGAGACAGGGCATTCCCGCTGAGCTGGAGGGGGTGACAGGGTATTCCCACTGAGCTAGGGGGTGACAGGTTATTCCCACTGAGTGGGGATAACACTGTTAGCTGTACTTGACACACACTGGACCGTATGTGTTTGTGAGACTTGGGAACACTATTGGTGAGTTTGTAATTGGGTTCATAAACAACTGCAGTCAGTATAGAGACTGTATTTCACTGTCCCATACAGGTAGTGTGAACCATGGGTAGGATTGTGGGGTATGGTTGTGGGGGAGAAGGCGGATGAACATACTGTGGAGGCTTGAGGGTGCCCAGTATGCCACAGGCTAAGGAGGCTCGAGGAAGAGGTTCAGTGTTTTGGCAGGAAGCTGGGGAGGTTGAGGGTTGCGTTGGTAGAAGGGTTAACATCTGAGAATATCAGGGGCACCACCAATATCAGGGATGAGATCCACCAGTGCCCTTCCACTGGACCTTGCACTACTCAGTCGGGTGATACTAATGCCCAGCTGTCCTGGTCCACCTTTAGACTACCAGCAGTAATAGATATAGTGAGGATCATCCAGACTCTGCGACCTACCTACTGTAAGTTGGATCTGGGCCCTACTCACCTGTTGGTGGGTGTGTAGATGTTATCAGTCCAGTCCTGGCTGGGATAGTGGTGGTGTCATTTGAGAGAGGGATCTCTCCGGATCCCTTAAAGGAGGCGGTAGTACGCCCCCTTTTGAAAAAAAACTCTCTTGACCCCGACTGCCCAGCAAATTACAGACCGGTCTCTAACTTCCCCTTTGTAGGAAACGTTGTTGAGAAGGTGGTCTCTCTGCAACTGAAAGATCATTTGTCCAGCCACAATATCTATGACCCTCTCCAATCTGGCTTCAGGAAAAGGCATAGTACAGAGACAGCTCTCGTTCGGGTATTGAATGATCTCCTGATGGCAAGAGATCGGAGGACCCATTCCATCTTGGTTCTCCTGGATCTCTCAACAGCATTTGACACTGTAGATCATGGGTACTGCTCGATTGCCTCATGGTTTTCCGTGGTCTGTGGGGAGCAGTCCACAGTTGGTTTCAATCTTTTCTGGAAGGCAGATCTCAGAGAGTGGTGTCCAGAATTTACCTCGGCCCCTCATTGGCTGCCCTGTGGGGGCCGCGGGGGTTGGTGCTGTCCCCTATGTTATTTGCAGTGTATATGCTTCCTTTGGGGACATTATAAGACAGTATCGCTGAGTTTTCATTGCTATGCTGATGATTCTCAGCTCTACTTGTCTTTTATGCCTGAACGGGAGTTAGATTCCATCACGTTGTTTAATAACTGCCTCCTGGAGATTCAGGATTGGATGAGGGCGAGTTGGCTTAGGTTGAACTCAGAGAAAACTGAGGTATTGGTTGTGGACCCTGGAGGGAGGACAATAGGGGCTTGGACTGGGAAACCCTCAGGTTTATATCTTGGGGGAGCCCCGCTTCTGGCCTCTGGCCAAGTGCGTAACCTAGGCGTGATATTTGACAAAGGCCTGACCATGAAGGCGTAGGTGTCGGCTGTAGTCAAATCTGCCTTTTTCCATCTGAGGAACATAGCCCGGGTGAAACTCTTGGTCCCACCTGAAGATCTTCCCACCCTGGTTCACGCCTTTGTCACCAGCCGCTTTGATTACTGCAGTGCCCTCTATCTAGGGCTGCCGGGGGTGGATATCCGCCACTTGCAGCTTGTGCCAAATGTGATAGCCAGGTTGTTGATGGGAGTTTCAAGATCTAGCCATATGACACCCGTGTTGCGTGATCTGCACTTTCTGCCAATACAGTGGGTGATCACCTTCAAGGTCACATTGCTGACCTTTAAGGCCCCACATGATTTGGGACCCACTACCTGAAAGAGCTCTTGGTGCCTTACTGTCCTGCCCATTCTCTTCGCTCCTCTGATGAGGGATTGCTAGAGATACCTAGGGTGCGTTTAAAGACGTGGAGGTAGATCTTTTGCCTTTATGACACCGACCCTGTGGAATTCTCTACCTCGTCAGATACAAGATTGCCTGACTGTGGAAAGTTTTAAAAAAAAGCTAAAGACTTTCCTTTTTACCCAAGCATTTGCTGGGACGTAATAAGGGGGTGTTATTTATGAATGCTGTATTTATTGTTTTGTGTAATGTGTTTTAAAGTGGTTTTGAATTATTGTAAAAGCGCCCTGAGCTTGGGAAGAGCGCTTGAAAGAAAGACATTTTACTTACTTACTTACAGAGAAGGAACAGTGGGTCAAGGGAGGGGTCGGGGGAGGGGCAAACTAGACAGGAAGCCGGTTGATGAAGGGTTGACTCTAGTAGGGCCTAACAAAAGAGGAGCAGCAGTAGGCAGGAGGGAGGAGAAAACACATAGTAATACAAAGAGGGTAGGGAATATGTTTGCTCTACTAGCAACACATGGGGAAGAGGAGGAGGATGCAGGAGGAGATTGTGCAAGGGATCGTACTCATGAAGAGGAGGGAGTGAGGGCCACTGCTGGTAGAGAGATTGAACACGGCATTGCAGGGGGAAGGATAATACTCGGAGAGTTGAGGAGAGAGAGAGGGAGGTTGGCAGTCAAACAGGAGAGGGGGGAGGGATCTCAATTGAGAGGGGCAGGAGGGAAGACACTGGGACAAATGGTAAAAGCACCGTCTTGAGTGGCCCAGGGAATGAGAACTTGGGTAGGGGGGTGGCAACGGGCACAAGGAAAAAGTAGGGGATGTACTGGTGTTGGGGGACTCCATATTCAAGGGAATCAGATGGGGCAGCAAGGGGGAGAGGCACAGTCAGATATGGGTGGAGTCCATACCAGGATTAAAGGCAGACAGGGCAGGACAGGCAATCTTAAAGTGCACAAGGAGGGGTAGGAGGAAACCACACACTGTGGTACATGTGGGGACAAATGACCTAGTGGAGAAACAGTGGCAGTAACAAGGGAGAGGTTTGAGGAAGTGGGAAGGTTGTTCAAGGAGACTGGGGAGTCTATGGCCTTCTCTGAGGTGCTCCCAGTACCCTGCGCAAGTGCAGTGAGAAAGAAGAGGACTGGGGAGTTGAACGCATGGTTGGTGGAATGGTGTTGAACTAAGGAGTATGGGGTAGTGGGCGGGGGATAATAGCAATCTGTTTTCAAGGATAGGCCGCACCCGACTGGGGAGGGGAAGGACATATTAAAGCAAAGACTGGGGAGGTATATTGCAACAAAAGTGGATTTAAACTAGTTGGGGGTGGCAAGTGGACAGCAGGTAGGCAGGGATCTGATAGAGTGGAGTCACAGCCTACCCCCCAGGATAGCAGGGAAGGATTCGGGGTGGCCAAAAAGGGAGGGAGTAGAAGGGAGGAGATGGAGGGTGATGAAGGGAGGGGCAGGATGGAGGGTGGTCTCGCTGAATGTGAGAAGCTTAGGCAACAAATCAGCTGAGCTACAGGCACTCTTGGCAGTGTGGAGGGTGGATATTGTGGCTGTCACAGAAATGTGAGCAACCGAGTACCAGGACTGGGATCTGGCAATCCCAGGGTACAAATTATACAGAAAGGACCATGAGGAGGGGAAGGGGGTGGGGTGGCCGTCTGTGAGTGATGGAATCAAATGCACAGGGGATGAGGGGGAGGAAAGGAGAACAGAGGCAATCTGGCTGCAGCTCCTAGACTCACGGAGTAGGAAACTGAGGTTTGGGGTGGTATACAGGCTGCTGTCCCAGTCTGAGGAGCTTGACAGGGAAGTAGCAGGACAAATCAGAAAGGTATGTAGAAAAGGGAAGGTGATCATTGTGGGGGATTTCAACTTGCCGGGGGTTGACTGGAGCATTCCGGTCACCTCCAGTACTAGGGAGCAAGTGCTCCTGGACACGATCCAGGAGGGTCTCCTGACACAGTTGGTTAGTGTACCTACTAGGCTAAAGAACACTTTAGATCTGGTATTGTCAAATGGGGAGGCAGTAAGGGAAATAAAGGTAGAGGACCCACTAGCTGACAGCGATCACCAAACGGTGTGGTTTAATATCACGACGTGCAGGGAGTAAGAGAACTCAGTAACCCAGGTGGTAAACTTCAGGGCGGCAGACTTTGGGAGGATGCAGGAAGTACTGAAAGGGAAACTGGAGGGCATAAGGCAGGAGATGGACGTGGAGTAGAAATGGGATATTATTAAATGGGGGATTACAGAGGCAACGGAAGCCTGCACCAAGACACAGAGTAAGAGGAGCAGAGCAAGGAAACCATGCTGGTTGAACAGCGAGGTAGTGGAGGTGGTGAGAGCAAAACGAGAGGCACACCAGAGGTGTAGGAGGATGGGGAAGGAAGTGGACAGGGAGGAATATGCAAGATGGTCCAGGAGGTGACCAGAAAAGTGAGAGAAGCCAAGGCTCAGAGGGGCTGAGATTAGCACAGGAAATGAAGGGGGGACTTTTCAGATACATCAGGAGAAAAGGAAGTGCAGGAGACAATAGTGAGGATAAAAAAGGTGAGGTGGGAGGGGATGGAAAGAGGGAGGAACAGGTGGAAGAGCTGAATGAATACTTTGCTCAGTGTTCCGGAAGAAAGGGGGACCACTACCACCATGGGCTGGGAGGGTGGGGACAGGGGGAGAGGAGGTGACAGATGGAATGATTGAGGGAGGTAGAGTCCTAGAGGGACTGAGGGCACTGAGGGTAGACAAGGCACCAGGGCTGGATGGTATCCACCCCAGGGTGCTGAGGGAGATGGCGGAGGTGTTGGCGGAGCCACTGGCAGATCTGTACAGCACCTCACTTGAGTCGGGATGTGTGCCACTGGACTGGAGGATGGCACATATAGTGCCGTTACACAAGAGCGGGCCAAGGGATGAACAGGGTAATTATTGTCCGTCAAGTCTCACCTCCATAGTGTGTAAACTCATGGAAGCGATACTAAAGGAAATACTGGTGCCATACCTGGAGGACAACGGCCTCCAGGATGTGAGGCAGCATGGGTTCATTTCAGGGAAGTCCTGCCGAACCAACCTGACACAATATTACGACTGGGCGACAGGTGAGCTGGATAAGGGTCATGCGGTGGATGTTCTTTACTTGGACTTCAGCAAGGCCTTCGATTCAGTAACTCATGGGTGGGTTGGGGGGAAACCTAACTGGTGTAGGGGTAGGGGCAAAAATGATGAACTGGATTACAAGCTGGCTGAGTGGGAGGCTGCAGTGGGTGGTGGTGGGAGGGAAGCTCTCAACTCTGAAGCCGGTGACGAGCGGGGTGCCACAGGGCTCTGTGCTGGGACCAGTATTAATTGGGCTTTTCATATCAGCCATTGCACACGGGGGGGGGGGTGAGCAAGGTAAGTCTGTTTGCAGACGACACCAAAATGGGATCAGTGGTGGATGGAGGAGAGGGATGGAAGCAGCTGCAGGGGTCCTAAGTAAGCTAGAGGAGTGGTCAGATAGGTGACAGCTGGGGGTCAATGCAAAGAAGTGTAAGGTTATGCACTTCGGGGTGAAGAACCCAAGGATAGAATACTGGCTGGGTGGGGTTAAGCTGGAGATCACTGAGGAGGAGAAGGACCTCGGGGTAATGATAACAGGAACCATGAACAACACTGCCCAGTGCAGGAGAGCAGCTGCAAAGGCAAGCAAAGTGCTGGGGTGAATAGCGAGGGGGTTTTCTTCTAGGCTAAGAGAGGTGATTTTTCCCCTCTACAGGTCACTGGTAAGGCCGCACTTGGAGTACTGTGTGCAGTTTTGGAGGCCATACCTAAAGCGTGATATTAGACTACTGGAGGGGGTGCAGAGGAGGGCAGCAAAGATGATATGTGGAATGGAAGGGACAGACTATGACGGCAGGCTGAGAGACCAGAATATGTACACCCTGGAGGATAGAAGGGCAGGGGACATGATAGAGACATTCAAATATCTGAGGGAATCAGTAAGGATGGAGCAGATGGGGTCTTTAAACTAAGGAGGGGAGGGACACCAGGGGGCTGGGCTAAGAACAGGGATGGGGGCAGATTTGGGAGGAAATGAGGAGACACTATTTTGAAGAGTGGGTAATAGCAAAATGGGCACCCTACCAGAATGGGTGGTATCATATAAATCTGTGAACAGTTTTGAAAGGGCATGGGACAGGAACAGGAGAGTGAGGGGGGGGGCGGTAATGGGATGATAAAGGGAGGGTGGGGCAGCTGAAACCAGGGTGCTAGTTGCACACTAGCAGACATAGATAGACGGTGGTCTGTTTCTGCCCGGCACATTCGTGTGTTATTGTGTTCATATTCCCACTGAACTGGGGGTGACAAGATATTCCACTGAGCTGGGGGTAACAGGGTATTCCCACTGAGCTGGGGGCTGACAGGGTATTCTCACTGAGCTGAGGGTGAACAGGGTATTCCCACTGAGCTGGGGGCTGACAGGGTATTCCTCACTGAGCTGAGGGGTAACAGGGTATTCCCACTGAGCTGGGGGGCTGACAGGGTATTCTCACTGAGCTGAGGGGTAACAGGAGTATTCCCACTGAGCTGGGGGCTGACGGGGTATTCTCACTGAGCTGAGGGGTAACAGGGTATTCCCACTGAGCTGGATTGGGGTGGCAGGGTGTTCCCACTGCGCTGGGGGGTAACAGGGTATTCCCACTGTGCTGGGGGTAACAGGGTATTCTCACTGGGCTGGGGGTGACAAGTTATTCTACTGAGCTGGAGGTGACTGGGTAGTCCCACTGAGCTGGAGGTGACTGGGTAGTCCCACTGGAGCTGGGGGGTGACAGGGTAGTGCCACTGAGCTGGGGGTGACAGAGTAGTCCCATTGAGCTGGGGGTGACACGATATTCCCATTGAACTTGGGGAAGTGACAGATTATTCCCACTGAACTGGGGGATGAGTAGAAGGGCATTCCCACTGAGCTGGGAGGGTGATAGGGTATTCCCACTGAGCTGGGGGGGTGACAGGGTATTCCCACTGAGTTGGGGGGTGGCAGTTTATTCCACTGAGATGGGGGTGACAGGTTAGTCCCATTGAGCTGGAGGGGTGACAGGTTAGTCCCACTGAGCTGGTGGGAGGGTGAAAGGGTATGCCCACTGAGCTGGCAAGAGGGAGGAAGGTATACAAAGGACTGAGGTTCTTCCCTTCCCACTAAATATGTATGTGTGTAACAATGTGTAGTGTTCCACAACATCCCACCACAGACAACTGCAGCAAAGTGCACTCTTATTGAGGCTGAGTATATGGGTGGGAACACCAAAAGTTATTCTCTCGGTAATATATATGCATTGGGGTCTCTTACTGACATGGGGACAGGTGATCCAGAAGACACTACTTCAAAAATGCTGCCCCCTCAGTACAGCACTTTGGTGTCTGAATTGGGCATGAGTCCCCATGTGGGACCTTCCCTAGTACTGTACTGCAGTATCAGAACTGGGTATTAAATGTCAGGCCACCGGTGCAAACATAGCTTTACCACTTGCATCGCCAGTGACCCAGGAACAAGCCTGGATCATTGGAGGGCTGGTCAGGGGAGGAGAATTGATCATCCCAGAGGGATGCTCTCCTCCCCCAGGTATGTAAGGGGGATCACAGTCACCACATGGGGGACCATAGGGATGTTCCCCTCCTCCAGGGAGGTAGGGGGACCACAGTCACCATGTCACCACCACATGGAGGACCACAGGGATGTTCCCCTCCTCCAGGGAGGCAGGGGGACCACAATCACTACGTGACCATCACATGGGGAACCACAAGGATGTTCCCCTTCTCCAGGGTCCCAATCACCACGTGACCATCACAGAGGAGGGATGCTCTCCTCCTCCTCCTCCTCCAGGGAGGTAGAAGAGACCACAATCACCATGTGACCACCATGTGGGGGGCCACAGGGACGTTCTCCTCCTCCAGGGAGGTAGGGGGGACGAAAATCACCAGGAAGATATAGGCTGTTGGTTAAATAGGATCTGCGGCCTATCCTGTAGGTAGGGAAATGGGCAGACTAGATGGGCCTAGTGGTCCTTATCTGCCGTCAAAGTCTATGTTTCTATGCGACCACCACCTGGGTGACCACAGGGATGTTCTTTACCTCCAGGGAGGTGGGGAGGCCACAATTAGCATGTGACCACCACAGGGGGACTACAGGAACACTCTCCTCCTCCAGGGAAGTAGAGGGGACTACAGTCACCACGCGACCACCATGTGGGGGACCACAGGGATGCTCTCCTCCTCCAGGGAGTAGGGGGACCTCAATCACCATGTGAGTGCCACTTGCGTGACAACAGGTGGCAGTACAGGTGAAGTGCCGCAAGAGGGATAGGGGGCCGCTGATTGGCTGAATGGATGCACATGCCTTGTGTGTGCACATCTGCCTCAACCAGCATCGGGGTAGTGTGAGAAAAGGAAAAAGCATCCGGGGGGTAGTGTAGAGAAAAAGGAAAAAGCAGCCGGGGAGGTAGTGTGAGAGAAAAAGAAAAAGCAGCTGGGGGCTAGTGTGAGAGAAAAGGAAAATCAGCCGTGCAGCATGACGGCTCCATGTGGCCCAGGGACCCAGGCACCCCGCTGAGCTAGTCTCACTCCTGGAGCCCCAAATTGCAGCTTTCTGAGGGACCTGGCCCAGAACGAGGACCTCCACTCTGGAGAGGGGATACCAAGAATAACCAGTCCTGGAGTTAGGCAAGTCCTAGGGGATGGTGGGGGTGACCAGGCTGGGGCAGCACAGGGCTGTGAGATGGGCTCGGGCTGGATGAGCGGGGAGTAACAAACAGAAAATGAAAAAAAAAAGAATTGGGTGCGAGTCTCAGGCCTAGTGTGAGCCCCCGCCCTGTACTGCACTGCTGTGTCTGCTTTGGGTATGAGCCCAGGTCCTAGCGTGGGACTTGAAGTTTTAACTGGTGACCTTCTTGCTTAGTGCTGAGCGTGACCCTGACACCAGTCACACTGACATTAGGGTGTGTGTTCAACCATGTGACACAGGGAAAGCCCAGAGCATCCGGTGAGGCAGGAGATGTAGAAAACTGCTGCTCACTGGTGGAACTAGGTGGTACAGGGAACCAGGCTGGGTAGAAACTTTGTTGGGGAGGGTTGTTGATGGTAATGAGTCCTAGCCTGTTTGGGGAAAGGAGAAGGGGTGATGGAAAAGGTATATTCCCAGCCAGCAGAGGGTCCCAAACCATTCAAGAGTGTTCAATACATGAGAGAAAATGGATTCACAGTTTACAATTATTTAGAAAATGAATTCATGATTTACAGTTATTTAGCCCCCACTGCCTGGTAGCAGAAGGCCTGGCTGAGGAATGCGTCGCAGGGACCCTAATGCACTCTTTTCACTACCGATTTACAGCAGACACTTGACACAAAAGAAAGCAAGCCAATTACTTCATTGGATTAAGGAAGTGAATCTCATTAACGAGCTGGTCATGGCTTATGCTTGGCCGTTTTGTTCCCTCCTCCCCCCCCAGGCAGGGTTCTATACTCATATGCAAACATGGCCCTTGCCTGCCTGACTGGCTCTAATGGATGGCTCAGTCAGGGCCGGTTTGTTACTCTTCTGTTTCTGTTACCATCTTGATTTATGTCTAATGAAATCTGCACTTGAGTGATCACAGCACTCCTGGGAGACTGTAGTTCCTAACCTCTGGGATCCTACACACCTCCCTGAAAATGCAGATGCTTCTCTGGAAATGCAGACGCTCAGTTAAAAAACACTGTGTGCCTATTGCTGGAAGCAAGCAGTTTTATTTTAGCTTTCTGTTGTAATACAAGTGAGAGGAATGTGGCCCCAGTGAGTCTCCTGTGGCCCTTTTCAGGAGGCTCCGCAGAAACACAACAGCCAAGATAACTTCATGTGATTCTGTCTCATATTGATAGTGGAGCACCTGGAGTCCTGACCGTAGTGGGCTCCCCATCGGAAGAGGCATTGGGCGGACCTCCCATCAATGGCTTTGGTGTGAGCTGCTAAAATCATTCATTTTTCTATGCTTGCGTGTGGGTGTTTGGTGAGGTTCAGAAATATTTCCCCTGTCTTCCCCAACCCTCCAGATCTTGGAAGAGAAATAGTCCCTTGTTGTTACATTGTTCAGGCAGAGCACTGACAGCCTGGCTTCTGCAGTGAGCATGTTGGAACATAGTCCGCTTATAAAAAGAAACATCCGTTCAGCCAATGGCTACAGGGGAAAAGGCATGAGGACGAATGTCAGCCTTGATGCTGATTGGTTGTGCAGTCAAGCCATTGCTTTGTATACAATCAGAGTTACTCCTTTCCCCAACAAATCAGGGAACCACCCAAGAGTAGCCATACCTTTCCCAGCAGTATAAAAGAAGGCTTTCAGGAGGGTTCGTCAATTTGGCGGTGGACAGCAGAGGCTAAAATGGCTCCAGAAGTGAAGGAGGCCAGAAGGGAAGCCCCAATGAGTAGCCGCCGAGGGACCTACAGAGTCAGCTGGGGAGCACTGCCACTGAAGAGCCATGTCTGCCTGATAACCCTTTTAAGGGCCGAGGCTATAGCCAGGCAAGGCAGATTACTTGGGCAACCAGCAGAGGGGAGCTGGTGCTGTCAGACAGCTTGCCCTAGAGCCTTGCAGGTGTCTCTGGGATTGACTAGCAAGTTGGCTAGCAGCAGAGAGGTGAAGCCTGCCACCAGGTGCCCCCAAGTAGACTTGTCTAGCTGGTTGGCTTGTGGCAGAAGAGGTGCTGCCCATAGCAATCTCTTCCTTATTGAAGGTTTGTTTGGCTGCAAAGGACATGGCCTGCCACCAGATGTGCCTCCTAGAGACATAGCCTGCCACCAGCTGTGCCTCCTAGAGACATAGCCTGCCACCAGATGTGCCTCTAGAGACATAGCCTGCCACCAGATGTGCCTCCTAGGTGGATTGGCTACAGTGCAGCTAGCAGCAGAGGGTGCAATCCTTCACCGGGGACCCATTTGAGATTCAACACTTAATTCTGGGCGGCCTTTATCAATTTTAATAGACACCTTGCATACCATGCCCAGGATTTTCAGTAGCCACCTCTCGATAAACTCCATTGTGCTGGTGCACTCCTTGCCGTCCGGCAAACCTTGTATGTGGAGGTTGCTTGCTTCATCTGTTGTAATTTTTTTTGGCAGTCATAAAACTCCATCAGTTCTTCCATCTGATCATTCAGTTAGGGACAAGAGGCCATTCTGGGTGCTGGGTGGGCATTTCATTGGGGGCAGAAGGCCATTCTGAGTGCAAGTTGGACATTCTGTGGGGGTATGAGGCAATTCTAGCTGCAGAGTGTTCATTTCACTGGTGCAGAGGGCCACTCCTGGTGCAAGCTAGGCATTCCCTGAGAGATTTCAGACTGTTTCTGTGGCAGAGTGGTCATTCTGGAACTACAGTAAGCATTCTGGCTCTAGATTGGGCATTGAGGCACAGAGGGGGATTATTTCAGCCCTAGGGTGGGCATTCCAGCCACCAGGGTAGTCATTCTGGTCTTAAGGTTAGCATTGAGGCACAGATGGTGGTCATTCTGGCCCCAGGGTGGCCATTTTGTCCTTTTTGTGGGCATTCTGGCCCCTAGGGAGGCACTGAGGTACAGTGGGTATTCTGGCTCCAGATTGAGCATTCTGGTCTTAGGGTGGGCACTGAGTCTGTAGGGTGGGCACTGAGTCTGTAGGGTGTGCACTGAGGAACAAATGATGGTCATTTAGGCCCTGTGTGGGCATTGTGGTACAGAGATTATAAATTCTGACCCTAGAGTAGGCATTCCAGCACCCAGGGTAGTCATTATGTTCTTTGCTGGCATTCCAGACCCCAAGGTGGGCATACCAGCCTCACAGTGGTCATTCTGTCTCCAGGGAGGTCATTCCAAACATTCCCACCCTTCAATGGATGGTTCTGATCCAAGCTCACTGGCCAACACCAGTCAGTCCAAGTTGGTGATGCCTGATCCCGACCTCTCCCTATCCCCTCTGGAGTGTCCCAAGGGTCCATCTTGGGACCAGTCCTTTTTTCTCTGTTCCACAATAACCTCCTAAGCATCTGTGTTTCCTCCGGCATACACTTGTACACAGATGGCACTGTCCTCTGTGCCTGAATGGTGCCTCACTGTCTCCTACTTTAAGTACCTTGGTCTGCAGTTGGAAAGAAAATGAGGGTCACGCACCTGTAACCGTAGTTCAAGGAGTGGTATATGGTGCGCATCCACACGTTGGCAGTCTCCCTTTCCCTTTAATTCCAGCCAGAACAACTTCAGGCTAACCTCCTCCCATCCACTGGGGTGATATCCACCTCGGCTCCACCCTATGATGTCAGCTCTTGCAAGCTGGAAGCAGGGATCCGTATGCCACTTGCCCGGGAAGGTCGGGTGTGTTGTGTGGATGTGCAGCATATACCACTCCTAGAACTATGGTTACAGGTGAGTAGCCCTCATTTCTAGGGATGTGGATATGGCGCACTTATCCACATTCTGGCAGACTCCTAGCAGTTCTCCGGGAGGAGGGGGCAAGGCACAAACCACTATTTTGGAAACAGGGAATGGACAACTAAGACCCCAAAACCAGCATCCTGGTGTGACTCAAGATCGATGTGGTAAAGGGAAATGAAGGTGTGTGTGCTGACTTCCAGGTAGCAGCCTTGCAGATGTCCTGGATAGGGGTATCCCTGGAAGCAGCCACCAAGGCAGCGGTACATCTATAGCAGAGGTCGATGCAGGATACAATCCACCTGCCAATCAACCATTTAACTGCCAGTCTGCCAGGTGCAGCTTCAACATAGGTGACAAACAGCTGGCGAACCTCTCCCCGAACTCCAGTCATGCACTCCATATAGTAAGTGAGCGCTCATCTGAAGTCCAACGTGTGGAGCTTGTGCTCAGCCTCCGAGGTTGTATTAGTGAAATGCACTGAGAGAGTGATCACCTGGTTAAGCTGAAACTCCGAAACAACCTTTGGGAGGAACTTGGGTTTGGGTGGAGGACAACCTTGTCACTGTGGAACACCAAGTATGGAGACTCACTGACAGCACCTGGAGCTCACGTATCCTTCTGGCAGAGGTGATGGCCACCAAGAAGGCTGTCTTCCACGCAGATGAGAGATGTGACACCTGTGCATCGATTCAAATGGCTTGCCCATGAGCATTGCCAGTACCAGCAACACGTCCCAAGGTGGTGGTGGTTCATGCACCGCTGGGGACAGGTGGTGAAGGCCATTAAAGAAATACCCAATCGTCTTCTCCTGTGCCAATGTCAGCATACTAGCCTGTGCTTGGTATGCAGGGATGGTTGCCAGGTGCACCTTGAGGGTTGTCGACCTCAAGCCCAACTGAAAGAGGTACCACAGGTAGTCCAGGATGCTAGCCATGGGGCAGGACAGGGGGGTCTAGCTCCCTGCCCTGGCACCAAATGGAAAAGCACTTCCATCTAAAGGCATAGAACTGGTGGGTCAACTCCTTCCAAGAGGCTTCTACAACATGGAGAACCTCGTCGGACAGACCCAAAGCCTGGAACTGTAGCCGGGCAGAAACCAGGCTGTCAGGTGCAGTGATTGAAGGTCTGGGTTCAAGACCTTCCCCCTTGTGGCAAGAGAGCAGATCCCAACATAGAGGTAAGCAACATGGAGTTCTGTTGTGAGGCTGAGGAGATCTGGGTACCAGAATTAGCGTGACCAGTCCGGGGCTACCAGGATCATTCACACCATATCCCTCCACACTTTGACCAACACCTTGTGGATCAGGGGAAAGGGAGGGAAGGTGTAAAGGAGGCGTGGGGTCTAGGGCCTTGTGAAAGCATCCCCCATCAGTGTCCCACACTGTGAGGGGTGGGCACAGAACAGCCTCAGCTTTGCATTCTCCCAGAAGGCAAACAGTTCAACCAGGGGAGTGCCCCACTGGGAGATCAGGTGATCCACCACCACCTGATGAAGACACCACTCATTAGATGCCTTGCCCACTTGGCTGACGGTGTCCGGCAACTGGTTGGAGTTTCCAGCCACATGAATCGCCTGGAGATGGGCACTGAAGCTGCACATGAGGGTCCAGGTGCAGAGAGCTTCCTGACACAACCAGAGGGAATGCGTTCCACCCTGCTTGTTGAGGTAGTACCTGGTCATGGTGTTGTCCATCTGGAACTGAACAACCTGACCCTGGACTGATAAAGGAAATGTCATCAAAACAAGATGCACTGCCGGAGCTCCAGCAGGTTGATGTATGCCGGGACTCCTTGGGGGTCCAGAGCCAATTGGCCCTGTGGTCTCCCAAGTGGTCCACCATCCTATCAGAGATGTGTCGGTCGTGAGAGTGACAGTCAGCTTTAGGCAGATAAATGGGACTCCTTCCTCTAAGTGTTCTGGGATGAACCACCACTGAATGGCATCCCACATCAGCTGTGTCATCATGACTGGCTGGTCCAGGTGACTAAGGCGCTGAGACCACTGGTGGGCCAGTTCCCACTGCAGGGGGTGCATCTGCCAGTGGGCCCACCGAACCACACTGGTGCAGGACACCATGTACCCAGCAGCTGCAGGAAGTCCCAGGCAGGGCGGGCACCCAACCTGAAATGATCAGGCAAAGGAGGTAAGATCCAATGCTCAGTCCGCTGGGAGTCAGGTTCTGCCCCAGTGAAGTGGATGACCTGTGAGGGGTGGAGTCTGACTTGGCCAGGTTGAAGAAAACCGAGAGCTGAGCAAATCCGGGAGGTCCAGGTCCCTGGACCACTCCATTCCTCGCGAGGAACCGGCCAACAGTCATTGTACAGGTACAGGTATGGGTACACCCAAACCCCTCAGCGCTGCAGGAATGCTGCCACCACTGCAGGAAAACTAAACAAGAATATGAGCTTAAATTAGCAAGTATTACTAAAGATAATAAAAAATTATTTAATTATATTGGTTCACTAAAGGAACAGGTCCATTAGTAACATCAAAGGAACATTAAGCAACAAGTTGAGATGGCAAATGAACTAAATGACTACTTTCTGAAGTATTCCAACCAAGACAGCTACCAATCAAAATACATATTCCCCATCCGGTAGTTATAAATGAATTTACAATAACTGAAGTACTAGATGCCATTACTAAAATTAGACCTAATGACTCAGCAGGCCCCAATGGAATCCCACCTAAATTTATTAAGGAACTATCCTCAGTGTTGGCTGGTCCACTAACTAGACTATTTAATGTATCGCTAGCGGGAGGTAAATCTTTGTCAGTCTGGCAAACAGCATAATCGTGGCACCCATATTAAAAATGTCTCAAGAAAAGCTTGTTAACAACTACAGGCTGATAAGTCTTACCTCAAGTTATTAGTAAACTGATGGAGCATCTACTACAAAAACAGAATTATCAATCATATTAACAATAAAGACCATACAGATACATCACAACATGGGTTCTGCAAAGGGAGATCATGTCTCAAATCTACTCCAGTTTTATGAGCCTGTAAATTGCAGCACTGGAAAATGGTCTGGCAGTAGACATACTGTTCTTGGACTATTCGAAGGCTTTCAATACCATTTCACACAAGATCCTAGTAGATTATCTCATAAAAATCGAACTACACCCAAATATAATAAAATGTATAACGTCATGGCTTGATAATAGATCACAGAAGGTAGTAAAGGGAAAGGGAACATTGTTTAACCAGGTAGTACACTAAGCTGAAGCTTGTTTCCAGATGTGACCTGGGAGCACAACGAGGTTAAGTGACTTGCTCAGGATCACATAGTATGCACCTAGGCGGCTATGTGATTCAAACCCAGGTCTCCAGATCTGCAGCTCCAAGTCTCAACCCACTGCACTATACTGCCTCCATAGTAATCAGGGGATATGAATCCACAGTAGGTTCTGTGACTAGTGGAGTTCCTCAGGGCTCGGTCCTCAGACCGATACTCGTTTAAGATTTTTGTTACAACCATGCAAATTGACACCACTGCATGGATGAGTAAGTACGTTGATGACTGCAAAATAGGCACTATAATCACCAATATAATTCCAAAATTCATTCCAAAACAGTATAACCATGCTTGAACAACGGGCTAGAAATAATAACATGACTTTCAATATAGATAAATGCAAAATCATGCATCTAGGCCACAGCAATCCAAATTTTCTTATTACTTAAATGGTCATAAAATCCAGACAACATCAAATGAGAGGTACCTAGGCGTATATGTTATCAACGACTTATCTTTTAACACAAACACAAAACTCAAGGTTAAACAAGCATTTGTCAATGCTGAATGTTTGCTTGCTGGTATTAGCATTGGAAATGCAGGAGTTAGACAGATGCAAAGTAGGAATGGCAGTGAAGTATTGAACTTCACGCCAACCCCACCACCACTTCCACTCTGCAGAGACAAACAGGCATTGGGGTATGCGTTTGGGTTGTCGCCCATAACGTTCGTGCCATTTCATCTCACCCTATCCTGCAGACACTGACAAGCATTGAGGTGTGCCTTGGGGTGTTCAGCTTTGCAGTCACCCCACTCCATAAGGACATATGCTGAAATGGGTGCAGTATAGAATGGGATGAACTCTGGGGCAGAAGAGTCCAAGGCACAGCTCAATGCCTGTCAGTGGCTGCAGGGTGGGGGGGGGGTTGGAATGGCATGAGCATTACAGTCGGCAATCCAAAGGCACACCCCTGATGCCTGTCAGTCTGTACAGGGTGGGACGTTATGGGCATTTGTTGGTATTTGCATACAAATTTTCAACATGGCCATTTTGTGGCCCCCACCTCATGAAAGCATTTGGGACCTCTTCTCATGAACAGTGTCACTGTGATTTTGTGAATGTGCCCCAAATTTGAGTTTCCACAGCGACTGTGCCATTGTGCACCAAATGTATGAAAACACAGATCAGGCAGGATGTGAAGAATGACAGCTGTACCATTCATAGGAAGGTGTGAAGAGATGGCAATGTTGAAAATCTGTAGTGAAAATATTAAAAATGATCAAACTTCCAAGCGTACTTGGAAACTGCACAATGCATGTGCGTAACACAGTCATTTAGTGGAATTATTTGCCAAATTTTCAACATAGGCATTTTGTGACCTCTGCTCATGAACACTGTCACTATGATTTTCTTAATCAGTCCTGAACATTGATTTCCCACAGCAACCTCGGTACTCTGCGCTAGATGTGTAAACGCATGTTTCAGTCAGGATGTGAAAAATGACAGCTGTACTGTTCATAAGAAGGTCTGAAAAAATGCCAATGTTGAAAGTCTGGAGTGAAAATACTACAAATTTGCGAAGTTACGAGGGTGCATGGAAACTGCACAACGCACGCTTGTAACACTGTCATTTTATGGACATTTGTCACCAAATTTTCAACATAGGCATTTTAGGACCTCTGCTCATGAACAGAGCCACTGTGATTTTACATACGAACATACATACGAACATATGAATCTGCCAGCAGAACACACCAATCAGTCTATGTAAGTCTGCCTGAGTGCACAGCTAGCACCCTAGATTGCAGCTGCCCCAGCCTCCTCCCCCTCAGTTCCTCCCCCGCTTGTTCCAGCCCCTGCCCCCTGACTCTTCCTCTTGCTTTATCCCACTCCTCCTTAAAGCTATTGACTGTCCTACATGTTACCACCCCTCTGGCAGCGCATTCCAACTAGACACTGTGACACTTGGCCAGCTGGTTATGATTGTTGTATGATTATTTGTAATATAAAAATATAGTATGTGAGCCTGTGCTTCCATGGTTCCCAAGTTTCAGTGAAGCTACAAGATATATAAACTGACCAGGAGAGCTCTGTAATGTAATTTACCTCCTTAAGAAATTGCATTTATGGCCTTTTATGACCTCATGCTTTTAAGTTGGAATAAATATACATTTTATTACAGGACAGGACGTCATTTAGCTGATTCTTGTTGGCTATATCATATCACACCTAGGTGATGGACTGCAGGGTTGTAAACCTCAAAGGAACTGGCTGATCAAAGACTCATAATTTGGGAAATGAGTTTTGCTGATGTCACATTATTTAATATACCTCCTGATAGGACATCATGTTTGTGATTTTTATATTCTAAAAGGAGGAGCTAGGTGACTCGTAGAATGGGTGTGGAGACAGAGTTTAAACTTAAACTTGTGTTTGGACTGTCATATTTATCTTGGGACTCTAGAGAGACACAGTTCTCTAATTTAACTGCATTTACAGAGGTAATACATTAGATAGAAAAGATCTAAATGTATTTTGGTAGGATTTTATTCTGTAGTTTTCCTTGTTTTTCTTTTATGGGATTGTGTTGCTCTTTGATATTTGTTCTGTATTTTATCTTACTGTTTTTATCCATTTTTAGTAAACATATTCTTAAAGACTGCCTGGGTGTCTGTCAGTTCTTTTTGCATGTGACGTATAGGTGGTTAAGTCTGACAACTGTTCAACAGCTTGATGGTGTTACTGAGCTTGAGTAAAAAGGTAAGAATATACCTAAGGTCTCTTACAGAGTTACAAGGGTTCATTTTGGAAGCCTGGCTTGGTGCCCCTGGTGAAACATTGTACTGCAATCCCCCGAAGAGGGTACATATCTGAGCCTGTACATTGGGTACGCTAGCATAAGGTTCACAATTTGAATCCCCCCCCAGATCTTGAGACTAAAGGTGATTCGGACCCAAAAGCAGACAGGAGGGCTACCCTGTCTGTTACCTGTTCGCACTACTGCGCTCTGAGGTTGACACTGTGGGAGCAGAGGGCCTGACCTGCTGAGTGCATTTGTGACAAACACCACCCTCTCAGAGAAGTAGTGCCTCCTCATTTCCCTCTTGAAACATCCGCCTTCCAACCTTAGTATGTGCCCCCTCATCTCTCTTCCACTCCTCAGTTTAAACACCCCCTCGGTGCTAGGTTTATTTACCCCCTCAGGTATTTAAACGCTTCAATCATATCCCCCCATCCCTCCTCTCCTCCAGTGTGTACATGTTCAGCTCCTTCAGCCTAACTTCATATTCCTTTCCTTCCATCCCCTTTAACATTTTTGTTGCCCTCCTTTGCACCCCCTCCAGTAACTATATAGCTCTCCTCAGATATGGCCTCCAGTATTGCACACAGTACTACAGGTGCGACCTGACCAATGATCTGTAGAGAGGTAGGATCACACCCCTGTGTCTGGATGAGAACCCCCTTGTGATGCACCCCAGCATCCTGTTTGCCTGGGTCTAGGTGATAATGGCGAACGCCTAAAGGCAATCTCCGTTATCGCACAGTCAGAGTGCTGAAAGCTTTTCGGCACTCTGACAGCTCCAGCGCACAGGACCATGGCACTGGGAGATATTTTAATGCTTTCTGTGGGGGATGTGCCCCCACACCCACCACCCTACTTAAGGTTCTCAGCTCCAGGGGTGCATGTCGAGTGTGTGTGAAAATATTAAAAAAAAATAAGAAGTTCGGGCTGGGCGCAATAAAATCACACTGGCGCCCAAACGAACAGTACCTCAGCCACTCCAGCCAGTAGCTAACCTCCCCGACGCCACACGACGAGCTCGCCATCCACCGCAACGCCACCCCTACAGCCTCTCTTCCTCCCAGCCCACGCCGCCGTGTTCGCCCCACCTCCTGCATGCGTATGCATGTGACATCCTGTCACCCAGTTCGCCCACCCCTCATCCGGTCGCCCACCCTCCCATCGCCATGAGGGATTGTGCCAGGAAGGTGTCGCCGTTACGGACGGCGCCCTTCCTCATGCGCCCACCTCACGGGTTACCTGTTTGCCTTCACTGCTGCTCTCCTGCACTGGGCTGAGTTGTTTATGCTCCCAGTTACCAACACCCCTAGGTCCTTCTCCTCCTCCTCTGTGATCCCCAACCAATATTCCCTCTTCTGGTTCTTAGCCCTGAAGTGCATCTCCTTACACTTCTTTGCATTGAATCCTAGCTGCCACTCCACCGACCATGTCTCTAGTTTGGTTAGGTCCCCTGCAGGTTTTCCCATCCGTCCTCTTTGTCCACCAATGCCCCCAATTTGGTATAATGTGCGAACAGACTAACCCTGCTCCCCACTTCATGTGCTATATCGGAGATAAAGAGCCCAAATAGCACCGAGCCCAGCACTGACCCCTACGGCACCCCGCTTGTCACTGCTCTGGGTGCTGAGAGTTCCAACACCACCCAACCCTCTGCACCCTTCCCTGTAACCAGTTCTCTATCCATTTAGTCAGCTTTTTTCCCACCCCCACTGCTGTCAGCTCCCCCGCCAGTCTCCCATGAGGCACTGTATCAAAGGCCTTACTGAAGTCCAAGTACAGGACATGTACCTCATGGCCTCTGTCCAACTCCCTTGTCACCCAGTCACAATACTCTATTAGATTGGTTTGACAAGACCTGAGATGAACGCGTGTTGCTGCCCATCTTGGAAGCCATTACTCTCTAGGAATGCCACCAGCCGCTCCTTTAGTATCACCTCCATAAGCTTACCCACTATGGACGTGAGACTTACCAGCCGATAATTTCCTGGCTCCTCCCTAGGTCCACTCTTATGTATGGGCACCACATGGGCCACCCTCCAGTCCTGGAGCATACACCCTGTTTCCAGGGAGGTGTTGAACAGATCTGCCAGTGGCTCAGCCAATAGCTCCGCCATCTCACTCAGCACCCTGGGGTGGATATCATCCGGACTTGGTGCCTTGTCAACCCTTACTGCCCTCAGACCCTCCTGCACCTTACTTCCTGTGATCACTTTATCCATCACCTCCTCCCCTTTTCCCACCCCCAGCCCATTCTGGTAGTGGGACATCCCTCTCCTTAGTGAAAGCAGACAGAGTACTCATTTAGAATTTCCACTTGCTCCTCCCCTTTTCCACCCTTTCCTCTCCCCTTTATCCTCACAATATGTTCCTTGCACTTCCTCTTTTCCCTGACATACCTAAAAAGTCATTTTCCCCTCCCTTTATGCCCTGTGCAGAACTTAAGTGCCTGGAGGCCTTAGCTTTTTTCACTCTCCTGGCTACCTCCCTTGACCAACTCCCGAAAGCCTCCTTATCCTCTCCCATCCCTGTTCTCCTGTGCTTCCGGTATGCAGCCGTCTTTGCCCTCACCCCTTGCAGCACTTCCTTGTTCAGCCAGCATGGTTTCTTGCCTCTGCTCTTCTTACTCCTGGCCCTGGTGCAGGCCAGTGGGGTTTCTGTTAACCCAGTCTTTGTGACTCCCCACTTTTGTTCTGCATCAATCCTCGGCCTTATATCCTGGAGTCTCCCTTGCAGTATTGCTCCCATCCCCCCAAAGTCCACCCTAATAAAGTCCACCACCTTAGTGCCCGTGCCTCCTGTCTCTCTGCCCAGCGTGACAACGAGCCACACTGTTTGGTGGTCGCTACCTGCTAGTGGGTCCTCCACCCTTACCTCCCTCACCACCTCTCCATTTGTCAGTACTAGGTCCAGAGTGCTACCAAGCCTTGTAGGCCCACTTACCAATTGCATCAGAAAGCCGTCCTGGAATGCATCAAGGAGCACCTGCTCCCTGGTACTGCTAGAGGCCGGGGTGCTCCAGTCAACCCATGGTAGGTTAAAATTCCCCACTATCACTACACTCCCCCTTCTACACACCCTCCTTATCTGCTCTGCCAACTCCCCATCCAGTTCCCCAGATTGGGCTGGTGGTCTGTACACCACTCCCAGCCTCAGCTTTCTGCCCTTGAAGTCCAGGAGCTGCACCCAATGCGCCTCTGTCCTCTCCTCTTCTCCCTCGTCCCTTATGCATTTAATCCCTTCCCTCACATAGAGTGCAACCCCCCCCCTTCAAACCCCCCGGTCCCTCCTGTATACCTGTGTCCTGGGATTGCCAAGTCCTAATCATGGTACTCTGTGGCCCAAGTCTCTGTCACTGCAGCAATGTCCACCTTCCCTCTGAAAGGAGTGCCTGAAGCTCTGCAATTTTGTTCCCCAGACTCTGAGTTGAGAGACCACCTTCCACCCGTACCCTCCTTCTCCTCACTCTTCTCCTTGGCCTGTGTCCCTGCTCCCGGTAGTCTGCACCCTTTCTCCTCCTTATTCTTACTCGGTGGTGGTGCCTTCTGTATTACACTCAGACCACTCTGCCCACCCCTCCTCGGGTTACTACACCTCTGCCTTTACCTATATCTGGGGGGTGAGCTCATTAGGCTCCCTTGTCCGGACCTTTCTACCAACCTCAGTCTTTTGGCCACCCTCCCCACTAGTTTAAATCCACCTTAGTAGAGATATACCCCACTAATCCTGCCCTTAATACTCCCCTCCCTGCTCAAGCGTACCCTGTCCCCCGCGTACAAGTCACTATTCCCCCAGATACTACCCCAGTTAGTCACTAACCCATACTTTTTGGTGTGGCACCAATCCCTCAGCCACTCGTTGAACTCCTCAATCCTACCCTTCCTCCCAATGCTTGCACATGGTACCGGGAGTACCTCTGAGAATGCCACCAACTCCCCCACCCCCTCACACTGCCTGCCTACCCAACTACTCGAACCTCCCCCTCACTACTTCCACAGTCTCCGCCGCCAAGTCGTTTGTACCCACAAGCAACACTAAATGAGGTTTCTTCCTCCCCCTCACTGCACACTTGAGCAGTGCCTGCCCTGCCCCCTCCTGCCAACCTGGGATAGCTTCAACTCAAATACGGCTGTGCCTTCCCCCCTTCCGCCCCATATCATCCTCTTTCAGTATAGAATCCTCTAGAATGAGTACCCCATCCCTTACCCCTTCCCTTCTAATGCCCCTTCTGCCACCCCAGTATTCATTTTTCCCTGCTCCTTACCCTCACCAGCTGCACCCTCTGTGACTTCTGTATCTGCATCCCCTACTTCCACCTCACCCCTTTTCTCTGCCTTATTCCTCCCATCCCCCTTGAACCCCTTCCCAGCCTGACTGCTTCCTACTGGGCTTCCCATGGCAACCTCCCCTCCTCCTCTGCTGATTTCCAGCCCCTCTCCTATCCCCGCTGTTGTCGATTTAGAGCCCCCATTCCCTTCTACCCCAATAGTGATGCCCCTCCCATCCTTCCCCTTCCCATAGCCTTCTCTCTCCAGTCACCACCCTCCTTCCTTACTAGCCCCCCTTCTACCCTTTCATCCTCGCTATCTCTTCCCCTACCTGTTGCCATCGCTCTCATGCCCTGCTTGTCCTCCCCCCTTCAGTATGTTCCTGCTCCCCTCTCTCCCATAGCAGAGACTCGAATCTATTCCTAGTCGATACCCCTCCTACATCTCTTTCCCCTAACAGTTCCCCCTCCTACTTGTTCCCCTCCGTGCCACCCCTGGTCCCACCCCGGGTCCCTCCCTACCTGCAGCCATCTGCTCTCTCCCATGGTACTCCTCGTGGTCTCTTCCTCCCCATCAGGAGGCCTCCCCCTCGCCTCGGGCACCCCATCCCTTCTCCTCTCTTTTCTGCTAGTGCCTCTGATACTGGGGTCGGTTTCACTCCCTAGTTGTTCTTCCTCGTCCCCTCTTGCCATCCGCTATCCCCCCAGCCAGGATGCCTACCATACTCATCTGCCCTGCCACTTAGACTCCTCCCTAACCTCCACAGTTCCTCCCTCAAACTAGCCAGTCATCTACAGACCATATACCCCCCCATCCTCCAAGCCCAGTCCAGGATCATGGCGGACTCACACCCTGTACCCCTCCACCCTTCCAAAGATGCCTGTCCTATTGACATGTGGCACTTGCCCCATTTGGGCCCCCATCTTATGTTACGGGCTCTTACTCCCAGGTTCTGTACCCTACTACAACTGTTAGGCCCCTGTTTACTCAGATCCCTGTTCCCCCCACTAGCCCCCTACTGGCCCCTTGCCATCCGGGTTAATTCAGTCTCATATCTCCTCCGTTAGATACTGTATTACTGTAGCAATCCTAAAGCCTCTTTGACCATTTTTCACCCCTCAGCTACCATACTTTTTGTTCTCAGCCCTCAAATAATTTCACTTAGCCCAGTTAGAAATCCTATTTCACTCCAAGTATTACTCAGCTCAGTTAGAGAAATAAACAGAACAAATAAATATGTATTATTACAGCAATCATAACAGTATAGCTCAGTACTTAGCTCAGTTGGAGGCATAAACAGAACAACTAAATCTGTATTATTACAGCAATCCTAAAAGTATCCAATCATTGCTTTGTCTCCACCCCAGAGACCCTATTATAATATAGGACCACAGAGGGCCCTGGGCAGGAGGCTGAGCAACTCTAAAGTCCTGGCAGAGCTCCGTTGAGCTCGCTCACTCCCCCCCCCCTAGTCACTTGCTCATTCTATTTCTCCTGGCGCTGCAGGCTGCCCTTTTGTACTGGGCTCCTGCCTGCGTTGGTGCTTTTTTCCACCCACAAAGAAATCTGCAGCAGTCCCGACAGAGCTCCGTTGAGCTCGCTCACTCCTCCTCTCTCACTTGCTTGCTCTGTTTCTCCCGGCGCTGCAGGCTTCCCTTTTGTACTGGGCCCCTGCCCGCATTGGTGCCTTTTTCTGCCCACAAAGAAGTTCACAGCTGTCCTGACAGAGCTCCGTTGAACTGGCTCACTCCCCTTCTCACTCACTCATTCTGTTTCTCCCGGCACTGCAGGCTGCCCTTTTGCACTGGGCTCCTGCCAGCGTTGGTGACTTTTTCTGCCCACAAAGAAGTTCACAGCTGTCCCGACAGAGCTCCGTTGAGTTGGCTCACTCCCCCTCTCTCACTCTCGCTCGTTCTGTTTCTCCCGGTGCTGCAGGCTGCCCTTTTTTACTGGGCTCCTGCCTGCATTGGCGCCTTTTTCTGCCCACAAAGAAATCCACAGCAATCCCAACAGAGCTCTGTTGAGCTCACTCACTCCCCCTCTCTCAATCGCTCGTTCTGTTTCTCCCGGCGCTGCAGGCTGCCCTTTTGTACTGGGCTCCTGCCTGCGTTGATGCCTTTTTATGCCCACAAAGAAATCCTCAGCAGTCCCAGCAGAGTTCAGTTGAGCTCAGTCACTCCCCCTCTCTCCCTCACTCAGTCTTAATCTGTCCCAAACACTGATTTCCCACAGCGACCGCGCTATTCTGCGTCAGAAGTGCAAAAACACATTTCAGCCAGGATGTGAAAAATGACAGCTATACTGTTCATAAGGAGGTGTGAAAAAATGGCAGTGTTGAAAATTTATTGTGATAATATTACAAATTTGCGAAGCTACAAAGGTGCGTGGAAACTGCGCAATGCACACTTGTGACACAGTCATTTTATGAACTTTTGTCACCAGATTTTCAACATAGGCATTTTAGGACCTCTGCTCATGAACAGTGTCAGTCATTTTCTCAGTCTGTCCTGAAACTGATTTCCCACAGTGACCACGCTATTGTGCGCTGGAAGTGCGAAAACACATTTTGGCTAGGATGTGTAAAATGACAGCTGCACTGTTCATATGGAGGTTTGGGAAAATGCCAATGTTGAAAATCTAGAGTGAAAATATTAGAAATTCGCAAAGTTATGAGCGTGCGTGGAAACTACACAACGCAGGCTCATAAAACAGTAATTTTGGGGATTTTTTTTCACCAAATTTGCAACATAGGCTTTTTGAGAGCTCACTTCATGAACAGTGGCACTGTCGTTTCATTAATCGGTCCTGAAAGGTGATTCCACGCAGTGACCGCAAAATCACCTTTTGGGACTGAAAAACGCCACGACAGTGATTGAATTCATGAGGAGGGGTCTCAATAACCAACTCCATGTTGAAAATTTGGTGCCAAAATTCCCAAAAATGCCCGAGATATGCACCAAAGTTGAAAAAACCCTATTTATCCCATTATACAGCTTACCGGCATTTCTTCAGTTCGTGGTTGGCTTTGAAAAGTGCAGACGTGTTCCCGGTCCACCGAAGATCATCGCGCTGGGCTTCTGAGGTATGTATGGGGTATGGGGGGTGTGGGGAGGTGGGGTGTACAGAGGGTGGGTGCTGGTTGGGGGAAGGGCCACCAGACTCAACGAGGGACCGTTTTCTGGTTTACAGGTTTAAAAAAAAAATATTTGAAAAACATCACGGGAAGGTTTTTTTTTTTTACAGGGACATTTGGCATGCTGGGGGTGGGCTCCCAGCATGCCACCTGCGTGTTTTTTTGGGGGGGGCTGTAGCCGACAGGGGATCAGGCACCCCCGTCAGCACATATGAAGTGGGGGACAACAGCCAAGGGGGATTGACCCCCCCTGGGCACATAACAAATTGGAGGGGAGACATTATGCATCGGGAGTGGGCTCCTCTGTCGGCAAACTGAACTAGGAAGGGGGAGGACTGAAGCCAACAGGGATTGGGCCCCTGTCAGCAAAGAAAGACTGTTGGGGGCAGGCACATGATGTCGAGGGGGATCGGGCACCCCCTCGGCACATAACAAATGGGGGGGCATTATGCCGATGGGGAGTGGGCTTCCCCCATCGCCAGAAGAGCAACACTGTGCTGCATCAATCAGGGCCACTTTGCCATCACAGCCTCAGCTTCTGTCGGCAAACTGCATATGGCAAGATGTCCACTTCTATCTCCACGCACACTGTTCAGGCCGAAACGACAGGCTGCTGCTGCTATGACGGGGCGCTTCCGGACTGGTGCGTCTATTTTCTTTCAAGGTGGTAGCATGCTTTAAAACTAATGCCACGGACAGCATCCTCCTTTATTGGTGCCCAACACACAAGCCCCAAAATGCAGTGGCGGCATTGGCTGCAACAGTGCCGCACCTCCACAACCTGCTTCTGCAGCAAGCTGCCTAACATGTATCTTGCGCATGCGTGCAAGCAAACATAAAAAGGACATTGCATTTAGGATGTATATTTAGGTGTGTCAAAGCCGAGATCCGGAAGTTATCATACCCTTATACACAAGTTTGGAATATTGCACACAGTTCAGCGCACCACAAACTTCTATGGGCTCTAGGATTATAGAAAAGGTACAACGAAAGGCAACAAAGAAAAGCAAAACTATGACCAATGTAACATATACTGATAGACTAAATAGACTTGGCCTTCACGCTCTACATTATAGAAGAACAAGAGGAGACCTCTGTCTTGCATACAGAGCAAAAAATTATCCATTTCTAGGAGCAACAATAGGCATTGTCAATCAAACCAAAATTAAAAATACAAGATCACACAACTGCCAAATGAAAGGGAAAAACAACAGAATGGCGAAAATAAGTAAATAAAACACTTAAAGAATAATATCTAAATGGAACATCTCACCACAGGATGTAATTGGAAAGGCTTTGCCTGGAGTTCGGTGGCCAAGCAGCCAGCCACTCCCACTTTTTGAGCTATATAAGCAGTTACTCTCAGCCTCATTGTGAAGCATGTTTTCTTTGCAGCTGAAGGCTCTATCAGTCTGTCCTCTGAGCTGGTTGGGCCTACCTGGCTGGCTGGGGCCTCGCACCCCCCCACCTTGCTGCTCCTGCTGGGCTTCTGTGTTTGTTTTCCTATTTCTGGTTTGTATTTTGCCTTTGGCTGTGCTTCTGTTTTGTTCCCTGTATTCTGTGTTTGTGTGTCTTTGGTTTTGCCTTGTGGGGGAGCTTTGTTTCTAAGCTCCTAGCATACTGCTACTCTGAGCTCATACTACTTGCTTTCAGTTACTTACAACTGCAGCCACTGTTACTGTTTCCTTCAATTACTATTGTACCCAGTGCTTATGTCTTTTACACTGTTGATCGCCACTCTCAAAAGCGAGATATCTGGGATCCTTTTGAGGTTTGGAGATGGCTGCTATTACCGCATATCTCCATGGGGGGGGGGGTCACCTTTCTCAAACATGTGGTAGGCTGATAGCAGGGTGAGGAGGAGTAGGTCTTTAAAATGTTTATAGAATTCATAAGGGTATCCGTCTGGACAGAGGATTTAAAGGCTTTTGCCTTTTTAAGGGTCATATCTACTTCTGCCCTCATGATCGAGGCCACAAGTGACTTTGCCTGATTAGGTGTTAACTTTGGTAAAGAGAGTTTTTGAAGGTAACCATCTATCTGGGTGTGGGATAGGCCAGCCTCCCCCTGTGTATAATTCCTTATAATAGCTAGCCAGGACAGTTCTAATATCCTAGGGTGGGTATTCCAGCCTTAAGGTGATCACTGAAGCATAGAGAGTGGGCATTCTGTCCATCAGAGTGGGCATTCTAGCCTTAGGGTGGTCATTCCAGTGATAGATTGGGCACTGAAGCACATATAATGCTCATTCTGATCCTAGGGTGGGCATTCAGCTACTGAGGTGGGCTTTCAGGCCCCCAGGGTAGGTGTTCTGGCCCTTGGCTTGGCATTCCAGCCCCCCAGAGTAGGCATGCTAGCCCCCAGGGTGGGAGTATCTGTCTGTGGGTGGGCATTGAGGCACAAAGGGTAGGTATTCTGACCCTAAAGTGGTCATTCCAGCCCCCAGAGTGAGCAGTCTGTCTCCAGCTTGGGCATTCTAACCCCAGGTTTTTATTTTTATTTTTTTATGTAGTTTTTGTTAACCATGTGAGTGCCATTAGCCAAAACATGACTATTCTCAGGCATGACCCGGGAGATTACAATAGGTGGGGATACACAGGGAATACAATTTGATTGGGAAGAGACATGATACATACAGAGCTATAATAATGTTTCATAATAATGTAACCCCCAGGGGCTACCCTTAGGCTACTACCCCTGCCTGCCACCATTGAGACAGGGTGAGAGGGCCCAGATCCGTTGGCGGGTGCCTCCACCCAGAGGTCGGGTGTACAGTCGAGATTGCCTCGGTCACAGCCCTCTGGGTTACTGCAATCCCTTTTGTCCCACTAGTGGCTCACACTGGGTACCACCAATTCTTTTCACCAATACCTTTACCCCCTGGATAGTATCTCTCAGCTCACTCCGGGGACCCCTGTAAAATAAGATTCAGTTATATCACAATCACTATACAGCAATTCAACAGGAGGCACAAACCAGCCAGGGTGTAGTTGCAACACAAAGAATCTGATTTATTAAAGGGGAATAACAAGGAAGGGAAAATCAGGTCAATTGGCTTATCACTATGATTATCTACCTAGGGCTCTGTGCACAGGCCTACCCCTAAGATTTGCTGTCCCTGGGTACCCAAGCCCTAACTGCTAGTCCAATGTGGCAGCTGGTTGGGGTCCTGACACAGATAACCTTTGCAATCCTGAGCTAGAGCAGAAAGAGCACCGGTTCAGTTAGACAGTCAGCAATATACTGAGACAACTTGACACCACTTGTTACCACTTGCAGGAGCTACCTGATTCAGTACTCACAACTCCCACAACACTGGTTCCTTCACCCTTGGCAGGGCTGAGACTGAAGTTCACCAGCCTCCTCACACATTTATATGGCAAACAACAGAGGGGTACCATACCAGGCAGCTGCTTTCAGGCCTCACATGAACTTGCAACAGACTCAGGCAATCAGTAGCAGCTTCAACTTCACTGGTGGACCGAGCACGATTTAGCAGATTCTCCAGTCCTCTCAGGTTGAGCCTGGTAGGTAGCTGGGCTGGCACCAGCCTCCTCAACCACACGGTGGATTTAGTCCGACTTGCTCGAGAAAAGGGCAAAAGCGGCACTCAGGCCTTCACAGCGCTTCATGGCGAACACTCACCTGGCGCAAGAAGCACAGAGCTCCTCTCTCTCTTCAGGCACAATGCATCTGCCCCCAGCAGCAGGCTCTTCCTTCAGTTCGGGCGCCACCCACCCTATTGGCTGGTGGCACATGCCAGTCACTTTCTCCGCTCTCAGTGGTGCGAAAGCGCCATAGCCCATAATACCTTTCTCAAAGGACAAGCAGTTTCCCATTGGTCAGCCGACTCTGTAGGGTCCCAAGGTACTGATTGGTCCAATTCAATAGTTCTGGACCAAAATGGTGGAGACAACCGAACAGTCCTCACTGCAAAAGGAAGGCAGGTTAGAACAACCACATTATCTTTATTATTTTACATCATCCCCAACAAACAATCACATCCTCCAACAGGACTCCCTCTGCACCACTAGCGATGGCAGAAAGGAGTTATTTTTTAGTGTCCCGGGTGGGACTCGGGCATACACCCACACAGCCCCCCTCCATTTCAGTTACTCATGGCTGCAACAAACAGCCCTTACAGAGACAGCTTACAAAGGCTTTTAAAAGCATTCAACTGCTACCCATTTAAATGGCTTTTATGCTGATCACCAACCAGGCATGGAGCATGTAAACAAGTTCCAAGAAAGTGTTCAGGAACCCCCATTTGCAAGGGGGTTACAATAACATGAGTTGGTAACAAAAGACAGTACACAGTTTATAGTCAGAAACAAAAATTTGGTGAGAAAATCACATGCAGCTAACAGCTGCTGGGTTTGGGTAGCTGAAACATAACAATAAGAGACAAAAGTGCGTAAATAATCTAGCTATATGGTCAAGATAAGTGGAGAGCAGTTTGCAGCAGTGGGGAAGTGGGTATAAGTCGAAAGCAAAACTTAGGGGGGTTTAAAACAGGCACAGGAGATCTGTCTGAAGAGGAAAAAACGTCAACTGTTTTTCAACTGGGTGTGACTGGGGGCTAAGCGTACATCAAGGGGCAGGGAGTTCCAAAGTTTGGCAGCCGAGTAAGAGAAAGCAAGGGTTCCTTTGTTAGATTTACATCTGGGTAGTTGTAGCAGCGACTTATCAACTGATCACAGGCCATCTGATCGCTGGCCATGAGAGGAGGGCTGCGGGGTTAGTAGAGAGGCCAGCAAGATAGGAATGCCTGCTCTAATAATATTATCAGTCAGGGAGCCGAGGGCAAGAGTTCGAGCTGATGCAGGGGTAACCAATTTAGGTCGGCATATAGTTTGCAACGGTGTTTTGACCAGGGTGAGGCCGAGGCATACCTGCAGATGCTGTTGTATGTAGTGTCCCACTCCCTGAGGAGAGTTTTGGATGCATTGAGATAGGTAACTACCCCATAAGATAGTGACGGAAGCAGGATCCCATGGGCTACGGCTAGTCTTGCTGACTGTGAGAGGACATATTAGCTGGTCTTATAGGCTACCCCAATTTTGGCACTCACCGATTTACAGGTGGATGTTATATGCTGACCAAAGTTAAGATTCTCGTCAAGGAGTACTCCAAGATACTTGAAAGAGCGCACTGGTGTAAGGGCCTTTCCACCCTGGCCAGAGATTTCAAATTTGTCTTGTTATTACTTAACTTGACTGCAGAGCCAAACAGCATAGTATGCATTTTATCAGCGTTAAGGATTAGCTTGTGATGGAGGAGCCAAGACTGGGTGGACTTGAAAGCAGTAGTAAGGGTTTGGTTAATGTGGAGAATATTCTTATCACTACAGTACAAGACCAGGTCATCCGCATAGAGGATAGCCAAGCAACCGGGGATATTCGGTGAGATACTATTAATGAAAATTGAGAAAAGAAGGGGTCCTAATATTGATCCGGGGACACCTAGATTAACAGCTCTAGGGCTGGATATAGCTGAGTTGAATCTTATGAGCGGAGTCCTATTGGACAAGTAGCTGTTAAACCAAGAAACTGAGTTTGGGGAGAAACCAAGGGCTAGGAGACTATCAAGCAGAAGAGAGTGATCAACAAGGTCAAAGGCCTTTGTCAGGTCAATAAAAACTGCACCCGTGAGGTGACCATTGTCCATAGCAGTTAGAGTGCTATTTGCAAGGTGCAGCAGGGCCTTGGAGGTGCTATGACCCTTCCGAAAGCCATATTGAATAGGAGAGAGAAGGTTACGTTTAGATAGAAATTCAATAACTTGTGTTGATACTAACTTTCCAGGATTTTACACAGAACTGATAATATAGCTATCGGCCAATAGTTAGCCATATCTCTTTTATCACCTTCTTAAAGACTGGAGTAACTCTGGTCATTTTCCAGATATCAGGGACAACACCATTGCAAAGAGAGAGGGTAAAGATCCTTGACAGGGCTATGCAATAAATGGTGTGGCCAGTTTTAGGAGTTTGGGTTCTATCTCATCAGATCCTACACTGGTGTTGTCAGAAATGGTATTAAGCAGGTGTAGGATGTCAAATTTTGATACCGTCTTAATGTAAAAGTGTGGGGTGAGGACAGGGGTGACAGGAGGGGAGAATAAAGGCAGACCATTTTGGAAGACAGATGTAAAGCTAGACAGGTCAGAGAATTTTTTATTAAACGCCTCCGCAATAGCCCTAGGGTTATTGCAGTGGACCTCACTAATGAACATAGTGCCTGCCAGGTGAGTTTTCTTTATTCCTAGGAATGATTTTACGTGTGCCCAGAATTTTCTGGAGTCACCTGTTGCTCCCAGCAGAAGCCCCTTACAGTATGCGCTTTTTGCTTGTCTGATCCGCTTCTTGCAATCACTTCTCTGGGTCCTATAAGTGTGTGGTAGTCATCAGTGAGGCCTGTTTTTCTAAAACTCCTCCAGCTTTTGTCCCTGACATGTAAAGCTGTCAAGAGATCTTTGTGTAACCACTTGGTGGGTGACACATGCACATGTCTGGTCACTAGGGGTGTGTGTCTTTCCTGAATAGAATAAAATTGGTCTAAGAAGTAGTTCAGAGCTGTTTGTGCATCCAGGGGCAGATAAAAGTTAAGACCAGTCAATCAATGAGACTTCATAAAGGAATTTAGCCTGGTTTAGATTTGCATAATTCCTGAAAGTGATGTAGCGTGGGGTAGAGATGGGAGGTAGAGTGTTGCCACACACAAAATGGGGGAGTGATCTCATACATTATCTGGCAGAGTGCCTGCCTTCACAATTCTGTCAACCCGGTTAATTAACACCCAATCCAGTAACGTGCTAGACATTGTTTTAGGGGAGACCCTTGTGGGCTCTGTAATGACTTGATGCAGGCTGTAGTTCTGGACTGCAGATAGGAGTTGGCTATATGTTTTCCCAAACCAGTTTAGGTTCATGTCCCCAAGAATAAGCAGTTCATTATGACATGCTAGTTTTACCGAGTTCTCCAGCAAATCCATGAAGGCAGACAGTCCTCCCTGGGGCGGGTTATAAGCAAAAACTATGTGAAGATTATTCGCACCCAAGTGGAGTAGTGCATGAAGGGACTCACAAGCAGAGGATTGAGATATTACATTTTGTGAGACGTTTAGATGAGTTTTGTAAAACAGCACAACACCCCTACCCTGCTTAGGAGATTGTCTGTCATTCCTGATAAGGCTATAGTTCCGTAGTGAGCAAATTGAGTCAGGGTGGAAGGCTTGAGCCACGTCTCAGATAGGCATAGTATATCCGGATTGTAGGTGGAGACCCAAGCCTCAAGCTCTGTGAAATTTCACGTGAGGCTTCTAATGTTTAGATAGGCTTGCAGAGCCCACCAGTAGTAGGCCAGGAGGCATTGATGCAAGGCTGGGGATGTAATAGACCTGGGTTTAGTTCAGCATCACCTGCCAACAGGATTGCAAGTAGCAAGAGGTACCAGAGCTTGCGATGAATGATAGGAGAGATCATAATAGTTTTAAACCAGTCTACGATCTAAGTAGGTGGCCACAAGATAACAAATCTTGGGATCAGTATTGGAGTAAGATCAAGGTAGACAGCAGGTCTAACCAGCATGTTTGAGAATATAAAATTACCATTTGAGTTTTGCAGCCTGGTGGTACTGTGGGAACAGGGTAGCACTGAGAGCTTAGCAAGGGAACAGAGCAACAGGCTGGTTATTAGAGACCAGTCTTTTATGCATCATATTTGAGCAGTAATTAGTACAGTTGTATATACAGAAGGGGTGGAAAATGTTTTGTGAAGGTATAAACAGCAAGTCCAGGCACTTGATGAGAACAATGAAAGAGCCAATGACCCCTAGTGGTGATGAACAACAAGGAGCTAATGGAAAAGTGGCCTGCTAGGCGTCAGCTGAAACTGACATACGACCCCTATATAAGTACATGCTGAGATAGAGGCGGGCAGGTGGGGGTTGGGTGGGGAGCGGCGCACAGTGTTGGACGGGCTTTGGTCTAGTAGCAGCTCCAAAAGCAACAGCCGGGCAGGCAGCACGGGCTGTTCTCTGGTCTCAGTTATTACCTTTAGCATGGGGCTGATTGGAGCAGGCAGTCTCCTGCAGGCAGGACCACCAAGTGAGAATTTAGAGCGAGGGCTTTGTCTGAAGGGGCTGTGGAGGATCCGAGGCATGCCCAAGTGGGCAGAGGGTCCTGGGGAAAGAGGAATGGAGGGGGTTTAAGTAGGGAGAAGAAATAGGCAGGGCTAAAATTAAATAAAGGAACGGAGCGGGTAAACTCTGATTAGCAGTCTTTCTGGCAGCAGAATACAGTACAAGTCAACTTTAACAAGATTCAGCCCCCAACTCTCTTATTAAAAGCCAGAGCAAGTTAATAACAGCACACTAACATTCCCAGTTAAGCAATATCAACATCAGTTTGTCACACAATTAAATTGATTAGCAGAGTCTTGTTCACGGTTCCGGTTTAGAGCTCAGACACAGAGCAAACCGGACACTTTTAAAAATCGGACTGCTATTAACACAGGGGTTTGTTTGTCTCAGAATTTGAGTGAATTTCTAGCCGATTCAGCAGCAGTGTCACAAGCACCTACTGGGAGGACTGCGTGTAGCAGTAGCTGTGAGCCAATGGCTGGGCTGGGAGAAAAAGCGCCAAATAAAATTCAAAAGTCCACGGTCTAATAGCAGCTCCAAAAGCAACAGCCCGGGCAGGTGGCACAGGCCGTTCTCCAGTCTCAGTTATTACTCTTTAGCATGGGGCCGATTAGAGCAGGCGGTCTCCTGCAGGCAGAACCAAAGTGAGAATTTAGGCGAGGGCTTTGTCCGAGGGGCCGTCGGAGGATCTGAGGTGCACCCAAGCGGGTGGAGGGTCCTTTAGTGTGGGGCTGATTGGAGCAGGTGGTCACCTGCAGGCAGGACCACCAAGTGAGAATTTAAGTGAGGGCTTTGTCCGAGGGGCCATGGAGGTTGGTCACTATGGCTCTCAGGGGTAATTATTCTGGCCCAAGGGTAGGCGTTTAGACATATAGGGTGGGCATTCTGTCTATAGAGTGGTCATTCTGGACCTTAGGTTTGCATTTCTGTGTCAGTGGCTCAGCAGGAAGCACTCACCTCTGAGGCCTGAAGATTGGAAGGTGGTGGGTTCTAGCCCCACACTGGGAACATGGGATAAATTCCAGTACTGACACTGTAGTGCATCATGAGAAGGGTGCTGCAGTCCTGAGGTGCCATCTTTGAATGAGACATTAAACCGAGGTCCCGTCTGCCTGTTCAGGTGGGCGTTAAAGATCCCATGGCACTTCTTGAAAAGAGTAGGGGTGTTTTTTATTGGTAAATACAATACCATATACAGAATACAAAAAGGTCAAACAATAAAAAGAAAACACATAAAGTGGAAAAAAGAGAGAAAATATATAACAACAAGCACAAAAAAACAAAAACTGTCAAATCATCACATATATAGCAAGAATTATTCTAATAAACAGTATTATGTTACCCATTTCAAACAATAGTAATACTTATATCTAAGCAACAGTGTCTTGACTTAACTGTGTGGAAAGTTTAGAACTCAAAAGACAAATTCATTTAAATTTAATGAAAAGTGCAAGACCTTTCCACTGGTGTTGCGTCTTATGTACCCCATACAATTCCACTTCTTTATCCCAAATGACTTGTAATGCCTTTTCACAAATTAAACATCATATACGGCATGAGCTGCTGATGAAGCACCCACTGAACTCTAGCATTCCACAAATAATATTTTAAAACCACAAAAACTACTGACAATGTCCCAGGATCATATTTCGCCAACCTATTGGTATAATCTTCCAGTACCAATGCTTCGTAGGGAAGATTTTGAAGCCATGGCAATTTCAGACCGTAGTCAGAAACACCCAAAGGTTACGAGAGAAAACACAATGCAGGAGAAATGATCCATTGATTCCTCTGGGGCCCCACACCCCAAAAATGGACAAGATCGCTCTTCCAATGGCCTATGCTTATGATGTCTCCTGTCATATAATTTTCCATAGGCACTTAGCCATACAATTTCCCATAAATGGTCAGGGATCCTTTTTTCGTTCAATAATCTCAGTACTTTGTGTCTTTTATGTAGCTGACAGTGTTTAAATTACCGGTTGGAGGGTCCAATTTTATCCAAAACATGGTGGTATAGTTGAACCCTACATGAAACCAAAAATAATGATTCGAAATATGCCATTTAAACAATTTCTGTATAGTGGGCTTGAAGGATTCAGGAATCATTAACGTTGCTGAGAATTTTAGAGGGAGGTCAATCCATTTTACCATAAAATATTTCCAATTATTTGCAAACCATTTATGAACCAGGGTATGAGGCATAATTCATGGACGTTGGACTGAATGTATCCAGAATAATGAATGGAAGAACACAACTGGGTCAACCGTTCCCAATCCACCCCTCGCACGTGAAAGATATGTGTAGTCTCATTTTACCGGGTTAAGACGGCTCCCCCACAACATGTTAAAAAATAAGCTATACAACCTGGTTTCTAGAGAAAATGGAAGTGGGAAGATTGTACTAATATATGATAAGTTAGGGAGAAGGAATTTTTTTATGATGAAACCCTTTTTAATTTAGACAGTTTCCATCCTTTCCACAGATTAACTTTTGCTTCACATTTCTGCAATCCCAACATCCAGTTTGTGTGTGCCATATTATGTGGAGAAAATATCAATCCTAAAATTTTTACTGGGTCTAATACAACTGGAAAATTTACCACAACACTGGGGGGCGGTTTTTCAGGCGGTCAAACAGCAGTTAAAATCACCTCAAGAACTACTGTCTTAGCTGTATGGAGAAAGGGTTTATTTACAAAAAGGCTCATTCTGTTAGCCTTTAATTGAGGAGCATAGACATTGATTAATCTACATGGTTCTCCGTCTAGGTAACCATCTAGAATTAGGACTCATCCTGGAATAAGATCCAGAAGATGGAATAAGGTGAAGTGAGCGCCACTGAAGAGGATGCCAACCCCATCAGCCATCTCCCTCCCAAACGACCAATAAGACGGTCCCCGTGGCCATTCTGATTCAAAGGCATGTAACTGAAAAATTGAGGCCATCTAAGTTTCCTGAAGGAATATAATGTCCAGGGCTAGGTCATGTATTACCTGAAATATAGGCAACCATCGTTTATTATTATGCAGGCTGTGGCAATTAAGCGTAGCCACTTTAGTGGTAACAATGTTCAGCCAAAAAGTTCAGATGGTCAATTCTTTCTTCTTTTTCTTCTTCCCAGTATACAGTTTATCTGCTGGTTGGGACTGCGGAACACCGATGTCCATCGTATCCTTCAGGTCCTCCTCATGGTCAGACTCCCCCCATTCAGTGGTGTCCAATATCTCATAAGGGTTTTTCGTTTCTACTGGCTGCCTAGTTTCATCCTTGAATTGTCTCCGAGAAGACTGTCTCCGAGAAGACACATCAACACTAATAGGGGGAGGAACAATCTTCCTGATTCCTGTAATGGCACTATGCTCTTCAGGATCCACATAGCAAACTGGCTGCAGTAGGGGAGCAGTTTCTGGGACCTCCGTTTGCTCTGGAACTATATCCTTAACAGGTATTTGCAGTTCCTTTGTAACCACACGTGGGGGTGTCTCCATACGAGGTACAAGACTTTTGTCTGGTAAAGTCGGTTGTGGGGGAGGAGTACAATCTTCATTCTCCTCTGCCTGTGCCTTGTTTATCAGATCTTCAAGATCCAAAGACTGCTGTTTATTGACTGACGCCCAGGGGCAATTTTTATAAAGATACCCTTTTTCTTTGCACAAATTACATCGTAGATAATTTGTGCAATTAGAATTGACATGCCCAACCTCATTACAGAGGCTACATTGCAGTTTATCACACACACTCGATAGGTGGGTGCGAGACCCACACTGGTAGCAGGCCCGGGGTTACCCTGGATAATAACATACTTCTCTGTCCCGACCAAGGAAGAAACAGTTCTGAATATGGATAATACCATCATCAGTCTGGTGTAGTTTTACCTGGAACTTCCAGCCTCCCCCCCCGTCCAGAACTGTTAATCATCTAAAATGGCCACTGGGGGGCCTAGAACCTGACATTTTTGTTAAGCCAATGGTATATAACGCTGACAGGAACATTTTCATTATGGAACATAACGGTTACAGATTTTGCCAAGGGTTTTGTAAGTGGGATAGTTGCAAAAGGGATCGGGGGGGGGATGTTTTAACCTGGTTGTAACAAGACCAAAAGGATTCCAACAGATTAGCAGAATGAAAGCTAATGTCAAATATGTCCTCCCCAGAGATGTGAATAAAAGCAAACACATCAGCTGGATAAAATCACAACGAATCTTTAATAAGTTTTTTTCCACGTGTTATCGGTCAGGGTGGGTATCCAGACCGCCTTTGTATTTAAGGTGGACCGCATGTCATCTTGGCAATGGTTCTGCCGAATTTAGCTTAAAAAGTTCAGAAAGCAATGGTTTTTGGGTTTTCCCCAATGAAAGATCATCATTCTGGGGGGAAGGGATCTGAACCTTTTCCTTGGGTTCTGTGCAGTTCTGTACAGGATTCTTCAAGGGGGGGTTGGGGAAACATTCTCCTCCTGAGGCTGTACCTGTTGTAGGTCGCACATAGATGATAATGGGTTTCCTGAGACTTTGAACTAGCATCAACTAACGCTGTGTCCCTGACATGTACCTCAGTATGCACTGAGACACCAGGACATGGAACATCTGTAAATGTAGGGGTTCATACAGGCACAGAATGAGCTTTCATTTGGGATTGATCACATACTTCTTTCACTGTTGTGGGGCACCAGTCAACATTGGTAGATGATTGAGAAAAAGAAACTGCATCTGTTGTAGGATCAGGGACCCACTGGGCTTCTTAGTTCATAATCCATCCCGCCCCCTTTAAGGCCGAATATGTCCAGGGTCATTCCTCACTAATATTCAGGTCTAGTCCAAAAGCTTATTTTATGGCAGAGACTGTAGAGGTCAAGGGATGAAAATGTTATGGATCCTCCATCTGCCCTTTACCCTGTATGCTGTTTTCCATAATATTTCTATTTTGCAAGACCACATTATCCTGCTTTTTCTTTGAGTCCTCTACTTTCTGTTTGGACTCAGTATAGTCTCCCCTTCTGTTTTTTGTATTGTAACTTCTTTGTCCCACAAGTCAGCAGTACAGGTAACAGTTCCCCCATCCATCACTTTAAGGGGTTCATCAATAAGACCTGCATTCATCCTCCAAGTGGAACACTCAGGTAATCCCTTCTTAGGCCCAGCCATTTTTATAGTATGCAGATTCTGGGGTTGGTCCCCGTAGTCCGTATGTAGAATTCCCTCACCAACGGTGCTACACGTGCTTGTCTGTGGTCTTGTTGGATACAACCTATGGCATTCCAAATCATGACTCTCCAAGTCTCTCAGCAACTGAGCATCACCCAGATTGTGTACAGACTGATCAATGCTACCTTTTCCCATCACCCATGATTTTGCTGAAAAGGACACCGCGGGTAGATATATAACGGTACAGTCGGTGGTAGCAGAAACATTAGGACCCTTCTTACTAGAGAAAGTAAAGACTGTAGCACTTTCCTGGGGTTGAGTAGAGGTTTGATAAATAATAGAAGGTTTCTTTACTTGTAGCTTAATGGGAAGGGCTGTATGTTGCGATGGTACCTTAACAACGAGGTTCACATCATTTCGCACTGGGCTTGGTGGCATGGTCACATCTGTAGATTTAGCAAGTGCTTGCTGCAACTGCAGCCGCCTCTCCTGAAATAAAATCTCCTCTGTATAAATCATTTTCTGTAGCTCTGCAGCAGATTTCTCTGTAAGAGGTACAAAATCCATTTGAATATTTCCATCCATGTCTTCAATAGCTCCGTTGGGTTCCTGGGAATGCATATGATCCGGTGCATCAAAATAAATTTCTGTCTCAGTTCCAGAGGGGAGACTAGGGCCGAGACAACACCCTTAGCCTCCACAGCATCCTGCTGCATCAGCTCCTCAGCCAGACTGGCCATCGCAGAACTGAACAGCAGCGCCCCCTACCGTCGAGTAGGGGAATTTCCCCGGTGCCCTGGCCAAATTCTCCCCATTCATTAAAAGACCACCAACAACTTAATCTGGTTCTGTAAGTCAGTTTACATCTGTACACATATTCAGCTTCCCTGACCCCAGGTCAGCACCTAGAACAAATTGTGGCTCAGTGCATCTCTCCTGGTCACAGACTTTCAAATAAAAAATAAAATAAAATTCCAGCACTTGAGGTGGGCATCCTGACCCTAGAGTGGTCACTGGGGCACAGAGGGTAGTTATTCCAACCCCCAATTGGGTATCCTGACCCTAGGGTGGTCACTGAGGCACAGAGGTAGTTATTCCAACCCCATTGGGTATTCAGGCCCTAGGGTGATCATTCCACCTGTAGGATGAACATTAAATAGCAAGTGCTTAGTAGGGATGTATATCTTAAAGAATGAAGGTATGAGGCCTTTAGGTGCCTCTGTAATCATTTTGTTTGCTTTTATTTGCTATTTTAATTACCTTTTCATCATTTTATTGGTGTTTTTCCAATCGCTAGTAAAAAAATAATCCAATTGAATTCTTGTATTGTGATGTCAGAATAGTTTTACTGACAAGGCTAGCAGTGTATTTTAATGGAAAATGTGACACTCAGACAGCTGTTTCTGATTAATCTATGATTTTTGTAATATAAAAATGTGTCATTGAATGTCTCTCATGAGAGATGCTGACAGCCTGTGGAATGACACCCCCCCTCCCAGGTTTTAGCTACAACGTGTTACCTGGAAGGCCAAGAGATAATTACGGGCTAGAAGAGGCCTAAATTAAGCATCTCCTGTTTATCTAGCTTATTTGTGGCTTGCCAACTGCTAAGATGGGGAAATCATAAACTTTTATAACGTTTAGAGGAAGAAGAGCAGGTTATGACACCCTAGTGTGAAGTCATAAATGTTTCTTTGATGTCTGTGAAGAACAGGAAGACACACTACATCAAAGGGACATATGAGAAAATGAGTTGTGCTGAGGTCACAGAATTTAATACTTTGATAGGACATCCTGTTTTGCGTAGATATATTTTTTAATATTCTAACAGGGAGGAGCTAGGTGACCTCCATAAAAGGTTGGAAAGCCAGTTTTAAACAGTATTCTGTTTTCCACTTACACAGATGTGTTTGGACTCTGAAAAAGAAACATCTACAGTACTGTGTGATAAGAATACCTTAGAACAGACAAGTCTAAGTGTATTAGTGGTAGGATTTTTAAAACCTTATTCTTTTAAGTGATTTGTATGTTTTGTGATATATTGTTCTGTATTTACATTTTAAATTTTTTTATCTATTTTGAAGTAAACCTCCACTTCAGAGACTACTTGGTGTGCCTTTGAATTTCTTTTTCTTGACAAGTGAAGCATACACGGTTAAAGCTGACATTGTAAAAAGTTTACTGGTTTTACCAAACTGGGAAAAGGTAAGAATTTATTCTGAGGTCTTTAATAGAGTTTTAAGGGTTCATTTTGTACGCCTGGTTAGGTGCCCGTAGGCGAAAGATATCTGGCCCCGAAGAGCAGAATTATCTGAGCCTGTACATTGGGTACACTAACAAGAGGTTCACAGTTTGAATCCCTGCAAGACTTGAGACCAAAGGTTGATTTGAACCCACAAAACAGACAGGAGAGTTACCCTGTTTCTATTTCCTGTTCACAAGACTGTGCTCGGAGGTTGGCACCGTGGGAGCAGAGGGCCTGACCTGCTGAGTGGGTTTGTGACAGGAAACTACAAACCTGTTTTCAGGTTTTTATATAGAAATAACACTTTATATTACTAAACTCTTATATTTTTAATAGAAAGATGTGATTTTTGATAACCTGTGATCCTTTGTTATACTTTAGAAGGTGACATTTTCTTCATAAGCAGATTTTACTTCGGAAGAAGAAAAGAGAAGCCAATTACTATTTTAAAATTGCAAAATCATACAGATGGACCACAACAGTGCAAACATCTATGGAGGGATTAACCCACAACAGGGTATGGATTTACTGAGCATTAATCCGCACCTGGAGGGGGGGCTGGAATCACAAGGCGTGGATTAATGCTCAGTAAACCCATACCCAGGAGTGGGTTAATCCTCTTATAACATGGGCAATGTTTTGTTTGAGTTTTACCTAAAAAAACAGTGAAATAAAGTCATGTGACCATGCAACTGTGGTTATATCAGACATTAATCCACGGTCAGGTGAGCTGTTTGGACGAATCAGAAGACAGTATTTTAGGAACCCATGTTATTAAAGAAATGTTAGTAGCTGAAAGATGTATCTCTTTCTTTTGAAAAGATAGAAAATAAATAGGAATACTTAATGGATTGCGGTAGAATAACATTTATCTCCTCTAGTGAGTGGTAAGACCATAACTCCACGAGGCGGAAAACCATGAGTTAGTTACAAAGGTCTTACCTCTCATGTGTGGAGATAAATGTGTTATTTCATCGCAGCCCATTATGTATTTGATACATACCACACCATTTAATGTTTGTACTGGGTTTTACCTTGTTTTAGCTTAAAACTGCCATTGTAAGTTCTCTATCTGGCCCATTGTTCTGTGTTCTATGTCCAGATTCTAACTGGAAATAACATGTTCTAAGTTAAATAATCAAGCAATAACCGAGAAGCGGTCATTTCTGAGGATTTACAACGGTTGGGGGGATGGTTGCACCAAAGGCTACCACTTTCAGCCAGTCGTTAATCCAAGGAAATGATCGGCTTCAAGGTTGTTATTGTGATTATTAATCTGATCGCAGTAACAATTTTCTTTTTCACCATTTATTTTTTATGTTTTTTTAAGGTTTCGAGCAGGGTGGTGCAAGCATTCAGTTGAGGGTCTCTGCCGTGCTGGGCATTTCTAAGAGATTTCAGACAGGCATGACAGCCAATCAATGAGCTACTTTAGCATATGAATAATTAATTAAACTTATAAATTGTGTTCTAAGTGAAATAAATGGTGTTCTAAGTGAAAATAAATACTTATCCCAAACTAACATGATTTATTTGCCCAATGTATTCACCACTTGTGTGGTATATATTTAGTTTCTCTCTGAAATAAACTGTCATAAGTAGCTGTCAGTTTCTGACATCACAATATCAGAATTCTATTGAATTTTTTACTCACACTGTGAAAGTAAAGGCTAAAACAATCTCATTTCACTGCACAAGAAAATATTTTATTATAAAAGTAGAAAGTAATTACTAACACATCAAATACAGTAAATAAAATAGTCTATCAGAAGTAAACACCTGCTCTTTGAGCAAAGAGGGCCTGAAAGTTTGTCCAGTTTGTTGGTGGTTCAGTTTGCAGGTGCGAGTCATGGAATTGTGTTACAAAGATACTGCAGGTGGGCAGCACCCTTCTGAAAATACTGCCCGGTCTATAGGGCAAAGAGCCCGGTATTATACAAAATCTTTAGCTGTAGGGAATGGAATGTTCTGAAATGCAAAGTTGGATGGGGGATGTTATGAGATTTTAGTCTTGATAGCAAGAGTAATATCTTTTGCAAGAAAATTCAAAACACTTCACCAAAGATCTAAATCAGTTCTGAAAAAAGGTGCATTTCAGTTTATAAGTAAAGTTGGAAGAATGCCTCTTAACAGCCTCCCTGCCCTGTGGCTACCTACGTCACTCACTCTTTCCCTTCAGTGAAACCACCTCTCAATCATGGCCAACAACTCAGGGGGGCATGGTATGTGTCTTGGCTTTGCTCTAGAATGAGCTGCCACTGACTGCCCCTGTCATCACCTGACATTTCAACCTGGAGAGCCAAGCATGACAGAGGAGATGAAAAGTCAGAATCCAAGTGTTGCAGATCAGGCTTGCATCTGTTTTGGGATGCTATACCATAAACCCAGTTAAGTGGCTGAACAGAAACATAGAAACAGAAGTTGACAGCAGATAAGGACTGATAGGCCCATCCAGTCTCCCCAGTTCTCCCTGCCAACTAACAAAGCCACAGATTCTACTTTATCCCCGGCTTTACCTCTCCTTTTGTCTTGATGGGGTTCCTCTATGGCTTTACCTCCCCTTTTATCTTGATAGGGTTCCCCTATGGATTTACCTCCCCTTTTGTCTTGATGGGGTTCCCCTATGGCTGTGCCTCTCCTTTTGTCTCGATAGGGTTCCCCTATGACTTTACCTCCCTTTTGTCTCGATATGGTTCCCCTATGACTTGACCTCCCCTTTTTGTCGATAGGGTTTCTCCTATGGCTTTACCTCCCTCTTTTGCCTTGATAGGGTTCCCCTATGGCTATCCCATGCAGTTTTGAATTCTCCAATTGACTTTGCCCCACCAGCTCTGCTCGAGGCTGTTCCATGCCCTCCACCACCCTTTCCGTGAATAAGTACTTCTAACGCGCTCCTTAGTCTACTCCCCTCCAATCTCATATCATGCCTCCTTGTTCTAGAGTAACTCCTTTTTCTGAAAGATGCTCCCCTCCTGTACCTTATTTATTCCCTTTAGGTATTTGAAAGTCTCTGTCATGTCTCCCCTCTCCCTTTGCTCCTCCAGGGTATACATATTAAGTGCCTTCAGTCTCTCCTCGTATGACCTTTGGTGCAGACCCTGCACCATTTTTGTGGCCCTTCTCTGAACTGCCTCTACTCTGTCCATGTCCTTTTGAAGATGTGGTCTCCAGAACTGGATACAGTACTTAAAATGAGGTCTTACCAATGACCTGTACAGTGACATCACCACCTCTTTTCTTCTCCTGGTGATCCCTCTCCCTATGCACCCCAGCATCCCGCTGGCTTTCCCCATAGCTTTGACACATTGTTTGGCCGCCTTTAGGTCATCAGATATGATTAAGAAGGCAGAATGTCTGTCAGAGAAATTGCGCTGGGAGAAACAAACAATCTCAGTTGTTTGAATTCGTGGACAGGCTTTTACGTCCTGCCTGTCTTGGCCAAAAAGCTTTTTCAGCCACTTTATGTGAAGAGTTTGCTCTGTTTTCTCCAACAGAGTGCCGCCCATCCAGTTGGGGATTCTGACAGGGAGGCTTTCACCTCGCAGTGATCAAGTTGGGAGTTTCAGAGGCACTCGGTCTGTCTGGGAGGAGTTTAGACCAGTGGAAGTGTCTTTTTTTCTTTAAACTTTATGTTTATTGCTTTCTCTTAAACACAGAGTTCCATATCACATTACCAGATTCGACAGGTTAATATAGGAAAAGCTAGTATGAAAAGGATATCTTAATCTAAGCATATAGGTTACGAATTAGGGGGTATTTCAACAATACTTTAACTAGCGTTCCTTATATAATAATCCCAAAAGCTGCACTTCCACATGAAAGGAGGTCAGTCCAAGTATTGAGTCCAAAACATTAGAATTCAACCTCCAGTGTTGATTAGACCCCTTTACCGAACATGGGAATCCCAAAATATATAGTGTGCCCCCACGCACTCTAACAACTTAAAACCCAAATCTTATGCATCTACAACATGCTATAGAGATTTGAACATATCCAGCTTATTAAATCGACTATCTTATGAAGCAAAAAACTGATTCATGAATGAAACACTTCAAATAACTGGAAAGTATAAGATCCTCCCTTTAGTGTACACACAGAATATCTTAAGCCCTGTTACAGTCCCATAAGGAGTTCCAATTCAATTATTTTAAACTAAAAGTCTCAGCTCAGGGTAGCTGGTGTAACGGAGAGTCTATGCTGTTACAATAAGCTATGAGAATTCAGTGCTCTGCTTTACCCCCTTCAGGTATCTTCATCCTCCGAGTCCTGATCTGACTCATCTCCTGTTCTAGTTGCAGCTCCTGAGGCCTCGAACTCCCGCTGGATCTGCTGCACACATTTGCCTGCTTCTCCTGGGTCAGTGAATTGGAACGTATGGCCCCTATAGAAGATTCTCAGGCGCGCAGGCATCATCAAAGAATGAGCCACCCCCAGGCTCCTAAGAGTGGCATGAACCCCATCAAATCACTTTCTGCGGGCCCCTGTAGCGTAGGAGAGATCTGGAAAACAATGCACAGTATGCCCCTCGAAATTAAGATGATCTGAATTACAGGCCGCATGGAGGATCCGTTCTTTCATGGCTGAGCTTGCTGCTCACCAACAGTGCTGTTCGGGCATTCTTCTGCACTCCTGCAGAGTGGGGGATATTCGGCAAGCCTTTATAAAGTTCATCTCCAAATCCTATTCTAGATGTAGGGCAGTAGGAAGCCAAGATCTCAGGAAAGAAAGGAGGTCAGGGTTTTCAGTCCCCTCCGGCAGTCCAATAATTCTAACATTTGGTGCCCTGGAAGCATTTTCAAGTGCCTCTAAATGATATCGGAGCTGCCCGTTTTCTTGGGTAAGTTTAGCTGTGGTCGACATAGCTTTTATTGCCTGGGATTCAGCCGAGGATGCAGTTTTATTAGCAGCATCTATTTTTAAATCTTGCTCCCCCAGTCACTGTAGGACCGAGTCCACCTTCCCGTCTATGGCCTGCATGGCTGCCTGCAGAGCCCTCCAGGGCGGCTCACCAGAGTTGGAGGCTGTAGCATGAGATGGCCTGTTGCTCTACTGTAGCCTGATTTTTTGCACTTACAGGCCCACTTTTGTTTGTTCGGCCCATGGTCATATTTGATATCCAGAGCTGCAGGATGATGTCAGGAATTCAAAGGTACCACTTATTTGGTCAGAATCTCTTCACAGTTGTAAAAATTCGGAGTTTATAACGAACAGTTGTAGAGCAGATGGGAGCCACATCTGTTCGGTAGAAGTGCTCAATAGCACCCCCCCAACCAGTGGAGGTGTCTGAAGTGACTAAGGTGATTTTAGAGCTGAGGCACACTTTTTCGGCACTGATGCGTTTCTTAATGGGATGTGTCAGTGCCATTGGTCCAGTGTTCACCAGGATCACCAGGCGCTTGATGGCAGAGGGGGTCTTCTCAGTTGCTTTGAAAGAAGCACTGGTGAAGCCCCTCCTAAAGAAATCTTCCCTTGACCCAGACATCATGGCGAATTACCATCCGATCTCCAACTTGCCAAATTACACTGGACATTTATCTGTGGAGGTGGAAGCTCCTTGAACTAATCATTTTATATGTGAGACATTTGGTGACTGCTCTTTATAGTTCACAGTTAAAAACACTGTTTTGTCTCGCACCACGCTGGCAACCCAGGTTCGGACGTGAGTCCAGGCCACCAGGGGTTGGCAGGGGAGGGATAGGATTGAGCACCTGGAGGACTGCTTTCCTATCCCGGGGTGGGATCCAGGGGATCCACCGCTCTGTAGTGGCCCCTGGTGAAGACCGCGGGGCACTACTAGAGCAGTGCCAGCAAGGGGCAGAGTGTGGCAGACGTTGGCACATAGTGCCTGATGTCATTGCACTTTCGCACTCCAGTGGGTGAAAAACAGGCGGAAAATAGCGGGGCAGCAATCTCAGTGGCTGATGGCCATGCCTGGCGCCCCCCGGCTCCTGAGAGAATCCTGCCACAGAGTAGTGTGAGCGATTAAAGGCTGGCTCTGGGGGGTGCCAGACCAGGCCCGGGGGGAGGTGCGGGTGTAAGAAGCCAGGATTGTGGAGATCCGCCCACGATGAAGGAGGCAAAAATAGAAATACTATAAAAAAATACTGTTTTGTCTACTGCTATAACATTTATCACTTTTATGCTGCTTAATATTGAATGTGGGGGTAATATATTATTTGCTTAATATATTTTATTTTTTTGTTTAATACCCTCCACTCTGTGAGAGAGCACTGGAGGAGTAGTTATTGGAAATTAGAAGGGTAGGTTTTAGGTTGTGTTTAATTTTTATTTATTTTATTTTATGTGTCCTCCACCCTGTGAGAGAGAGAGAGTGGAAGGTTGTAATCTTTTGGATTGTTTAGGTGAGGTGGTGTTTTAGTTTTAACACTTTTGGAGTTGTGTTTGTTTTCAAGTTGTCCATCACTCTGTAAGAGAGAGTGAAGGATTGTACTATCTTGCTTTTGTTTGTTTTCAAGTCTTTCCTCACTCTGTGAGAAAGAGTGGAGGATTGTACAATCTTGGTTTTGTGAATCTGTTTTCTCTTTAGTTATTTGTTGCAGCTGTGCCTTTGAGTGTTTTGGGTTCTGGGTGTGCGACATGAGACTTTGGGTGCATAGATGTGTTGGTGGATTGCCCCCCTGGTCGTGCACTACTCATTCTCCAAACTTCGTGACCTCCACCCATTTACTGTCCCCCCCTTACACTTTACAGTATATCACTGCTGTAGAGTGTTGGGAATTGCTCATGGGGGGAGGTGATGGGCTGGGGGTTGCAAACATTGGAGGGTGAATGAGCGGGGTTCTTACATCGGGGTAGTGAGGCCCAGAAGACGCCCTGGGGCAAAATGGATTCTGGAACGTGGTCCTCCATGTCTGGCCTCCATACTCAAGGGCTCCACTGTCAGTGGGCAGGTAGTTCAGGCGGCCCAGGAATCCCATCTGACTCGAGCGGTGTTATGCAATGCCAGATCTATTAAGAACAAGACTGCAATTATAGCAGATCTTGTTGAGACAGCTGATCTGGCCTGCATCACTGAGACTTGGCTGGATGATAATGCCGGCCCTATATTAGAGGCTGCTGTTCTGGCTGGGTACTTGGTGATACACCGCTTGAGATCGGACCGGGGGGGTAGCTGTCTGTTTTAAGACTGAACTGGGCTTCACAAGTGAGCCAGTTGAGGAGACCAACTCATTCAAGTGTACCATGGTTGCAGATGTGGGCTGTTGAATTCCTCTCATCTACTGGCCACCTGAGGATGAGAAGCGGTTCGTTCAGGAAGTAGCGGACTTCACGGTCGACATGGCATGAGTCATCCAGGTTGATGGTCCTGGGTGACTTTAACACCTGGGTCGATAATGAACTCTCACGATTTGGACAGGACCTCCTCCAGTTGATGACATCACTGGGCTTTACACAGATGGTTGCCTCTGCTACCCATAAGTACAGTCACTCTCTTGTCTTGGTTTTCTCCTGGGATTGAAACCTCCAGCTTGCTGGTGTAACCAGTTGGATGGTTGGATCACCACACTGTCGGGTTCAGTTTTCATGCCCTCTGTATAGGCCTGATCCTGTGGAGATGGTCAGATACCGCCCTTTACGGGATGTGAGTCCCGATGGTCTATCGGCAGTATTAGACCTACCGGTAATTCCGGAGGCAAGTGAGAGTCCAGAAAGCCTGGTTCAGGCCTATAACAAAGCCGTTACTATGGCCCTGGACTCTATCACTCCAGTCCGTGTTCATCCTCTCTCCCTTCACCCTCGTTCTCCATGGTTTGATGGGACCTTGAGGGAGTTGCGGTGACTTGAATGAAGGTTAGAGCGTTGCTGGCAGAAATCGGCCCTGGAGGCTGATCGTCTTAGATTGATGGAACATTACCAAGTCTATCAATCAGCAATCACCTGTAAGAAAGCCGAGTTCCTGTCGGGGAGATTTCTGCAGCTCAGAATCAACTGACTCAGCTCCTTCAACCGTGGACAGGTTGTGCAACCCAACCTGTCTGCAGGTTCAAGAGCCTTTCACAGATTGAGTGTGATGAGCTTGCGCGGTTCTTTGCAGATAAGGTGGCTGGCATCAGGGCAGAGATCCAACCAGCACACTCTATGGGAGCTGATAGTGGTCAGTGTACGGTCACTCCTCCTTGGGTTCTCTGGAGTTCCTTTGACTGGCTGGAAATCGGGGATGTTGTGCGGATTGCCCAGGGTATGCATCCAACGTGCTGTAGCTTGCATTCGGGCCTAACTTCCTTGATTATAGGTTGTTGTCAGATCATCGGCCCGGTCCTTGCAAGGATAGTTTGGTGCTCCTTAGAGTGTCTGGTGAGTTCCCTAGCTTCCTGAAGGAGACGATAGTGACATCTCTCCTGAAGAAAGCTGCTCTGGACTGAAGCTGCTTTGCAAACTACAGACCGATCTCTAACCTTCCCTTTGTTGGGAAGGTAATTGAGAAAGTTGTGGCACTGCAACTGGAGAACCACTTGAATATCCATGACATCTACGAATCTCTCAATCCAGTTTTGTAAGAGGCATAGTACGAAACTGCTCTGGTTCAGGTGCTAATGATCTCTGATGGCGAGAGATGAGAAACGCTGATCCATCTTGGTACTTCTTGATCTCTCATCAGCCTTTGACACTGTGGATCATGGGGTACTTCTCGAACCAGAGATTCATCTGTGGCCTGTCTGGTACAGTTCTTAGATGGTTTAAGTCCTTCCTCATGGCAGAACTCAGAAGGTGGTGGGGATTTTTCCTCTGACCCATTCTCTCTGCCATGGTGGGCACTCAGGGCTCAGTGTTGTCACCCATGTTGTTCGTGGTATATGCTGCCCCTCGGAGACATTGTAAGAAGGTATGGGCTGAGGTTTCACTGCTATGCTGATGATACCCAGCTCTACCTGTCTTTTGCACCTGACCAGGATAGTGCACGCTTGGTATTTAACAACTGCCTCACAGAAATCCAGGATTGGATGAGCTCCAGCTGGTTGAAGTTGAACTCTGGAAAGACTGAGGTGATGATGGTGGATCCTGGTCTCTGGACAGAGGGGTTGGGAGCCAGTCAACCCACCGGACTTTGTTTAGGGGGTATCCAGCTTCTTTCCTCTGAACAGGTGTGAGACCTGGGGGTGATTCTTGACGATGGGCTGACATTGCGTCTGCAGGTGTTGGCAGTCGTCAAGTCCTCTTTACCATCTGAGGAACATCACTAGGATTAAGCACCTTGTTCCATATAGCGACCTTCCAATGTTGATCCATGCCTTTGTGACCTCGCGCTAACTACTGTAACTCCCTTTATCTAGGGCTTTCAGAGGTTGATTCCATCGCTTGGTAGCTAGTGCAGAACGCTGTAACCTGGTTGTTGATGAGGACCTATGAGTCACATCACACCGTGCGCGAACTGCACTGGCTGCCTATTCAGTGGCGGATCACCTTCAAGGTCGGGCTTCTGACCTACACAGCCCTACACAGACTGGGCCCAGACTATCTGCAAGAGCTCCTGCTACCTCACTGCTCCGGGCGACCACTCTGCTCAGTTGATGAGGGATTGCTAGAGATTCCCAGGGTGACCTTGAAGACATCAGGGGCCCGTGCTTTTATGTTAGCCCTGTGGAATTCTCTACCCCATCAGATACAGGAGTGCTCGACTGTGGAGGGCTTTAAGAAGGCCCTAAAGTCATACTTACGGTTGGAAGCATGCCCAAACTGATCATTTTATCCTTGTATTTATTTAGCTGTTGATTACTGTGTATTTTACTGTTTTATGTTTTTTTTATTGTTCAGCGCCTTGATATTTGAAAGGCGCTCTATAAATAAATGTTATTATTATTATTTGTTGAGCAAGGTTGTTGAGAAACTGATGGCACAACATCTTGAGGATCACCTGGTGTCCTCGGAGATCTAGGAGCCTTTCCAGTCAGGTTTTGGGCCAGACATAGCACTGAAACTGCTCTAGTGAGTGCATAATGATCTGCTCAGGGCTAGAGATAGAGGAGACAGGTCAGTTCTTGTGCTCCTCGATTTCTCCTCAGCTTTTGACATTGTGGATCATGTCGTGCTTCTTGATCGGCTCTATGAGTTTTGTGGACTTGCCAGTACCATCATCAAATGGTTTGAGTACTATCTCTCGGACAGAGTGCAGTGGGTGGTGATGGGGAATTTCTCCTCCTCCTCTTCCCCAATGCCTCTGTCCTGTGGAGTGCCTCAGGGTTCGATCTTGTCACAGATGTTGTTCACAGTGTGTATGCTGCCCCTGGGCAAGATCATTCAACAATTCAGTGTGGAGTGTCACTACTATGCAGATGACACCCAACTGTATTTATCTTTTGCACCCAGAACATCAGGAGCTGTCGACATGCTTAACAGCTGTCTGGCTAAGATCAATAACTGGATGGCTTCCAGCTGGCTGAGACTCAACCCAGCTAAGACTGAGGTGCTGGTGATCGAGCCTGGTCATGGGCATGATGGGTTGCCACCGGGGGCGGACTCTGGACTTGTTCTGGGGTCTGTGCTACTGGTGGTTTCTCCAAAGGTGTGAAATCTAGGTTTGATCCTTGACTGCAGATTGACCTTTGAAGATCAGGTGTCATCTATAGTCAGCAGTGGTTTTTACCACTTGCAGAACATTGCCCGGATTAAGCCCCTCATTCTGCCTGAGGACGTGCTGGCACTAATGCATGCCTTTGTGACCTCTAGGCTCGACTACTGTAACACTCTGTACTAAGGGGTCATAGGAGGGACCCTCTGCAGACTGCAGCTAGTATAGAATGCAGCGGCCAGGTTGCTGACGGGCCTTTCAAGGTCCAGTCATGTGACTCTGGTCCTGCGTGTCCTGCACTGGCTGCCAGTCAGGTGGAGGGTCCTTTTCAAGGTGGGTCTTCTCACTTTTAAGACCCTATATGGGCTGGGTCCTGGTTACCTGTCTGAGCTCCTGACACTGGTGCCTCTGCTCACTTCCCTGCTCCTCCTTGAGGGGCCTCCTGGACATTCCAGGGGTTCGGCTCAAGACCTCGGGGAGATCATGCTTTTAGTGGCTCTGGGGCCGACCCTGTGGAACTTCGCTTCCACCTGCTGTCCAAGAGGCTCCCTCGATTGAGGTGTTTAAGGGAGGCTGAAGGCCCACCTTCAGTCTGGCCTTGATTGCTGATATCATCCTTATTATCGGCCTGTCCCTTGAAGTTTTGACCTCTGGAAACCTTTATTACTGCAGAATATTAACACAGAAACATAGAAACATAGACTTTGATGGCAGATAGGACCGCTGGCCCACCTAGTCTGCCCATTTCCCTACCTAAAGGATAAGCTGCAGATCCTAGTTAACCAACAGCCTTATAAGTAAAATTGCCTTGCCTTGCCCCAGATCTCTTTCCCTGCCTAGTGGCTGCTGCCAACTCCCACCCAGCATGTAATCTTCCCCTGGGTTCTTCGTCCAGGTGCATGATTTTGCACTTTTACATTGAATCCTAGCTGCCATACTCTGGACCAATGTTCCAGTTTGGCTAGGTCTTTCATCATTTTTTCCACCCCTCTGAGTATGCACGCTGTTGCAGATCTTAATGTCGTCTGCAAAGAGGCTCACCTTCCCTCCAGCCCCTCTGCAGTGTCACTAATGAAGATGTTAAATAGGACTGGCCCGAGCATTGATCCCTCCTGGTCACCGTCCCTTCCTCAGACCTTGCTCCATTTACCACCACCTGTCACCTAGTCAAAGGTATCCATCAGATTCATTTTGACATTACCTACCTGTCGTGAATCTGTGCTGCCTCGAATCTTGTACTCTACTGGACTCCAGATTCTCCACTCTCCTTTCTTTTAGCAGTGATTCCATCATTTTCCCCCACCATTGAGGTCAGGCTTCCATGTTTATAGTTTCCGGCCTCCTCCCTGCTCCCACTTTTGTGGAGAGGGACTACATTTGCCCTTCTCCAGTCCTCTGGAACCACTCCTGTCTCCAGTGACTTGTTAAATAGGGCTGCCAGTGATGCCTTCAGCACCTCCCTTAACTCCTTTAATATTCTAGGTGTATCCTGTCTGGTCCCATTGCTTTGTCCAGCTTCAGTTTTGTGAGCTCCTTTAGGACTCCCTCCTCTGAAAATGGGCTTGTCTCCACCTCCCTTCCAATCCTGTTTCTCAGCTGTGGTCCCTCCCTTTCCCCTTCCTCTGTGAAAACTGAACAGAAATATCTGTTCTGGATTGATGCTTTTTCCTGCTCTCATTCCATGCTGTCACCTTCCTCCCCTTTTATTGTTACAACCCCCCCCATCTTTTTCTCCTCTCACTAACATACCTATAGAAGGTCTTGTCCCCTTTTTACTCCTTGTACTATTTTTCTTCTGTCTGCCTTTAAAACTCTACCGCTTTTCTGCCTCCCTTTGCTTCTCTAGATAGACTGCCCTGTCCTCCTTCTGTGTTTCTTTATACTACCGAGTCCCCTTTCACGTAACCTTCCAAGCCACCTCCTTGAGAACCACAGTGGTTTTCTTTTCTTTTGCCTTTGTTTATTTGTTACTTGTAAAGGTTAGTCGCCTCCACTATGATTCCTTTTAGATGTGCACTGTTTCTCCACTCCTGCAATTCTCACCCTCTGCTAGGGCTTTCCTGAGACAAACTCCCACCCTGGTGAAGTCTGCCCTCCAGAAGTCCAGGACCCTCGCTTTTGTGTGTCCTGACCATGTCACAGTACTCATGTCAAACCACACTGTGCGATGGTCACTGGACCCCAGGTGTTCTCCCACCCTGACATCTGAAATTCTGTCCCTGTTGGTTAGCATGAGGTCCAAAATCGCTCCCTCCCTTGTTGGCTCAAGCACTAGTTACTTGAGGCCTACTCCTTGCAGGGAGTCCGGGATGTCCCTGCCTGAGGCTGTGGCATCTGCTGGGATGCTCCAGTTAACATCCAGCAGATTGAAGTCACCTACCAGCACTACTTCCCCTTTAGCCACCATCATATGGATGGCTTTCAGTAGATCCCTGTCCATTTCCTCCTCCTCAGCCGGGGGGGGGGTGTCTATAGATCATGCATGTGCAAATGGCTAGCCATTTCATGACTCCAGGGTGACCTACAGTGCCTCCACCTCCCTCCCCCTGCATTTATTTATTTAGTTTTGTTGACCAGGTAAGTGCACTAGACAAGTTCTGCCTATTTTCAGGCACGACCGGGGAGGGTATACAGATGAATGCCAGCTGACCTTGAACCAGATTAAGCTGTTGGTGGTATTTTTAGTGAATGGGGATTTGGCCAGGGCACCGGAAATTCCTACTCACCACTGGGGGAATTGCTGGTCATCATCCAAGCTGGCCACTTCGGTGGAAGCTGGTGAGGAAGGCAACGACATGCAGGCAGGGGGTTAGCCTCTCCCCTGTCCTGCTGCTGCAAGAGGCTGTAGCTGTGCCGGGTAAAGTTTTGGATGTTACGACCGACATGGAAACTGAGAACCAGGAATTCTTACTGGGAACACAGGATTCGAACCTACAACGACAGATGGAGTTTCAGTGTTCTGTCTGTATGGCTTCTAGTCATACTGCTGGTGCACCGGATATTTTGGGAGATTATGGCCCCTCGCATGATTTGCCAGACCGTGAAACAGAAGAAACTAGACAGTTGCAGCACCTTTTAGATGCTGAAGAATGAAAATTTCTCTTTAAAAAATGTCTCCTCAGAAAAGACTCAAGAGCTTGGTTTGAATGTGTACCTGGGAAGGCGATTTCCTCTCCGCTACCTGCTTCTCTCCGGCCTTCCTCCACCACCTGAAGCTTCCAGGAATGCGAGCGTGTACAGGCTTCTCAGCTGGATGCTGCTGCTGCTGCTCGAGGAACTGTGAGTACTGTACCTGTCGGTTGCACTTGATATGGGACGAATGTTGGATGATAGCCCAAGGAAGAGCTGCTTCTCCCACAACTGACTGGTCAATGGTTCAGGCTTTGGAGGGCACAGGTTGGGAAAAATCCAGTGAATGATCAGTGGGTCTCCGGATCCTCTCCCATCAGAATGCCGGACGGCTGATGATTTTCTGTGCATGCTCAGGGGGCTACGGTACTACCTGACATTGCTGATCCTATGCATATTATTCTACTGCTTTGCACTTAACCCAAAACCCAGTATTACACCTCCCAACAGTCCTACCACCAGGACAAACTACTAGGCAGGCAGACCTGCCTGCACAGCCTGATGCCCTTTAAATTCCAGGACTTCTGTTACAAAATGGCCATATGCATCTTTTTAAAACCCTGATTCTTCCAGCTAAATGCCACAATGTGGTGAGGCTTTCTTACATTGGTGGTATGCTGGATCCCCCCGACCATTTGTTTGTGGCACGGAACTTATTGAAAGATTCTATGAAGTTCTTTTCCCATGAAATGTATGCATTGATCCATGTTTCTGGGGAAACTATATTTGATATCAGCTTCAAGATGACCCGTGGACTAGAAAGATTATGGTTCAAATATAATTCTTTGAAGAACACTGCTCTTTGGTCTTCATTTCTGACTCTTCCTCTGACTAAGCCTGCATACAAAATCATGACGATTCTTTTTTGTAATGAAGGGGTGAATAAAACTGACATGATCTTTTGGCTGAAACTACCTTGTACTGTTCTTGAGGAACCAGAGGCAATTCTGGACTCTGAGAATATTTGGACTGGGGGTTGGAGGGTTAAGGTGATGTTAAAAATGACCGATGCTGGCATAGAACACCTTCTTAACTCCTTTTTGGGTAGCGACAGGGGTGTTTTGTTTTACTCAGGTCAGCCAAGGCCTGCTATGGATGTGGGATACGACTCATCTGAGCAATGTATGTGATAAGATTAAATGCACAATTTATGGTGAATTGGGGCAAACTAGTTTAAACTGCTTGAATAAAAGCAAATGTAGTCTTTGTGAAGAAACCGGGCATAGTTTTCAAAACTGTACTAAAGCTCCACATGACACTGACGACATGATGGGGCTGACCAATTGTTTTATGCTTGTGTACAAGCACTTTGATATTTTGAAAAGCACTTTTTATACATAAAAATGACTTTGACTTTAGGAGTAGCTTCCTCTTCCTGTGGGGTCTTTTACCACCCACCTTTGGGACTCCATTTTAGAGGTACCACACATCCTTCCTGGATGCAACTTTTGGTGAGCCTGTGGGGCCTTCCCTTTCCTCCAACACAGTTTAGGAGTTCTTCAGCTGCACCAGCTAGGGGATGTGCCTCTGTCCCACCTCCCTTACCCTCCCTGGGCCCACCATAGTCCAACCACTCCTTTTGCTGGGCAATCTTTGAAGTAGTGAGTGAGGATTTACTGGCCTCTGGGTGGGGAAAGAGGCCCTCCGAATCCTGACCAACTCAGCCCAGAAACTGGTAACCTCTGCCCTCAGCCCAGAGAGGTGCCTGCAGATGGAGCAGCATTGCAGTATCCAGAAGTTCCTTCTGGACTGATGCCCCACAGCCACTGCACTGTACCACTCCCAGCATCTCTTGCCTTCTCTGCTGCCTGTCACTATCCTGATGTGGTAGTCACCTACTAGCCTCTACACTCAATCTTAGTTTAGACCCCAACTGTCTTTTTTTTCTTTCCCCCTCTTCCCTCCTTTTTCATCTCTCTCTCTCTCTCTCTCTCTCTCTTTCTCTCTCCCCTACTACTTTTCCGAGAATGTCTTACAGTTTAAGGGCACCAATTACAAATTGCAGGTCTACTTTGAATAGATTCCTGGTGTTACTGCCCTTCTCTCTTATTGAGTAAGAAGTAGCTAATGCCTTCCAGGTGTGCCCCAGTAAAGGAAGATGCACACGGGTGGTGGGATGGGGAGGAAGGGTGGGGTCTATCTGCTTGAGCTGCCTCCGATGCTACCCCTCCAAAAAGAAACAATCAGTTTAGTTTAGCCCACACCAGCAATAAACACTCAGCTCACTTGTACAGTTTAAGGCATTTAGCAGTTACTGACGCAAAGTACTGTTGCTTATCTCCTGTGTCCTGTCCCTCTGTACTGTCCCCTCACCCTAATGCACCAACAGATCCTCCTGTGACCTGTGAAGGGAAAATAATAAGGTTACCTGCTCATTGATCCTCCGGCAGGCCTCACGACCCTAAACCGTTAAGCCAGCAGATCCCGTACCTCACTTCCCCGCATTTTCCTTGAGATGACCGTGGACAGACTTGTCCCAGAATATCTGTGGAGCTATTGTGACTTCATTCCAAGGAGAACTGCACAGAATGATCCATGTTGGGGTGTATTAATATATAAAACAGACTGAGCTGCACAACTGAGCAGACTTGATAGACCATTATGGCTGTTTCTGCTGGCGTTTTCGTATGTTTGTATGTTTGTATTAAAGGATGTCTCTGCAAATATCCGTGTAACATTCCAGTGAAATCCACCTTGACTTTTACAAAAACAATAATTCTGTTAATTCAGTCAGCATTTTCACAGCATTGCAAGCGTATTCCTTGTTTCTCCAGAGCATTGAAGTTCACCTTTTCCTCAGAAAGAAAATAAAATGAGGGGTTTTAAATGAGATTTATCGGAAGTTTGATACCGTAGCCCTGAAGAAGAGGAAATACATTCCTTGAAGCGCTAGGGCTCAACAGTTCTCCATTGTGAAGCTGTTATTTTTGTTCTCCTGCTTGGATTACTATATTACTGCATTTAAAGTGCCTCTTTCAGATCTGTAGGATAGCTTGCCTTTTTTTTCTGTTTTGGTCTACCTTGTTTGCTGTGCACGTGTCTCTCTCTCCCAGAGCGTGCCCCCATTTTGGGACTCTGCAGCTAGAGAGACAGGTTTGACTTTACTCATTTCTACCTGTTACCTTTGGGTTGACAAAGAGCGAAGTTTTGTAGCCAGGTTTGACTATCTCTTATTTTTCACCTGTTACCTTTGGGTTGACAGATGACTTAATTTTGTAGCCATGTTTGATTGTCACTCATTTTTCCCTTTATATATTTATTTTTTAAATTACTGTTCAACTGCCAGCTTTTTTGGCCCTGCCACTATTAGTGCAACACCCCAGCCCCATCACCCACCCTGTACGAGACTTGCCATGCCCTCTGAGAGTCCCCATGGATTACCCCCCCAGGTTGGAGCTCAGTGCACCACTCAGCCCTCCACCCACCCTGTATGAGACTTACCATGCCCTCTGAGAGTCTCCATGGATTACCCCCCCAGTTCATTTTTGGGTGGGGGATTGGGACAATTGGCACATAGTTTTTAATTTTGACCCACCTTTTTTTTACTTTGGGGACAACCTGCTCACTGTTATAGAGGTTTCAAACTGCTGTTTTATGAATTTAGGCTTGGCTGAACAATATGACCCATTATTTTTTTCATTTGTCCCTTACTTTTTACACCCAGTGGGTCAATGTCTCACATAGATAAATATCTGAAATGAACCCCTCCCCATGTTGGAGCTCATCGCACCACTCAGCCACCATCCACCCTGTATGAGACTTGCCATGCCCTCTGAGAGTCCCCAGGGATTACCCTTCATGTTGGAGCTCAGCGCACCGCTCAAGCCCACCACCTGCCCTGTCTGAGACTTGCCATGCCCTCTGAAAGTCCCCAGGAATTACCCTCATGTTGGAGCTCAGCGCTCGCTCAAGCTCACCACCCCCCCTGTCCAAGACTTGCCATACCCTCTGAAAGTTCCCAGGATTACCCCTCATGTTGGAGCTCAACACACTGCTCAAGCCTACCACCCACCCTGTCCGAGACTTGCACGCCCTCCACGAGTCCCCATGGATGACCCTCCCCAGGTTGGAGCTCAGTGCACCACTCCCACCCACCCACCCTGTACAAGACTTATCATGCCCTCTGAGAGTCCCCATGGATGAGCCCCAGGCTGGAGCTCAGTGCACCGCTCAGCTCCCACCCACCCAGTACGAGACTTGCCATACCCTCTGAGAGTCCCCATGGATGACCACCCCCAGGTTGAAGCTCAGCACACTGCTCAGCCCACCACCCACTCTGTCTGAGACTTGCCATGCCCCCGAGAGTCCCCATGGATGACCCCCTCCAGGTTGGAGCTCAGTGCACCGCTCAGCCCCCCACCCACCCTGTACGAGACTTGCCATGCCCTCTGAGAGTCCCCATGGATTACCCCCCATATTGGAGCTTAGTGTACTGCTCAGCCCCACCACCCATCCTGTCCCAGACTTACTATGGCCTACAAAATTCCCCATGGCTTACCCGACACCATGAAGCTCAGTGTACTGGCCCAACCCCATCATCTACCCAGTCTGAGACTTATCATGTCCTCCAAGAGCCCCAATGATTACCCCCCCCATGGCTGATCATAGTGCACTGTTCAGCCCCATCACCTACCATGTCAGAGACTTACCATGCCCTCCAGGAGTCCCCATTGTTTACCCACCATGGCTGAGCTCAGTGCACTGTTCAGCCCATCACCTACCAAGTCAGAGACTTACCATGCCCTCCAAGAGTTCCCATTGCTTACCCCCCCATGGCCGAGCTCAGTCAACTGTTCAGGCCTGTCACCTACCATGTCAGAGACTTACCATGCCCTCCAAGAGTCCCCGTGGCTTAGGCTGAGGGAGCTCAGAGAGATACTGGCTGCACCTCTGACAACTCTATTCAATATCTCACTGGAAAGAGGAGTGGTTCCAGAGGACTGGTGGAGGGCAGATGTAGTCCCACCCTGTAAGAGTGACAGCAGGGAGGAGGCTGGCAACTGTAGGCAGGTCAGTTTAATGTCAGTGGTGGGAAAGATTAATGGAAACACTATTAAAAGGAAAGGCTAGTGGAGTATCTTGAATACAGCAGGTTACAAGACCCGAGGCAGCACGGATTCACGAGAGAGAGGTCATATCAGATGAACATGATCAATTTCTTCGATTGGGTGACCAGGAAATAGATCAGTGTGGGACGATGGACATGGCCTGCCTAGATTTAAACAAGGTCTTTGACACCATATCACATAAGAGGCTTATAAGGAAACTGGGCAGTTTAGGGTGGAACCAAGGTGGTAAAATGGGTAGGAACTGGTTGGTGGATAGACAACAGAGGGTGGTGGTAAATGGCACTCATTCTAATGAGGAGAGTGACCACTGGGGTACTTCAGGCCCAGTGTTGGGACCAGTCCTCTTCAGTGTAGTCATACACAACATCATAGAAGAGCTAGAAAGGAAAGCATGCTCTTGCAGATGGCACCAAAATCTGTAGTAGGGTAGATACACCGGAGGGGGTAGAGAGAATGAGTAGGGACTTAAGAAACTTGAGAAGTGGTTTAAGGTATGGCAGCTGGGTTTCAATGCATAAAAGTGCAAAATCATGCACCTAGGGCACAGAACCCCAGCATCAACGTGTAAAATGAGGGGGGGAGGTACGGATGGTCACAAAGCAGAAAAGGGACCTGGGGTTATCATATCTGATGATCTCAGGGTGGCAGGGCAGTGTGACAATGCAATTGGCAGGGCCAGTGGGTTGCTTGGGTGCATAAGGAGAGGAACTACTAGCAGAAGGAGATAGATAGTATTGCCACCGTATTGATCATTGGTGAGACCCCACCTGGAGTATTGTGTCCACTTCTGAAACCACAACTCAGAAAGGACATAGACAGGGTAGAAGCTGTCCAGAGGAGGGCAACTAAAATGTTACAGGGGTTGCATCAAAACCCAATAAGGGAGACTGTGGGATCTCAATCTGTACACCCTGGAAGAGAGGAGGGAGAAGGGTGGACATGATGGAGACATGTACCTCACGGGGTGAACAAGGTACAGGAGGAGTATCTTTCAGAGGAGAAGTTGCTCCACAGAGGGCATGCAATGAAGCTGGAAAGGGGAAGTTTAGGAGGGATGTGAGGAAGTACTTCTTCACTGAAACAGTAGTGGACACCTGGAACAGTCTGTCAGCAGAGATGGTTGGAGCAAAAACAGTGATTGGCGTCAAGCATACATGGGATAGGCACAAAGAAATCTTAGTAGAAAAGTGGGAGGGAGGTGTCAGAGATCAGGTAGGTTCTGTAGTGACAGTAGTGGCAGGGACAAATGGGCAGACTAAGTAGGCCAAGCAGTCCTTATCTGTCAACAAATGTTATGTTTCTATGCTTACACCTCATGATGGAGCTCAGTGCATCACTCAGCCAAAACCGGGTGACATGCGGCAGCACTGCCTACACCGATGGGCAGGCAGTTTTACCCTTCACCTTTAGGATGAAAAAGAGCTGAGTTTCTTAGCTCAGTTTTGACCCTTTACCTGTAGGTTAACAGAGAGCTGTGTTACGTGACATGTGCCAGGACTATGCAGCCATCAGCTTTTGCTCTAACATTAAACCCCTGGCTCTCTCTGCCTTACAAACTAGCAACTGGATAGTAAATCTAATTTACAGTCCCCAAAAAACCAAAAATAACAGACTTTTTAAATCATGCTTTATTTAATTAAAATATTTTTCAGAATTAATTTATTTACAGAAATAATATTTAAAAGAAAGCAACACCTTGATGGACAGTGTTGCTTTTTTACATTCAGAAAACCCAAAACTGTGACAGTAAAATGGGCAAAAACCTTCTGTTCTGTTTCCTTACACATTGGTGATGTCAGGGGCTTCATCCGCTACAGAGCAGAATGTCTAACTCACGTCAAGTGGGTATTTGTTGGCTGTAACAATCCTCGTCCCCCCCATGAAGTTAGCTTTTGTTTCATCCTACAGTGAACCTGGATAACTGAGTCAGGTCCACTTCATGGCCTTTGCCTAGCTTGTATCTACAGTGAGTCACTGTTAATCACTCTCCCCCACCCAAAACAGTTTTGTCTTGAGTGACAATCACTCCCGCTTGTCCCTGTTGTCTGTACATGGAGACCTACCAGCTCAGACCTAGTGTTCGATCACCATGTTGGCCTCCCACCTGAAACCTACTGCACTGTAGCACCATGGAGTCCCACCTCTGACCTACAGCATTAGATCAACATGGACTACCAACTCAAATCTGCAGCATCAGATTACCATGGAGTCACACCTCTGACCTACAGCATTAGATCACCATGGACTGCCCACTCAAATCTGCAGCATCAGATTACCATGGTGTCCCACCTCTGACCTACAGCATTAGGTCACAATGGACTACCCACTCAAACCTACAAGATCAGATTATCATGGAGTCCTGCCTCTGACCTACAGTGTTAGATCAACATGGGTTACCCACTCAAATCTTCAAGATCAGACTACCATGGAGACCTCCCAACTCAAGACATACAACATTAGCTCACCATGGAGACATTCCAACCCACATCCATAGTATAAGAACATCATACAGTTACAACTTAGATGTACAGATTTAGATCACCATGGAGTCTCACCCAGACCTACTTGTTTGATCACCATGGAATTGCACTTTAGGCAAACAGACTTAGCTCACCATGAAGTCCCACCTCATATGTACAGATTTAGATCACCATGGATTCCCACCCCAAACCTACAGTGTTTGATCACCATGGAGTCCCACCCCAGGCCTACAATATTTGATCACCATGGAGTCCCACTCTAGACGTACAGATTTAGATCACCATGGAGTCCCCCCACTCAGATGTACAGATTTAAATCACCATGGAGTTCCACCTCAGACGTACAGTGTTAGATCACCATAGAGTCCTACCTCAGACCTACAGCATTAGATCACCGTGGAATCCCACCTCAGATGTGCAGTGTTTGATCACCATGGAGCCCCACCTCAGATGTACAGACTTAAATCACCATGGAGTCCATCTCAGGCCTACAGTGTTAGATCATCATACAATCCCACCTCAGACCTACAGCATTAGATCACCATGGTGTTCCACTTCAGACTTACAGTGCTAGATCACCATGGAGTTCCACCTCAGACCTACAGTGTTTAATCACCATGGAGTCCAACCTCAGACCTACAGCATTAGGTCACCATAGAGTCCCACCTCAGACCTACAGCATTAGATCACCATACAGTCCCACCTCAGACCTACAGCATTAGATCACCATGGTGTTCCACTTCAAACCCACAGTGTTAGATCACCATGGAGTCCCACCTCAGACCTACAATATTAGATCACCATAGAGTTCTCACATCAGACTCACAGTGTTTGATCACCATGGTGTCTCACTTAGACTCAAAGTGTTAGATCAACATGGATTCCTACCTTAGACCTACAGTGTTAGATCAACATGTGTCCCACCTCAGGCCTACAGCCTTAGATCACCTTAGAGTCTCACCTCAGACCTACAGTATTAGATCACATGGTGTTCCACTTCAAACCACAGTGTTAGATCTCCATGGAGTTCTCACCTCAGACCTTCAGTGTTAGATCACCATGGAGTCCCACCTCAGACCTACAGCATTAAATCATCATGGAGTCCCACCTCAGGCCTACACAGTTAGATCACTAATGTAGGGATAGATGACCTATTTCTGGTTCCCCTATGAATCCCTGAAGGTCCTTGTTGCTAAGACTGGTGAGTTGCCTATATTTGCATATGTATTACCTAATTTCCATGTTGAGCACCTCAAACTGTTTTTTGGGGTTCTTTTTTTGGCTCTAGTGACTTGAAATGCAAATGTAAGCTAGTACGTAATTTGAATAAACTGATATGCAAATGTATGCAAATCACAGTGTTTTAAAATAAGACCCTTTTAGAACTGTTTAGGTTCTCATTAGAGCCAAGAAAGGTTAACTCCTCCACAGACTTAATTGTAATCCTTAACTGGCATCAATATCATCCTCAGTTTGTGGCACTGGAAACCCTAGGTGCCTCTCAGTGGCACCCCAAAATGATGCCCCTACAAAAACAGAGCACTGGCAAAGGGCTGTTATCCACTTACCAGGAAAAAAAAACATCTGCAGTGCCAGCCACTGGATCTACAGGATTGGGAATTGTAATTATATCTGGAGGATTTGGGTGTGGGAGTGTTGGGGGGGGGGGGGACTGGCGGCATTGAGCTCTGGTGTCGGGAGAATACCAGATCCCTAACAGCTACCAATAAACAAAGATTATAAAATATGGATTCATGCACAAATTATACGTGGCTCACAACAATCGGATGGAGGGGAAGGAGGAGGAATCATTTACCAACCAAAGCAGATGGAGGAGGAGACCAAAATTTTCTGCAACATTATTACAGTGGGGGAAATCAAGTTGAACGAAAAATAAGCATTAATATGAAACGTATCTGACAGGAATTTAGTGGAACAAAATGAGGTAAAAGATTATTGGGGGTGACCTTAGCACTTTACTTCTAGGAGGAATGGGACTTTTTAAAGTACAGCAGGAGTGCTTTGTTGTGCTACCTGCTGGCTGTGGTCAAAGATCAGCAGTTCTGCAGGTATTATACAGTAAAGAAAAGTAAGTTTTCTAGGGACTCCGTTTCCATGCACTCGGCTTCGATATACTTCAACACATTTCACTGAAACTTTTTTTCTACTGATTGGAACTCAGTTTGTCTGACAAGAGTTTAAATAAAGTTATTTGTGTTGTTCTGTCAGTCAGGCCTTCAGGCTGAGAGATCATCTCCCTGTTGTCAAGCTTGTTACTCCTTAATTTTTCCAAACACGAGTCAGTTTCTCTTATCCTTAGACAAATGTGGTCGCACAAAAAGGTCTTTGTAGAACACTGTTCAGTTTTTTTTCTTATAAATATATATTTTCTTTTATTCCTGTGGGCTGTGCATCAGCCTGACTCTCATTTCATGTTTTCTGCTCCCCTCTCGCTTTTTTTGCACATGTTTCCTTGGTGGTTTCCTTGGCAACTAGATGTGGTCGTAGGCAGCGGACGCTGTAGGAGTGGCTGTTGCCCGGGATGTTGAGCTGTAGTAGTATGGTGTGCCAGCTAGAAATGAAATGAGAAACACGTGGTCAGAAGGCACACTTCACAGTCCCACTTTGAAGATGTGGCCTGTGAGAACTGCAATAGCATTACAACTATCATTTAGGCCCCCCCAACCCACTGATGAGTACCATCATCACTGCAGACAGCTCCCTTAGCAACCACATCTTTCCTGTTTTAGTAATCTGTTTACCCAGGACAGACCAGCTGACATGCAATGTCTCTTATATTTTTTTTTTGTAGATTGTTTATCTCTTTTCAGGCTGCCCCTTCAGCCTGACTGCCCCCAACCCCAACATCCCAATTACGGGGCTTACCATATGCCGGCCTGGGCGCGGACTCTGCTGGGGTCAGGAGTCATCCTGTGGCTGAATCCATTTTCCTTTTCATCCTCCCCAGTTACCCTGGGGCCCCAGGAGTAGAGACGCGTGTGCGTGAAGGCGTGCATGCATACTACAGCTCCGGTGACGGCCCCTTCCACCCACTCTTCAGCCTGGCATCTGGCACTCCCTCTGGCCTGCGCTGCCCCCTGGTCTCCACCACAGGGCAGTCAAGAGCAGAGGGATACCACCTTCCTTCCCTGGCGAGGAGAGCTGCCTCTCAGCGGCGCCATCCAGTTCTGCGCCCTTCCCCTTCTGCTGACCTCTGACGGTCTGTGCTCTTCCCGAACAGGGTCTGCCGATGTGACACGAGGTAAGGCGCCCAATGCCTTAGCCCTTAGCGCCACCCGCCAGCAATGTATTTTATTTTAATTAACAATTTATGCTCCCAGATTTACCCACTGCTGAACTCCCACAGGAACTCTCCATGGTGCACCCGATCCGCACCCGCACACCAGCACTCATCTGCCTTCATGTTGCCTTGGTTTGCCCCTCAGACTGCGCCCGGGTGGGGAATGTGCCTTGACAGTGGTTGTATGTCAGGTGATGGTGTGGTGGAGATGCGGAGGACCAGATATACAGGTCCATTGTCCTCGAGAGTCAGGACCAGTTTCTCTGTTTCTTCCATATCTCTTCTGCATGATATCAGCTGCTGGGATGCCATTTGGAGGCATGTACACAGAGCATACTGCCACATGGCATTGGCCAGTGTCTCCACCTACCCAAGATGCACCAAACTGCAGCTCCTGCTCTCGTCACCCAGGTGTGTTGCTACGTCAGCATCGTGCTGCCTCCCTCCTCCCTCCCTGTGGAAGAAGAGCGATCCATGAGATTCTCAATCCTACTCCCTTTGGCTCGCCCCAATAACCCAGATTCATTCCTGAAATCGGATCACCGGTATCATGAGCTGTAGTCCTACTGCTGTAGAGACAGGCTGGCACTGAGATGCAATATCTCGTTTCCAGTGGGGTCCTGCTTTTGAACTCATTATGAGAGCTGGAGGAACAGAAGCATGGAGAGGTTAAGTGACTTGAGCAGGGCCACATAGTTATTGGCTGTTGTGGGATTTGAACCTGGGTATTAAAGCCTCTGCTCTGGCCATTATATAATTCTGCTCCAGGTGTTTCAGTTGGAGCTACTGACAGACCTGTATGGGTCAACTCTAGCCCCAGTTGGATACAACTGTTAAGTTTGATGACAGGGACACATACTGGACAGAACCTGCCTGCCCAGTCTGAAACAAGGTGGGGCCAATAAAACATATACCACCCAGGGAGGTGGGAGGAGGGGTTAGGGATGGAGCTGAACTGCCGCAGTTGACTGCGTAAAAGCAAATGTACACCATACAGATAATGCACTCCATATACTAGAAAATGTACACCATATACCAGATAATAAACACCATATACCAGATAATATACACTATATACCAGATAATGTCCACCATAAACCCGATACTATACACCATGTATCAGATAATGTACACCACATACAAGATAATGACTACCATATACCAGATAATATACACCATATATCAGATGTTATGCAATGGGTCTTAAAATACTGCTTCCTGATTGGCTGGCTGGATGGCACGCTTTACAATGTGTAAATCCTGCCATCATCCCATGGGAAGAAGTGCCAGCCAGCCACATCTGCCACCCCCACTGTGAAATCACTGCAACCCCCAAAACACAAACAGAAAAGACGCCAGGTTCAGTCACCCGTAAATGGCAGTTAAACACAGTTTTTCCTTATTTTTCTCAGGAAAAAAACAAGGGGCAGTATAATTACAATATCCCACTCAAGGGTGGGTGATGCCAGGTTTAGCCACTTCTGGTGGTAGCCCCCCACCAGCCAGCGGCCTCGTGGACCAAACCATACCAGGCATGGGTAAATCCTGGCATGACCTACATATCCTCTCATGGTATATTGCTTAAAATGTACACCATATACCAGATAAAATACACCATACAGCAGATAATGTACACCATATACCAGATAATATACCCCATATACCAGATAATGTACATCGTAAACCAGATAATGTATACCATATACCAGATAATGCACACCATATACCAGATAATGAGCACCATATACCAGATAATGTACACTATATACCAGATAATGTACACCATATACCAGATAATATACCCCATATACCAGATAATGTACACCGTATACCAGATAATGTATACTGAATACCAAATAATGTCTACCATATACCAGGTAATGAGTACCATATATCAGATAATGTACACCATATACCAGATAATGTACACCATATACCAGATAATGCGATCATGTAAACAGATAATGTATACTGAATACCAGATAATGTACACCATATACCAGATAATGTACACCATATACCAGATAATGTATACTGAATACCAGATAATGTACACCATATACCAGATAATGTACACCATATACCAGATAATGCGTATCATGTACCAGATAATGTATACTGAATACCAGATAATGTACACCATATACTAGATAATGTACACCATATACCAGATAATGTATACTGAATACCAGATAATGCACACCATATACCAGATAATGTACATCAGGTATCCAGTGATGATAGCGATTAAAAATGAGCGACTGCAGAAAGAGCGACTCAATTTTAGCGTTTTCATCATCGCTACCCTGCAGGGGTAGCGATGGTACAAATGAGAGAGTGACGGAGGGATGGATAGGAAGGTGGAGGAGGGATAGGAAGGAGGGTTTAGGTAGGAGGCTGCTGCAGCGAGCCAGCCCTGTGGTGTGTGGTGAGGGTGGCTGGCTATGGTGCAGCAGGTACTGCGTTCGAGTTGGACTGGGGAGAATATTTTACGCTGCTTGCGGCTGCCATTTTCCCAGACCGTGTTTGCCCTCCTCAACATGCACCCCTTGGGTTGATAAGCTAAAAGCAGGGGGTCCGAGAGCACAGCCCCCTCCATAAAAACACTAAGTGTTCCCAGGAAGTGGGGTCACCAAAAATGGTGTCTCGCCGATATGCTTTTTGTGATGATATACACACTGCGCATAATAGCGATCGCTGTTTTGCGATCACTATTATGACATGGAACCTGTGCACCATATACAGTGGACTCCACTTATAACAGACACTGTTATAACAGACAAATCGGTTATAGTAGACAAAAATAGATTTCCCAACCCAACTATATCAACTCCAATGCATTTTCATCTGGTTATAATGGACAGAAACATTGCTTATATGGACACTTAGAAGCTGTTATAGGTGTTTGTAGTGCATTTGGGGGGCAGAGCTGGTGAGGAGATTTGGCAAATGTAGAATTTAGATAAAGGAACTACAGAGACTAAATTTCTTACAAAATAATTTTCTACAAGCTATATGAACTTTCATTAGATGATTGCACTAAAAAGAAAGTGATTTTATTTTTTAATAAAACCCTTACTGTACAATTGCCTTTGTTCTTCCTGTCCTAGAACCCCAACATGCAGCCACTAGAGTTATCTTCTTCTTACTTTTTGCAATAAACGTCATAAAAAAAACTAATGTCCCCTGACAGTTAAATAACTCTAAACACACAAATTACAGAAACATATATGCTAGGCAGGATTTTGATTAACCTATGAAGTCTTTATAATAGGGTTTTAATCACTCCGAGCCCCTGCTCACACAAACAGACACACCTAACACATAAGCTCCACCCCCTCTGGATATAATGGACAGTGGATAAACAGGCCCTTAAGACCCATTTATGGCACCGAGCCTGTTCTGTAAGATGCTATCTGTATTCTGAATTTTATGAGAGCCTGTACTTCATTGTTTTTATTGCACCATTTTACCTCATTTTATCTTATTGTCAAGGCTTGATTTCTAGAAAGGCGCATTATAAAAAGTATTATTATTATATAAACAGACAAAACTGTGTGCACAGATCGTCAGGTATATCAGGCTTGCACTGTACCAGATAATGTATGCTGAATACGAGATAATGCACATCATATACCAGATCATGTATACTGAATACGAGATTATGTGACTCATATACCAGATAAGCAGAGCCCCCCACATGTGGGGGTTCGTGGGGCACAGCCCCCCGATGAAAACAGGAGGCATCCCTGACACTGCATTGCCAACACTTGGCAATGCAGCTGTCGCTGTCGGGGATGTCTCCATAGCCGCTGTCGCTGCGGCATGGTAAAACCATTTACCACTGTTGCGAACCTCTGAACATGCTGCTGTGCCCATATACAAGAGGGAGCCCCTCATTTGCATGGGTACAGTGTCATGTTTGGTTGGAGGGTGCCACTAGACACCAGTGAGATATGCTACATTCCCAGGACGGGTAATTGGGGGATGAGGGGTGCCACTAGATACCAGGGAAAAGTTTTAATGTACTGACTGGGTGATCAGTAGGTGAGGGGATGCCACTAGGCACCAGGGAGAGGTGTTCTATATACAGACTGGGTGATCGCGAGGGTGGGGGTGGTGCCACTACACACTAGGGATACGTGTTCTATATACAGACTGGGTGATTGAGGGGGTAGTGGGTGCTACTAGACACCAGGGAAGGGTGTTACAGTATATGGTATAGGCGATCAAGGGGTGGGGTGCAACTAGACACCAGGGAGAGGTTTTAATGTATGGATTGGGTGATCAGGAGGTGGGGGTGCCACTAGAGATCAGGAAGAGGTATTCTATATACAGGCTGGGTGATCAGGGGGTGGGGTGTGCCACTAGATACTGGGGAGAGGTGTTCTGTATATGGGCTGGGTGATGGGGGTGAGGGTGCCACTGACCCCAGGGAGAGGCTGTAATGTACGGACTGGGTGATCGGGGTGAGGGATGCCACTAGGCACCAGAGCCTGCATCCTCACTGGCATGCAGGCAATCGGGGGTGGGCAGCTGCAGTACAGCCATCCTGGCATCGGAGGGGTTGGGGCACGGGCTTAGTACCCGGTTAAGCTGAGGTTTTCAGAGGCAGTAAATAGTGTTGCTTTGGGTGCAGTTTACCACTGTCGCAAACCTTTGAACATGCCGCTGCACCCGTATGCAGGAGGGGACCCCATCATTTGCACTGGTGCAATATTATATTAGTGACTGGGTGCTAATGGGTTTAGCGTGCTACAGGGGCCTCTGAATATAGACCTCCACCTCAAAAATGGGCACAAACCTAGATAGCATAGGCACAAACCCATTAGTGCCAGCACTAACTTTTAAATATATGGCTCCATATTCCATATAAGGTACACCAGATACCAGATAATGTCCACCATATACCAGATAATGTACACCATATACCAGATAATGTACACCATATACCAGATCATTTTACTAGATACCAGATAATGTCCACCATATACCAGATAATGTCCACCAGATACCAGATAATGTCCACAATATACCAGATAATGTCCACAATATACCAGATAATGTACACCATATACCAGATAATGTCCACCATATACCAGATAATGTCCACATATATACCAGATGATGCACACTAGATACCAGATGATGCACACCATATACCAGATAATGTACACCATATACCAGATAATGCACACCATATACTAGATAATATACACCTTATACCACATAATGCACACTATGCACCAGATAATGTACATCATATACTAGATAATGTACACCATATATCAAAAAATTCACACCATATCCTAGATAATATACACCTTATACCACATAATGCACACCATGTACCAGATAATGTAGACCATATACTAGATAATGTACACCATATACCAGACAATGTACACCATATACTAGATAATATCCCAGATAAACACCATATACCAGATAATGTATACCATATACCAGATAATGTACACCATATACCAGATAATGCACACCATATACCAGATAATGTACACATATCGTAAGCATTAATCACATGGCAGGTGGCATCTAATGGGGAGTTAATGCATGGTTGGGGCCGTTAGGCGCTGAGGCTGCAGGACGAGCCTACAATGACCAACCATGCATTAACTCCCATTAGATGCCACTTTTGGAGTGGATTAATGCGCTTTGTAACACTGGTCTAGGAGGGTGTATATGTCCTACATATATTACTGGTGATACTACAGAAAACACAATGAGACTAATCAAGTTTTCACTAAATTTTACTGTTACTTTTAGAATTTTGGATGGAGCTCTCTTAACATACATATGTTTTTTTTTTTTTTTTTGGGGTGCTACAATTATATGTTTCTTAACGATTGCGATATGTTTCACTGATATCTGAGTGACTGTACTTGGATATTGTTGGTAGGCTCATCGCGATCTTGTTCGCTTTCTACTTCTCCGTCTGTGTCCCTATCTCATTTGCATATTCACATCCTGGTTTGCTTCATGCTGTTTTTATTCTTTCGCTACTCACAGTGTGTTTCACCGTGTCCCTTCATTTCACTTGTCACATTTGTCTGGTCTGTGTGCTATCTTCTGTTTCTGTGTTTCGGGCTGCATAATTAAAGTTCACCGACCCATGGACCCTAAAATTAAATGCGTTTCTGGATATTGCCTGTGTGGCTCACTCTTCCGGTCCATTGCCTCCTCTCTGTCTGACTACTTTTGGTCCTGTTTGCTGCATTCTGTGTCTCTCAGCTGGTGTCTGTTGGGTGCTTCCTAATATTTCTATTTGTGGGTTTGTGCTACGTATTTTTCTCTGTAGCATTACTATTGTTTGCATTTTCTCCATCTCTACCTTTCCAACTTCCCTCTTTCTACTCTTTACCTAGTCCCTCTCTCACATTTGTCCCACTGCGCGTGTAGTGTACGTGCTTGCTATTTGAAAATTTATTCCCTCTGATTTGTTCTGCTGTCCTACTTACCACAGCGTTCGTTTTACTCCCGTGGCTCATTTATGTACTTCAGAAGCAACACGGCATTATCGACTCATAATGCTGTGTCGGTCCCTTCTACCACCTGGACGCCGCTCGTCCCATCGGCTTTCTTCCTTGGACTCCTACTGGTTTTGCCATGTTACAATAGATAATGTACACTATATACCAGATGATGTCCACCATATACTAGATATGCCCACCATATAACAGATAATATACCAGATAAACACCATATACCAGATAATGCACACCATATACTAGATAATGTCCACCATATACCAGATAATATACCAGATAAACACCATATACCAGATAATGTATACCAGATACCAGATGATGCACACCATATACTAGATAATGTCCACCATATACCAGATCATATACCAGATAAACACCATATACCAGATAATGCACACCAGATACCAGATAATGTCCACCATATATACCAGATAATCTACACCACATACCAGATAAAGTACACCATTTACCAAATAATATATCAGATATACACCATATACCAGATAATGTACCAGATATACACCATATACCAGATAATATACCAGAAATACACCATATACCAGATAATGTGCACCATGTGCTAGATAATATACCACATAATATACACCATATACCAGATAATGTACACTATATATGAGATAACGTATATCATATACCAGATAATGTACAACATATACTAGATAATATACACCATATACCACATAATGTACACCATATCAGATAATATACACCATATACCTGATAATATGCCAGATTAATCTTAATATACCAGAGAGGGTTGTGGATGCGTGGAACAGCCTTCCTGAGGAGGTTGTGGAGTCAAAAACAGTGGTGGAATTCAAGAATGCATGGTACAGACATAAGGCAATTATAGGGGGTGGAGGTTTGAAGAAGTAGGCTGTTGGTTAGCTAGGATCTGCAGTGTATCCATTAGGTAGGGAAATGGGCAGACTGGGTGGGCCAAGCGGTCCTTATCTGCCGTCAAATTCTATGTATGTTTCTATGTAGATAATGCACACCATATATCAGATAATGTCCGCTATATACCAGACATTATACTGAAAAAAATGTTCTTAGCCAATCAGAATGCAGAGTTACTGTCCAGATATTCTGTGATAACCAGACAGTAGACTGAATAATGGGACAGTGGCTCTGCATTCTGATTAGCTGTTGCATGTGTACTTAGCCAATCAGAGTGCAAGCCTTGTATGCCCTCCCACTTCAACATGCAGCAGTCTACAGCACGTCTGTCAGAAACAGTTCCTGCTTTCTCACAGACGCAACAGATTTCAGCAGTTTTTAATTCTTTTTCATATTTTTTTCAGTATAGTAACAATAATACTGTACCTAACAGTAGCCTGGGTTTCCTCGATAATAACTGGACCAGAAGGGTTCATAAACATCTCGGCCTTCAATCTTTGGTGTTATTATCCCTGGTCGGGTTATTATCTCTGTGAACCAGAGACCACTATGGTGTTATCATTATGATGTACACCATATACCAGGATCATGTACACTATGTAAGGAAGAAGATATGATGAGGTGTGGTTTGTGGCTTGATAAGAACACGCCCACATGAGTGATGAGGCACGAGGTGCTTGCCCGAGTGCCTTAGCATCTGGGAAGTGCTCTACCAGCCCATAAACCACACCTAGGAGAGTCTTATTCCGCTTATAAAACAGGTTCTCCAAGTAACTATTTAAGAAAAAATAAAACAAACATTAAACATGCCCAAAAAAAAAAGAGAAAAAAAGTGAGGTTTTAATACATGAGCTAGTAAAAATAGGTCCCCTGTTAAGGTTATTTCTGTAGTGTGTGATGGTCGGAACATAGGGCCCCACTCACACAGTCACACACACACACTGCTCAGGTTGTCCTTCCCCTCTCCACACTCTGTATTAAATTAGACCCCCACTGGCACATTCCAATTTTCATAAAGGGTGTGTTTGATACTGAGAAATGCTTAGAGCGTCTGCTTCATTCTAGAGCGAGTGTGTCCCTCACAGCCACCATAGTTAGTGCTTCTGTAATTGCTGTTTGTAATATATGGTCACCACTCTGCATAATATGAAAACTTGAAAGTTTTAGCTAAATGTTTTGTTTTAAAACTGGCATATAAAAGAGCCAGTGGAGGAAGGGGTCTGGGCTTTTATTTGAAAGCCATGTCCTGGCAGCACGATATCACTCAGCTTTGTTGCAGTCTCCTTAGTTCACCGCTGCAGCACAGGTCAGAGTTTCATTTTGAAATGTTTTGCCCTGAAGTGATTTTCATCACCTAATGCTGTGTAGTTGCTTGTGTGTGTTGGGGGGACTGTTCTCCAGCTCGCCAGGCAGGTCCATGTACTTTTAAATGGGGCATTGGCACAGTGAGGCACAGTAATTTTGTTGTAAAGCATCCTGATTGGCTGATGAGGTACCGTTGGTACAATATACACTGATAAGGACACAGCCAAAGCCAATCAGGAGGCAGAAAGCACCTGACCCATTTTATAAATACCAGGTAATGCACACCATATACTGGATAATATACACCATATACCTGATAATATACAGCATGTATGGATAATACACACTGTCACAACTCGCTCAGCCAGTCAGCCCTCTACTCCCAAAGTGCCAACCTCTGGTATATGATTTGTGTACCGTGAACAGACAAGGTACCTCTTGTCTGTTTTGTGGGTTCAAGTCACCTTAGTCTCAAGCTCGGAAGGATTCAAACTGATAACCTCTTGCTAGCATACCCAGTTATCAGGCTCAGATAATTCTGTCTTCAGGGGGCCAGATATCTTTGCCTATGGGCTCCCAACCAGGTCTTTCAAATGAACCCTTAGAACTCTATGCAAGACTTTTAGAGAACTCTATCCATTTCCCAGTTTGGTATACAATAAGCCCATACACAGTGTACTTATAACCTTCAAAAGCGCCACTTAAATAAAAAGAAATGTCAAGGCACTCTATACAGTTCTGTTGTAAAAATATCTCTTTACCTTAAAAATTTCAAAAAAGAACAATAATTACAGAACAAAATATATATCCCAACACATACAGCCTTAAAACAAATAAGTAAAAGTGCAGTTCCTACAATTTATAACTTCAGACTAATCTTGTCTAAGGTCCTTACTTCAGTTCTTCGATGGCCTCTCTTCTCTGAGTCAGCAATATTGTCTTATGTGTCTCTAAGGCTTGCTCAGTTGGATTAAAGAGTTCTGAGCCGGCCTCCTCTCTGAGATCATTAAACTCTACCTTGGTGTATTAAAAGCTATATGTTACCACACAGGATGTCCCAACAAGATTTAAAAAAATAAGTGACATACTCAATTTTCTCTCCTCAGGGTAACTGGTCAGAACTGTTTTTTGTTCTGCCACACACACACACACACACACACACACACACACACACACACACACATATACATATAAACAGGTTCTGTGATGTCCTCCCAAGACTTCCTGGGAAATGTATATTTGACCTTCCAAAGTCGTCTGGATCCTGCCTGGCCCAGACATCAAACCTCTTCAATGTCCATTCTGGCCTCTCTCCGACACCCCTTCCCACAAGTCCTTCCTGGCAACTATGCAAGTCAAAGGATCTCCCTGAGGGCATTATGAATGGCTAATCTTATTTCCTGGGATGAAAGCAAATTGACAAGGTAATTGCACCCAAGATATCTGCAGTTTAAAATACCTCCTGTCCTTTGAACTTATTCCTGGGGTTTTGATGTTTTGATGTGTCAGGTCCAGTAAGACAGTAGTTTCTCAAACTGACCTTTCCATCATATATTTTATATGTAATAAAAAAAATTAATACAGCACTCAGCGCACTCAGAGCTGTCTGTCTACGTCACACACACCATATACTAAAGGAATAATGCCTGTCAGGGTGGATTTTATGCTGGGATAACATCCCACCTTGGGTGGTTGGCCCCGAGGCCTCCAGTCGAGGGCATCCAACACCCAAGAAGAGATGTTATTCCAGCATAACACCCATCCTGGAGGGCATTATTCATATTATACAATGGCTTATTATTTTATACAGAATAGATAATAATTTTAAAGAATGCTTTGTTAGTGTGCAAAATATTTTTGTTTCTAAGAGAAGATGCAAATGATGATAAAGCAACAGTGCTAATGCAAACGATGCTAGAGCAAATGATGCTAGAGAAACTATGCTACAGCAAACAATGCTAGAGCAAACAAATGAGGTAACATCAACAGGATGTTATGCCAAGATAACATCCCTGCTGTGATGGCTAACTGACCAATCAGAAGCCAAGATTCTTTCTTTCCATTGTATAATGGATAATATAGACCATATTGGTTTAGGGCACTGAGCTGCAAACCTAGAGACATGGAGTTTAAATCCCCAGCCCCCACGTGCATACTGTTTGACCCGAGCAAATCACTTAATTTCCTTGTGCTCCCAGGTCATACCTGGAAACAAGCTTCAGCTTAGTGTGCCTTTCCTGGTTAAACAATTTCCCCTTTCCCTTTCACCCACTGCACAACATATACCAGATAATACACACCACAGCTCATCTGCCAGGTAATATGTACCATATAATAGATAATGTACAGCATGCTGAATAACAGATAATATACACCATATACCAGATAATATTCACCATATACTAGACAATGTAGAACACACTGTATACTGGATAATATACACGATATTCCACATAATGCACACAATATACCAGACACTATACACCATATACCACATACCAGATAATGTATACCATATACCAGATAATTGACACAATGCACCAGATATATATACTATATCATATACTGTACACCATATTCCTGATAATATACACGATACACCAGATAATGCACACCATATACCAAATAAGATACACTATATACTAGATAATGTACACCATATACCAGATAATATACACCTTATACAACATAATGCACACCATATACAAGATAATATACACCATATACCAGATAATGTCCACCGTATATCAGATAATGTACACCATATACCAAATAAATAATATACACCATATACTAGATAATGTACACCACATACCAGATAATCTACACCACATACCAAATAAATAATATACACCATATATCAGATAATGTACACCATATGCCAAATAAATAATATACACCATATACCAGATAATGCATACCATATACCAGATAATGTACACCAGATACCAGATAATGTACACCATATACCAAATAAATAATGTACACCATATACCAGATAATGTACACCATATACCAAATAAATAATATATACCATATAATGTACCGTATACCATATAATAGATAATGTACACCATATACCAAATAAATAATATACACTATATACCAGATAATGTACACCATATACCAGATAATGTCCACCATATACCAGATGAGATAATGTACACCATATACCAAATAATAATATGCACCATATACCAGATAATGCATACCATATACCAGATAATGTCCACCATATACCAAATAAGTAATATACACCATATACCAGATAATGTACACCATACCAAATAAATAATATACACAGTATACCAGATAATGTCCACCATATACCAAATAAATAATATACACCATATACCAGATAATGTACACCATATACCAAATAAATAATATACACCATATACCAGATAATGCATACCATATACCAGATAATGTATACCATATACCAAATAAATAATATACACCATATACCAGATAATGCCTACCATATACCAGATAATGTACACCATATACCAAATAAATAATATACACCATATACCAGATAATGTACACCATATACCAAATAAAAAATATACACCATATACCAGATAATGCATACCATATACCAAATAAATAATATACACCATATACCAGATAATGTACACCATATACCAAATAAATAATATACACCATATACTAGATAATGTACACTTATATACTCAAATAAATAATGTACACTATATACCTTAGATAATGTACACCATATACCAAATAAATAATATACACCATATACCAGATAATGTACACCATATACCAAATAAATAAAATACACCATATACCAGATAATGTACACCATATACCAAATAAATACTATACACAATATACCAGATAATGTCTACCATATACCAGATAATGTACACCATATACCAAATAAATAATATACACCATATACCAGATAATGCATACCATATACCAGATAATGTACACCATATACCAAATAAATAATATACACCATATACCAGATAATGTACACCATATACCAAATAATGTACACCATATACCAAATAAATAATATACACCATATACCAGATAATGTACACCATATACCAAATAAATAATATACACCATATACCAGATAATGTCCACCATATACCAGATAATGTACACCATATACCAAATAAATAATATACACCATATACCAGATAATGTACTGTACACCATATACCAGATAATGTACACCATATACCAGATAATGTACACCATATATCAAATAAATAATATACACCATATACTAGATAATGCTTACCATATACCAAATAAATAATATACACCATATACCAGATAATGTACAGCATATAGCAGATAATGTCCACCATATACCAGATAATGCATACCATATACCAGATAATGTTCACCATATACCAGATAAATAATATGAGAGAATCAGCACCCATACAACAATAACAAGAACAACACCAGCGCTGTTTTAGTAAAAAAACACTATTCTATGTAAATGCAGATGTGCAAAAGTATATAAAAAGTGACTTAGTGAAAAAGAACTAACGTTTCACCTGGTGCACTGCCAGGCTTCATCACTCAGATTTGTTAATGTGCTCACTGTCTTGTTACTGTGTTATAGGAATTTAGATGAGATGGTAGATCATTTTGTCTGGTATTTACAAGTAGCACATGCATGTTTTACGTAATTTAGGTAACAATACTGTTCACTTGCTTAATTTCTTCTTTATGAAATACCTTTAATTGTATTCGTGTTTTGCTGTCATCAATCAAAAACAATAAGATGTTTTTGTATATATATATATATATATATTTTATAGCTTTTTCCCGTGCTCTCCCTTTGGCTCCGGCACATGGCTGTACATGTGTGTGGAGGCATGCACACACACTGGAAGCCAGCTCAGCCCCTTCCGCCCACACTGCTGCCCCCACCCACCTATGTTACCCCACTGGATCTCCACCCGATGGGGACAGAACTACAAGAGGGGCACCAACCCACCCCCACCACCCCCCAGGAGAGGAGAGCAGCCTGACAGCTCACTCAGTCCTGCTCCTCTGCCTCCTTCATGCCCTTGCGCTGGCCGAGGTCGTTCCTGAACCCGGGTCACCTGTAGCATGAGGTAAGGCGTCAGCGCCTCAACCCTCAGCACCACTGGGCCAGCACAATAAATGTTTTAATGGAAAAATAACATCCTCACAGATGATCATTTCCTGGTCTTAAATGCCTATAGCTTTCTTTCTTTCTTTCTTTCTTTCTTCTTTCATTCTTTCACTCTTCCTCTCACCTCCTTTTACTTCTCTTTCTCCTGTTTTTTCTCTTCTCTTTCACACTATCGCTCTTCTTTCCCTTCCTCTCTCTCAAACCTCTCTTTCTCCTCCTTCTCTCAGTCTTTTCTGCTCCTGTCCCTCCCTTCCTCATAGCAGTGTTTACTGACCTGGATTTTAAGCTCTAATGTTCTTCCTCAGCTCAGAAGCAATCCCGCTCTATCTTTCTCCCGCTCTCTCTTTTTTCTGTCTCGGCTTTTATTTTACTTTGGAATTACACTTACGCAACACTTGCTTTTTGATCATCCAGAAAACTCTCTTGAGTGTTCTTCTAATATAAACAACAGGTTTGGAAACTTTACTCTCCGCTACGCTTACCTGACCAAAAACAAACCCATTACTGTGGTGACCGTATGGGGGTGGGATCGAGGGCAGGAATGCAACAGTTTTGAAGGACAGAATCAACAATTGTTCTTTAATTTACCACCAAGTCTGAGTTGCAGAAACCTCAAGTTAATATTTAACATTTCTCAGGCTTATATTACAGTCTTCTTGTGTCTGAGCCTTTTGTTTTAGAAACAGAGGTCAGAAAATTCCACCTTCTCTCTTGGTGAATTACCTTCCTCCCCATCTCCAGCCCGCCCAACCCCACCCTCGCTATTGGTGTATTGAGACCTGGAGAGACACGTCTCTGTGGTTTTGATTCATGCTACGAGTGCCAGCAACAGACTAACACTACCCAGTTCTGGATTAAGAGTGTTTTCAGGTTTGCTCATTGTTCAACTGGGCCAGTTTTGTTTTAATTCTGAGTGACAGTCTGGCTCATGGCTTCCAGAACAGCTTCTCATTTCAACCTGTCTAGTCTCAAACTACCAGCAGGGGCTGTGTGCCTCAGAGGCGGAGAACTCTGAGACAGTGACTCTGTATCTGAATGGGGGTCATGGTAAGAAGGATGGGCTTTACCTTGGGTCCCCAGAGGGCTCCCACATCAGTTTGTCATTCCCGCCGTAACTCCTGTAGTTACATGTACAGTGTATGATAATATTTCCTGTGGAACCCAAATAGCTCTATTTTCCTGTCTAAGTACTACGAGCCGATGGTGACCACACCCCAGAAGGTTGCTCCATTTGCTGTTAAATACAGGAATCACTGTAAAAGTGTGAGCCCTGACCACTAGGAGAGTATGGCACAGTGGTTTAAGGCTCTGAGCTGCAAATCTGGAGTCCTGGGTTTGAATCTCATGGCCCCCACTTGCATACTGTGTGACCCTGAGCAAGTCACTTAACTTTCTTGTGCTCCCGGATTGCACCTTGGATACAGCTTCAGCTTAGTGTGCCTCTCCTAGTTAAACAATTTCCCCTTTTCCCCACTAGTTCCTTCTTTCCACCCCTGTCTAGCACAGGTGCCCTACTCCAACCCTGCGGTGTGATGGCAAATTAGAATACATCCTCATGCACACTGTCAAAGTAGTATGAAGTCGACCACTGTTGGGTGATCTAACTTTTGGTAAGCAGCTCACATACACTCCCTCTATGGGTGGCCTCTTCAGGAATTGAACCCAGGTCTTCCACTTGTGCGTACACATGATGCCAGTCCTCTTTTGATCATATACATAGAAACATGGAATTTGTTAGCATGCAAAGACCATTTGGCCTACCCTGTTTGCCCAGGTGTTCCCTGCCTAGTCTGTCTCTGCAGGCCCTAACTGGTCTCCCTCCCCCTTGCCCATTTTCCACTACATCCCATGTCTATCCGATGCATGCTTGAAGCCCTCAACTGTTTTTGCCTCCACTTCCTCTGCTGCCAGTCTGCTACAGGTGTCTACCACCCTGTCAGTGAGGAACAGTTTTTTATTTTTTTTGTTGTTTAACCAGGTATAGCACACTAAGCTGAAAGCTTTTTTACAGGAGCGACCTGGGAGCACAAGAGGTTAAGTGACTTGCTCAGGGTCACACAGTATGCAAGCGGAAGCTGTGGGATTCAAACCCAGGTCAGGTCTGCTGGATGTCACCAAATTTGCAGCTCAGAGCCTTAGACCACTGCGCTATACTGCCTCCCATCTCTCATCCTCACATCTCTCTAAATCTCCCCTACAGGTTCATCACATGCCCCTTAGTCCTGGTGCTCTCTCATTTCAAAGAGTCTCCTCTCCTGCACCCTGTTCATCCCGTGAGATTATTTGTAGGCCTCTGTCATGTCCCCTACAAGTATCATGATCATTTTGGAAGGGCCCCATAGATCAGGAGAACACCATCCCTGTTCACAACTGCACCTCACATCTGCATCGGAAGAGGTTGTAGGGGAAGATTACTGCCTACATCTGCTGGGATATGTGGGAGCTGATTTCCACCTGCAACTACTGGGAAATGAATGGAAACTGATGATTGCCTTAGTGGGGAAGGAGGCATAGATTCTTGCCTGCATCTGGATAGAGAGGCAGATTCCAGACTGCATTTAGAAGATGGAGGGGGCAGATTCTCATCTCCACCTGGTGGGGACAGAGGGCAGATACCTGCTTGCATCTGCTAGGGATGGAGGGGCAGATTTCCACCAATATCTTGAGGGGACAGAGGGAGCAGAATCCTGTCTGCATCTGGTGGGATGTGGAGGGTGGCAGACTGTCTACTGCATGTGGTGAGAACAGAGGGGTAGATTCCAGACTGTCTCTTGCTGGTATGGAGGACAGATTCCCGCCTGCATTTGGTGGGGACAGAGGGGGCAGATTCCTGCCTGTGTCTGTGGGCTTGGAGGTGCAGGTTCCTGTTGTATCTTGTTGGAACAGAATCATGACTATATCTAGTGGAGATGGAGGGGGTTAACTCCTTCCTGCATCTGGTGGGATGTGGAGGTAGCAGACTCTATACTGCATCTGGTGGGATGTCGAGGCGGACCTGCTATGACTGTATCTGGTAGGAATGGATGTTTTAGATCCCCACTTGCATCAGGTGGGAGGAAAGGCAGATTCTCTCCTGCAGCAGAGGACAGAGGGAGACTCCCACCTGCATCTAGTGGGGATGGAGGGGGCAGACTCCCACCTCATCTGGTGGGGGCAGACACCTGTCTACGTCTGGTAGGTATGTGCTATCAATCCAGCAGGGTTGAAGAGTTTGCTAGTTTTGGAAGGAAACAAACCTGAGCAGACTTACCTAGCAACCCCTGAGTTGGAGAACCTCCAGGCCTCGCTGTAAGTGGAGTAGGGGTATGACTGTAGGTATTCCCAGAGTAATCACTTCCTATGAAGAAACAAAAAGTATTAGTATTCAGTAGCTGAGCTGCTAATCAAGAGGGCGGGCGGAGACTGTTTTTAAACATGGCTAACCCTAATGCAGCAAGATCTGGAAAAATCTGGTGCTTTTCCAACTCTGTCTGACCAGCCCTCCTATTTTGTTACACTAACGAAATCCTCAACAAAGAGGCACTGGCTGTATAGTCTAAATGTCCTCTCCAGCTCACAGCCCCATCGTCTGATTTACGTTTGCTACCTTCTATTTCCTGCATTACACATTTGAGCAGGCTCTGGACCATTAGACCAGCTTGCCCAGGGGAGGGGAATGCTGGGCAAATGACCGTTGGAAGTCCCCTTGTTCATCCATTGTTTTTCTGTTGATTGTGTGTTGCCTTATTGGAAATACAGGGGAAATAGCTTCCATGTAATCGATTCAACTTGACTCTCACTGCCATATCAAAAGATCTGGGAGGACATTTTGTACTGTATTTTCTTTCTTGCTTTGTGTTTTCTGTTTTATTTCTTCTTTTAGATGTATGTTGAGTCATGTCAGACTGTTAAATTGTTATTTTCATGTTTTGTTTTTTTTTTTGTCTACAACAGGAACATATATAAAAAGTAAAACATGTTGTATTTTGTTTTCATGGATTTTTGTCTGGAACAGGAATGTATATTAAAAGTAAAAAAAAAAAAATAAAAATCGTGCGGTAAATCAGTTTCCCAGCAGGTTGCGGTCATTTAACGCCTTCCATCAGATGCTGCCTTTAAGAGTAATTAGTGACTTTAGGGGTCATTATATAACGCTTTTGCCAATAGGAGTCATTAGCTAGCTCCTTTAGGGGTTGTTAGGTAGTGCTGTTAGGGCCACAACTATCCATAATGTCAAACACTGTGCTCTCACGTCACTCCTGCCTGCCTCTGTAATGCCGAGAATGGTACGTTCCTTCTTTGACTGTTTATTTGCTGCTGTTTGCTATGGATTTCCAGTGACTATGCTGTGTTGCTACATGTTCCATTTTGCACTTTATATTTAATTTGCTGCTCTCTTTTGTCTATAAATTAGTATTTCGTTTTTGATTACCAGGTGAGTGTGCTAGGCAAGCATGCCTATTTTCAGGCGCGACCTGGGAGGTTCCATGCAAAGGTAAAATGACAGAGAATGATACAAGGAAATGAAAATTTGGGTAACAGATATGGGCAAGAACAAGTCCTGTACACGTAACTAAAACAGTAGGAAATAGTGTGTCATGCATTCACCATAAACACATGGGAACCAGTGCAAAAGCAACAGCATATCCACAGGGACATGGAGAGTTCATGTTGAAACAGTACCCATGGTCATATAATGCATTTATGTAAGATAACATGTTTATACGCATAACAATACAAGCGCAGTGTTATGACGTTATCCCAGTCTCCTTCCCCAGGACCCATCAGTAAATGAGATTCAATATGTACCTCTGTATGTTTCTCCTGGATTAAACAACTTAAGAAATAGATAGATAGACAGATAGATAGACAGATAGATAGATAGATAGATAGATAGATAGATAGATAGATAGATAGACCAATCAATCAACCAATAGAACAAGGGCACATAAATATAGAAAATTAATGAATAATAAGTTGAATTATGTCTGAATATTACATATTAAAAAGTTTTTCTGGATACTGGGAAATCACATTAAAGTCAGAAAAGGGGGAGGTATGTCACATCTCAGACCTTTTGTCATTGGGCCCCTCTCTCCTGTATCTTGCATCACAGCCAGTGTTAGTGATGAAGAACTAAATAAAACAACGTTCTCTTTAAAGGCTAGTTCTATTGTTGACTGGCCAAGCTGATCAAGGCTACAGTGCATTCTGCCACCATGGCGGCTCTAACAGACCAGATATTTCATTTCCAGCAAAGCCGTTGTCGTGGGGTTGATGTTTTACTTTCTATTAATCAGCTTTATTTTAACCATTTGATCAGGCTGTTATAAGACTGTCTCATTTCATGCTTCAGAGGACAGCAGTGTGTGTGTGCAGGGGATGTGCATCTTCTACACTGCATTAATCACTGCTGTAGAGTGTTGGGAATTGCCTCATGGGGGAGGTGATGGCTGAGGTTGCAAGCATTGGAGGTGGATGAGGGTTCTTATCATCGGGGTAGTGAGGCCCAGAAGACGCCCTGGGGCAAAATGGATTCTGAACGTGTCCTCCATGTCTGGCCTCCATACTCAAGGGCTCCACTGTCAGTGGGCAGTGTCAAGCATGGCTCAGGAATCCCATCTGACTCCGGAGAGCGTGTTATGCAATGCCAGATCTATTAAGAACAAGACTGCAATTATTGCAGATCTTGTTGAGACAGCTGATCTGGCCTGCATCACTGAGACTTGGCTGGATGATAATGCCGGCCCTATATTAGAGGCTGCTGTTCTGGTTGGGTACTTGGTGATACACCGCTTGAGATCGGACCGCGTGGGGGGGGTAGCTGTCTGTTTTAAGACTGAACTGGGCCTCACAAGTGTGCCAGTTGAGGAGACCAACTCATTCAAGTGTACCGTGGTTGCAGATGTGGGCTGTTGAATTACTCTCATCTACTGGCCACCTGAGGATGAGAAGCGGTTCGTTCAGGAAGTAGCGGACTTCACGGTCGACATGGCATGAGTCATCAGGTTGATGGTCCTGGGTGACTTTAACACCTGGTCGATAATGAACTCTCACGATTTGGACAGGACCTCCTCCAGTTGATGACATCACTGGGCTTTACACAGATGGTTGCCTCTGCTACCCATAAGTACGTCACTCTCTTGTCTTGGTTTTTCTCCTGGGATTGAAACCTCCAGCTTGCTGGTGTAACCAGTTGGATGGTTGGATCACCACACTGTCGGGTTCAGTTTTCATGCCCTCTGTATAGGCCTGATCCTGTGGAGATGGTCGATACCGCCTTTACTGGGATGTGAGTCCCGATGGTCTATCGGCAGTATTAGACCCACGGTAATTCCGAGGCAAGTGAGAGTCCAGAAAGCCTGGTTCAGGCCTATAACAAAGCCGTTACTATGGCCCTGGACTCTATCACTCCAGTCCGTGTTCATCCTCTCTCCTCCCTCGGTCCCCATGGTTTGATGGGACCTTGAGGAGTTGGCGGTGACTTGAATGAGGTTAGAGCGTTGCTGGCAGAAATCAGCCCTGGAGGCTGATCGTCTTAGATTGATGGAACATTACCAAGTCTATCAATCAGCAATCACCTGTAAGAAAGCGAGTTCCTGTCTGGGGAGATTTCTGCAGCTCAGAATCAACTGGCTCAGCTCCTTCAAACCGTGGACAGGTTGTGCAACCCAACCTGTCTGCAGGTTCAAGAGCCTTTCATGATTGAGTGGTGATGAGCTTGCGCGGTTCTTTGCAGATAAGGTGGCTGGCATCAGGGCAGAGATCCAACCAGCACACTCTATGGGAGCTGATAGTGGTCAGTGTACGGTCACTCCTCCTTGGGTTCTCTGGAGTTCCTTTGACTGGCTGGAAATCGGGGATGTTGTGCGGATTGCCCAGGGTATGCATCCAACGTGCTGTAGCTTGCATTCGGGCCTAACTTCCTTGATTATGGGTTGTTGTCAGATCATCGGCCCGGTCCTTGCAAGGATAGTTTGGTGCTCCTTAGAGTCTGGTGAGTTCCTAGCTCCTGAAGGAGACGATAGTGACATCTCTCCTGAAGAAGCTGCCTGGACTGAAGCTGCTTTGCAAACTACAGACTGATCTCTAACCTTCCTTTGTTGGGAAGGTAATTGAGAAAGTTGTGGCACTGCAACTGGAGAACCACTTGAATATCCATGACATCTACGAATCTCTCCAATCCAGTTTTTGTAAGAGGCATAGTACCGAAACTGCTCTGGTTCAGGTGCTTAATGATCTCCTGATGGCGAGAGATGAGAAACGCTGATCCATCTTGGTACTTCTTGATCTCTCATCAGCCTTTGACACTGTGGATCATGGGGTACTTCTCGAATGCCAGAGATTCATCTGTGGCCTGTCTGGTACAGTTCTTAGATGGTTTAAGTCCTTCCTCATTGGCAGAACTCAGAAGGTGGTGGGGATTTTTTTCCTCTGACCCATTCTCTCTGCCATGTGGGGTACCTCAGGGCTCAGTGTTGTCACCCATGTTGTTCGTGGTGTATATGCTGCCCCTCGGAGACATTGTAAGAAGGTATGGGCTGAGGTTTCACTGCTATGCTGATGATACCCAGCTCTACCTGTCTTTTGCACCTGACCAGGATAGTGCGCGCTTGGTATTTAACAACTGCCTCACAGAAATCCAGGACTGGATGAGCTCCAGCTGGTTGAAGTTGAACTCTGGAAAGACTGAGGTGATGATGGTGGATCCTGGTCTCTGGACAGAGGGGTTGGGAGCCAGTCAACCCACCGGACTTTGTTTAGGGGTATCCAGCTTCTTCCTCTGAACAGGTGTGAGACCTGGGGGTGATTCTTGACGATGGGCTGACATTGCGTCTGCAGGTGTTGGCAGTCGTCAAGTCCTCTTTTTACCATCTGAGGAACATCACTAGGATTAAGCACCTTGTTCCATATGACGACCTTCCAATGTTGATCCATGCCTTTGTGACCTCGCGCCTTAACTACTGTAACTCCCTTTATCTAGGGCTTTCAGAGGTTGATCTCCATCGCTTGCAGCTAGTGCAGAACGCTGTAACCTGGTTGTTGATGAGGACCCCACGTGCGAGTCACATCACACCGGTGCGCGAACTGCACTGGCTGCCTATTCAGTGGCGGATCACCTTCAAGGTCGGGATGCTTGACCTACACAGCCCTACACAGACTGGGCCCAGACTATCTGCAAGAGCTCCTGCTACCTCATCTCCGCGACCACTCTGCTCAGTTGATGAGGGATTGCTAGAGATTCCCAGGGTGACCTTGAAGACATCAGGGGCCCGTGCTTTTATGTTAGCCCTGTGGAATTCTCTACCCCATCAGATACAGGAGTGCTTCGACTGTGGAGGGCTTTAAGAAGGCCCTAAAGTCATACTTTACGGTTGGAAGCATGCCCAAACTGATCATTTTATCCTTGTATTTATTTAGCTGTTGATTACTGTGTATTTTACTGTTTTATGTTTTTTATTGTTCAGGCTTGATATTTGAAAGGCGCCTATAAATAAATGTTATTATTATTATTTGTTGAGCAAGGTTGTTGAGAAACTGATGGCACAACATCTTGAGGATCACCTGGTGTCCTTGAGATCTAGGAGCCTTTCCAGTCAGGTTTTGGGCCAGACATAGCACTGAAACTGCTCTAGTGAGAGTGCATAATGATCTGCTCAGGGCTAGAGATAGAGGAGACAGGTCAGTTCTTGTGCTCCTCGATTTCTCCTCAGCTTTTGACACTGTGGATCATGTCATGCTTCTTGATCGGCTCTATGAGTTTTGTGGACTTGCCAGTACCATCATCAAATGGTTTGAGTACTATCTCTCAGACAGAGTGCAGTGGGTGGTGATGGGGAATTTCTCCTCCTCCTCTTCCCCAATGCCTCTGTCCTGTGGAGTGCCTCAGGGTTCGATCTTGTCACAGATGTTGTTCACAGTGTGTATGCTGCCCCTGGGCAAGATCATTCAACAATTCAGCGTGGAGTGTCACTACTATGCAGATGACACCCAACTGTATTTATCTTTGCACCCAGAACATCAGGAGCTGTCGACATGCAACAGCTGTCTGGCTAAGATCAATAACTGGATGGCTTCCAGCTGGCTGAGACTCAACCCAGCTAAGACTGAGGTGCTGGTGATCGAGCCTGGTCATGGGCATGATGGGTTGCCACGGGGCGGACTCTGGACTTGTTCTGGGGTCTGTGCTACTGGTGGTTTCTCCAAAGGTGTGAAATCTAGGTTTGATCCTTGACTGCAGATTGACCTTTGAAGATCAGGTGTCATCTATAGTCAGCAGTGGTTTTACCACTTGAGAACATTGCCGGATTAAGCCCTCATTCTGCCTGAGACGTGCTGGCACTAATGCATGCCTTTGTGACCTCTAGGCTCGACTACTGTAACACTCTGTACTAAGGGGTCATAGGAGGGACCCTCTGCAGACTGCAGCTAGTATAGAATGCAGCGGCCAGGTTGCTGACGGGCCTTTCAAGGTCCATTCATGTGACTCGGTCCTGCGTGTCCTGCACTGGCTGCCAGTCAGGTGGAGGGTCCTTTTCAAGGTGGGTCTTCTCACTTTTAAGACCCTATATGGGCTGGGTCCTGGTTACCTGTCTGAGCTCCTGACACTGGTGTCCTCTGCTCACTTCCTCTGCTCCTCCTTGAGGGGCCTCCTGGACATTCCCAGGGTTCGGCTCAAGACCTCGGGAGATCATGCTTTTAGTGGCTCTGGGCCGACCCTGTGGAACTCGCTTCCACCTGCTGTCCAGGAGGCTCCCTCGATTGAGGTGTTGAAGGGGAGGCTGAAGGCCCACCTCTTCAGTCTGGCCTTTGATTGCTGATATCATCCTTATTATCGGCCTGTCCCTTGAAGTTTTGACCTCTGGAAACCTTTTATTACTGCAGAATATTAACACAGAAACATAGAAACATAGACTTTGATGGCAGATAAGGACCGCTTGGCCCACCTAGTCTGCCCATTTCCCTACCTAAAGGATAAGCTGCAGATCCTAGTTAACCAACAGCCTTATAAGTAAAATTGCCTTGCCTTGCCCCCAGATCTCTTTCCTGCCTAGTGGCTGCTACCAACTCCCCACCCAGCATGTAATCTTCCCCTGGGTTCTTACGTCCCGAGTGCATGATTTTGCACTTTTTCACATTGAATCCTAGCTGCCATACTCTGGACCAATGTTCCAGTTTGGCTAGGTCTTTCATCATTTTTTCCACCCCCTCTGGAGTATGCACGCTGTTGCAGATCTTAATGTCGTCTGCAAAGAGGCCCACCTTCCCCTCCAGCCCCTCTGCAGTGTCACTAATGAAGATGTTAAATAGGACTGGCCCGAGCATTGATCCCTGCTGGTCACCGTCCCCTCCTCAGACCTTGCTCCATTTACCATGACCTGTCACCTAGTCAAAGGTATCCATCAGATTCATTTTGACATGACCTACCTGTCGTGAATCTGTGCTGCCTCGAATCTTGTACTCTACTGGACTCCAGATTCTCCACTCTCCTTTCTTTTAGCAGTGATTCCATCATTTTCCCCCACCATTGAGGTCAGGCTTCCATGTCTATAGTTTCCGGCCTCCTCCCTGCTCCCACTTTTGTGGAGAGGGACTACATTTGCCCTTCTCCAGTCCTCTGGAACCACTCCTGTCTCCAGTGACTTGTTAAATAGGGCTGCCAGTGATGCCTTCAGCACCTCCCTTAACTCCTTTAATATTCTAGGGTGTATCCTGTCTGGTCCCATTGCTTTGTCCACCTTCAGTTTTGTGAGCTCCTTTAGGACTCTCTCCTCTGAAAATGGGCTTGTCTCCACCTCCTTCCAATCCTGTTTCTCAGCTGTGGTCCCTCCTTTCCCTTCCTCTGTGAAAACTGAACAGAAATATCTGTTCTGGATTGATGCTTTTCCTGCTCTCATTCCATGCTGTCACCTTCCTCCCCTTTTATTGTTACAACCCCCATCTTTTTCTCCTCTCACTAACATAGCTATAGAAGGTCTTGTCCCCTTTTTACTCCTTGTACTATTTTTCTTCTGTCTGCACCTTTACGCTCCTTACCGCTTTTCCTGCCTCCCTTTGCTTCTCTAGATAGACTGCCCTGTCCTCCTTCTGTGTTTCTTTATACTACCCGAAAGTCCCCCTTTTTCACGTAACCTTCCAAGCCACCTCCCTTGAGAACCACAGTGGTTTTCTTTTTCTTTTGCCTTTGTTTATTTGTTTAACGCAAAGGTTAGTCGCCTCCACTATGATTCCTTTTAGATGTGCCCACTGTTTCTCCACTCCCCTGCAATTCTCACCCTCTGCTAGGGCTTTCCTGAGACAAACTCCCACCCTGGTGAAGTCTGCCCTCCAGAAGTCCAGGACCCTCGCTTTTGTGTGTCCTGACCATGTCACAGTACTCATGTCGAACCACACTGTGCGATGGTCACTGGACCCCAGGTGTTCTCCCACCCTGACATCTGAAATTCTGTCCCTGTTGGTTAGCATGAGGTCCAAAATGCTCCCTCCCTTGTTGGCTCAAGCACTAGTTCCAGGGCCTACTCCTACGGGGAGTCCGGGATGTCCCTGCCTGAGGCTGTAGCATCTGCTGGGATGCTCAGTTAACATCCAGCAGATGAAGTCACCTACCAGCACTACTTCCCCTTTAGCCACCATCATATGGATGGCTTTCAGTAGATCCCTGTCCATTTCCTCCTCCTCAGCCGGGGGGTGTCTATAGATCATGCATGTGCAAATGGCTAAGCCATTTCATGACTCCAGGGTGACCTACAGTGCCTCCACCTCCCCCTCCCCCTGCATTTATTTATTTAGTTTTTGTTGACCAGGTAAGTGCACTAGACAAGTTCTGCCTATTTTCAGGCACGACCGGGGGAGGGTATACAGATGAATGCCAGCTGACCTTGAACCAGATTAAGCTGTTGGTGGTATTTTAGTAGAATGGGATTTGGCAGGGCACCGGAAATTCCCTACTCACCACTGGGGGTGCTGGTCATCATCCAAGCTGGCCACTTGGTGGAAGCTGGTGAGGAAAGCAACGACATGCAGGCAGGGGGTTAGCCTCTCCCCTGTCCTGCTGCTGCAAGAGGCTGTAGCTGTGCCGGGTAAAGTTTTGGATGTTACGACCCGACATGGAAACTGAGAACCAGGAATTCTTACTGGGAACACAGGATTCGAACCTACAACGACAGATGGCGTTTCAGTGTTCTGTCTGTATGGCTTCTAGTCATACTGCTGGTGCACGGATATTTTGGGAGATTATGGCCTCGCATAATTTGCCAGACCGTGAAACAGAAGAAACCAGACAGTTGCAGCACCTTTTAGATGCTGAAGAATGAAAATTTCTCTTTAAAAAAATGTCTCCTCAGAAAAGACTCCAAGAGCTTCGGTTTGAATGTGTACCTGGGAAGGCGATTTCCTCTCCGCTACCTGCTTCTCTCCGGCCTTCCACTCCACCACCTGAAGCTTCCGGAATGCGAACGTACAGGCTTCTCAGCTGGATGCTGCTGCTGCTGCTCGAGGAACTGTGAGTACTGTACCTGTCGGTTGCACTTGATATGGGACGAATGTTGGATGATAGCCCGAAGGAAGAGCTGCTTCCTCCCACAACTGACTGGTCAATGGTTCAGGCTTTGGAGGGCGCAGGTTGGGAAAAAATCCAGTGAATGATCAGTGGGTCTCCGGATCCTCTCCCATCAGAATGCCGACGGCTGATGATTTTTCTGTGCATGCTCAGGGGGCTACGGTACTACCTGACATTGCTGATCCTCTGCATATTCCTTGCTGCTTCGCACTTAACCCAAAACCCGGTATTACAGCTCCCAACAGTCCTACCACCAGGGCAAACCTACTAGGCAGCCAGACCTGCCTGCACAGCCTGATGCCCCTTTAAATTCCAGGACTTCTGTTACAAAATGGCCATATGCATCTTTTTTTAAAACCCTGATTCTTCCAGCTAAATGCCACAATGTGGTGAGACTTTCTTACATCGGTGGTATGCTGGATCCCCCGACCATTTGTTTGTGGACGGAACTTATTGAAAGATTCTATGAAGTTCTTTTCCCATGAAATGTATGCATTGATCCATGTTTCTGGGAAACTATATTTGATATCAGCTTCAAGATGACCCGTGGACTAGAAAGATTATGGTTCAAATATAATTCTTTGAAGAACACTGCTCTTTGGTCTTCATTTCTGACTCTTCCTCTGACTAAGCCTGCATACAAAATCATGGCGATTCTTTTTGTAATGAAGGGTGAATAAAACTGACATGATCTTTTGGCTGAAACTACCTTGTACTGTTCTTGAGGAACCAGAGGCAATTCTGGACTCTGAGAATATTTGGACTGGGGGTTGGAGGTTAGGTGATGTTAAAAATGACCGATGCTGGCATAGAACACCTTCTTAACTCCTTTTTTTGGGTAGCGACAGGGGTGTTTTGTTTTACTTAGGTCAGCCAAAGGCCTGCTATGGATGTGGGGATACGACTCATCTGAGCAATGTATGTGATAAGATTAAATGCACAATTTATGGTGAATTGGGGCAAACTAGTTTAAACTGCTTGAATAAAAGCAAATGTAGTCTTTGTGAAGAAACCGGGCATAGTTTTCAAAACTGTACTAAAGCTCCACATGACACTGACAACATGATGGGGCTGACCAATTGTTTTATGCTTGTGTACAAGCACCTTGATATTTTGAAAAGCACTTTTTATACATAAAATGACTTTGACTTTAGGAGTAGCTTCCTCTTCCTGTGGGGTCTTTTACCACCCACCTTTGGGACTCCATTTTAGAGGTACCACACATCCTTCCTGGATGCAACTTTTGGTGAGCCTGTGGGGCCTTCCTTTCTCCCAACACAGTTTAGGAGTTCTTCAGCTGCACCAGCTAGGGGATGTGCCTCTGTCCCACCTCCCTTACCTCCCTGGGCCCACCATAGTCCAACCACTCCTTTTGCTGGGCAATCTTTGAAGTAGTGAGTGAGGATTTACTGGCCTCTGGGTGGGAAAGAAGCCCTCCGAATCCTGGACCAACTCAGCCCAGAAACTGGTAACCTCTGCCCTCAGCCCAGAGAGGTGCCTGCAGATGGAGCAGCATTGCAGTATCCAGAAGTTCCTTCTGGACTGATGCCCCACAGCCACTTCACTGTACCACTCCCAGCATCTCTTGCCTTCTCTGCTGCCTGTCACTATCCTGATGTGGTAGTCACCTACTAGCCTCCACACTCAATCTTAGTTTAGACCCCAACTGTCTTTTTTTTCTTTCCCCCTCTCTTCCCTCCTTTTTCATCTTTCTGTCTCTCTCTCTCTCTCTCTCTCTCTCTCTCTCTCTTCTCTCTCCCCTACTTCTTTTCCCAAGAATGTCTTACAGTTTAAGGGCACCAATTACAGAATTGCAGGTCTACTTTGAATAGATTCCTGGTGTTACTGCCCTTTCCTCTTATTGAGTAAGAAGTAGCTAATGCCTTCCAGGTGTGCCCCAGTAAAGGAAGATGCACACGGGTGGTGGGATGGGGGAGGAAGGGTGGGTCTATCTGCTTGAGCTGCCTCCGATGCTACCCTCCAAAAAGAAACAATCAGTTTAGTTTAGCCCACACCAGCAATAAACACTCAGCTCACTTGTACAGTTTAAGGCATTTAGCAGTTACTGACACAAAAGTACTGTTGCTTATCTCCTGTGTCCTGTCCCCTCTGTACTGTCCCCTACCCTAATGCACCAACAGATCCTCCTGTGACCTGTGAAGGGAAAATAATAAGGTTACCTGCTCATTGATCCTCCGGCAGGCCTGCGACCTAAACCGTTAAGCCAGCAGATCCCGTACCTCACTTCCCCGCATTTTCCTTGAGATGACCGTGGACAGACTTGTCCCAGAATATCTGTGGAGCTATTGTGACTTCATTCCAAGGAGAACTGACAGAATGATCCATGTTGGGGTGTATTAATATATAAAACAGACTGAGCTGCACAACTGAGCAGACTTGATAGACCATTATGGCCTGTTTCTGCTACTTGGCGTTTTCAGTATGTTTGTATGTTTGTATTAAAGGATGTCTCTGCAAATATCCATGTAACATTCCAGTGAAATCCACCTTGACTTTTACAAAACAATAATTCTGTTAATTCAGTCAGCATTTTCACAGCATTGCAAAGCGTATTCCTTGTTTCTCCAGAGCATTGAAGTTCACCTTTTCCTCAGAAAGAAAATAAAATGAGGGGTTTTAAATGAGATTTATCGGAGTTTGATACCGTAGCCCTGAAGAAGAGGAAATACATTCCTTGAGGCTTAGGGCTCAACAGTTCTCCATTGTGAAGCTGTTATTTTGTTCTCCTGCTTGGATTACTATATTACTGCATTTAAAGTGCCTCTTTCAGATCTGTAGGATAGCTTGCCTTTTTTCTGTTTTGGTCTACCTTGTTTGCTGTGCACGTGTCTCTCTCCCAGGCGTGCCCCATTTTGGGACTCTGCAGCTAGAGACAGGTTTGACTTTACTCATTTCTACCTGTTACCTTTGGGTTGACAAAAGCAGTTTTGTAGCCAGGTTTGACTATCTCTTATTTTTCACCTGTTACTTTTGGGTTGACAGATGACTTAATTTTGTAGCCATGTTTGATTGTCACATTTTTCCCTTTATATATTTATTTTTTAAATTACTGTTCAACTGCCAGCTTTTTTGGCCCTGCCACTATTAGTGCAACACCCCAGCCCCATCACCCACCCTGTACGAGACTTGCCATGCCCTCTGAGAGTCCCCATGGATTACCCCCAGGTTGGAGCTCAGTGCACCACTCAGCCCTCCACCCACCCTGTATGAGACTTACCATGCCCTCTGAGGTCTCCATGGATTACCCCCGGTTCATTTTTGGTGGGGATTGGGACAATTGGCACATAGTTTTTAATTTTGACCCACCTTTTTTACTTTGGGGACAACCTGCTCACTGTTATAGAGGTTTCAAACTGCTGTTTTATGAATTTAGGCTTGGCTGAACAATATGACCCATTATTTTTTCATTTGTCCCTTACTTTTTACACCAGAGTGGTCAATGTCTCACATAGATAAATATCTGAAATGAACCCCCCCATGTTGGAGCTCATCGCACCACTCAGCCACCATCCACCCTGTACGAGACTTCCCATGCCCTCTGAGAGTCCCCAGGGATTACCCTTCATGTTGGAGCTCAGCACACCGCTCAAGCCCACCACCTGCCCTGTCTGAGACTTGCCATGCCCTCTGAAAGTCCCCAGGAATTACCCCTCATGTTGGAGCTCAGCGCACCGCTCAAGCTCACCACCCACCCTGTCCAAGACTTGCCATACCCTCTGAAAGTTCCCAGGGATTACCCCTCATGTTGGAGCTCAACACACTGCTCAAGCCTACCACCCACCCTGTCCGAGACTTGCCACGCCCTCCACGAGTCCCCATGGATGACCCTCCCCAGGTTGGAGCTCAGTGCACCACTCCCACCCACCCACCCTGTACAAAACTTATCATGCCCTCTGAGAGTCCCCATGGATGAGCCCCAGGCTGGGCTCAGTGCACCGCTCAGCTCCCACCCACCCAGTCGAGACTTGCCATACCCTCTGAGACTCCCCATGGATGACCACCCCCAGGTTGAAGCTCAGCACACTCAGCCCACCACCCACTCTGTCTGAGACTTGCCATGCCCTAGAGTCCCATGGATGACCCCCCAGGTTGGAGCTCAGTGCACCGCTCAGCCCCCACCCACCCTGTACGAGACTTGCCATGCCCTCTGAGAGTCCCCATGGATTACCCCCATATTGGAGCTTAGTGTACTGCTCAGCCCCACCACCCATCCTGTCCCAGACTTACTATGGCTCTATAAAATTCTATGGCTTACCCGACACCATGAAGCTCAGTGTACTGGCCCAACCCCATCATCTACCCAGTCTGAGACTTATCATGTCCTCCAAGAGCCCCAATGATTACCCCCATGGCTGATCATAGTGCACTGTTCAGCCCCATCACCTACCATGTCAGAGACTTACCATGCCCTCCAGGAGTCCCCATTGTTTACCCACCATGGCTGAGCTCAGTGCACTGTTCAGCCCATCACCTACCAAGTCAGAGACTTACCATGCCCTCCAAGAGTTCCCATTGCTTACCCCCATGGCCGAGCTCAGTCAACTGTTCAGGCCTGTCACCTACCATGTCAGAGACTTACCATGCCTCTCAAGAGTCCTTGTGGCTTAGGCTGAGGGAGCTCAGAGAGATACTGGCTGCACCTCTGACAACTCTATTCAATATCTCACTGGAAAGAGTGGTTCCAGAGGACTGGTGGAGGGCAGATGTAGTCCCACCCTGTAAGAGTGACAGCAGGGAGGAGGCTGGCAACTGTAGGCAGGTCAGTTTAATGTCAGTGGTGGGAAAGATTAATGGAAACACTATTAAAAGGAAAGGCTAGTGGAGTATCTTGAATACAGCAGGTTACAAGACCCGAGGCAGCACGGATTCACGAGAGAGAGGTCATATCAGATGAACATGATCAATTTCTTCGATTGGGTGACCAGGGAAATAGATCAGTGTGGGACGATGGACATGGCCTGCCTAGATTTAAACAAGGTCTTTGACACCATATCACATAAGAGGCTTATAAGGAAACTGGGCAGTTTAGGGGTGGAACCCAAGGTGGTAAAATGGGTACGGAACTGGTTGGTGGATAGACAACAGAGGGTGGTGGTAAATGGCACTCATTCTAATGAGGGGAGAGTGACCACTGGGGTACTTCAGGGCCCAGTGTTGGGACCAGTCCTCTTCAGTGTAGTCATACACAACATCATAGAAGAGCTAGAAAGGAAAGCATGCCTCTTTGCAGATGGCACCAAAATCTGTAGTAGGGTAGATACACCGGAGGGGGTAGAGAGAATGAGTAGGGACTTAAGAAACTTGAGAAGTGGTTTAAGGTATGGCAGCTGGGTTTCAATGCATAAAAGTGCAAAATCATGCACCTAGGGCACAGAACCCCAGCATCAACGTGTAAAATGAGGGGGGACGGATGGTCACAAAGCAGAAAAGGGACCTGGGGTTATCATATCTGATGATCTCAGGGTGGCAGGGCAGTGTGACAATGCAATTGGCAGGGCCAGTGAGTTGCTTGGGTGCATAAGGAGAGGAACCACTAGCAGAAGGAGATAGATAGTATTGCCACCGTATTGATCATTGGTGAGACCCCACCTGGAGTATTGTGTCCACTTCTGGAAACCACAACTCAGAAAGGACATAGACAGGGTAGAAGCTGTCCAGAGGAGGGCAACTAAAATGTTACAGGGGTTGCATCAAAAACCCAATAAGGGGAGACTGTGGGATCTCAATCTGTACACCCTGGAAGAGAGGAGGGAGAAGGGTGGACATGATGGAGACATATGTACCTCACGGGGGTGAACAAGGTACAGGAGGGGAGTATCTTTCAGAGGAGAAGCTGCTCCACAGAGGGCATGCAATGAAGCTGGAAAGGGGGAAGTTTAGGAGGGATGTGAGGAAGTACTTCTTCACTGAAACAATAGTGGACACCTGGAACAGTCTGTCAGCAGAGATGGTTAGAGCAAAAACAGTGATTGGCGTCAAGCATACATGGGATAGGCACAAAGAAATCTTAGTAGAAAAGTGGGAGGGAGGTGTCAGAGATCAGGTAGGTTCTGTAGTGACAGTAGTGGCAGGGACAAATGGGCAGACTAAGTAGGCCAAGCAGTCCTTATCTGTCAACAAATGTTATGTTTCTATGCTTACACCTCATGATGGAGCTCAGTGCATCACTCAGCCAAAACCCGGGTGACATGCGGCAGCACTGCCTACACCGATGGGCAGGCAGTTTTACCCTTCACCTTTAGGATGAAAAAGAGCTGAGTTTCTTAGCTCAGTTTTGACCCTTTACCTGTAGGTTAACAGAGAGCTGTGTTACGTGACATGTGCCAGGACTATGCAGCCATCAGCTTTTGCTCTAACATTAAACCCCTGGCTCTCTCTGCCTTACAAACTAGCAACTGGATAGTAAATCTAATTTGCAGTCCCCCCCCCAAAAAAAAAACAAAAAATAACAGACTTTTTTTAAATCATGCTTTATTTAATTAAAATATTTTTTCAGAATTAATTTATTTACAGAAATAATATTTAAAAGAAAGCAACACCTTGATGGACAGTGTTGCTTTTTTACATTCAGAAAACCCAAAACTGTGACAGTAAAATGGGCAAAAACCTTCTGTTCTGTTTCCTTACACATTGGTGATGTCAGGGGCTTCATCCGCTACAGAGCAGAATGTCTAACTCACGCCAAGTGGGTATTTGTTGGCTGTAACAATCCCTCGTCCCCCATGAAGTTAGCTTTGTTTCATCCTACAGTGAACCTGGATAACTGAGTCAGGTCCACTTCATGGCCTTTGCCTAGCTTGTATCTACAGTGAGTCACTGTTAATCACTCTCCCCACCCAAAACAGTTTTGTCTTGGTGACAATCACTCCCGTTGTCCCTGTTGTCTGTACATGGAGACCTACCAGCTCAGACCTAGTGTTCGATCACCATGTTGGCCTCCCACCTGAAACCTACTGCACTGTAGCACCATGGAGTCCCACCTCTGACCTACAGCATTAGATCAACATGGACTACCAACTCAAATCTGCAGCATCAGATTACCATGGAGTCACACCTCTGACCTACAGCATTAGATCACCATGGACTACCCACTCAAATCTGCAGCATCAGATTACCATGGTGTCCCACCTCTGACCTACAGCATTAGGTCACAATGGACTACCCACTCAAATCTACAAGATCAGATTATCATGGAGTCCTGCCTCTGACCTACAGTGTTAGATCAACATGGGTTACCCACTCAAATCTTCAAGATCAGACTACCATGGAGACCTCCCAACTCAAGACATACAACATTAGCTCACCATGGAGACATTCCAACCCACATCCATAGTATAAGAACATCATACAGTTACAACTTAGATGTACAGATTTAGATCACCATGGAGTCTCACCCAGACCTACTTGTTTGATCACCATGGAATTGCACTTTAGGCAAACAGACTTAGCTCACCATGAAGTCCCACCTCATATGTACAGATTTAAATCACCATGGAGTTCCACTTTGGACGTACTGTACAGATTTAGATCACCATGGATTCCCACCCCAAACCTACAGTGTTTGATCACCATGGATTCCCACTCTAGATGTACAGATTTAGATCACCATGGATTCCCACTCAGATGTACAGATTTAAATCACCATGGAGTCCCACCTCAGACGTACAGTGTTAGATCACCATAGAGTCCTACCTCAGGCCTACAGTGTTAGATCATCATACAATCCCACCTCAGACCTACAGCATTAGATCACCATGGTGTTCCACTTCAGACTTACAGTGCTAGATCACCATAGAGTCCCACCTCAGACCTACAGCATTAGATCACCATGGTGTTCCACCTCAGACCTACAGTGTTTAATCACCATGGAGTCCAACCTCAGACCTACAGCATTAGGTCACCATAGAGTCCCACCTCAGACCTACAGCATTAGATCACCATGGTGTTCCACTTCAAACCCACAGTGTTAGATCACCATGGTGTTCCACCTCAGACCTACAGTGTTTAATCACCATGGAGTCCAACCTCAGACCTACAGCATTAGGTCACCATAGAGTCCCACCTCAGACCTACAGCATTAGATCACCATGGTGTTCCACTTCAAACCCACAGTGTTAGATCACCATGGTGTTCCACCTCAGACCTACAGTGTTTAATCACCATGGAGTCCAACCTCAGACCTACAGCATTAGGTCACCATAGAGTCCCACCTCAGACCTACAGCATTAGATCACCATGGTGTTCCACTTCAAACCCACAGTGTTAGATCACCATGGTGTTCCACCTCAGACCTACAATATTAGATCACCATAGAGTTCTCACATCAGACCTACAGTGTTTGATCACCATGGTGTTCCACTTCAGACTCAAAGTGTTAGATCACCATGGATTCCCACCTTAGACCTACAGTGTTAGATCAACATGTAGTCCCACCTCAGGCCTACAGCCTTAGATCACCTTAGAGTCTCACCTCAGACCTACAGCATTAGATCACCATGGTGTTCCACTTCAAACCCACAGTGTTAGCTCTCCATGGAGTTCTCACCTCAGACCCACAGTGTTAGATCTCCATGGAGTCCAACCTCAGACCTACAGCATTAGGTCACCATGGAGTCCCACCTCAGACCTACAGCATTAAATCATCATGGAGTCCCACCTCAGGCCTACACAGTTAGATCACTAATGTAGGGATAGATGTCCTATTTCTGGTTCCCCTATGAATCCCTGAAGGTCCTTGTTGCTAAGACTGGTAATTTGCCTACATTTGCATATGTATTACCTAATTTCCATGTTGAGCACCTCAAACTGTTTTTTGGGGTTCTTTTTTTGGCTCTAGTGACTTGAAATGCAAATGTAAGCTAGTACGTAATTTGAATAAACTGATATGCAAATGAATGCAAATCACAGTGTTTTAAAATAAGAAACTTTTAGAACTGTTTAGGTTCTCACTAGAGCCAAGAAAGGTTAACTCCTCCACAGACTTAACTGTAATCCTTAACTGGCATCAATATCATCCTCAGTTTGTGGCACTGGAAACCCTAGGTGCCTCTCAGTGGCACCCCAAAATGATGCCCCTACAAAAACAGAGCACTGGCAAAGGGCTGTTATCCACTTACCAGGAAAAAAACATCTGCAGTGCCAGCCACTGGATCTACAGGATTGGGATTGTAATTATATCTGGAGGATTTGGGTGTGGGAGTGTTGGGGGGACTGGGACATTGAGCTCTGGTGTCGGGAGAATACCAGATCCCTAACAGCTACCAATAAACAAAGATTATAAAATATGGATTCATGCACAAATTATACGTGATCACAACAATCGGATGGAGGGAAGGAGGAGGAATCATTTACCAACCAAAGCAGATGGAGGAGGAGACCAAAATTTTCTGCAACATTATTACAGTGGAGAATCAAGTTGAGCGAAAAATAAGCATTAATATGAAGCGTATCTGACAGGAATTTAGTGGAACAAAATGAGGTAAAAGATTATTGGGGGTGACCTTAGCACTTTACTTCTAGGAGGAATGGGACTTTTTAAAGTACAGCAGGAGTGCTTTGTTGTGCTACCTGCTGGCTGTGGTCAAAGATCAGCAGTTCTGCAGGTATTATACAGTAAAGAAAAGTAAGTTTTCTAGGGACTCCGTTTCCATGCACTCAGCTTCGATATACTTCAACACATTTCACTGAAACTTTTTTTCTACTGATTGGAACTCAGTTTGTCTGACAAGAGTTTAAATAAAGTTATTTGTGTTTTCTGTCAGTCAGGCCTTCAGGCTGAGAGATCATCTCCCTGTTGTCAAGCTTGTTACTCCTTAATTTTTCCAAACACGAGTCAGTTTCTCTTATCCTTAGACAAATGTGGTCGCACAAAAGGTCTTTGTAGAACACTGTTCAGTTTTTCTTATAAATATATATTTTCTTTTTATTCCTGTGGGCTGTGCATCAGCCTGACTCTCATTCATGTTTTCTGCTCCCCTCTCGCTTTTTTGCACATGTTTCCTTGGTGGTTTCCTTGGCAACTAGATGTGGTAGTGAGCAGCGACGCTGTAGGAGTGGCTGTTGCCGGGATGTTGAGCTGTAGTAGTATGGTGTGCCAGCTAGAAATGAAATAGAAACACGTGGTCAGAAGGCACACTTCACAGTCCCACTTTGAAGATGTGGCCTGTGAGAACTGCAATAGCATTACAACTATCATTTAGGCCCCCCCAACCCACTGATGAGTACCATCATCACTGCAGACAGCTCCCTTAGCAACCACATCTTTCCTGTTTTTAGTAATCTGTTTACCCAGGACAGACCAGCTGACATGCAATGTCTCTTATATTTTTTTTTGTAGATTGTTTATCTCCTTTTCAGGCTGCCCCCTTCAGCCTGACTGCCCCCCCCAACCCCAACATCCCAGAATTACCGGGGCTTACCATATGCCCGGCCTGGGCGCGGACTCTGCTGGGGGTCAGGAGTCATCCTGTGGCTGAATCCATTTTTCCTTTTTCATCCTCCCCAGTTACCCTGGGGCCCCAGGAGTAGAGACGCGTGTGCGTGAAGGCGTGCATGCATACTACAGCTCGGTGGCTGGCCTCCACCCACTCTTCAGCCTGGCATCTGGCACTCCCTCTGGCCTGCGCTGCCCCCTGGTCTCACCACAGGGCAGTCAAGAGCAGAGGGATACCACCTTCCTTCCCTGGCGAGGAGAGCTGCCTCTCAGCGGCGCCATCCAGTTCTGCGCCCTCCCCCTTCTGCTGACCTCTGACGGTCTGTGCTCGTTCCCGAACACGGGTCGTCGATGTGACACGAGGTAAGGCGTCCAATGCCTTAGCCCTTGGCGCCACCCGGCCAGCAATGTATTTTATTTTTAATTAACAATTTATGCTCCCAGATTTACCCACTGCTGAACTCCCACAGGAACTCTCATGGTGCACCCGATCCCGCACCCCGCACACCAGCACTCATCTGCCTTCATGTTGCCTTGGTTTGCCCCTTAGACTGGGCCGGGGTGGGGGAATGTGCCCTTGTCTCGAGAGTCAGGACCAGTTTCTCTGTTTCTTCCATATCTCTTCTGCATGATATCAGCTGCTGGGATGCCATTTGGAGGCATGTACACAGAGCATACTGCCACATGGCATTGGCCAGTGTCTACCACCTACCCAAGATGCACCAAACTGCAGCTCCTGCTCTCGTCACCCAGGTGTGTTGCTACGTCAGCATCGTGCTGCCTCCCTCCTCCCTCCCTGTGGAAGAAGAGCGATCCATGAATTCTCAATCCTACTCCCTTTGGCTCACCCCAATAACCCAGATTCATTCCTGAAATCGGATCACGGTATCATGAGCTGTAGTCCTACTGCTGTGCAGACAGGCTGGCACTGAGATGCAATATCTCGTTTCCAGTGGGGTCCTGCTTTTGAACTCATTATGAGCTGGAGGAACAGAAGCATGGAGGGTTAAGTGACTTCATGGAGGCCACATAGTTATTGGCTGTTGTGGGATTTGAACCTGGGTATTAAAGCCTCTGCTCTGGCCATTATATAATTCTGCTCCAGGTGTTTCAGTTGGAGCTACTGACAGACCTGTATGGGTCAACTCTAGCCCCAGTTGGATACAACTGTTAAGTTTGATGACAGGGACACATACTGGACAGAACCTGCCTGCCCAGTCTGAAACAAGGTGGGGCCAATAAAACATATACCCAGGAGGTGGGAGGAGGGTTAGGGATGGAGCTGAACTGCCGCAGTTGCACACGTAAAAGCAAATGTACACCATACACGAGATAATGCACTCCATATACTAGAAAATGTACACCATATACCAGATAATAAACACCATATACCAGATAATATACACTATATACCAGATAATGTCCACCATAAACCCGATACTATACACCATGTATCAGATAATGTACACCACATACAAGATAATGACTACCATATACCAGATAATATACACCATATATCAGATGTTATGCAATGGGTCTTAAAATACTGCTTCCTGATTGGCTGGCTGGCTGGCACGGCTTTACAATGTGTAAATCCTGCCATCATCCCATGGGAAGAAGTGCCAGCCAACCACATCTGCCACCCCCACTGTGAAATCCTCGACCCCAAAACACAAACAGAAAAGCGCCAGGTTCAGTCACCCATAAATAGCAGTTAAACACAGTTTTCCTTATTTTCTCAGGAAAAAAACAAGGGCAGTATAATTACAATATCCACTCAAGGGTCGGTGTGATGCCAGATTTAGCCACTTCGGATGGAGTCCCCCACCAGCCAGCGGCCTCGCGGACCAAACCATACCAGGCATGGGTAAATCCTGGCATGACCCACATCCTCTCATGGTATATTGCTTAAATGTACACCATATACCAGATAAAATACACCATACAGCAGATAATGTACACCATATACCAGATAATATACCCCATATACCAGATAATGTACATCGTAAACCAGATAATGTATACCATATATCAGATAATGCACACCATATACCAGATAATGTACACTATATACCAGATAATGTACACCATATACCAGATAATACACCCCATATACCAGATAATGTACACCGTATACCAGATAATGTATACTGAATACCAAATAATGTCTACCATATACCAGATAATGAGCACCATATATCAGATAATGTACACCATATACCACATAATGTACACCATATACCAGATAATGCGCATCATGTACCAGATAATGTATACTGAATACCAGATAATGTACACCATATACCAGATAATGCACACCATATACCAGATAATGTACACCATATACCAGATAATGTATACTGAATACCAGATAATGCACACCATATACCAGATAATGTACACCATATACCAGATAATGTATACTGAATACCAGATAATGCACACCATATACCAGATAATGTACACCATATACCAGATAATGCACACCATATACCAGATAATGCGTATCATGTACCAGATAATGTATCCTGAATACCAGATAATGTACACCATATGCCAGATAATGCACACCATATACCAGATAATGTATACTGAATACCAGATAATGCACACCATATACCAGATAATGTACACCATATACCAGATAATGTACATCAGGTATCCAGTGATGATAGCGATTAAAATGAGCGACTGCAGAAAAAGCGACTCAATTTTAGCGTTTTTCATCATCGCTACCCTGCAGGAGTAGCGATAGTACAAATGAGAGAGTGACGGAGGGATGGATAGGAAGGTGGAGGAGGGATAGGAAGGAGGGTTTAGGTAGGGAGGCCTGCTGCAGCGAGCCAGCCCTGTGGTGTGTGGTGAGGGTGGCTGGCTATGGTGCAGCAGGTACTGCGTTCGAGTTGGACTGGGGAGAATATTTTACGCTGCTTGGCTGCCATTTTTCCCAGACGTGTTTGCCCCTCCTCAACATGCACCCCCTGGGTTGATAAGCTAAAAGCAGGGGGGTCCGAGAGCACAGCCCCCCTCCATAAAAACACTAAGTGTTCCCAGGAAGTGGGGTCACCAAAAAGGTGTCTCGCCGATATGCTTTTAGGTGATATACACACGCCATAATAGCGATCGCTGTTTCGATCACTATTATGACATAGATTCTAATGCACCATATACAGTGGACTCCACTTATAACAGACACTGTTATAACAGACAAATCGGTTATAGTAGACAAAATAGATTTCCCAACCCAACTATATCAACTCCAATGCATTTTCATCTGGTTATAATGGACAGAAACATTGCTTATATGGACACTTAGAAGCTGTTATAGGTGTTTGTAGTGCATTTGGGGCAGAGCTTGAGGAGATTTGGCAAATGTAGAATTTAGATAAAGGAACTACAGAGACTAAATTTCTTACAAAATAATTTTCTACAAGCTATATGAACTTTCATTAGATGATTGCACTAAAAGAAAGTGATTTTATTTTTAATAAACCCTTACTGTACAATTGCCTTTGTTCTTCCTGTCCTAGAACCCCAACATGCAGCCACTAGAGTTATCTTCTTCTTACTTTTTGCAATAAACGTCATAAAAAACGAATGTCCCCTGACAGTTAAATAACTCTAAACACACAAATTACAGAAACATATATGCTAGGCAGGATTTTTGATTAACCTATGAAGTCTTTATAATAGGGTTTTAATCACTCCGAGCCCCTGCTCACACAAACAGACACACCTAACACATAAGCTCCACCCCCTCTGGATATAATGGACAGTGGATAAACAGGCCCTTAAGACCCATTTATGGCACCGAGCCTGTTCTGTAAGATGCTATCTGTATTCTGAATTTTATGAGAGCCTGTACTTCATTGTTTTTTATTGCACCATTTTACCTCATTTTATCTTATTGTCAAGGCGCCTTGATTTCTAGAAAGGCGCATTATAAAAAAAGTATTATTATTATATAACAGACAAAAACTGTGTGCACAGATGCGTCAGGTATATCAGGCTTGCACTGTACCAGATAATGTATGCTGAATACGAGATAATGCACATCATATACCAGATCATGTATACTGAATACGAGATTATGTGACTCATATACCAGATAAGCAGAGCCCCCCACATGTGAGGTTAGGTGAGCACAGCCCCGATGAAAACAGAGCATCCCTGACACTGCATTGCCAACACTTGGCAATGCAGCTGTCGCTGTCGGGGATGTCTCCATAGCCGCTGTCGCTGCGGCATGGTAAAACCATTACCACTGTGCGAACCTCTGAACATGCTGCTGTGCCCATATACAAGAGAGGAGCCCCTCATTTGCATGGGTACAGTGTCATGTTTGGTTGGAGGGTGCCACTAGACACCAGTGAGATATGCTACATTCCCAGGACGGGTAATTGGGGGATGAGGGGTGCCACTAGATACCAGGGAAAAGTTTTAATGTACTGACTGGGTGATCAGTAGGTGAGGGGATGCCACTAGGCACCAGGGAGAGGTGTTCTATATACAGACTGGGTGATCGCGAGGGTGGGGGTGGTGCCACTACACACTAGGGATACGTGTTCTATATACAGACTGGGTGATTGAGGGGTAGTGGGTGCTACTAGACACCAGGAGGGTGTTACAGTATATGTATAGGCGATCAAGGGGTGGGGTGCAACTAGACACCAGGAGAGGTTTTAATGTATGGATTGGGTGATCAGGAGGTGGGGTGCCACTGAGATCAGGAAGAGGTATTCTATATACAGGCTGGGTGATCAGGGGTGGGGTGTGCCACTAGATACTGGGGAGAGGTGTTCTGTATATGGGCTGGGTGATGGGGGTGAGGTGCCACTAGGCACCAGAGCCTGCATCCTCACTGGCATGCAGGCAATCGAGAGTGGGCAGCTGTAGTACAGCCATCCTGGCATCGGAGGGTGAGCACGGGCTTAGTACCGGTTAAGCTGAGGTTTTCAGAGGCAGTAAATAGTGTTGCTTTGGGTGCAGTTTACCACTGCTAAACCTTTGAACATGCCGCTGCACCGTATGCAGGAGGGACCCCATCATTTGCACTGGTGCAATATTATATTAGTGACTGGGTGCTAATGGGTTTAGCGTCTGCTACAGGGGCCTCTGAATATAGACCTCCACCTCAAAAATGGGCACAAACCTAGATAGCATAGGCACAAACCCATTAGTGCCAGCACTAACTTTTAAATATATGGCTCCATATTCCATATAATGTACACCAGATACCAGATAATGTCCACCATATACCAGATAATGTCCACCAGATACCAGATAATGTCCACCAGATACCAGATAATGTCCACCATATACCAGATGATGCACACCAGATACCAGATGATGCACACCATATACCAGATGATGCACACCATATACTAGATAATATACACCTTATACCACATAATGCACACCATGCACCAGATAATGTACATCATATACTAGATAATGTACACCATATATCAAAAAATTCACACCATATACTAGATAATATACACCTTATACCACATAATGCACACCATGTACCAGATAATGTACACCATATACTAGATAATGTACACCATATACCAGACAATGTACACCATATACTAGATAATATACCAGATAAACACCATATACCAGATAATGTATACCATATACCAGATAATGTACACCATATACCAGATAATGCACACCATATACCAGATAATGTACACATATACGTAAGCATTAATCCATGGCGAAGGTGGCATCTAATGGGGAGTTAATGCATGGTTGGGGCCGTTAGGGCCTGAGGCTGCAGGCCAAGTGCCTACAATGACCAACCATGCATTAACTCCCCATTAGATGCCACCTTTGGAGTGGATTAATGCGCTTGTAACACGGTCTAGGAGGGTGTATATGTCCTACATATATTACTGGTGATACTACAGAAAACACAATGAGACTAATCAAGTTTTTCACTAAATTTTACTGTTACTTTTAGAATTTTGGATGGAGCTCTCTTAACATACATATGTTTTTTTTTTCATTTTTTTTGGGGTGCTACAATTATATGTTTCTTAACGATTGCAATATGTTTCACTGATATCTGAGTGACTGTTACTTGGATATTGTTGGTAGGGTCATCGCGATCTTGTTCGTTTTCTACTTCTCCGTCTGTGTCCCTATCTCATTTGCATATTCACATCCTGGTTTGCTTCATGCTGTTTTTATTCTTTCGCTACTCACAGTGTGTTTCACCGTGTCCTTCATTTCACTTCTCACATTTGTCTGGTCTGTGTGCTATCTTCTGTTTCTGTGTTTGGACTGCATAATTAAAGTTCACCGACCCATGGACCCTAAAATTAAATGCGTTTCTGGATATTGCCTGTGTGGTCACTCTTCCGGTCCATTGCCTCCTCTCTGTCTGACTACTTTTGGTCCTGTTTGCTGCATTCTGTGTCTCTCAGCTGGTGTCTGTTGGGTGCTTCCTAATATTTCTATTTGTGGGTTTGTGCTACGTATTTTCTCTGTAGCATTACTATTGTTTGCATTTTCTCCATCTCTACCTTTCCAACTCCTCTTTCTACTCTTACTAGTCCCTCTCTCACATTTGTCCCTCTCTGTCGTGTAGTGTACGTATGCTATTTGAAAATTTGTTCCCTCTGATTTGTTCTGCTGTCCTACTTACCACAGCGCTCGTTTTACTCCCGTGGCTCATTTATGTACTTCAGAAGCAACACGGCATTATCGACTCATAATGCTGTGTCGGTCCTCTACCACCTGACGCCGTTCATCCTATCGGCTTTCTTCCTTCGACTCCTACTGGTTTTGCCATGTTACAATAGATAATGTACACCATATACCAGATGATGTCCACCATATACTAGATATGCCCACCATATAACAGATAATATACCAGATAAACACCATATACCAGATAATGCACACCATATACTAGATAATGTCCACCATATACCAGATAATATACCAGATAAACACCATATACCAGATAATGTATACCAGATACCAGATGATGCACACCATATACTAGATAATGTCCACCATATACCAGATCATATACCAGATAAACACCATATACCAGATAATGCACACCATATACTAGATAATGTCCACCATATACCAGATAATATACCAGATAAACACCATATACTAGATAATGTATACCAGATACCAGATAATGCACACCATATACCAAATAATGTACACAATATACTAGACAATGTACACCATATACCAGATAATGTCCACCATATACTAGATAATGTCCACCATATACCAGATAATATACCAGATAAACACCATATACCAGATAATGCACACCATATACTAGACAATGTCCACCATATACCAGATAATATACCAGATAAACACCATATACCAGATAATGTATACCAGATACCAGATAATGCACACCATATACCAGATAATGTACACCAGATACCAGGTAATGTACACCATATACCAGATAATATACCAGATATACATCATATAATAATAATAATAATTATAACTTTATTTAAGTGCTATTCACATGTATCAAAGCGCTGTACAACACATAAAACTCTTAACATATTTAAAAAAATATATAAAACTAGTTAAAAACATTAATATAATATGTAGAATCAATTAATATCAAATCAAAAATCAGGAAAAGCACACAAATAAAGATGGGTTTTAGGAGCAATTTTAAAGCTCTCCACTGTTTGGCACTCTCGTATCCGATGAGGTAGACAATTCCACAGGGTGGGGGCGGCGTAAACAAAAGCCTGTGCTCTCCAGGTCTTCAAACGCACCCTGGGAATCTCTGGCAATCTCTCATCAGCTGAGCGGAGCGGTTGGAGGGGGCAGTAGGGACTCAGAAGCTCTTGCAAGTAACTCAGACCCAAACTGTGTAGGGCTCTGAAAGTCAGTAAACCAACCTTAAAGGTGATCCACCACTGAGCTGTCAGCCAGTCAGAGTGCGCAGCAGTGGAGAAATATGGCTGGATCGAGTTGGCCCAGACAATAACCTGGTAGCAGTATTCTGCCTCAGCTGCAAGCGGCGGATATCTACCCCAGAAAGCCCCAGGTACAGGGAGTTGCAGTAGTCAAGGCGCGAGGTCACAAAAGCGTGGACCAGGGTTGGAAGATCGCCAGACAGAATGAGGTGCTAAATCCGGGCAATGTTCCTCAGATGGTAAAATGAGGACTTGACCACAGCTGACACCTGTGAATGAAGTGTCAGCCCATCATCAAGTATCACCCCCAGATTCCACAACAGTTCAGAGGTCAACAGCTGAGAGCCCCCAAGCCAAAGCCCGGCAGGCTGCCTGGCAGTCGACCCCTCTATCTGGTGAATCGGTTCCACCACTAACACCTCTATCTTGTCAGAGTTTAGCTTTAACCAACAGGAATTCATCCAGTCTTGGATTTCGGCCAGACAGTTGGAAAAGACTGAGAGTACACTATCCTGGTCGGGCACAAAAGACAGGTACAGCTGAGTATCATCTGCATAACAGTGAAAACTCAGCCCATACTGTCTCACAATGTTTCCTAATGGTAGCATGTACACTGCAAACAACATGGGGGACAACACTGAACTCAACGGGACTCCACATGGCAGGGAGAATGAGTCAGAGGAAAAAGATCCCTGATATTACCCTCTGCGACTTGCCAGTGAGAAAAGAATGGAACCATCTGAGGACTGTACCAGACAGGCCACAGATGACCCGCAGGCAGTCAAGAAGCACCCCATGGTCCACAGTGTCAAAGGCTGACAAGAGATCCAGAAGGACCAAGATGGAGCGGCGCTTCTGGTCTCTAGCCATCAGGAGATCATTGAGTATCCGAACCAGAGCAGTCTCAGTACTATGTCTCTTACGAAATCCAGACTGGAGAGGATCGTAGATAGCATGGATAGCAAGATGGTTCTTCAACTGCTGTGCAACATCTTTCTCAATAACCTTCTCAATAAAGGGAAGGTTAGAGAGCTGTCTGTAGTTTGCAGGAGAATCTGTGTCAAAAGATGGTTTCTTGAGAAGGGGGGGTTACCACAGCCTCCTTCAGGGAGCTGGGAAACTCCCCCAACTCCAATGAACACCAGATTAGATCTGCTAGAACTGGGCCGAACATATCAACACACCCTATTAAAAGGTGAGCAGAGGCCCGGGTCTAAACTACAGCTAGTTGGCCTCATACCCCAGAGAAGTCGCATGATATCCATGATCTGTGGTCAGTCAAACTCACCCCAGCAAAGCAGAGGAGTCGTGACTCTGCTCCGACCACCAGCAACCCCCATAGAGAGTGACTGGCAAATCTCTGACCTGATGTCGGCAACCTTAGCAGCAAAGAAGCAAGCAAACTCGTCACACTCAATTTGCGAAAAGGCTTTCTGAACTTGTAGACAGGCTAGATTGCTCAGTCTGTCTACCATTTGGAACAGCTGAGCTGGTCGGTTCTGTTCTGCGGCAATCTCCCTAGACAGGAACTCTGCTTTCTTACAAGAAACAGTTGACTGATAGTCTCTATAATGGTCCATCAGTCTAAGCTTGTCAGCATCCAAGCCGGACCTACACCAAGCATGCTCTATCCTTTGACCCACTCGCTTCAGCTCCCTCAAGGTCCCGTCAAACCATGGGGACCAAGGGCAGAGAGTGAGTGGGAGAACATGGAAAGGAGCAAGGGTATCCAGAGCCCCCACCACTGCTCGATCAAAAGCCTGAAGTAGGTTCTCCATATCCACTTGCCTCGGTATTCCCAATGAGATATAACACTCCAAGAGCCTTCGGGGGTCAAGCCCCGTAACGGGCGGTATTGGACCATCTCCACAGGGTCAGGCCTATAAGGGGGAGCCAAAACATTTAACCTTATGATGTGGTGGTCAGATCAACCAACTGGTTCCACAACCAAGTTGGAGGTCTCTGACCTCAGGATAATGTACACCAGATACCACCTAATGCACACCATATACTAGGTAATGTCCACCATAAACCAGATAATATACCAGATATACATCGTATACCAGATAATGTACACCAAATAATGTACACCATATACCAGATAATGTACACCAGATACCAGATAATGCCCACCATATACCAGATAATGTACACCAGATACCAGATAATGTACACCAGATACCAGATAATGTCCACCATATACTAGATAATGTACACCATATACCAGATAATGTGCACCATATACTTGATAATGTCCACCATATATCAGATACTATACCAGATATACACTATATACCAGATAATCTACACCAGATACCAGATAATGTACACCATATACTAGATAATGTCCACCATATATCAGAAAATGCCCACCAGATACCAGAAAATGTCCACCATATACCAGATAATGTATCTCATATACCAGATACTGTCTACCATATACCAGATAATGTCCACCATATCTCAGATAATGTACGTCAGATACCAGATAATGTACACCAGATACCAGATAATGTCCACCATATAATGTACATCATATACCAGATAATGTCAACCATTTACCAGATAATGTACACCAGATACCAGATAATGTACGCCATATACTAGATAATGTACACCATATACCAGATAATGTGCACCATATACCAGATAATGTCCACCATATACCAGATAATGTACACCAGATACCAGATAATGTCCACCATATACCAGATAATGTACACCATATAATAGATAATGTACATGATATACCAGATAATGTCCACCAGATACCAGATAATGTCCACCATATATACCAGATAATCTACACCACATACCAGATAAAGTACACCATTTACCAAATAATATATCAGATATACACCATATACCAGATAATGTACCAGATATACACCATATACCAGATAATATACCAGAAATACACCATATACCAGATAATGTGCACCATGTGCTAGATAATATACCACATAATATACACCATATACCAGATAATGTACACTATATATGAGATAACGTATATCATATACCAGATAATGTACAACATATACTAGATAATATACACCATATACCACATAATGTACACCATATCAGATAATATACACCATATACCTGATAATATGCCAGATTAATCTTAATATACCAGAGAGGGTTGTGGATGCGTGGAACAGCCTTCCTGAGGAGGTTGTGGAGTCAAAAACAGTGGTGGAATTCAAGAATGCATGGTACAGACATAAGGCAATTATAGGGGGTGGAGGTTTGAAGAAGTAGGCTGTTGGTTAGCTAGGATCTGCAGTGTATCCATTAGGTAGGGAAATGGGCAGACTGGGTGGGCCAAGCGGTCCTTATCTGCCGTCAAATTCTATGTATGTTTCTATGTAGATAATGCACACCATATATCAGATAATGTCCGCTATATACCAGACATTATACTGAAAAAAATGTTCTTAGCCAATCAGAATGCAGAGTTACTGTCCAGATATTCTGTGATAACCAGACAGTAGACTGAATAATGGGACAGTGGCTCTGCATTCTGATTAGCTGTTGCATGTGTACTTAGCCAATCAGAGTGCAAGCCTAGGCCTCCCTCCCACTTCAACATGCAGCAGTCTACAGCACGCCTGTCAGAAACAGTTCCTGCTTTCTCACAGACGCAACAGATTTCAGCAGTTTTTAATTCTTTTTCATATTTTTTTCAGTATAGTAACAATAATACTGTACCAACAGTAGCCTGGGTTTCCTCGATAATAACTGGACCAGAAGGGTTCATAAACACCTCGGCCTTCAATCTTGGTGTTTATTATCCCTGGTCGGGTTATTATCTCGTAAACCCAGACCACTATGGTGTTATCATTATGATGTACACCATATACCAGATCATGTACACTATGTAAGGAAGAAGATATGATGAGGTGTGGTTTGTGGCTTGATAAGAACACGCCCCACATGAGTGATGAGGCACGAGGTGCTTGCGCCGAGTGCCTTTAGCATCTGGGAAGTGCTCTTACCAGCCCATAAACCACACCTCGGAGAGTCTTTTTCCGCTTATAAAACAGGTTCTCCAAGTAACTATTTAAGAAAAATAAAAAAACATTAAACATGCCCCAAAAAAAAGAAAAAAAGTGAGGTTTTAATACATGAGCTAGTAAAAATAGGTCCCTGTTAAGGTTATCTGTAGTGTGTGATGGTCGGAACATAGGGCCCCACTCACAGTCACACACACACACTGCTCAGGTTGTCCTTCCTCTCCACACTCTGTATTAAATTAGACCCCCACTGGCACATTCCAATTTTCATAAAGGGTGTGTTTGATACTGAGAAATGCTTAGAGCGTCTGCTTCATTCAGAGCAGTGTGTCCTTGCCAGCCACCATAGTTAGTGCTTCTGTAATTGCTGTTTGTAATATATGGTCACTCACTCTGCATAATATGAAAACTTGAAAGTTTTAGCTAAATGTTTTGTTTTAAAACTGGCATATAAAAGAGCCAGTGGAGGAAGGGGTCTGGGCTTTTATTTGAAAGCCATGTCCTGGCAGCACGACATCACTCAGCTTTGTTGCAGTCTCCTTAGTTCACCCTGCAGCACAGGTCAGAGTTTCATTTTGAAATGTTTTGCCCTGAAGTGATTTTCATCACCTAATGCTGTGTAGTTGCTTGTGTGTGTTGGGGGGACTGTTCTCAGCTCGGCCAGGCAGGTCCATGTACTTTTAAATGGGGCATTGGCACAGTGAGGCACAGTAATTTCTGTTGTAAAGCATCCTGATTGGCTGATGAGGTACCGGTTGGCACAATATACACTGATAAGGACACAGCCAAAGGTACCTCTCAGCCAATCAGGAGGCAGAAAGCACCTGACCCATTTTATAAATACCAGGTAATGCACACCATATACCGGATAATATACACCATATACCTGATAATATACAGCATGTATGGATAATACACACTGTCACAAACTCGCTCAGCCAGTCAGCCCTCTACTCCCAAAGTGCCAACCTCTGAGCATATGATTTGTGTACCGTGAACAGACAAGGTACCCTCTTGTCTGTTTTGTGGGTTCAAGTCACCTTAGTCTCAAGCTCCGGAAGGATTCAAACTGATAACCTCTTGCTAGCATACCCAGTTATCAGGCTCAGATAATTCTGTCTTCAGGGGGCCAGATATCTTTGCCTATGGCTCCCAACCAGGTCTTTCAAATGAACCCTTAGAACTCTATGCAAGACTTTAGAGAACTCTATCCATTTCCCAGTTTGGTATACAATAAGCCCATACACAGTGTACTTATAACCTTCAAAAGCGCCACTTAAATAAAAAGAAATGTCAAGGCACTCTATACAGTTCTGTTGTAAAAATATCTCTTTACTTTAAAAATTTCAAAAAAGAACAATAATTACAGAACAAAATATATATCCCAACACATACAGCCTTAAAACAAATAAGTAAAAGTGCAGTTCCTACAATTTATAACTTCAGACTAATCTTGTCTAAGGTCCTTACTTCAGTTCTTTGATGGCCTCTCTTCTCTGAGTCAGCAATATTGTCTTATGTGTCTCTAAGGCTTGCTCAGTTGGATTAAAGAGTTCTGAGCCGGCCTCCTCTCTGAGATCATTAAACTCTACCTTGGTGTATTAAAAGCTATATGTTACCACACAGGATGTCCCAACAAGATTTAAAAAATAAGTGACATACTCAATTTTCTCTCCTCAGGGTAACTGGTCAGAACTGGTTTTTGTTCTGCCACACACACACACACACACACACACACACACACACACACACACACACACATATATACATATAAACAGGTTCTGTGATGTCCTCCCAAGACTTCCTGGGAAATGTATATTTGACCTTCCAAAGTCGTCTGGATCCTGCCTGGCCCAGACATCAAACCTCTTCAATGTCCATTCTGGCCTCTCTCCGACACCCCTCCCCACAAGTCCTTCCTGGCAACTATGCAAGTCAAAGGATCTCCCTGAGGGCATTATGAATGGCTAATCTTATTTCCTGGGATGAAAGCAAATTGACAAGGTAATTGCACCCAAGATATCTGCAGTTTAAAATACCTCCTGTCCTTTGAACTTATTCCTGGGGGGTTTTGATGTGTCAGGTCCAGTAAGACAGTAGTTTCCTCAAACTGACCTTTCCATCATATATTTTATATGTAATAAAAAAAATTAATACAGCACTCAGCGCACTCAGAGCTGGCCTCTATACACACACCATATACTAAAGGAATAATGCCTGTCAGGGTGGATTTTATGCTGGGATAACATCCCACCTTGGGTGGTTGGCCCCGAGGCCTCCAGTCGAGGGCATCCAACACCCAAGAAGAGATGTTATTCCAGCATAACACCCATCCTGGAGGGCATTATTCATATTATACAATGGCTTATTATTTTATACAGAATAGATAATAATAATTTTAAAGAATGCTTTGTTAGTGTGCAAAATATTTTTGTTTCTAAGAGAAGATGCAAATGATGATAGAGCAACAGTGCTAATGCAAACGATGCTAGAGCAATGATGCTAGAGAAAACTATGCTACAGCAAACAATGCTAGAGCAAACAAATGAGGCTAACATCAACAGGATGTAGTGCCAAGATAACATCCCTGCTGTGATGGCTAACTGACCAATCAGAAGCCAAGATTCTTTCTTTCCATTGTATAATGGATAATATAGACCATATTGGTTTAGGGCACTGAGCTGCAAACCTAGAGACATGGGTTTAAATCCCACAGCCCCCACGTGCATACTGTTTGACCCCGAGCAAATCACTTAATTTCCTTGTGCTCCCAGGTCATACCTGGAAACAAGCTTCAGCTTAGTGTGCCTTTCCTGGTTAAACAATTTCCCTTTCCTTTCACCCACTGCACAACATATACCAGATAATACACACCACAGCTCATCTGCCAGGTAATATGTACATATAATAGATAATGTACAGCATGCTGAATAACAGATAATATACACCATATACCAGATAATATTCACCATATACTAGACAATGTAGAACACACTGTATACTGGATAATATACACGATATTCCACATAATGCACACAATATACCAGACACTATACACCATATACCACATACCAGATAATGTATACCATATACCAGATAATTGACACAATGCACCAGATCATATATACCATATATCATATACTGTACACCATATTCCTGATAATATACACGATACACCAGATAATGCACACCATATACCAGATAAGATACACTATATACTAGATAATGTACACCATATACCAGATAATATACACCTTATACAACATAATGCACACCATATACAAGATAATATACACCATATACCAGATAATGTCCACCGTATATCAGATAATGTACACTATATACCAAATAAATAATATACACTATATACTAGATAATGTACACCATATACCAGATAACTTACACCATATACCAAATAAATAATATATACATATATATCAGATAATGTACACCATATACCAAATAAATAATATACACCATATACCAGATAATGCATACCATATACCAGATAATGTACACCAGATACCAGATAATGTACACCATATACCAAATAAATAATATATACCATATAATGTACCGTATACCATATAATAGATAATGTACACCATATACCAAATAAATAATATACACCATATACCAGATAATGTACACCATATACCAGATAATGTCCACCATATACCAGATGAGATAATGTACACCAAATAAATAATATACACCATATACCAGATAATGTACACTATATACCAAATAAATAATATACACATATACCAGATAATGCACCTATATACCAAATAAATAATATATACCATATACCAGATAATGTACACCATATACCAAATAAATAATATACACTATATACAAGATAATGTACAACTATATACCAAATAAATAATATACAACTATATACCAGATAATGCATACCATATACCAGATAATGTACACCATATACCAAATAAATAATATACACTATATACCAGATAATATACACCATATACCAGATAATGTACACCATATACCAAATAAATAATATACACCATATACCAGATAATGTACATATATACCAAATAAATAATATACACCATATACCAGATAATGTACACTATATACCAAATAAATAATATACACCATATACCTAGATAATGTACACATATACCAAATAAATAATATACACATATATACTAGATAATGTACACCTATATACCAAATAAATAATATACACAATATACCAGATAATGTATACCATATACCAGATAATGTACAACTATATAATAAATAAATAATATACACTATATACTAGATAATGTACACTATATACCAGATAATGTACACCATATACCAAATAAATAATATACACCATATACCAGATAATGTATACCATATACCAGATAATGTACAACTATATACCAAATAAATAATATACACCATATAATAGATAATGTACAATTATATACCAAATAAATAATATACACTATATACTAGATAATGTACACTATATACCAAATAAATAATATACACTATATACCAGATAATGTATACCATATACCAGATAATGTACACTATATACCAAATAAATAATATACACTATATACTAGATAATGTACACCATATACCAAATAATGTACACTATATACCAAATAAATATACACCATATACCAGATAATGTACACCTATATACCAAATAAATAATATACACCATATACCAGATAATGTCCACCATATACCAGATAATGTACAATATATACCAAATAAATAATATACACCATATACCAGATAATGTACTGTACACCATATACCAGATAATGTACACCATATACCAGATAATGTACACCATATATCAAATAAATAATATACACCATATACTAGATAATGCTACCATATACCAAATAAATAATATACACCATATACCAGATAATGTACAGCATATAGCAGATAATGTCCACCATATACCAGATAATGCATACCATATACCAGATAATGTTCACATATACCAGATAAATAATATGAGAGAATCAGCACCCATACAACAACAAGGAACAACACCAGCGCTGTTTTAGTAAAAAACACTATTCTATGTAAATGCAGATGTGCAAAAGTATATAAAAAGTGACTTAGTGAAAAGAACTAACGTTTCACCTGGTGCACTGCCAGGCTTCATCACTCAGATTTGTTAATGTGCTCACTGTCTTGTTACTGTGTTATAGGAATTTAGATGAGATGGTAGATCATTTTGTCTGGTATTTACAAGTAGCACATGCATGTTTAATGTAATTTAGGTAATAATACTGTCTACTTGCTTAATTTTTCTTGCGAAATACCTTAATTGTATTCGTGTTTTGCTGTCATCAATCAAAACAATAAGATGTTTTTGTATATATATATATATATATATTTTATAGCTTTTTCCCTGCATTCCCCTTTGGCTCGGCACATGGCTGTACGTGTGGTGGAGCATGCACACACACTGGAAGCCAGCTCAGCCCCTTCCGCCCACACTGCTGCCCCCACCCACCTATGTTACCCCACTGGATCTCACCCAATGGGGACAGAACTACAAGAGGGGCACCAACCCACCCCACCACCCCAGGAGAGGAGAGCAGCCTGACAGCTCACTCAGTCCTGCTCCTCTGCCCCTCCTTCATGCCCTTGCGCTGGCCGAGGTCGTTCCTGAACCCGGGTCACCTGCGCAGCATGAGGTAAGGCGTCCAGCGCCTCAACCCTCAGCACCACTGGGCCAGCACAATAAAATGTTTTAATGGAAAAAATAACATCCTCACAGATGATCATTTCCTGGTCTTAAATGCCTATAGCTTTCTTTCTTTCTTTCTTTCTTTCATCTTTCTTTCACTCTTCCTCTCTCACTCTCCCTTTTACTTTCTCTTTCTCCCTGTTTTTTTCTCTTTCTCTCTCTTTCACACTATCGCTCTTTCTTTTCCCTTCCTCTCTCTCTAAACCTCTCTTTCTCCCTCCTTCTCTCAGTCTTTCTCTGCTCCTGTCCCCTCCCTTCCTCATAGCAGTGTTTTGCCTGGATTTTAAGCTCTAATGTTCTTCCTCAGCTCAGAAGCAATCCCGCTCTATCTTTCTCCCGCTCTCTCTTTTTTCTGTCTCGGCTTTTATTTTACTTTGGAATTACACTTACGCAACACTTGCTTTTGTATCATCCAGAAAACTCTCTGTGAGTGTTCTTCTAATATAAACAACAGGTTTGGAAACTTCTACCCTCCGCTACGCTTACCTGACCAAAAACAAACCCATTACTGTAGGACCGTATGGGGTGGGGGATCGAGGGCAGGAATGCAACAGTTTTGAAGGACAGAATCAACAATTGTTCTTTAATTTACCACCAAGTCTGAGTTGCAGAAACCTCAAGTTAATATTTAACATTTCTCAGGCTACATATTACAGTCTTCTTGTGTCTGAGCCTTTTGTTTTAGAAACAGAGGTCAGAAAATTCACCTTTCTCTTGGTGAATTACCTTCCTCCCCATCTCCAGCCCGCCCAACCCCACCCTCGCTATTGGTGTATCTGAGACCTGGAGAGACACGTGCCTCTGTGGTTTTGATTCATGCTACGAGTGCCAGCAACAGACTAACACTACCCAGTTCTGGATTAAGAGTGTTTTCAGGTTTGCTCATTGGCTCAACTGGGCCAGTTTTGTTTTAATTCTGAGTGACAGTCTGGCTCATGGCTTCCAGAACAAGCTTCTCATTTCAACCTGTCTAGTCTCAAACTACCAGCAGGGGCTGTGTGCCTCAGAGGCGGAGAACTCTGAGACAGTGACTCTGTATCTGAATGGGGGTCATGGTAAGAAGGATGGGCTTTATCTTGGGTCCCCAGAGGCTCCCACATCAGTTTGTCATTCCCGCGTAACTCCTGTAGTTACATGTACAGTGTATGATAATATTTCCTGTGGAACCCAAATAGCTCTATTTTCCTGTCTAAGTACTACGAGCCGATGGTGACCACACCCCAGAAGGTTGCTCCATTTGCTGTTAAATACAGGAATCACTGTAAAAGTGTGAGCCCTGACCACTAGGAGAGTATGGCACAGTGGTTTAAGGCTCTGAGCTGCAAATCTGGAGTCCTGGGTTTGAATCTCATGGCCCCCACTTGCATACTGTGTGACCCTGAGCAAGTCACTTAACTTTCTTGTGCTCCCGGATTGCACCTTGGATACAGCTTCAGCTTAGTGTGCCTCTCCTAGTTAAACAATTTCCCTTTCCCCACTAGTTCCTTCTTTCCACCCTGTCTAGCACAGGTGCCCTACTCCAACCCTGAGTGTGATGGCAAATTAGAATACATCCTCATGCACACTGTCAAAGTAGTATGGAAGCGACCACTGTTGGGTGATCTAACTTTGGTAAGCAGCTCACATACACTGCCTCTATGGGTGGCCTCTTCAGGAATTGAACCCAGGTCTTCCACTTGCAAGTACACATGATGCCAGTCCTCTTTTGATCATATAAGCATAGAAACATGGAATTTGTTAGCATGCAAAGACCATTTGGCCTACCCTGTTTGCCCAGGTGTTCCCTGCCTAGTCTGTCTCTGCAGACCCTAACCGGTCTCCCTCCCCCTCTCCCTCCCCCTTGCCCATTTTCCAATACATCCCATGTCTATCCGATGCATGCTTGAAGCCCTCAACTGTTTTTGCCTCCACTTCCTCTGCTGCCAGTCTGCTACAGGTGTCTACCACCCTGTCAGTGAGGAACAGTTTTTTATTTTTTTTTTGTTGTTTAACCAGGTATAGCACACTAAGCTGAAAGCTTTTTACAGGAGCGACCTGGGAGCACAAGAGGTTAAGTGACTTGCTCAGGGTCACACAGTATGCAAGCGAAGCTGTGGGATTCAAACCCAGGTCAGGGTCTGCTGGATGTCACCAATTTGCAGCTCAGAGCCTTAGACCACTGCGCTTATACTGCCTCCCATCTCTCATCCTCACATCCTCACATCTCTCTAAATCTCCCCTACAGGTTCATCACATGCCCCTTAGTCCTGGCGCTCTCTCATTTCAAAGAGTCTCCTCTCCTGTCCTGCACCCTGTTCATCCCGTGAGATTATTTGTAGGCCTCTGTCATGTCCCCTACAAGTATCATGATCATTTTGGAAGGGCCCCATAGATCAGGAGAACACCATCCCTGTTCACAACTGCACCTCACATCTGCATCGGAAGAGGTTGTAGGGGGAAGATTACTGCCTACATCTGCTGGGATATGTGGGAGCTGATTTCCACCTGCAACTACTGGGGAAATGAATGGAAAACTGATGATTGCCTTTAGTGGGGAAGAAGGCACAGATTCTTGCCTGCATCTGGATAGAGAGGCAGATTCCAGACTGCATTTATGAAGATGGAGGGGCAGATTCTCATCTCCACCTGTGGGACAGAGGGGCAGATACCTGCTTGCATCTGCTAGGGATGGAGGGGCAGATTTCCACCAATATCTTGAGGGGACAGAGGGAGCAGAATCCTGTCTGCATCTGGTGGGATGTGGAGGGTGGCAGACTGTCTACTGCATGTGGTGAGAACAGAGGGGTAGATTCCAGACTGTCTCTTGCTGGTATGGAAGGACAGATTCCCACCTGCATTTGGTGGGGACAGAGGGCAGATTCCTGCCTGTGTCTGTGGGCTTGGAGGTGCAGGTTCCTGTTGTATCTTGTTGGAACAGAATCATGACTATATCTAGTGGAGATGGAGGGGTTAACTCCTTCCGCATCTGGTGGGATGTGGGAGTAGCAGACTCATACTGCATCTGGTGGGATGTCGAGCGGACCTGCTATGACTGTATCTGGTAGGAATGGATGTTTTAGATCCCCACTTGCATCAGGTGGGAGGAAAGGCAGATTCTCTCCTGCAACGGGGGGGGGGGGAGACAGAGTGGGAGACTCCCACCTGCATCTAGTGGGGATGGAGGGGGCAGACTCCCACCTCATCTGGTGGGGGCAGACACCTGTCTACATCTGGTAGGTATGTGCTATCAATCCAGCAGGGGTTGAAGAGTTTGCTAGTTTTTGGAAGGAAACAAACCTGAGCAGACTTACCTAGCAACCCTGAGTTGGAGAACCTCCAGGCCTCGCTGTAAGTGGAGTAGGGGTATGACTGTAGGTATTCCCAGATAATCACTTCCTATGAAGAAACAAAAATATTAGTATTCAGTAGCTGAGCTACAACCAAGAGGGCGGGCGGAGACTGTTTTTAAACATGGCTAACCCTAATGCAGCAAGATCTGGAAAAATCTGGTGCTTTTCCAACTCTGTCTGACCAGCCCTTCCTATTTTGTTACACTAACGAAATCCTCAACAAAGAGGCACTGGCTGTATAGTCTAAATGTCCTCTCCAGCTCACAGCCCCATCGTCTGATTTACGTTTGCTACCTTCTATTTCCTGCATTACACATTTGAGCAGGCTCTGGACCATTGGACCAGCTGCTGCCAGGGAGGGGGAATGCTGGGCAATGACCGTTGGAAGTCCCCTTGTTCATCCATTGTTTTTCTGTTGATTGTGTGTTGCCTTTATTGAAATACAGGGGGGGGAAATAGCTTCCATGTAATCGATTCAACTTGGACTCCTCACTGCCATATCAAAAGATCTGGGGAGGACATTTTGTACTGTATTTTCTTTCTTGCTTTGTGTTTTCTGTTTTATTTTCTTCTTTTAGATGTATGTTGAGTCATGTCAGACTGTTAAATTGTTATTTTCATGTTTTGTTTTTTTTTTTGTCTACAACAGGAACATATATAAAAAAGTAAAACATGTTGTATTGTTGTTTTCATGGATTTTTGTCTGGAACAGGAATGTATATTAAAAAGTAAAAAAAAAATAAAAATCGTGAAGGTAAATCAGTTTCCCAGCAGGTTGCGGTCATTTAACGCCTTCCATCAGATGCTGCCTTTAAGAGTAATTAGTGACTTTAGGGTCATTATATAACGCTTTGCCAATAGAGTCATTAGCTAGCTCTTTAGGGGTTGTTAGGTAGTGCTGTTAGGGCCACAACTATCCATAATGTCAAACACTGTGCTCTCACGTCACTCCTGCCTGCCTCTGTAATGCCGAGAATGGTACGTTCCTTCTTTGACTGTTTATTTGCTGCTGTTTGCTATGGATTTCCAGTGACTATGCTGTGTTGCTACATGTTCCATTTTGCACTTTATATTTAATTTGCTGCTCTCTTTTGTCTATAAATTAGTATTTCGTTTTTGATTACCAGGTGAGTGTGCTAGGCAAGCATGCCTATTTTCAGGCGCGACCTGGGAGGTTCCATGCAAAGGTAAAATGACAGAGAATGATACAAGGAAATGAAAATTTGGGTAACAGATATGGGCAAGAACAAGTCCGGCTGCATTAACTAAAACAGTAGGAAATAGTGTGTCATGCATTCACCATAAACACATGGGAACCAGTGCAAAAGCAACAGCATATCCACAGGGACATGGAGAGTTCATGTTGAAACAGTACCCATGGTCATATAATGCATTTATGTAAGATAACATGTTTATACGCATAACAATACAAGCGCAGTGTTATGACGTTATCCCAGTCTCCTTCCCCAGGACCCATCAGTAAATGAGATTCAATATGTACCTCTGTATGTTTCTCCTGGATTAAACAACTTAAGAAATAGATAGATAGATAGATAGATAGATAGATAGATAGATAGATAGATAGATAGATAGATACTGTCGATAGATAGATAGATAGATAGATAGATAGATAGATAGATAGATAGATAGATAGATAGATAGATAGATAGATAGACCAATCAATCAACCAATAGAACAAGGGCACATAAATATAGAAAATTAATGAATAATAAGTTGAATTATGTCTGAATATTACATATTAAAAAGTTTTTCTGGATACTGGGAAATCACATTAAAGTCAGAAAAGGGGGAGGTGTGTCACATCTCAGACCTTTTGTCATTGGGCCCCTCTCTCCTGTATCTTGCATCACAGCCAGTGTCAGTGATGAAGAACTAAATAAAACAACGTTCTCTTTAAAGGCTAGTTCTATTGTTGACTGGCCAAGCTGATCAAGGCTACAGTGCATTCTGCCACCATGGCGGCTCTAACAGACCAGATATTTCATTTCCAGCAAAGCCGTTGTCGTGGGGTTGATGTTTTACTTCTCTATTAATCAGCTTTATTTTAACCATTTGATCAGGCTGTTATAAGACTGTCTCATTTCATGCTTCAGAGGACAGCAGTGTGTGTGTGCAGGGGGAATGTGCATCTTCTACACTGCATTAATCTTGTTGCCCCGGAAACATGTCAACAAGCCCATCCAGTGTGTACCCATGTGTGTTTGTGTGTGTCTGCGTGGGGGTGGGGAAACATGTTTCATCTTGTCAGGATGACTCTGAACAGGAGAAAAATATATTTTCCTTTTAGCATTTATTTCGCAGAACAATTAAGTGCTGAACTCTAGGAGGGTAGATTGAAAATGATTAAACTGATCATTGAAATCGAGCCTCCTGATTGATTGGAATACCACATGATACCCACACGGGTTGCACGCATGCCCTGCCATTGTCTGAATCAGCAAGGCATTAATGAGTTTATTTGTTTTATTTTTAACTTTAAAAATGTTTTCTTATTGACTTATGATACAATAATTTTAACAACAATATGGCAATTGGGTGGGGTTCAACGTTCAGTAATCTCATCCCAACAGCAAAGTTCCTACGCCCATGCCAAGCTCTTACCTGGCACAACAAAGGAAGGGTCACATGCTCCAGCAGAGGGAGGGAGGGAGAGACAAGGAACAGGCAGTAGGCAGCCTATTCTACACCAAGAGGAGACTTTGGGCTGGGCTTTCAGAACTCAAGATGCAGGAGCAAGTCCCTATTTCAGACAAAGCCTGCGTCATGGCGAATGCACTGAACGACTTGCATCCTATTTTCAAATGCTTAGACTGATTTGCAACATTTTCCTCACTTCATGGCACAAAATGACACACACATCATTATTTTGATGTTTGGGTCATAATTGGAAACATGACCTGTGCCATTTAAACATGAAGCTAGACTATATTTTCTGTGGCCTAACAGTAATGCTTCCAAGTAACGCATCTGCATGACAGTCATATCACAAGTATTTGATGCTCTCTCTCTTTACCGCTAAATCCCAACTGCCACTAAAAAGCATCTGGTTACAGACATACAAATGAACATATGAAATTGCCAGCAGATACAGGCCATAATGGTCTAGCGAGTCTGCTGTCAAAACATTCTGTTTTTTTTGTGTTTTTTTTAGTGTAACTTTTTCTCCCTGGTCCCCACCAGTTGGCATGCCTTCTCAGCCATCCTCCTAGCCCCACACCCGAGATCAGGCCACTGTCCCCGACATCCCCCATGGTTTCCCCTCCGTGGCAGGGTGGTGAGAAGCCCCCAACTCTACTCACCTTGAATAGGATCCAGATTGTCGGGGGAGTGCCATTTGAGTCAGGGCCTTCGGAGGGTGCCTGTTCATCCGTAGCGACCTGGGACCTTTTTCCTGTTTCTCCTGTGAGAGTGGGGCTTGCAATGATACCAGTGGAGGGGGGCATGCACGCATCTGCATGAGCTCTTTCTGGTGCCTGCCCCACTCAGTTCCTTCTTGCAGTATCGGTGCTCTGCCACCCAGCCACCGCCAGGGGTCAGAAGCACACCGACCACTGAAATCCCCCCTCCCCGGAGAGGGACAGCAGTCCCTTGGATGCTCAATCCCTCTCCACCCCTGTCAACCACTGGCAGCCCGTGCTTGTTCCCAAACATGGGTCATTGGTGTAGTATGAGGTAAGGTGACCAGGTGACCTCAGCCCTCAGTGCCACCGGGCTGGCAAAACATTCTGTTTTGAACAAAACTTGTGGGACTCTGCGGATGCAGGAGGGTCTCAATAGACTAACTGACTAGTGTAACTCCCCCTTGCATTTGGAGGCAGTGAACCTGATTCCCACCACTACTAGGTATGATCAGATATTTACTTTTTACCAGGTAAGTACACTGGGCGAAACCTGTTTTCTGGAATGACCCAGAGCCTCACAAAGAGGCTAATATCCAACATGGCTGCAGACTGGGGACTTGAGCAAGTATGCACCGACACTACAGACCTTCTTAATTATTTACGTCTGCACTGGGGTACCAGGTCACTATAGCGTGGACAAAACTGTGCAAGGAATAACATGCTGTAGGAAGCGCAAATGACTCTATAGTGACAGGAGTTGTTTCAGCGTGTGGGAAGAACCACCACCCCTGTCGCTGTAGACTGCTATGACAGAACATTAAGGATGCTGCCAGGGCATTTCCTGGCTGAGCTGCTCCTATGGTGGAGTGGTTAGAGCACCTGTCTCCGGCAGTGTCAGGGACTTGGGCTGTGGTTTGGTTCTCCCCAGGTCCCACTGTGATGCAGCTTAATAAAAATTAAAAAAATGTCCCGCTCGGAAGTTTCCTCTTTTCCAGAAGTCCCCAACTCCCCAGTGTTGATTATAATAAGTCCGGGGTGTGTGGGGGTAAAGAGTTGCTGTTGTTTGAATGGCATGCGCTCTTGTTGTTTCAGTCAGGATTTTGTCCGCACGCTGTTGTGTCTGTGCCCTTCTGTGTTTACGCAGTTTTATCCATGACATCATGACACTGTGCCCTCTACTGGTATGTTCTGTAACACCTGAACTGCAATATGTACATGATCTATAATTGTCCTATGTATATATCATGTTATATACTGTATATACTGTATATAATACATTTGTAAACGCTGTAACCAATGTCCTATGTCATTGTTTGTACATGTTGCTGTATGTATGTTATTCTCCGTATAACTTAACCATGGTTGCCTATGAAAACAGGAATTTTTTGTCCATAGGCTCTTGTTTTAATAAATGAAATGAAATATGCATTTTGATATGTTTGAAACATGTTCTAGAGTAGTAGAATAATGTATACGAGACATGACTTCAGTTCTGTTGCAATATTTTTGTACCAAGGACCCCACTGAAAATGGGCAGTGCTATTCATACCATGAATGCACTACATTATGACTACTGGTCCAACAGGACCAGATGTCCCTCCTGCACATTTAGTACCTGGACAGTTGTGTTGGCAGAGGTTACACGGTCAGTCTTGTGCGGAAAGGGGAAAAAAGAGCATTCTCCATCCGCAGTACTGTCCCACTGAACCCTGATGTCTGTCAGCAATGCTTTACTGAACTATTGCCACTGGATCTTTAAATGTTCGAGCACAACAGCAGAACACCTGTAACTGGAGCCAGGTCCAGCACCAGCAAGGCCCTGAGGTTAGGAGGAGTGCTAAGCAATCCACAAAGCTCTGTAGGACAGCTAGTGCAGTTTTAGGGCCCAATTCTCAAAGTCCTGAGCTTGACACAAGGTGCCTGCGACAAACATGAATTTCGCAAGTGGCACCTTACGTCAAAGTTTGCCCCCGGAGCTCTTCTCAAAAGCAGCCTGTGGCAACCACAGGCTGCCTGCCCCAAACAGGGTTTGCGCTGCTCGTGGGCCCATAAATGGACTGTGACATGGCACAAGTGGGCATGAGGCTGACGCAAGCTGCCATATCCCTTACATCGGTATTCTCAGACCTGTCCCTGAGGGAGAATTTCCAAGTGCCCTTAGACCAGCTAGGGCTCGTCTAAGGGCACTTAGAAACAGCTCCCTGTTTATACCATTAAGGTATTTGAAGGTCTCGATCATGTCCCCCCTCTCCCTCCTCTGTTCCAGGGAGTACATGTTCAGATCACTCAATCTTTCTTCACAGGATAGGTGGCTTAACCCTTTTACCATTTTTGTCGCTCTCCTCTGAACCCGCTCTAGCCTCCCCACATCCTTCCTGAGGTATGACCTCCAGAACTGGACTCCGTAGTCCAAGTGCAGTCTAACTAGATGGGTGTACAAGGGTATTATGACCTCCCTATTCCTACTGGTGATCCCCCTTCTGATGCTTCCCAGCATTCCACTCCCCCTGGCCACTGCCCTCCCACAGTGCCTTTCCACCTTCAGGTCCCCGGATATAATGATGCCTAGGTCCCTTTCTTGTTCTGTCTCTTCCAGATCATATGTGGCAGTGTACCATGTTCCCCTCCCCTGCAAATCATCATGCCTCCATCCGAGATCAGCAGGTGCCGATATCCATGATGCATAATGAGTACATGCCCCATCCTGAATCCCGATAGTGCTGGACATGTTAAATATATACAGGTCTCCTCCCCAAGCCCGATGTTGCCAGAAGTAGTATGCCTACCCTTCCCCCTCCCTGAACCCCAATTATACCATAAATATTACTGGTTGTCATGTCCCTCGTCCCGATTCATGATAGTGTTGGATATATGAATTGTATCCCAGTCCCCTCCTTGATCCCCTCTGTTGTCTGTATGAATACCAATACATTCCCTATGCCCCTGACCCCAAAGGTGCCAGCTTGAATATTGATAAGCTGAGCTGGCGACCAGCACAGCCCGCACACAGACAACTGAGCGAGGCTCAGGGGAGGTACTGGATACAGTCATATATCGGCACCATGTAAATCAGGGAGAAGGGACTTGATGACCAGTAATATTTACGTACAACCAGAGTTCAGGGAGGGCTGGGGGTATGAATAATATCTCTGGCACCATAAGAGTTCCAGGGAAGGGGGTGGGGGTATACGTATTACTCCGCACCACAGAGGATCAGGGAGGGGGCATGGGCTTTACTATGTAATAGTCATGATGGCACCATGGGGAGTGCTATGCCACCAGCGGTGATGTTTTGGTGTTATGCTGTGTGCCAGGACACATTGGGAGGGGTCAGCCCACCAACAGGCACTGGGTGGCACACAGCCGCCCCAGAACTGTGACAGACACTGCCCGGTGAGCCATATGTTTGGCACCCAGCCCATGTTGCCCTAAGCCACTGGTCTTAGCCACCAGGATCCTGCCTGGTAAGAACAGGGTGCCGGGTCACTGGTGCAGGGCGTCAGCAAGCTTCTTTTATTCTGCAGCTTGTGCTGCTCTAAGCCCTGTTTGAGAATTAAGCCCTTAATGTCTAGGAGGCTCGGTTACTGATGGGCCTTTCTAGGTCCAGCCATGTGACTGCAGTTCTGTGCACTCTGCACTGGCAGCCTATCAGGTGGAGGGTCCTTTTCAAGGTGGGCTTGCTCACCTTTAAGGCCCTATATGGACTGGGTCCAGGCTACCTGACAGAGATCCTGACACCTGCAACCTCTGTCCGCTCCCTCCGCTCTTCATCTAGGGGCCTCCTGGATGTTCCTAGGGTTCAGCTCACCCTGTGGAACTCCCTACCACCTGCAGTCTGGGAGGACCTTCTACTGAGGTGTTCAAGCAGAAGCTAAAGCTCACTCTTCTGCCTGGCCTACCCAGAGTAAACCCCTTTCTGCCTGACTGCCTGAGTAAATATTAGTGACCTGTGATTGTGATTATGAAGTTTAGTATTTCATATTTATTTTTACTCTCCTTTGTTATGCATTGCTTTTTCAATAATATTACCTGTACTGTTTTTATTGTTAGGCGCCCAGAGCCTCCGGGATTGGGCCATAAAAATAAAATTTGCCTTGCCACCTGTGAGGCCGCATCCAGACTACTGCACATAAGTTTTGGTCAGCCATACCTCAGAAAGGATGTGGAATTGTAAAGTTGAAATGAAAAGGATCCAAAGAAAGGTGGCTAAGGATTACAGGAATGGGAGTGGGGGGAACATATCCGGAAAGCGGATCTAAACTTATTTTCACAGGAATATAGGAGACAGAGGGAGACAGGATAACTGTGTATAGGGTTAGGCATGGGCATGTTAAAAATGATAAGAGGGAGTTTTAGGAGACTAGAGTATGGGAGATCAAGAGAGCAGCACCAGATACATGGTGGGCAGGATGGGGGCATGCCACAAGGGGTGTGAATGGGTAGAAACTAGAATACAACTATTTGAAGCAAATTTATTTCTGAGGGATGAATCAAATATTTATCTTATCAAATCTTGACGATTATAGATTCTTACAGCAGCTCTTAGTTTAAAAAGACTTATCTCGGTGGAGATGTTCTGTAACCCTCTCGCTTGAAGACTGGGCCAGTTATGTGAGCATCAAATGAATGTTTTGATCATTTAATTATTGAAAAATGTGATTTTTTTATGTTATATTTTGCCTTCTTTCTGGCAGACTAAAACAACCAATTTAGTTACTTGCGTTTGTATTTTAAAATGCATTCCATCTTTGTTCTTATGTCAGCTGTGGGAGTGCTCGACTGTGGGGGGATTCAAACAGGCGCTGAAAACTTTTTTATGGCATCAGGCCTTTAGTGGTACAGAATGAAGGGACCCGACAGACTATTTTATCATTGTGAGTGTTGATTTCATTTCTGTTGTTTTAATCTTATTGTACAACGTCCTGATATCTTGAAAGGTGCTTAAGTGAAATAAAGTTATTATTATTATTATTTTGACCTGGTCTTTTTTTGTACATTCTCTTTATGCACTGGGGACCAGGCATCTCTCGGGAATGCCCTCTGCAGTTGCTGCCTCTACTCCTAGCCTGAAACCTCCATTCCCCGGGAGACATTGCTTAGCACCCCTCCCGGACCATTGGACCTGTCCAGTCCCTGGATCACCCCTGGGAAGGGCCCACCTCACCTACCTGGCAGCCTGTCTGAGATTACAGGGATGCCCTGGTCTGAGTCGAGGGGCTCAGGATAGCCGGGGGAAGGCTGGTCTGACTTCAGGATGAGGGCCTGTGCTCCTGGAGCCTCAGTCACCTCCCCAAGTCCACCACGGATTTTCTTGGATGTTTCCCCCACAGAATGCAGCATACAGTGACTCCTGCATGGCTTCCCCCACTCCTCTTCCTCTGGAGTCTACCGTTGTCCCGCCCCCTACAACATCCCTGCTCACTGTGCTTCCTCCAGTCTCCACTAGAGTCCGAGCAGAGCCAGGAACTCCCATAACCCACCCGGAGAAGAGAGCAGAGCAGTCCTCTGGATGCTCAATTCTCTCTCCCCTGCCAACCCCTGATGGCCAAGATCCATTCCCAAACCCAGTTGGCTGGTGTGGCACAGTGTGGCATCCAGCGCCTCAGCCCTCAGTGCCACTGGGCTGTAATGTATCTTTTATCCTGTCTGAATGATTGCTGTATCTATTGTCAGGATGAAATGATTTTCTGTACAACGCTATTATATTTTGTTGCTAATGTATCATTCACTCTGTGATTCTTGTAAAGCAAAAAAAAAGATTTGACTTCTTGGAGACTAATCATAGGAGTTGGAGAGGATTTGTGTGTCCGCAGACAAAATCGTCCAGGAATTTGTCAGTCAGAACCTCTAGGAAGAGGAAACAGGCAGAAATATCTGCTTCCAAATGAATGGGCGTGTCTGCAGAAACAAACAGGAAGCAGTTATTAGTAATGGAGTCCAACATCATCCTTTCCCATTATGTCCATTCCAGCTGGACATACCTTTCAGTAAGATTGGTGGTGGGGGGGTGGGGGCAGTAGGTCTGAATAACTCAGTCTTTCGGAATGAGGAATACCAGCTTTACTGAAAAATAAAATCCAATTTTTTGCAACCAATCATCAAAAAGAAACCTTTTAACTGGTAGCCTGCGTATTCAACAACCCCTGATTGAGCGCTTTGAAAAGGGTGACTCAATCAAGGTGTTTTACACGGGCTACTGGGCAGGAAGGGCGACAGGACAGGGGTTCAGCGATTACAGCGACAGGATGTCACTATATGTACATGCGTGGAGGAAGGGACCATGCCGTTACAATGGGGAAGGAGGGAGGGAGGGAGGGAGGTTTGTTGGGTGTAGTGTGGTAGTGGGCTGCTGAGCTAGCCATGTGGCATGGTGGGTTGGTGGCAGGCTAGGGTTGGGAGGGTTCTGGGCGTGTGTTCATTTTTTTTGCGCAGGTCCAGGAAATTTTATTTTTCCATCTTTTTGCACCCCGCTGGAGTTGAGAATCCTTTAGTAGGGTGTGTGTGTGGGGGGCACAGCCCCCCCTGCATAAAAGAAAAATCCAAGTGTCCAGCACCCTTTTGCTGTGCACTACAAGTCTACATCGCTAAAATTAATTTTTGGCGATGTAGACTCACCCAAATGGCGATCGCTATTACACGGTTGTTGTTATCACATGGAACCCTTTTAACCACATGTTCTCAGTCCTCGTTTGCTAAGCTGTGGAGAGTGTCGATTTACACCATTACTCCACAGGAATCGCATTAACCTCTCACATGATGATGTTATAACCCTGAGACCACATGCGCCAGAATATAGATGGTCTTATTACTATGATGTCATCGAAGGGGAAACAGGAAGTGACATAAACAGACAGGATACGTAACTGAGCAATGTGGAAATGATCAACTAGTGGAAGATATCGCTTTTCTGTTTAGGAGTTGTTTTCCTTTCAGGGGGCTTCAGCCACAGAAATTCTATATAGTCAGCAATGTCTGGGCATGCCCCCAAAGATAAGAGTGAGCCTTCACCTCTCACTGTGGTTTAGTCTTTGATATAAACGAAATCTAGACCAAAGCAATGTTTGCTAGGCTTCCTTACCTGCTACCATTCCAGCAATGGCAGCTGAGGTGTAGCTTCCCTGGCCACTGTTAGGGATGTGAGGAGGGTAACCAGGAAGGGTTGGTCCTACCATGTCACGACCTTCAGAAGAGAAAAAAAAATCATACAGAAATAAACAATGAATCAAGGGGAAACAGAATGCACCTACTGTTGCCAATGCTTTTAGAACATGTGTAGTGTTATTCATACTCCCTTGCAATGCATCATGGGCAATATATGAAAATTACACTTACAAGAAGTTTGCAGATGCTTTCGTCTCCTCTATGAACCTGCCTGCAATGTATAGTTCCACCGCAGAAGGTCCCAAGGAGGTACAAAGCAGGTCTGCAGCTGTCCCATCATGTGGGTAAATGGGGGACCCATCACAGCTGTTTTATTTAACAGCCAAACTCCCCTGAGGCCAAGGTCTCACTCGTAATTGTGCTCCTCTGGGTGCCAGAGACTCTGTTATAGGCCACCAGGAACCAGGGTGCAAGATTAGGGCGACATTGGTGCATATTAAAAAAAAATACCAATAATAGGAAAAGAAGTCAACAGATCACAAGGGGTTTCCATCTTTTGCTAACATCAACAAGAGCTGTCAGTGTATCTACCACAGTCAAACACCTGCGAATAACACTGGCTGCACTTCCATCCAAGCCAATGAGGCTGTGCCCAATCCATGGAACTAACATGCTCGTTCTCCTTGTGCTCTCTGCATGGCATAGCACCTCATGCAACCCTTTACCACCCTTAATCTTTTTTTTAAATTTACTGTACCTTCTTTGTCCCTGCCTGGCTGACTTCGGCCACCCTCTCTCTCTCAGCCCTGTCACCCACTGTCTCTGAGAATTATCTTCCGAGCAGATCAGCACCCCACAGTTTACTCCTCCCTGTGCTGAGCCCCCACCCGGTTCCCCAAGCCCAGGAGGAGTTAGAGCTGGGCTGTGATTAGGAGTCCCATGAGTGGTGGGGGGCCCACAGAGAGAGAGAGGCAGCGTCATGCCGCTACAGGCTAGAGAGGCTTTTCTTCCCCATTAGTCCCCTCCTTGAGTGCCTCATGGGCTAGGACCAGGCAGATGTCTGTATTCAGGCATGCAGATGTCCTGGTTAGGAGACACTACACCCACCCATTGACTGTCACCTGAGGTCACTCACATGGCAGTGCCCTAGCAGAGCACACAGTCCTGCCCCCCACTCGGAGAGGAGAGTGTCCTCTGGGATGCTTGATCCTTCTCTCCCCCAACCAGTCCCCGACAACATGGGCTCACTTGCAAACCCGAGTCGTGACACCGCGACCTGTGATACTACCACTGCACCGATGGTCCAACTCACTACCCTTAATCTACTCAGCTTCCTCAAAGCAGGTTCAAGTGGTTTACTTTGGTGAGGTGAGGCCTACATGTCTATTCGAAGTTCTCAGCACCCCCTCAGTCTGTCCTCGTCAGAACACAGTTTAATGATGTAGAACAGTGTGATTCGTTTACGTTCCAGGCCCCAATTTTACCTGATGAATGCTGTCTCTGAAGATAGAAACTGAAAATAACAGCAGAAAAAGGGCTGATGGCCCACCCAGTCAGCCCACCCTGCTTAGCTACACTACACAGGCCCTAGTGGGTATCCTCCTCTTACTTCTGCCCTACCTCTAATTATTTCCTCCCTACTTCCTTGATGCTCCAAAGCTGCATACTACACTGCACGGTTCCATGGTACAGATATGGACCTGGAGCCACTCCATATTACAAGTCTGGGAAGACAACAGGCACTAACTGTCCTGGGAAATGACCTGCTCCCTAGCTACTCATTTTCAACCAAGCTGCTGTATCCTAGATTATCCTAACCATCTCAGACGGAGCAATATCTGGGATATCTTGAGGCCTGAGATATTATCATCTGAGCATCTCTTATTCTGCTCCCCCGCAACACCCGGCACTCACTGCCACCTTGACCCAGGGCTGAGTCTCCTTGCCCTCCCCCATATCCAATCCCACCTGGGGCATCACATCTCAAATGAAAACCTCTCTCCAGTACCCTGATGCCCCATACCCTCTAGTGCATTGACACCCATGTGATGTGAAATTCCTAGTCTTGGAGTCTACAAAACAAAACACACATTCTGAATTAGTGTGCCAACCAAACCGAGGTACCTCAGCGTATAACAACAGAAATGTGGTGCCTCAACTGGGTTGGTACGTTTGTTGCTGTTGCAAACTGTTAGCCAATCAGAAGGAAGACTTCCCATCAGTTATAATCTGATTCCAGTAAATCTTTCATATGCTAGGAAATGGGTAGCTGTGAGGTGAGCCGTACCTGGAATAATTGCTTGGCCTGTGAACTGGCCGTACACTGAGGCAGCAGGGTGGGACATGACATTGAATGGAGCTCTGGAGGTGTTTACAGGCACCACTGTGCTTATTGGCTGCACCTCCAGGAAGGCGGAGTCTGACAAGGAGGAAGGGGTGGAGCTAGTGTGGAGTCGTCTGGGATTTCTTGCTTTATACTGAAAGAGACATGGGGATCTGTGGATGGAAGAAAAAGAACAATGGAAAAAATGAAAAATGAGAAAAGGAAAATTTTAAACTTCTAAAATCTACAGTACTTTGGAGAATATAAGATGCAGTTTTTAAATGTTAGTGTAAAGGTTTGCAAGTCCTGCATCTTGTATTCTATAGAAAATGTTCTATGGATTTCGGGGAGGGGACATGAGAGAAAAAAAGGAAAATGACTGAGAATGAAGTGTGAGGAACAGGACAGCATTTTACCTGGACATTATTTATGTATACGGCTACCCAGCTGAGATGGAATGTCTTTCTAAGTTGGGGGGGGGGGACAATCTTGTTTTGAAGATGGCTGGGGACCGAAGCACAGAGAGGTCAGCTGACTTACTGAAGGTCACACTTAGTTTGATCCCAGATCAGTGTTCTGACCACTGGAACACACTGCCCTCCCACGTATGTTAATAAGCACAAAGAGACAACTCTTATGGTTCTAAGCGTGGCCTCACAAGAACTCTTAGAGCATGAGAACCACAAACCAAAGCTGAATCATTCTGATACCCTAAGAATGTAAGTGAGACCACTTACAACCGTAGCTTTGTCTCCATGGATGTATTAATATATAACTGATCGAGGGTGATCAATAACGGATTAAAGATGTAAAAATCTGGCCTGCCCACTGGCGCAGCAACAGCGCTACTGGCTGCCACGCTGGTGACTCAGGCTGGGAACAGACTCACGTTGCAAGTAGGCCAGCCGGGGGGGACAGAGAGGATAGAGCTTCCCGTGGATTGCTCTCTTTTCTTGGGGAAGGAGAATATGATGCACCGCTCTTTGCCTGTAACCTGGTGGGACTCGGGTGGCACCACAGCAGGAGTGGGTACTCAAAAGAGGGCATGCCTTCGGATGTGCACAACAGGAGTGGGTACACGGGCGAGAGCATGCCTTCAGATACACACAGTGGGAGTGGGTACTCAAGAGAGGGCATGCCTTTGGATATGCACAGTGTGAGTGAGTACTTGTGACAGACCATGCTTTCCGATGTGCACAGCAGGAGTGGGTACTCAGGAGAGGGCATGCCTTTGGATACGCACAGTGCGAGTGGGTACTTGTGACAGACCATGCCTTCCGGCGTGCACAGCGGAGTGCGTATTCAGGAGAGGGCATGCCTACGGATACACACAATGGGAGTGGGTACTCAGGAGAGGGCATGCCTTCAGATGTGCACAGCAGGAGTGGATACTTGGTAGAAGGCATGCCTTAGAACATGGACGGTGGGAGCAGATACTCAGGAGAGGGCATGCTTTTGGATGTGCATAGTGGGAGTGGGTACTCGGAGAGAGCATGCCTTCAGGCGTGCACAGTGAGTGGTACTTGGGAGAGAGCATGCCTTCAGATGCACACAGCAGGAGTGGATACATTGGAGGCAAGCCCTCTCCTAAGTATCTCTCCTGCTGTGCATGTCAAGGCACACAGAGAAGGTGCTAGAGAGAGGCATGCCTTCCGACAGGCACGCAGCAGAGGCGGGTACTCAGGAGAGGGCATGCCTTCTGATGCACCTGGTGGGAGCGGGTACCTGACAGAGGACAAGTCTTCGGACACCCACAGCAGGAGCACGTGCTCAGGAAAAAGGCATACCTTGGACATGCACAGCGGGAGTGGGTACTCAGGAGGGCATTTTCAGATACACCTAGCGGGAAGAGTGGTACTTAGGAGAGGGCATGCCTTCTAACGGCACAGCGTGAGCAGGTACTTGGGAGGGCACGCCTTCAGATGCACACAGCAGGAGCAGGTACTTGGAGAGGGTATGCCTTCAGATGCACACAGCAGGAGCAGGTGCTTGGTAGAGGGCATGCCTTCAGATGCACACAGCAGGGCGGGTACTTGGGAGAGGCATGCCTTCCAGATGCACACAGCAAGAGTGGGTGGTCAGGAGAGGCATGCCTTCAGATGCACACAACGGGAGCAGGTACTTAGGAGAGGGCATGCCTTCAGATGTGCACAGCAGGAGCAGGTACTTGGGAGAGGGCATGCCTTCAGATGCACACAGCAGGAGTGGGTACTTGGGAGAGGGCATGCCTTCAGATGCACACAGCAGGAGCGGGTACTTGGGTGAGGGCATGCCTTCAGATGCACACAGTGGGAGCAGGTATTCATGAGAGGGCATGCCTTCAGATGCACACAGCAGGATTGGGTATTTGGGAGGGGCATGCCTTCAGATGCACACAGCAGGAGTGGGTACTCAGGAGGGCATGCTTCAGATGCACACAACGGAGAGGGTACTAGGAGAGAACATGCCTCTGATGTGCACAGCGGGAGCAGGTACTTAGGAGAGGGCATGCTTTCTGATGTGCACAGTGGGAGCAGGTATTAGGAGAGGCATGCCTTTAGGCACGCACAACAGAGTGGGTACTAGAACAGGCATGCCTCAGATATGCACAATGGGAGTGAGTGCTTGGGAGAGTACACTCCTTCAGATGCGCATACTGGAAGTGGGTACTCAGGAGAGAGCAAGTCTTCAGACACACACAGCCAGAGCGGTTATTCTGCAGAGGGTATGCCTTTGGATGTGCACAGTGGGATCAGGCACTCAGGAGAAGGCATGTCTTCGTATGAGCACAGCGAGAGTGGGTACTTAGGAGAGGGCATGCCTTCGGACATGCACTGTAAGAGTGGGTACTCGGAAGAGTGCATGCCTTCAGATGTGCACAGTGGGAGCCAGTATTTGGGAGAAGGCATACCTTTGGATGCACACAGCGGGAGTGGGTACTCGGAAGAGGGCATGCCTTTAGACACAAACAGTGTGAGCGGGTACTTGGAAGAAGACATGCTTTCGGATGCACACAGCATGAGCAGGTACTTGGAAGAGAACATGCCTTCAGATGCTCACAGCAGAATGGATATTTGAGAGAGGGCATACTTTTGGACATGCACAGTGGGAGTGGGTACTCAGGAGAGGGCATGCCTTCAGATGCACATAGCAGGAGTAGGTACTCAGAGAGGGCTTGTATCCACTCCTGCTGAGTGTATCTGAAGAGCACAGCAAGCAGGTACTCGGGAGGGGCATGCCTTCTGACATGCACAGTGAGGTGGGTACTTGGGAGGGGCATGCCTTCCGACACAGCGAGGTGGGTACTTGGGGAGAGGAGCATGCCTTCTGACCAGGCACAGCGAGAGCGGGTATTCGGAGAGGACCGCCTCTCAGGCACAGCGAGAGCGGGTATTCAGGAGATGGCATGCCTTCCAACAGGCACAGTGAGAGTGGGTACTTGGGAGTGGGTATGCCTTCCGATGCACACAGTGGGAGTGGATACCTGGGAGAAAACATGCCTTCAGACACCACAGCAGGAGTGGGTACTCGGGAGATGACATGTCTTCAGATGTGCACAGGAGGAGCAGGTACTCAGGAGAGGGCATGCCTTTGATTGCACGCAGCAGAAGCGGGCACTTGGGACAGAAGATTCCTTTGGACATGCCCAGCAGAAGTGGGCACTCGGGAGAGGACATGCCTTCAGACATGCCCAGCGGGAGTAGGTACTCAGCAGCAGGAATGCCTTTGGATACACACAGCTGGAGTGGGTACTTGAGAGATGGCATGCCTTCAGACGTGCAGAGCAGGATGTATACTCAGGAGAAGGCATGCCATTGGACACGCACAGCAGAAGCAGGTACTTGGGGAAGTGCATGCCTTCAGATGCACCCAGCATGAGCAGGTACTTGGGAGAGGGCATGCCTTTGAACACACACAGTGAGAGTGGGTACTCGAGAGAGAACAGGTACCCAGGAGAGGGCATGCCTCCTGATGCACACAGCATGAGCAGGTACTTGGGAGGGGGCATGCCTTTGGATATGTACAGCAAGAGTAGGGACTCAGAAGAGGGCATGCACAGTGGGTGTGGGTACTTGGAAGAGGGAATGCTTTCAGATATGCACAATGGAAGCAAGTACTCGAGAGAGAGAGCAAGCCTTCACACATGCACAGTGAGAGCAGGTACTTGGAAGAAGGCTTGGCTCTGGACATGCACAGCAGTAGTGGGTACTCTGGAGAAGAATGCCTTCGGACACACACAGTGGAATGGGTATTCAGGAGAGGGCATGCCTTCAGACATGCACAGTGGGAGCGGGCAGTGCATGTACTCAGGAGGAGCCATGCCTTTTGATGTGCACAGCAGGAGAAGGTACTTTTGAGATGGCATACCTTCGGATACGTACAGCCAGAATGGGTACTCAGGAGGGGGCATGCCTTCAGACACGGACAGCAGGAGAGTGTACTCGGGAGAAGGCATGCCTTTGGATGTGCACAATGGGAGGGGGTAATTGTGAGTGGGCATGGCTTTGGACACACACAGCAGGAGAGTGTACTCAGGAGAGGGCATGCCTTTGGATGTGCACAGTGGCAGTGGGTACTTGGGAGTGGGCATGGCTTTGGACATGCACAGCAGGAGCGGGTACTCAAGAGAGTGCATGCCTTCGGACACACAGTGCAGTGAGTACTTGGGAGGAGGGTATGCCTTTGACACATATTCACGCATACCTGTCTCTGCATGCATGCATGGTGCATCACTGCATGTTCGGCAGCCCTGAGAAAAAAATTAAAACACACCCACAAACAAGCAGATGGCATTCCAGTCACTGCAGGCCTGCACCACTGACTAAGCTCCTCCTCCAGATCTATCTGGTTTGTGTTCCAGAGGGGCCTAGCTAACCCCAATGGCCCTGCCATATGGGTAATCCATGGGGAATGTCACTGAATTAGAGGTAAGACCTAGGGGTGATGGGTGACGGGGCTTGGGTGACTCTGGGAGGTATTGGCATGGGTGACTAACTGGGTGGACTGGTGTGGATCACAGGGCTGCGTGGACCATGGGGGGTGACAGAGCTTGGTGGACAGGGGTGGGTGTCAGGGTGTGTGACAGGACTGGGCAGACTGGGGTGGGTGACAGCATAAGTAATGAAGTGGGTGACAAGGCTGGGTGGACTGGTGTGGGTGACGGAATGGATGACATGCCAGGGTGGACTGAGATGGGTGACAGGGTTGGGTGGACTGGGGTGTGTAATAGGGCTGGTTGGACCAGACTAGGTGACAGGGTGGGTGATGGGGTCTGTGACAGGGTGAGTGACAGGGTTGGGTGAACGGGGTGGGTGACAGGCTTGGGTGGACTGGGGTGGGTGACAGGGCTGGATGGACTGGGGTGAGTGACATGTTGCGGTGGACTGGGGTGGGTGATGGTTTGGGTGACAAGCCTGGGTGGACTTGGGTGGGTGACAGGGTAGGTGACTGGGCTGGGTGGACAGGGGTGGGTGATGGGACTGGGTGGACCATGGTAGGTGAGAGGGTGCATGACGGGGCTAGGTAGACTGGGGAGGATGACAGGATGGGTGATGGGGCTGGGTGGACCAGAGTGGATGATGGGGTGGGTGATAGGATTGGGTGGACTGGGGTTGGTGAGAGGGTGGGTGACAGAGTAGATAACAGGGATGGGTGGACTGGGTTGGGTGACAGGGTGGGTAACAGGGTTTGGTGGATCAGGGTGGGTGACAGGGTGGGTTACATGGTTGGGTGGACCAGGGTGGGTAACAGGGTAGGTAACAGGATTGGATGGACTGTGGTAGGTGACAGGGTGGGTGACAGGATTGGGTGACCAGGGTGGGTGACGGGTGGGTGACAGGATTGGGTGAACTAGGGTGGGTGACAGGGTGGGTAACAGGGTTTGGTGGACCAGGGTGGGTGATGGGGTGGGTGACAGGGTGGGTTACATGGTTGTGTGGACTGGGGTACATAACTTGATTGAAAAAGAAATGTTAAAACCTCACCTGAATGCACCTGTTCCCAGGGCACCTCCCTGTGAGACACCCTTTACAGTATGAGAATGTCTGACGTTCAGGGACAGGAAGCACTCTGACTGGCTGAGGGCGCTTCCTTGAGCCATCATTAGAATTGGGCCTGACATTTTTTTTAATATTAATGTTTATACCCATGTCCAGTGTGGTGGCACTCCCCTTCAACTCCATGCGACCTCTCAGCCCTGTCACCCCACTCACCTTCACCCATGTAATGAGCACCTGGTGTGGGTATGGGGTCCGACAGTGCCAGGGTCTTTAAGGCAGTCATGATGTTTCAGCCTGCATTTTCATGCCTGAGTTACCATCTGATCTGCCCAACTTCCGGCAGCACCACACTGGTGCTTTATGACTTTCTGTATGTACCGCATGCCCCTGCCAAGGAGCAATCTCCTCTATCCCACTGCAGTGGTTTCTGTGCCCATAGAATGAGGCAAAACCCCCCCCTGAACTGGGATAAACTGCCAACAACAGTGCTTCCCTACCCACTGCCTGGCCAGCCTTGTACCCTGAGTCCGCTCCCGCACCCAGCTCGCTGGCATGGTAGTATGGTGCCATCAGGTACACTCGGCAGGCCTACCTCTGTTAGTGATATGAGAAGGGGAAGAGCCAATGGCAGATCTCAAGCATCAGTAAGTTCTGGGAGTTGGCTAAAATCAGAGGGGTCTGTTGTCAACTCCATGCCAAAACTGAATCAACCAATCATGAATCCTGCACACTACAGGAAGGATGCTGCAACGTCTGTGGTGACAGATCCTGCCATACTCATCTGGGGTCTCTCTGTGGACCCTCACTCTGGGGCCTATAAAAGAAGGGTGGAGCTCCCATGAACTTCCTCTGTACTGCAGTTGTCTCGTTATGTCTCCCTTCCACAATCCGCCTCCGCAGTAGTAGCACCACCTCTCGTGATGCCTCCGACCTGAGTTCAGGAACGAATTTGAGATGATGAGGCACAACTAGAAGGAGGACTAAGCACTTGAAAGAATGTTGTCCTCCTCTTCTGGGGAGGGAGGGCAGTTGGCTCAGCTGGAATACTACCCCTGGGTGATCACAGGCTGCAGTTCCGTCCTGAGTGGCTTAGAGGGAGGAAGGACACTGGCTGGTGCCATGCTATTCACGTTCGCAGGTGCATGAATGTGCAATCTCACATCTGTGCACACGTGCACCCTCACTGCTGATGTCAAGGGGGCAGACAAAAAAAGGCTGACATGCCCTGACCTGACAGGATGAGTGCTCTGGGCTTTCGCAGGCCCCGTACCAGTGACTCAGGCACCACCTTCAATCAGATCCTGTACGTGCAGCATTGAGGATCGCAGGCCCCATACCAGTGACTCAGGCACCACCTCCGACTGGAACCTGTACGTGCAGGATTGAGGATCGCAGTTCCCATACTGGTGACTCAGGCACCACCTCCAATCAGATAGTGTACGTGCAGGACTGAGGATTGCAGGCCTCGTACTGGTGACTCAGGCACCACCTCTAAGCAGATCCTGTATGCTCATGATTGAGGAACCCTGCCAACCCTGCTGGAGGGGGACAAGCACTTGGGGGAACAAGAGGTTAAGGTAGCTCCTGGGAGAAACCAAGAGACGAGTCTGGGGAGACCAGCATGAAGGAGGCCAGTTTATTCTGACAGTGGGGGGGGGGGGTTCCGCAGTATTTCCTCCCTCACCCTTCTCCCACTTGGCTTCCTGTGATAAAAGCCAAACCTCCAGTACTGGGTTACTGCAGGGGCACTCAGGGAGTGCTGTTGTTAGCACCCATGCCCCCAACCATGGGGTCACATGACAGTGGAGACCTGGGCTTAAAGCCAAATTAGGATCATCTGCATGGCAGCGTGTTTTGTGCTACTGCTGGCTGTGTTTGGCAGCGTCTCCCTGTTCACTTTAATGGTGACAGCGTTGCTGCTCCTCGTACACTCCCTAAATTAGAATTTAAACTCTAAGGGGTACAGATATGAGCAGAGTTAGCAAGAAATTCTCTAGAAACCTAAACTGAAATGTGGAAATGAGCAGGCATAGTGCGTAGACAGTGTGGTACTAGACACAACTCAAAATGGTTCCGAGGTGGCCCAAAGGGGGAGGCAGGAGCTGCATACGCCATATAGCATAGGACGCAAAGAATTCAGGGTGAACAAGGTCAATCGATGGGGAGACTAGCTACTGCCTTCAATATATCTTACACTTCTACCCAACGCAAGTCATTTTTTAAATTATTAAAAGCACACCCTTCTGATCTCCTAGCCCTTATGGATAAAACAATTTTGATGTTTTAAAACCTTCCTTTATTTAATGAGATCAGAAAAGAGTGCCAAAATGTTCCTGGATCTCACGCACTAGGCACTCAGTGTTCAAGCTTGTTATATGTTTGGGAGACATGCATGAGACTACACCAACGTCCAGAGTGAACTTGTTATGCACTACTACCATGGCCAAAACAGAAATGTTCAAAAACAATTGATTTTCCAAAGAGCTGTTTGGAACCCACAACCTTTTCCAGGATTTGGCAGCAGGGGATGGTCACCTTCCCACTTAGATCCTTAAAGTGAAGGTGTGAGATTATCTTATGGGCTTTGCAGCCCATTACTCCGCCGCAGTGATAGGCCATGTGTGATAAAATTAAAAACTTTTATACATGCCGGCCCACTGGCACAGATGCAGGGCGTCCATCTGCGATGCCGACGACCCATGTTTGGGAATGGACTTGGGACATCAGAGGGCTAACCGTGGGAGAAGGATAGAGCATCCTAGGGACTGTTCACCTTCTCCAGGGGGTTGTGTGTCTGGCACACTATGGACCCATAGTGGAGGCTGGGAGGAACCGCAGTGCTGGGGCCGTATCAGTGGAGGGCAGGGTGGATGCTGGCCATCATTGCATGTTCCCGCTCCCGATACAGCTTACAAAAATGCTGTCCCCTGAAGCGTGAAGCTCTGCTCCACCACCTCCAATGCCTACAGTGTCCGCTGGGTGGCACCCCGCTCCCATGGACCCACCCTGGGGGTAAGCCTGGGCAAGTTACTGCTGACCTGGCTGGCCCACTGGCACGGGGCAGTATGCCGACCTGTGATGCTGGCGACCCGGGTTTGGGAACGGACCCGGGACATCGGAGGGCCAGCCAGGGGGAGAAGGATTGAGCGTCCAGTGACTGCTCCCCTTCTCCGGGGGTAGAATGTTTGGTGCTATGAGGTCACCTAGCGGAGGCTAGGTGTACTACACGTGCCAACACTGACACGTTCAGGGGGTGAGGTGGATGCAGATCGTCATTGCACATCCCTGCCCCCCCTTACACCGAGGAAAAAACACCGCTGCCTTCGCCTTGATGACGTCTGCCTCGCCGCTCCAATTAGCTCCCAGGCCAACTCCCCAACCTATCCCAATGTTCATGGCACTTAGGGCCAGTTCTGTAACCCTGCCCTGGGGGTAAGCGGGGTATCAGGGTTGAGGCGAGGGTCCGTGACGGAACGAGTACCAGCGAAGGTGGCGGAACAAAAGAAGAAAATAAATAATAATAAAAAGTTACCACTGACCTTGGGAGGGATGCCTGCCATGCCGCAGGGTAAGCCTGGGCATAGGGAGGCAGCATAGGTGGTAGCTGAGTCCCTCGCGGGGTGGAGTCGAGAAGCCGACACAAAAATAAATTTAAAAAAAAAAATTTAATACAGTCCTGAAAGAGAGGGAAGGAATCATAACACTAGCTGAACTGCTGGCCAGCCGATCCCTTCCAGCTCCCTGGTCCATTCACCACGCCCCCACGCTTGGACGTTTTGTGACATCCTACTAGGGAGAGTGCAGGGACATGCCCCATTGAATCCTATGGGGCCGATTTTTTTTTAGTTTCTTTGTTTTCTCCCCCTTCCTGGCCAGCCCCTCCTTCCCACCAAACCTCCCAGCCCTGCCACCCCAGCATCCCCCATGACTTACCTTCTCCCAGTATCCCCCATGGCTTGCCCTCCATGGCAGGGAGCGGGGAGTCCCCTTGACCCGCCAGACTAGATCCATTTCAGGAGACGCCTGAGTCGCCAGGGTGCAGAGCCTCTGGAGGCTGGTGGCCATCCTGCGTGATCGGCATGTTTCTCCTGATTTTCTCCCCAACGCGGAGGAAGGGCATGCAATGATGCCAATGGCTGTGCCATGCACACTCCCATACAAAGCACTCCGGGCACCAGTCCCACCTCCGCCTCCATTACGTGGTGTCGGTGTGCCAACCTCTAGCCTCCGCTAGGGGTCAGGCTAATACCAACCACTGATCCCTTCCCTCCCCTGAAGAGGAGAGCACTCCTTGGGATGCTCAGTCCTCCTCTCCTTGGCCAACCCCCGACGCCCAGAGTTTGGTAGCCGGCGGGGTGGCTGGTGAGGCTTGGTGCCTCAGCCCTCCGTGCCACTGGTCCGGCATCCACTCGGGCGATTTTTAAACCTTTACTATGCATCTTTAGGCTATCTTTGACAAAAATGAAAGCCAGTGCTCAACCAAAAGGGGCCCTACTAGTTGAGCAGTGGCTTTCATTTTCATCAAATGTAACCTACAGATGTATAGTGAAGGTTTAAACATCGTCCCATAGGATTCAATGGGGTGCATCCCCGCACTCTCCCTGGTAGGATGTCACAAAACGTTCAAGCGCTGGGGCATGTTGAGTGGGCGGAAGTTGGAAGGGAACATCTGGCTGGCAGTTCAGCTAGTGTTATGATCTCTTGCCTCTCTTTCAGGACTATATTATATTTTAAAATGTTGTCAGACACAGACTATTGCTGTGGCAGAGTAATGGGCTGTGAAGCCCATCAGGTAATCTATAACTGTCACACCTTTACTTTATTATCTTTCTATATGAGTTCAGAAACTGCAGCCCACAGTTCTTCAATCCAAGAGATTGGAATCGGGAAGAATATAAAATATACCTTCTCAATGTGAAAATATTGTTCATTTCTTACTCATTATTGAGGAGTATGTCTGTGGATGTCCAGATAGATTTCGACCAATTGGCGTGCTGGAAGGCGTCAGTGTGGATTTCCCACTATCCATTGCACTGTTGATGAGAGAAAGTGGATAGATGGTCTGCAGAGGAAGGAAGAGACAATTTGTTTTGGTACAAGTGATGTGAACAAAGCTCTGATGACATCACACTGTTGAAAAGTACAAGAGTGGAGTAGACCAGGGTTAAATAGTGTCAGGGCTGTCTGTTTATATTACTGAACAGGAATCAGACCCTGGGGGTCACTGTTTCAGAATAGGGTGAAGTTGTGATTTTAGCCACATATGAGCTGTGGAAGTCCAACGCTTTGCCAAGGTTTGCACATTGAATGGTACCCAGTGCCCTAAGCAGGATGGGTTAGATTCCAGCGGTGGACAACAACAGAACGGTAATACTGCCTTACCTTCTGGTGCCTCTCTCTCTGCATCCCCACAATGCAGTCATCACCATCATCACTGGGATGATAACACTAAGGCCAAAATTAGATCAAAAGCTTCGTGGACACAGGTCAAAGTGTATAAAAGAGGCAATTATAAAGTCAAACACCATTCTATTCTAAGCACATCGAAAGATTATTTCAGGAGTTTTGGGTCCCAAATTGAATCAAACATCAAACTGAGCACGACAACAAGGCATCTCCAGCAACAACTTATAGTCTGTAGTGCTGTTCTGTATGTATAGAAATAGAGGTTACTTACTTGTAACTCTAGTTCTACTACTAATATTCAGTTAACATCCACACTTAACTATCTTCCACTGAGTATGCACAGCCACTGGAACAGCCTTTCAGCTTGACTCCTCCTCCTACCACCAAACCATGTGGTCCTCTGGCTCCTCACTAGCCCCCTCCATCTCCTGGGTCTGCAACTGCACTGCTGACCCCTCAGCCACCCACAGCTGTCTCTCCCCCAGACCTGCATCTTCCAGCAAAAGAAAAAATCCAAGTGCAATGGAGCAGAGCTAGAGGACCACATGGTTGGGCAGTGGGAGAAGTCAAGCTTGAAGACTGTTTTGGTGACTGAGCATGTTCAGTGAAAGACTGCCTAAGTGTGGAAAGTGAACTAAATCTTGGTAGTTGGAGACTGAGGGTGGGGGTGGGGATCGATGGAGCAGCAGCAGTGCATTGAGCTGCCGTGCAGGTGACCAGCGTTCCAGAGCAATCCCGGGTCACCACGAGGCAGGCCAGGCTGAGGCAGCGGCCATGCAACAGCAATACCTGAGCCAGGGATGGATGACAGCGTGCTCTGCTGCCACAGCGACCCCTGCAGCTGGGCCAGGGAGCGTATGCCTGCCGCAGGGGATATGGTGCGAATAGGCGAGGCTGACATAGGCTACTCTCATGTGAGGTGTGAGTGACAAAGGGGGGACGAAAACCCCACAGCTGTCAAAATGATGGCCTAGACCCTGTCTGTTCCCCTGCATCATAATGCCACCCTGCACGGGATCATACCTATATAAGTGGAGTGCATGGGGGGGGTCCTCCCTCCATAGCCCCTGCCTTGAGGGTAAAAGCCATAGGGCAAGCCAGTGGGCACTGGATACCCGGGGAAGGAGAACAAGGACACAGGCCTAAACAGGGTATATCCCTGAACAAGTCTTGTGTGCCTGGGAGATACTGTGGGCAGACCACATGGACCAGTGGTCTCTTCCTGCCTCAGTTTCTGTGATTCTGTGTAACCTTGCCACACAGCCCATATACAGTATATAGTATGCCTTGTATAAAAGGCACAACACTGTAAATCTCTCCAAACTACCTGTATATACAGTACATCTTTGAAAGGCATGACACTGTAAACCTCCCTACACTACCTGTATATATACAGTACATTATTTATGAAAGGTGGGACACTGTAAACCTTCCTTCTGCACTGCCTGTATATACAGTACATTATTTATGAAAGCTGCGACACTGTAAACCCTCCTACTACACTGCCTGTATATACAGTTCATAATTTATGGAAGGCGCAACACTGTAAACCTTTATTCTGCACTGCCTGTATATACAGTACATTATTTATGAAAGCTGCGACACTGTAAACCCTCCTACTACACTGCCTGTATATACAGTTCATTATTTATGAAAGGCACAACACTGTAAACCTTTATTCTGTACTGCCTGTTTATGCAGTACATTGTGTATGAAAGGTGGGACACTGTAAACCTTTCTTCTGTACTGCCTGTATATACAGTACATTGTTTATGAAAGGTGGGCACTGTAAACCTTTCTTCTGTACTGCCTATATATACAGTACATTGTTTATGAAAGGTGGGACACTGTAAACCTTTCTTCTGCACTGCCTGTATATACAGTTCATTATTTATGAAAGGCACAACACTGCAAACCTTCCTACTGCACTGCCTGTATATACAGTACATTATTTATGAAAGGCACAACACTGTAAACCTTTCTTCTGCACTGCCTGTATATACAGTACAGTATTTATTTATTTATTGAAATGTTTCACCAGGAAGGGCACACTGAGCAGCGAGATGCTCCGTCTCCGCAATTGCGACCTGGGGGTACAGAGGAGATGACATGATACATAACATTGGAGTTACACATTGGAGTCCTGAATAAAGGGTGACATTGCATCGTTGTTTACATACAGGAATTACAGTGTCATTACATGCATTGTTTACAAACATACATTCATACATAGATACAACGCTTACATTACTTACATTAAATTGAATTAGAATTACACAATGCTGACAGCTAGAACTTGTTGCCTTGAGGTGTAGAGAACAGGAAGCAGGGTTTAGGTCAGGATTAAGTTACACTAAACATAGATGACAGTCACTGACTAAGGGAGTTCGACTGACAGGGGAGCTGAGCAGAAGTGCAGCGATGGGCAAGTGCGTGGGTTGGTAGAAATGATATGCCAGCATTTGGTCGTTAGCTAAAGCTGCTGGTCAGGCTGCATAAGATGAAGGGGGAGATGATAAGGGGGAGTAGTAGCAGGAAGAGGGAAGGGGAGGGGGGAGGAGGTCAAGGGCACGAACAGTTTGTCACACAGTAGTTATTGAGGGCATAGGATAGAGAATGCCTAGAGGAGGAATAGCAGTTCGGCCAGCAGGTTGTTCCAAAGCTTAGGGAGATGGTAGGAGAAGGCCAATTGGCCTGCAGAGGTCCACAGTGAGGGATTACCAATAGCCGGAGTCAGTAGACCTGAGGGCATGAGAGGGAGTTGGTGTAGAAGATAGGGAGGCGGTGAAGTAGGGCGGAAGGGAACTGAGCCAGAAGTTAGAAGCAAATTTAACACTGTGAAGTAGACGCCGGTTGCTCAGGGATGATAGGGCCAACGAATGGAAAAGCTTACAGTTGTGGGTACGAGGGGGCATCAAGGGCAAAATGGCAGAAAGCATTAAATAGGGGGTCCAATCTGGATAGGGTGGACTTAGGGGCAGAGCTGTAGACTATATCGCAGTAGTCGAAGGAAGGTAGTATCATTTTCTGAACAATTTCACGTCTCACAGGTAACGGGAGACAACTGTGATTTCTATAGAGAGTGCCAAAAGAGAGGGCCAAGCTTAGGACATAGTTTTTCAGGATAGCGTCCACAAGGGTGGAGAAGGAAAGGTGTCAGTCAAGCCAGACTCCTAGGTACCTAAAGGAGGACATGTCCTCTAGTACTGTTCCATCAGGGTGTGGAAGATTGGTGGTGAGGTAAGTCTGGATAGTCTCTGCCTAGTGCTGAAGGTCATGGAGACTGTCTTCTTGGCATTGAGGAGAGTTGGTGGGGGTTAAACCAGAGCTGTACCTTGCTGAAGTCAGCCTGGAGAGTGGAAGCAACTTCCTCTCGGGTCCGGCCGGAGGTAAAGAGGACAGTGTCATCTGCATACATATGTATTGAGGTAGTAGAGCAAGCTTTTGGCAGGTCATTTAGCAGGATGGAAAAGAGAATGGGTCTGAGAACTGAGCCCTGGGGAACACCAGTGACAATAGGGAGTAGGGGTGAGGTGGAATCAGCTATTTTTACAGACTGGGTTTTATCTTGCAGGTAGGCTCGGAACCAGTTAGTGCCCAACGCGGATAACCCAGCATCAGATAGGCAAGATAATAACAGAGGGTGGGATACTGTGTCGAAAGCTTTGGCTAAATCGCCGAAGATGGCTGATGCAATTTGTCCTTTGTCCTTTGTCCATCCCCGAGAGGATGGAATCCATGAGTCTTAGTAAGGAGGTGGTGGTAGAGTGGTTTTTCCTAAATCCAGACTGGAAAGGTGTGAAGAAGTTGGATTCAGAGAGGAAGTGAAAGAGTTGTGACAGCACGAGGTGTTCCTGAAGTTTCAGGGCGGGAAGAAGGAGATAGGCGGTAATTTGCAGTGGTGGTGGGGTCCTTTCCTTTTGGTAGAGGTATAACTGTGGCATGCTTCCATTCCTTGGGAATTGACTCAGTGGCAAGCGAAAGGTTTAGAAGAGGCGGCGAAGGGAGATGCAATGGCAGGGGCAGATAGGAGAGAGGAGTTTGGTGTCCAACCCATCAGGTGATTTTCCTTTTCAGGGTTCAGGGTGAGTGGGCATCTAATGAAAGGTATAACACCGTAAACCTTCCTACTGCACTGCCTGTATATACAGTACATTATTTATGAAAGGTGGGGCACTGTAAATCTTCCTACTGCACTGCCTGTATATACAGTACATTATTTATGAAAGGTGGGGCACTGTAAATCTTCCTACTACACTGCCTGTATATACAGTTCATTATTTATGAAAGGCACAACACTGCAAACCTTACTACTGTATTGCCTGTATATACAGTGCATTATTTATGAAAGGTGGGACACTGTAAACCTTCCTACTACACGCCTGTATATACAGTTCATTATTTATGAAAGGCACAACACTGTAACCTTCCTTCTGCACTGCCTGTATATGCAGTACATTACTTATGAAAGGTGGGGCACTGTAAACCTTCCTTCTGCACTGCCTGTATATACAGTACATTATTTATGAAAGGTGGGACACTGTAAACCTTCCTACTACACCGCCTGTATATACAGTTCATTATTTATGAAAGGCACAACACGGCAGACCTTCCGACTGCACTGCCTGTATATACAGTTCATTATTTATGAAAGGTGGGACACTGTAAACCTTCCTTCTGCACTGCCTGTATATACAGTACATTATTTATGAAAGGTGGGGCACTGTAAACCTTCCTACTACACCGCCTGTATATACAGTTCATTATTTATGAAAGGCACAACACTGCAAACCTTCCTACTACACTGCCTGTATATACAGTACATTACTTATGAAAGGTGGGACACTGTAAACCTTTCTTCTGCACTGCCTGTATATACAGTACATTATTTATGAAAGCTGCAACACTGTAAACCCTCCTACTACACTGCCTGTATATACAGTTCATATTTTATGAAAGGCACAACACTGTAAACCTTTCTTCTTGCTGCCTGTATATACAGTACATTATTTATGAAAGGTAGGACACTGTAAACCTTTCTTCTGCACTGCCTGTATATACAGTTCATTATTTATGAAAGGTTTGACACTGTAAACCTTTCTTCTGCACTGCCTGCATATACAGTTCATTATTTCTGAAAGGTGGGACACTGTAAACCTTCCTACTACACTGCCTGTATATACAGTACATTATTTATGAAAAGTGGGACACTGTAAACCTTTCTTCTGCACTGCCTGTATATACAGTACATTATTTACGAAAGATGCGACACTGTAAACCTTTCTTCTGCACTGCCTGTATATATAGTTCATTATTTCTGAAAGGCATGATACTGTAAACCCCTGTGACCCCTTACTAAATCCTCTTATCAATCACCCTGCTTTGTTCCTCTACTTCAACTACCCATGAGGTGGACCCCAGATGCACTATTACCTTGTATCTTTGTTCCATATACATTTTCTCACCTGATTCACCCCTGGCAGCCCCCATCTAACCAACCCCCCCAGCCCCATCACCAGGCTCCCCCAGGACTTACCTACACTCCCTTTGCTACAGGACCCTCGGTTGTGCCCGGCCATCGATGTGGAGCCTGCAGGGGGTTCAGTCGTCATCCTACTGCCAAGGGGGGGAGGGTCTCCTTCTGTTTTTTCTCCTGAGGCCCACAAACGTGCAGTGGATGCAACGTCCAAACTCCACCTCTATGGAGATGGCCCCAGCGTCTTGAACGTGGGGTACCTTCCTGTACGTGGAGGTGTGCATGTGTCAGAACCCATCCACTGCTGGGTGTCAGGCAAGCAGCGTGGCTCACCAACCCCTCTCCTCAAGGAAGGAGAGCTGTCTGTGGACGCTCGATCTTTCCCAACCCCGCCGCCCCCTGAGCAATCCAGGTCTGTTTCCGACCCTGGGTTGCCGGCATAGCAGGAGGTGAGGTGTCCAGCGCCTCAGCCCTCTAAGCTACTGGACCGACTTTATTACCTTGTATCTTACCTGTATATGATTGTAAATGCTGTAAATAACTGTTTATCGTAACAAGTGACACTACTGTTCACTATATTGTACTATATATACACTGTTATTCTTGTACCGATCCTCTTCCTCCCTCCCGCCAGGACGTCTGGAAATGAGCTAATTCAAAGCTCAGTATGTCTTCTAGTGAAATGCTTTAATAAATAAATAAATAAACAGACCTTCCTTCTATACTGCCTGTATATTGAAAGGTGCTACACTGTAAACCTTCCTACTACACCACCTGTATGTACTGTACACTATTTATGAAAGGTACCACACTGTAAACCTTCCTACTACACTGCCTGTATGTACAGTACACCATTTATGAAAGGTGCCACACTGTAAACCTTCCTACTACACTGCCTGTATGTACAGTACACCATTTATGAAAGGTGCCACATTGTAAACCTTCCTACTACACCGCCTGTATGTACAGCACACCATTTATGAAAGGTACTACACTGTAAACCGTCCTGCTGTACACTTCAGTTGAGGGTAGTGGGGCAGTCATAACAAGTGTGTTGGGGCAATATAGCTCTGCCCTTAAAAATCCATCATAGCAATGGGTCTGAATAAACTCCCCCCAAAGTACAAATCAATGTCAAACAGCAAAAACGGAAGTGCTTGTTAGACAGTTACCTCCTCGGCCTTGCTGTGGGCTGGTGAAGCATAAGATTCTGGATAATGGTGTCTGTCAAAGGGGCAGTCGAGACCCTCCAGGTGCTGCTGGGTAAACGCGTCAGTGCGGAGCTGTTTCCGGGGCATGCTTCCACTGCTCGGAGAGTCAATGCTCAGCCTGCAGCTCTCTGGATCACCTGGAGAAAAAGACAGCCATGACATCTGGAAATGGAACTTGCTAGCAGGACTTAACACAGTCCCCATGAAACAAGAATGACAGCTCAGTACGTGTCTGCATGTTGAACACTGCTGATAGTCACACCTTGGGAACTGTTTAGCTGCCTTGGCGCTCAATCAGCATTGCAGAATGCCACATCTTGACACAAAATGAGAGAATGGATCATTCATACAAATGACCTCCCCCACACTCCCCCACTGCACAAACGGACTGTGCAAGGGTTCACAGAAAGAAATGCAATCAATCAATCACTTAGTTAATTTGTGCAGTCAAGTGCATTTGAAGCAGATAGACCACTGAGCGTAGCCCACTTACTATGGTATCCGTGGTGCTGGACAGTGCTGAGGTTACATCTGCCTTAGGTCGAGTAATGCTTGCCCAGATAATACAGAGTTACAGAATACCATTATCAATATAAATCAGAGGGTAAATCAATATTGCAATAGCATGGAAGGGTACGGTTGGTTATTAACAGTACAGTTACATTATTACAACGATTTACAGGTTTTCAATTACTGGAACTTCTATATGATGATTTTTAGCATACAATACATTTAGAGCAAGTCAGCGAAGACTGTTCAGTTACCTGGTAGGGCAACGGTACAATGATAGGAGGGACCACAGCTAGGTTTTAAAATGAGGGCAGGGAGTTCCAGCATTTTGGACCCTTCTAGTTGAAGCTATGTCTAACCATGTCAGATGGCACAGAGGGTAGGGCAAGTTCAATGCTGATGGAGAACTGAAGGCTAGCACTGCTTCTCTTGATACTAGCAAGTGCAGTAATGGGGCCCATCCCAGTCTAATTAAGAACTAGTGGGAGGGGTGGAACTTTCATACAGTAACTGTTGTGACTTTAGCACTCATGAGAACTGTGCGCTTCCCACTTGTCAGATAAGGAATGGAATTTGGTTTTATACAGTGCCTTTCAAAGACATTGTATCTCCAAAACCCTTTACAATCTAAGAGACAGAGATTGGAGGGAGAGGGTGTTACTAATGTTTTCAACACACTGGGAGACTCAGAGAGCATGGAGATCGAATAGAGAGGGATTACAGGGAGACTCAGAGAGCATGGATATTGATTAGAGAGAGAGGTTACAGGGAGACTCAAAGAGCATGGAGATCGATTAGAGACAGATTACAGGGAGACTCAGAGAGTATAGAGATCAAATAGAGAGAAAAAGATTACAGGGAGACTCAGAGAGCATGGAGAACGATAAGAGAGAAAGAGATTACGGGGAGACTCAGAGAGCATGGAGATCGATTAGAGAGAGAGAGGTTACAGGAAGACTCAGAGAGCATGGAGATCGATTAGAGACAGATTACAGGAGACTCAGACAGCATGGAGATCAATTAGAGAGAGATTACAGGGAGACTCAGAGGGCATGGAGATTGATCAGAGAGAAAAGAGGTTACAGGGAGACTCAGAGAGCATGGATATCGATTAAAGAGAGGTTACAGGGAGACTCAGAGACATGGAGATCGAATAGAGAGAAAGAGATTACAGGAGCACAGACAGCATGGAAGCGGTTAGACAGAGAGGTTACAGGGAGACTCAGAGGCGTGGAGATCGATTACAGAGAGGGTCACAGGAGACTCAGAGAGCATTGTGATGGTTTAGAGAGAGAGATTACAGGGAGACTCAGAGACCATGGAGACGATTAGAAGAGAAAGAGATTACAGGGAGACTCAGAGAGCATGGAGATCGATTAGAGAGAGAGTTACAGGGAGACTCAGAGAGCATGGAGATCGATTAGAGAAGAGATTACAGGGAGACTCAGAGAGCATGGAGATCGATTAGAGAGAGGTTACAGGAGACTCAGAGAGCATGGAGATCGAAGAGAGAGAGATTACAGGAGACACAGACAGCATGGAGAGTAAGTTAGACAGAGAGGTTACAGGGAGACTCAGAGAGCATGAGATCGATTACAGAGAGGGTCACAGGGAGACTCAGAGAGCATTGTGATGGATTAGAGAGAGAGAGATTACAGGGAGACTCAGAGAGCATGGAGATCGATTAGAGAGAGAGAGAGGTTACAGGAGACTCAGCATGAGGATCGATTAGAGAGAGAGATTGTGGGAGACTCAGAAAGCAGGGAGATCAATTAGAGAGAGATTACAGGAGACTCAGAGACATGGAGATCGATTAGAGAGAGAGAGAAGGGTTATAGGAGACTCACAGAGCATGGGGATCGATTAGAGAGAGAGATTGTGGGGAGACTCAGAGAGCATGGAGATTGATAGAGAGAGAGAGATTACAGGAGACTCAGCAGGGAGATCAATTAGAGAGAGATTACAGGGAGACTCAGAGACCATGGAGATCGATTAGAGAGAGATATAAGGGTTACAGGAGACCTCACGGAGCATGGGAGATCGATTAGAGAGAAAGATTGTGGGGAGACTCAGAGAACATGGAGATTGATTAGAGAGAAAGAGATTACAGGGAGACTCAGAGAGCATGGAGATCGCTTTAGAGAGAGAGGTTACAGGGAGACTCAGCATGAGATCGATTGAGAGAACAGATTATAGGAGACCCAGAAAGCATGGCAATTGATTAGAGAGAGAGGTTACAGGAGACTCAGAGAGCATGGAGATCAAATAGAGAGAGATTACAGGGAGACTCAGAGAGTGAGATCGATTAGAGAGAGAGAGAGAGAGAGCGAGAGGTTACAGGAGACTCAGAGAGCATGGAGATTGATTAGAGAGAGAAAGGTACTATGGAGACTCAGAGAGCACAGACTGGAGTAGAGAGAGAGAGAGAGAGGTGACAGGAACTCAGAGAGCATGGAGACTTATTAGGAGGAGGAAGTACAGGAAATTATGCAACTTGCTTAGGGTCACACAGTGAGTGGGAGTTGTATGTAAATCTGGGTCCCCAGTCTTATGGTTGTGCTTTCTAACAACTGGGCCAAACTACCTCCCTGTTACATGTTAAATGTTAGCCCCAAAGTAGCACTAAAGAGTTGGAAGAAAGTCTATTGTCTTAAAAACAAAAGTTGTAACACTTACTGTCCTCATGTTTTCGCTTCACTTCATTGGTGCTGTGGGCGATTCCCAGCAGGCCATTAATGGAGTATGTTGAGCCCAGAGAGTCGGACTGTGGCGACTCTGGAGGGGTTACCGCCGAACTAGGTACTGAAAAAGTAAACATATAACAAGGGTAAATACACTGTGTAGGTACATCAGCAGTGTGAGACAATAGAAAACCATGTAGTGCATCACATGTAACGTTCTGCTGCTCCTCCTATCTCCTGTCCAGGTTTTTAAACTACACAGGAAACCAAGCAGTCAGGGGACTCTTCAGGCTTCTCTGCCCTATTGAGGCTAACTGTCCCTTAAGCAGAAAGCCCTGCTTATATGACCTTGGGCAACACATACTTCATCCATTTTTTTGTCAATTTTCTTTATGCTCCCCCCACTGATCACTGGACTCTCTCCTGAGGGGCACCCGATCCAACCTTTCCTGGGCCACCTGAAGCCCCATCCTTACCTCACCGGTGGGGCTGACTCCACTCTGCACATTTTCTGGTCTCCCGGCCCCCCAGAGCGGGACTGCCAATGCCTCCTGGTGACCTTTCTGAAATCTAGCTGGTCAACCAGGCGGCGGAAGGAGCACCGGAGGCAGGATGCAGGACCCAGTGTTGAGCGTGGTGGTCAGCCTCTCAACCTACCTTCACCTACCAGTGATCATTTCCTTGTTCCATCCCTCCCAATTTGCCCGGGATGTACAATGTGCCCGGCATGTGCATGGCGCTTCTGCTACCACGCAGGGTTGCCGCCACAGCCAATCCCTTCAGAGGATCCACAGGCTTGTTGTGCCCCAGTTGCCACCAGGAGTCAACCTGTAGCCCAGGATCTGGATCTCCTTCCTCCCAGGACAGGAGAGCAGTCCTCTGGATGCTCAATCCTGTCCTCCCCTGCTGTCCTCGACGCCTAGAGCTTGTTCCCGAACCCAGGTTGCGGTGTGGCGCCAGTTCCTAAATCCTCAGTGCCATCGGGCCGGCTACTTTATCCATGTTAACCATATATTATCCATGTATAACACACTGTAGCCACATTTAACTATACTTTATATCCGTGTTTAACTATACTTTATATCTGTGTTTCACTATACTCTCTCTGTGTTTAGCCATACTTTATTCATGTTTGGTCATGCCATGTCCTTATTGGATGATGGTTTTCACCATTCTTCACCATGGTATATCCATATTTGACCATGTTTCATTGTCCATATTTTATTTATTTATTTTTATTTTACAATTTTTGGCCAGGAAAGACTCACTAAGCCAAGGCTTGTTTCCAGGTGCATCCTGGGAGGAGCACAGGGAAGTTAAGTGACATGGTCACGCAGTACGCAAGTGGTGACTGTGGGATTCAAACCCAGTTCTCCAAGTCTGCAGCGCAGTGCTCTTAACCAGTACACTATACTGCCTCCCTGTCATCATGGCTTGCCCGTAGCTGATGACAGCTTATCTACAGACAATTTGATTATGGTTGGTCCACAGCAGACAGTATTTTCTCTGCATCTGACAGCAGTTTGTTCACATTTGAGGTGGTCTTCCATATTGGATCATGTTTTTCCATATTTTGAAGATATGGCTAGTCCGTGAGCAGAAAAGCAAGGCTAATTTGCATTTATACCTGACACCTTACCTTACTTTTGCCTCTTCCCTAATTACTACCACCCCCACTACTCTCCCTCTCCTCCCAATCCATACTTCCCACCCTTGCTTACACTGTTACTCCCCACTATCTCTAATTTACATTTTACTTTGGCTCTCAGTGAATTATCTTTCCCTGCCCTTCTCCCTGCATAATCGCACTTTGTACCTCAAATAATGCTCCTTGATATCCCGCGGCGTACATGCTATTCCTTATTTTGTATAAATGTATCTTTTGTTTTTTATACGATGCTTGTCTACGTTACCTGTTTTTTTACTTTGTATTTGTTTGCCATGATTTGGTTTCATTGCCCTCCTTTACCACCCCGGATGCATCAGGAAGCAGAGCTGTTGGCAGCTCAGTATGTCTTTCCACTGAAACTTTAAAATAAATAAATAAACAAATTTCAGAGTTTCTCATTCAAAATGAGTCTGTGTTAAGTGTAATGGCATGTGAGTGATAGCAGACTCCCGGCACCAACCCTAGTATTTATCTGCCAATAACCCTACCTACTAATGTTTCTCCAAAGCAAACACAAGTAACTACCACAGTAAGGACAGGTTAGCAGCAGATTTAAGGCTACGGGAAATGGGGTGGAGGGCCTGAACCTTGCTCTGTAGGTTTTTGTGATCATGGTACTGGGGATTAGGCCTGATACAATGGTGCCAGCCACCGCCACGATGCAATGCAGTAACACTTCAGTATATCACAAAATGCTGCAGTACACTGCATGGAACAGTGCAATTCAATGGCAATTAAGCCTCTGTTTCCTGCAGTATTTTGTGACATGTCGTTTACTGCGAGTTACTGCATTGCATAGTGGGTGTCTCCGCTGTATGTTTATTTAGTAATGGCTGTCATAAGCTGGCCTATGGGCATAGTGGTGAGGTTACAGCTTATGATGCTGTTGGCCTGGTCTAGGACGTTGGGGGTTGGCCAGGGGAAGGAGAATGTAGCATCCCAGAGGTCACTCTCCTGCTCCAGGGAAGAAGAGCAGGCTATGCCATAATACTGCCGTCTGAATGACCACAGGTAGCAGTGGGGTTGGAACACTCAAAGGAGTGTGGGTCTGTAGTGATGTCGGTGCACAACCACACATTACGTGCGCACTCACCGTGACATCCACAATAGTGATGTCCACGTTGTTTGGGTTTGGCATAGTCTTCCCTGTCACCCCACGCCAATCATAGGCTCAGAGGTTCCCACCCCACGGGCAACAGAGAGAAACATTCCCCACCTGGATGGGGAACTGAAAGATGTCGGTAAGGGAGAACTGTATATAGGGTGATGGAGCTGAACAGTGGCAGGGCAAGGGCTAGGAAGGGGCAGAGCCAGTGAGAAGGGGCATAAACAGAAATTAAAAATAATAATGCATGTTTTCTGTGGCTTTTTCAAACCCTGTCTGTCCCACTCCTGGTAGCACCTGCCCCCCAAGACCCATCACTGGCCTCCTCAGGAACTTACTGGTTATGCCACTTATCCAGGACCACCAATGTGGCATGTGGCCTGCCCTGTCACTTGTGTGGGGGCCGGAGGTGGCACCAGCATCACACTGGCAGGCAGGGATTTGCTCCTGCGGTTTTCTCCTGACATGCTGGTGTGCCACTACGACACACGACGCAGTGCCGGAGATGCACACGCATGTTCTGCATCTGCCCTTCTTCGTGTCAGTGTGCCTGCTGTAGGTCACCTGGCTGCCCCATGTCAAGTAGGGACACAGGGATGCAGAACCCTTCCCTCCTTCCCTCAGGGAGTAGAGCAGTCTGTGGGACACTCAATCCTCCCTCCCTGGCTGGGTCTCAAGTGATCAGAGTCCATTCTTGAACCCGTGTCCCCAGCAAGGTGAGTAGCTGCACCACCGGGTCATGATTGCATGTTCATTGACCTATACATGATGTCTGATTGATTTCAGTTGTTGCAGGTAGATTTACTTATAAGGGTTCCGGTGCTTGCAGGGGCTAGAATGTTGTTCTTGTTAGCTTACAAAGTCCTGTACTGAGCATGTGGGTCTGTCATTCCAGTTAAATAGATTGTCAGGCATCTTGGAAGTTAGAAAGAGCACCTGCATTATTCCTTCTGTGTTTCTATGAACAGCTGCTGTCAAAAAGGCAAATTCTGCACCCGGGCTTAGTGCAATGTGAACATGAAAACGTTGGAGTGGCCACTAGCTGATAGGTGCTATGCTGGGGCTCAGTCCCGTGACGGATGGTGCATTTTGTTGTGACTGTCTATAAGACAGTTGCAATAAAGTTGTTGGGAACCTTGACCAAAGTCAAGTGTGGGAACAGCAAAATGTTCCTGGCTGTAGGACTGGCAGCACTTTGAGAAACAGCGTGGTCATCAGATATTCTGGCTAACCGCTTGTTGACCTGATAAAGCTCAGCTATCAATCACAGAAGGATTTTGCCTTAAAGAGCATGATTGGTGGGGCTCAGTTAATAAAAAAGTAATTATTTGGCTGGCCTGGTGGCACTGAGGGTTGTGGTGCTGGATGCCTTACCTCGCTCCATGCCAGCGATCCGGTTCGGGAATGAATTTGGGTCATCAGGAGCGGCCGCGGTGGGGGTGAAGCAGGATTGAGCAGCCAGAAGGCAGCTCTTTTCTTCAGGGGGAGGTCGTCGTCCCTTCCCGTAGTCCCACTGCCACCGGGTGGACGCCCGCTGGTTAGTGTAGGCGGCGGGGGTGACACGTAGCAGGTGGGTACCTCGAGACGCAGTGTGTGCATGCCTCCACATGTGTGTGTGTGTGTGTGTGCATCTGAGGTAGGGGGCTGGGTCATGGGGAGAAAACGGAAAAATACCATAAACTACATATAGAAAAAAGCAACCATTTGTCCAAAACAATAGGATAATTTAATTTTGGGGTGGCTTTTGCCTTCCCCTGCCCCCCACCTCAGAGCCACCCCTGCAAAGCATCTAGTTGGTATACTACTTGGGCCCTGGATCCAGGTCCCAGTTCAATCCCATCATTTCTTGTTCATCAAATCATATTTATGTCCCAAGAATATTTTAACCTGTTTGGGGGATGGGCATGAGTTAAAACGTTATAACGCGGGTGTTAAACTAAAACCGAGAGCTACAGCAACACTGTGAGCATTGGGCAAAGGCATTTTCCTCTACTTACTCAGGCTGTGGCCAGGGCTGAGAGACTTGGTCGCTGGGCAGCCCTCTCCAGGAAGGTTGAATGGCTGTTGGACTTTGGTCCGTATGATTCTGTAGAAGAAGACACAATAATAGTTTTATTACAAGCATTGATCAGCCCTGGAGTCTTGCCATGCCCCTCATTCAAAGAACTGGACTCTTATTTGATCGCATATGTATTTGTAACCCACCGTGAAAACTGACCCCTGGTGTGTATTTATGGCCCCCACAGGAGTGGCCCCTTGTGCATTCATGCACCCCCGGATTGGGCCCTGATGTATATTTATGGCCCCCACAGGACTGGCCCCTTAGGCATTCATGCACCCCCAGATTGGGCCCTGATGTGTATGTATGGCCCCCACAGGACTGGCCCCTTGTGCATTCATGCACCCCTGGATTGGGCCCTGATGTGTATTTATGGCCCCCACAGGATTGGCCCCTTGTGCATTCATGCACCCCCGGATTGGGCCCTGATGTGTATTTATATGTTTTGTTCCACTTTTTCCTGTTTAACATAAAGGTCTTGAATCTTGAATTTATGGTCCCCTCTCCCAGGATTGGCCCCTTGTCCATTCATGCCTCCTAGATTGACTCCCTGTGCAGTCATGTCCCTCTGGATTGGCCCCTTGTCCATTACTGTCCCCTGGATTGGACCCTGATGTGTATTCCTGTTCCACCAGGACTGACCTCTTGTGCATTTATGCCCCTGGATTGGCCCCTGGTGTGTATTCATGCCCCCTGGACTGGTCCTGATGTGTATTCCTGTTCCTCAGGACTAGCCCCTTGTGCGTTCTTGTCCCTAAGGATTGTCCCCAATGGATAATTCATGATCCCCCCCAGGAACTGTCCCCTGATGGGTATTCATGTCCCTCTAGATTGGTCCCTGATGTGCATTCATGCCCCTTATGATTGTGCTATTGGGGATTGAAGTCCCCCCAGATAGGACACTGCTGTGCAGTCATGCCACCCTCCGCCGACTGACTCTTGCTGTGTATTCATGCACCCTTTATGGGCCCCTAATGAGTATTTGGGCTCCCTCCACAGACTGACCCTTGATGTCTTCACCCCACCTCAGGATTAACCCTTGACTTGTATTCCTGCCCCCATCACCCCCCAAGAGCTGACCCCATGTTAATTCATGTGGTTTCCCACCTATTGATAGAGCTGACACTGGGGACAGTGTCATTGTCGCAGACCCCTTCTGTCAACAGCCGGTCCCGAATCTCCCAGGCGAACATTGTTGGATTCTGGCGTTTGTACTCTCCAATCTTTTCCACCACTTTTGGAGTTGCGACCTTTGGCTTGGAGCCTCCAATTACCCCGGGCCTTATGCTGCCAGTCTCATAGTACCTATATACAAGGAATCAAAAGAGAAATGTAACAGCATCCAAAGTGTGACCTTGAACAATATTTAAGGGACCCCCATGAAAATGAGATACAGCTTCCCATGGGGCAATCCCGCCATCTTTACAATGCAAATTTCAAATAAAAAAATCAGCAGAGAAAGCTTATTGGCTGCCTGCTTCATAGATGTCTACTTTCTCTCATTTGCATTTGGGCTCCGTGTACCTCGAAAAGGATTCCCATCCACCTTAATCAAGCTACCACCTCTCTCTTCATAAACATAGAAGATGTCTGCAAAAAGACCATCAGTCCATCCAATCTTCCTTGTTTTACCCTATCCTATTCTACCCAGGACCTACTGTCTAATCAGGGTTATTTCCCTCACCTCACCACTTGCCCTGCTGCTACCCCTGTGTAACCCTGTTATTCTGTCCCCGCTGTGCTTAACACCGTCAGTGCTTCTTGCACTTGCTACCTCTGATGGTGAACTGTCCCATGGCACAACTTCTCTCTGTAAACAAACTTTCTCAAGTCCCTTCTGCTACCCCCACCACCAGCTTCCACTCATGCCCCAATATTCTTGATTCGCCAGTCCTGCTTCCTGAAGGAACTGTGCACCTATGTCCGTGAATATTACCTCCAGTGGTAACACCACTTCATTTTGCTTTTACAAATCCGATTCAGCAATGTGAAGGCGAAGTTTACTTATACAGCACCTAGTCTCAAAGGCTCTGGTGCTGCCAATCCGAACATACACAGGTAATGATACAAACATTATAAAATCACACAAAAACAATATAACATACAATAGAATAACAGAGGTCATAAAATCCTAAAATATACAATCTCAAAAAAGCAAAACATAAACTGACCCCAGATATTCTCTTTAGAACTTATATTTTATTGGTTTTACAATAAAAACAGTAAATTTTAAAACTCATGCCAGACATTCAATTACATGTACAGGATACAGTCAATGTAAGACAGAGTAAGTTAGCCTGGACAGTCTGATTTGCGGATCTGAGATTAATACTCCATGAAACTGTAACACAATTAATATAAACCAACTAGCTGCACTTTGCCAGAGTGAGAGAGCGTCTGGAATACAATCATATTACCAAGCATAGCTTAGAGTCCTATATAAAGATGGGATGTTCTCTCAACCCAATCATAAGTTTTAATCCAAATATGTGAAGCATCTCCCCTCTCAGCTCCTCCTTCCTGGAGTCCTACCAAACATACAGTACTTCTCTTATTGATATGGTAGTGCACCATTATGCTGTGATCAATACTGATAGCCAAGTAAATCTGGAATGAAGTGAAACTGTCCTCCACATCTATCAAACTTATACAGGGGCTATCTACTAAACATAACAGTAATTTAATAAAAGAGTGTAAAAAAGTTCTCCAAACATTTAAAGCCCATTGAAAAGGAGGTAACCGCCAACCGCCAATTTTAAATGAATGTCTTTCAAGATGTTACAGGCGGGCGCTTTAGGTCTCTCAAATGTTCAATACTCACTCACATGGTGGCCACCATTACAGTCATGGTATTTTAAGGAGATAAGAACCAAACAATGAGTCCTAAAATATTAACATGACTAAAGTGACTCCAACGGGCACAGATTTATATTTGTGAGGCTTCAAAACATTATGCCCTGCAGCGCGGCACCCCCAAGTTAAAACCATTCAGGATACAGTAATACATTTACGTCTAATGATACGGTAAAGTCACTGAAATATAGGTAACTCAGCTGGAATCTGTAGTCCATCCGGTGTCTTTACTGTCCTCTGGGTCTCCTGTCCGTCCAGCAGCCGCAGTCTCCAACTCCCTATGGATGAACTCTATCCTTCTGCCAGCCACCGCAGCATCAATGATTGATAAGTATGGCCCCCATAAAAAACACGAAGGCAAGCTGGCATGAGCAGAGAATGGGTAACCCCTAAGCTTTTCAACTGGGCCCATACAACGTCAAATTGTTTCCGTCTGGATTTGGTGGAAAGGATGCATCTGGAAACGAATGCAAGGTAGTCCCATTGTAGTTTACATTTTGGGACTCCCAAGAAGCCTGCAGCACCATGTCTCTAATCACTACTGAGGCTGTAATGAATAACACAGTCCACGGCAAATCCCCTTGCTGGTCTGCCGAGCAGGGAGAAATCCGGTAGGCTGTCACAAAACCTGGTGCAATAGTGACTGGATGGAGCCCTAGGGCACCTGGCTGCCAGGATTTCAAAAACTGAAGGAGCTGCTCACCCTCACTTCCTTCCAGGAGCCCAACCAGTCTCACATTTGAAGCCCTATGGGAATTTTCCAGGGCCTCTAAACGATAGTGTAACTGCATGTTCTCTTGTACCATTTTGCTGGTCACTGCCGGGGCTTGGGTTACTGACTGTTCTGCATTGGTCGCAGTTTTTGTAGTGACCTCTATTTTAGTATCTTGCTCTCCCAGTCTTATGAGAATTGCTTCAACCTTGCAACTGATGGCTTGCTGGCGGTCATCATGGACTTCCATATGAGTCCACTCCAGAACTAGTAGTGGGCTGTGTGGATGAGGTCCCGTTTGCTGCTCAGGCGGTGGTGGCTGATTCTTTGGTCCTCCTCCGGTTCCTTTAGGATGACCCATCTTGAGTCCAGTATCAATCTGTGCCACAGGACACAAGGAATCTAACTGAAAAAATTTTATTTAAGTTCATGCAGGTCTGGTGCTGGTTTGTTGAAGCTGAACTCCACAAGTTCACTGAGCTGTGCTGAGGTGCATCTTCTCTTGGCAATCATGTTCAACAGCGCCCCCACCCCTGGTATTCTCCAAATGTTTGCTTAAAAAGACAAAACTTAAACCCTTTCTGAATCACAGTCCCCAGGTGGGTAACCTCCATGATCTCACATGTAAGGCATTCCATATGCACAGAGCTGTGATGGAAAAGGCCCCCGTCCATGGTTGACTTAAACAGAACTTGGAATAGGTAACAAACTGGCCTTGGTGGAGCGGAGAGGGTGGCCCAGACTATAGAAGACTAAGAGATTTTTTTAGGTAGCCCCGACCCAAAAAATATGGGAGATTGCTGAATCGGGTTAGTGAGTGGTGTTACCGCTGAGGGTACACTTCATGAATATAGGCCCATGTACCTGCTTTTTGGTCTGACTCACAGTATGTGACTACAACCTTCCTGTAACACATCGTATTTTTAGAAACACAGACAATGACAGCAGAAAAAGTCCACAGATCCATCCAGTCTGCCCGGAGTTTTTACTTAACGTTCCTCTAAAGGACATCTGAATCCCTGTTGTTGTCTATTGTTCATCGTCTAAATGTTAACTATGTGGCTCTGTGTCTTGTCTCAGTTTACAGTTTTCCTGGGAAGCTGACACAAACAGATGTTACATCTTGTAGTTCTATCCCAGCTGGTGCAATTTTAAGCACATAACTAACTAGCCAACTAACCAACCAGCCACTGACTAACTGACTAGTTTGCAGCCCAGACAGTGGTAAAGAAGCCAGTTCATCCTGATGGAGAGAGAAAATCTTAATCTCTTCTGATAATACTAATAGCCAACTGACTAACTAACTAACTAGTTTGTAGCCCAGACAGAAGTAAAGACGACAGTTCATCCTCATGGAGAGAAAAACTTTCTTCCGATAGTAATGTGTTTCAGTGGACATACATTACATTATAGATCTTACATATTACATTATATTTACATCAGTACAATATATATCTTACATAAGTACATTATATATCTTAAAGCTGCAGATCATGTTCGCAGGAAACACTGTCATTAGTACATTTTAAGCAGCTCTGTATTATGACATCCTTACATTCTCTTCTGCAATGTTTTGCCCATTCAGCCATGTTTAAAATGGTATTTATTATATGCCTGCATGTACAATTCCTGAGTCACTCGTGGTAATTTATAAGCATGCCTTCTCAAGTTCTTTGGTATTTGGGGGGGACTGAATACAGCCATTTGCAGATAATAAATTGCTGGGGTGAGATTTTCAAAGCATTTCCAGATGCAGTTTGGTTGCTACTGCAGTTTTATAACGCTTCTTGGGGGAAGGAGCAAAAAACTAGCTATCCAGAATTTCTATGGGCAGACCCAAAATATACAAGTCTTGTAAATTCTAATTGGATTTTCCTGGGCTGGCATTTCTGAGCCTCAGAAATGTTATAAGGTTTGCTGGCGAGGACAAGTCGCGTGGGCAAAACTATTTTGGAGGTCTATCCTATGGTGAGCACCCTTCTGGTGTCACCACCTAGGCACGCTCATTCTGAATGATGCAACTGAGTTTTTTTAGAGTTAGTTTTCCAAATGGAAGACCTCAGTAAATATTACAGACTCCCACCCACTACTTGTTTTATACCCCTTGTGAACTGTTCTCCCAGTTTACGGGGGAGTTTCAGAACATGCCCTCTAAATTCAGCTTGGCCCACCACCCCAGTTCGAGGCCTGTATTTCTGCAGGCTGACCATGCAATGCCGTGCCTCTTACCTGCCCAGGATCTTGCTGACACAGCCATGGCTGACCCTCAGCTGGCGGGAGATGTCATGGAGCCTCCACCCCTGATGGGCCATTTCCACTATACGCTGCCGCACGACCTCTGGGAGTGGCCTGCCATTGACGAAGCTTCCCCCGAGCTGATTTAAGCCCCCGTGTCCTGCAACGGGCAAGAAAGGGTTAATGAGGAAATCACCCCTCCCTGCCGCTGCCACCTCATTTAAAATTACACCAAACCCCTGCAGTATCTCCTGTTCATGAAATCAACACGCAAAACTCTCATTTAGCAATAGAAGCTAGTTCACCTTCAGGGGTTCTGTTTATACTGCCCTTTATTAAATGGGGCCTTTCTGACATCATTTAAGTAAATTCAAGTAAAATTTACATATGTAATTAACAAGTCACATAAATAATTAAGCACTGCATAATAAAACGGGCTAATACAAATTATTTGTGTGTGTGTGTGTGTGTGTGTGTGTGTGTGTGTGTGTGTGTGTCTCTCCTAACCACACATACCCTCAAGCCTCTAACCACCAGGGCAAAGCTTCATTGGTAGCAGTATGTATAATACCTCTCAACTTCACATTGGGAGGCATTCCCATTTACCCCTCAGAACCCCTCTATCATCCTTCTCACCTGCCCCACATTAAGAGGGACAGCCTCATTTTATCTCTCAACCCCACTGTCCATACCTCTCAACTCTCATATTAGAAGGAGTGTCCGTCCTTTTACCTTTTAGGACTCCTTTGGGTTCTAACAATGAAACCAGGGACGCCTCATAATGTGGGACAGCTGAGAAGTAATGACAGTATGCATTTCCTTGTACAGGACAGGTCAACAAGACTTCATCAGAACCAAGTTGCCTAGAAACTGTTTTTTCACATTTGTCCCACTTCAGAATGAGAACAACAGACTCTCAACACATGTTTCATCCTGTTAGGACTCCTCAGTGCTCCTCAGTCGCTGTCCCAGCCAAGTACTATGTCGGCACTGAGGTAATCAGGCCTTTAGTACACAAAGAGGTAGCACAATATTCTATCAGTGGAATCCTAACCATTGTAGGAAGAACACAGACGTGAGACTCACGCCAGCATGACCGTGCTGCTGTCCAACTCTGCAAGTCAAAATCACAAAACCATGGCGGAATGTTAAAAAATGGACAGTGGTAGATCTTACTAACAGCCTAATACATATAAGGATTACTAGTCAAAAGAAGCACTGTTATACCGTTAGAATGCAATGCAACCCTTGCAGAGAGAATTAAGATGATCAATGCTTATATTTCTATAGAATCTATATGTATCTGAATGTAAACTGTAATCTTTTGTGACTTGAACTGTCTTTATACTACTATGCTGTAACTCATTGTTTTAACCCTGTATATGTTGCCTGCCCAGGACGTCCCTTAAATGAGCTTGCTCAATGGAGCCTTTTTCCAGTGAAATAAATAAATCTAATCTAATCTACATAGATTTTAGAATAATTGGACAATAGTGCCAAAACATTTACTACTAAAGGACCTTGTCTTATTCCTCTTAATGGAAACTGGCTTTAGATGTATCGCCACAGTATAGGAACTATGGATTACTGTATATCCATTTTCATCAAATTATGTACTGATTGTGTTCTCTGTCTTGTACAGTATAATTCACTTGTACTAAAAATAAAAAAACACAGAACTACCCAAGGACAGCGCTTCCAGTGGAACCCAGAGAAAACAATGCAAAAACAACAGAAGTGGAATGTAATATTGCAATGCAAAGCTGCTTACCGACAATGCTTGGACAAGCTAAGACACCAATGAGCCCTGGCGCTTCGCCTTGCACTGAAGCTTCTTCAGGTCACAAGACAACTCAGTGTGAGTCAAAGCACCAGAGCTCATTGGCATTTTAGCTTCTTCAAGCATTGCCAATAAACAGCTTTGTATTACATCCCTGCAGTCCTAACTACTGTACCTGTGTAGCTAATCATGCAAATGTAAGCAAAGTAATGTATGCAACATCTGCTGCTGCTGTTTCAACTGCAACCCTAGAACACTCTCACAAACTAGATGGAGCACCTAAATGAGCTATCCTGGTGCTGAAAATCTCAAACAAACAAAATGTAGGAATCCTCAAAGGATGCAAAGAGAACAGTGTGTATGATCCACAAAGAATGCAAGAAGAGCGGTGTGTAGGATCCAGAAGGGACACAAGGAGAGCAGTGTGTAGGATCCATAAAGGATACAAGGAGAGCAGTGTGTAGGATATATAAAGGATGCAAGGAGAGCAGTGTGTAGGATCCACAAAGGATACAAGGAGAGCAGTGTGTAGGATCCATAAAGGATGCAAGGAGAGCAGTGTGTAGGATATATAAAGGATGCAAGGAGAGCAGTGTGTAGGATCCAGAAGGGACATAAGGAGAGCAGTGTGTAGGATCCAGAAAGGATGCAAGGAGAGCAGTGTATAGGATCCATAAAGGATATAAGGAGAGCAGTGTGTAAGATCCAGAAAGGATGCAAGGAGAGCAGTGTGTAGGATCCATAAAGGATACAAGGAGAGCAGTGTGTAAGATCCATAAAGGATGCAAGGAGAGCAGTGTGTAGGATCCATAAAGGATATAAGGAGAGCAGTGTGTAAGATCCATAAAGGATGCAAGGAGAGTAGTGTGTAAGATCCATAAAGGATACAAGGAGAGCAGTGTGTAGGATCCATAAAAGATACAAGGAGAGCAGTGTGTAGGATCCATAAAGGATGCAGGGAAAGCAGTGTGTAGGATCCATATAGGATGCAAAGAGAGCAGTGTGTAGGATCCATAAAGGATGCAGGGAGAGCAGTGTATAGGATCCATAAAGGATGCAGGGAGAGCAGTGTGTAGGATCCATAAAGGATGCAGGGAAAGCAGTGTGTAGGATCCATATAGGATACAAGGAGAGCAGTGTGCAGGATCCATAAAGGATGCAAGGAGAGCAGTGTGTAGGATCATTAAAGGATGCAAGGAGAGCAGTGTGTAGGATCCATAAAGGATGCAAGGAGAGCAGTGTGTAGGATTTATAAAGGATACAAGGAAAGCAGTGTGTAGGATCCATAAAGGATGCAAGGAGAGTAGTGTATAAGCTCCACAAAATATACAAGGAGAGCAGTGTGTAGGATCCACAAAGGATGCAAGGAGGACAGTATCTAGAATATGTAATGGAGAGCACTGTGTAGAATCTGCAAAGGACGTGAGGAGAGCAGTTTGTAGGATCCATAAAGTATGCAAGGAGAGCAGTGTGTAGGATCTATAAAGGATGCTAGGAGAGCAGTGAATAGGATCTGTAAAGGACGTGAGAAGAGCAATATATGGGATCTGAAAAGGATGCGAGGAGACAATAAAAGTTCAAATTGTTTCATTTCTCTGTCCCTGTTAAGGCGGGCCAACACAATTTCAATGAGAGGAATCAAATTCGACATGGCAGCTTGGGTCTACCGTCTGATGTAACATTTTGGAACATGTCTTTTTCAGTCCTTTAGCAGACATATTCTCTCAGGATCTCTTGCATGATGACTCTATTGTTAAAACACAAGTTCAGGTATGTACTACTACCAAATTAGTGTACCTTGGGGTGCCAATTTGTTCACTGAATACTCAGCACACAGCTATGCCCATAGCAGCCAGACAAATCTGACTGAGAAGAACTGGAGCCATTTCACGTGAATTTATCAAACTTCAGAACATCTCAATATGACACCCAAGGGAACAGTTCCATGACCAACCTAATAAAATGATTTCTACCCATCATAACCATGCTTCCTTTCACACCTGTCTCACTACAGCATGAGAAGCACTGGAGTTCAGGTACTGAGGGACAGATGCTGTGAAAAAACAGTATGCAGGACTGCTTGAAATGACTTCAGTAGAGACTTGTTAAACTCCTAGTCCGAGTGCACAATGAACGCATTGCCATTATGACAGTTTTAGTCATTCATTTCAATTACTGTGGCAGAATAGAATGTTTGTTACAGAAGAAGAATTTCACACTCCTTGTCATTTGCAGGAGGTTTCACACTAAAGTACCTTTACAGGTATAAACATTTTTTTATTTTCAAAGAAATAATTGTAGTATCAAATTGGCTTATTTGCAAAACAATTTCACCCAGAAAATACACCTATTTTTGAAGCCTCTGTCACAACAAAATGTACTATTCAAAGGATGATCACGGTATTATTGCGATTAATTTAAATTAACAGAGACCAGGTTCCACACAGAGGCACATCTATTTTAACAGCAAACATTCCTATCTTACAACATTTGTTTAAGAGACTTTCATTCCATCCCCACACTGACACACAGGTATATCAGTAACACATGTGCCTTACCTTTCACTCCATCCCTCAATGGCACACAGGTATGTCAGTAACACAGGTGCACTGCCTTTCACTCCATCCCCACACTGGCATACATATATAGCAGTAGCACAGGTGCCTTACCTTTCACTCTGTCCCTCAATGGCACACAGGTATGTCAGTAACACAGGTGCACTGCTTTTCACTCCATCCCCACACTGACACAAGGTATATCAGCAACACAGGTGCCTTACTGTTCACTCTGTCCCTCACTGGCACACAGGTATGTCAGTAACAGAGGTGCTTTACCTTTCACTCCATTCACATATTGGCATACAGGTATATAAGTAACACAGGTGCCTTACCTTTCACTCCATCCCTCAATGGCACACAGGTATGTCAGTAACACGGGTGCACTGCTTTTCACTCCATCCCCACACTGACACACAGGTATATCAGCAACACAGGTGCCTTACTGTTCACTCTGTCCCTCACTGGCACACAGGTATGTCAGTAACAGAGGTGCTTTACCTTTCACTCCATTCATATATTGGCATACAGGTATATCAGTAACACAGGTGCCTTACCTTTCACACTGTCCCTCACTGGTACACAGGTATGTCAGTAATACAGGTGCCTTACCTTTCACTCCATCCCCACACTGGCACACAAGTATGTCAGTAACACAGGTGACTTATCTTTCACTCCATGCCAACAGTGACACACAGGTGTAACAGTAACACAGTTGCATTGCCTTTCACCATATCCCCACATTAGCACACAGATATATCAGTAACACAGGTGCCTTACCTTCCCCTCTATCCCCACAGTGGCACACAGGTATATCAGTAACACGATCCTTACCTTTCACTCCATCCCCACACAGGCACACAGGTATAGCAGTAACACAGGTACATCACCTTTCACTACATCCCCACACTGGAACACAGGTATGTCAGTAATAAAGGTATATTACCTTTCAGTCCATACCACACTGGCACACAGGTATGTCAGTAACACAGGCGTGTTACATTTCAATCCATACCTGCATTGGTACAGAGGTATACAGTATCAGTAATCTGTACCCACACACACAGATACACAGGCACACAAGTATGTCAGAAACACAGGTCCCTTACCTTTCGCTATATCCCCACACTGGCACATGGGCATATCAGTAAGACAGGCACTTTACCTTTCACTCCATCTCCGCACTGGCACACAGGTATATCAGCAATACAGGTGCCTTATCTTTCACTCCATGCCAACACTGACACACAGGTATGTCAGTAACACAGGTGTCCTACCTTTCACTATATCCCCATGCTGGCACATAGGTATATCAGTAACACAGGTGCCTTACATTTCACTCCATGCCAACACTGACACACAAGTATGTCAGTAACACAGGTGCCCTACCTTTCACTATATCCCCACACTGGCACACATGTATATCAGTAACATGGATACCTTGCCTTTCACTCTTCCCCACACTGGCACAAAAGCATATCAGTAACGCAGGTGCCTTACCTTTCATTCCACCCCACACTGACACACAGGTAGATCAGTAACACAGTTGGATTAACTTTTACTCGATTGCCACATTGGCACACAGGTATATCAGTAACAGAGTTGCCTTACCTTTAACTCAATTGTCTCACTGTCACAAAAGCATATCAGTAGCACAGGTGCCTTACCTTTCACTCCATCCCCACACTGGCACACAGGTATATCGGTAACATGGGTGCCTTGCCTTTTATTCCATCTCCACACTGACATACAGGTATATTAGTAACACAGGTGCCTTACCTTTAACTCCATGGCCACCCTGGCACATAGGTATATCAGCAACAGAGTTGCCTTACCTTCACACAATTGTCTCACTGTTACACAGGCATATCAGTACCACAGGTTCCTTACCTTTCATTTAATCCCCACACTGGCCACAGGTATATTCGTAACACAGGTGTCTTACTGTTCCTCCATCCCCACACTGGCACACAGGTATATTAGTGACACAGGTGCCTGCCTTACCTTTCACTCCATCCCCACACTGGCACACTGGTATATCAGTGACAGAGGTGCCTTACACCTTTCACTCCCTACCCACACTGGCACACAGGTATGTCAGTAACACTGGTGCCTTACCTTTCACACCATCCCTCACTGGCGCACAGGTATATCAGTAATACAGGTGCCTTACCTTTCACTCCATCCCCATACTGGCACACAGGGTATCAGTAACACAGTTGCCTTACCTTTTACTCCATGCCCACACTGGCACATAGGTGTATCAGTAACACAGGTGCCTTACCTTTCACTTGTTCCCCACATTGGTACACAGGTATAACTAACACATGTGCCTCACATTTCACTCTATGACCACCCTGGCACACAGGTATATTTAGCAACACAGGTGCATTGCCTTGCACTATGTCCCCACAATAGCACACAAGTACATCAGTAACACAGTTATCTTACCTTTCACTCCATGCCCACCCTAGCACACATGTATATCAGTAACACAGTTGCCTTACCCTTCACTCCATGCCCACACTGGCATACAGGTGTAGTAACACAGTTGTCTTACCTTTCACTCCATCCCCACACTGGCACACAGGTATATCAGTAACTCAGTTGCCTTACCTTTCACTCATTCCCCACAGTGGTACACAGGTATACCTGTAAAACACGTGCCTCACATTTCACTCCATGACAATCCTGGCACACAGGTATATTTAGCAACACAGGTACACTGCCTTTCAATATATCCCCACAATGGCACATAAGTGTATCAGTAACACAGGTGCCTTACCTTTCACACCATACCCACACTGGCACACAGGTATATCAGTAACACTGATGTATTGCCTTTTCAGTTTGTACCCACACAGGCACACAGATATAGTAGTAACACAGGTGTCTTACTTTTCACTCCATCTCCACACTGGCACACAGGTTTACAGTATCAGTAACACAGGTACATTGTGTTTCATTCCATACTGACACTAGCACACAGGAATATCAGTACCACAGGTGCCTTACCTTTCACTCAATCCCCACATTGGCACACAGGTATATCAGTAACACAGGTGCCTTACCTTTAACTCAGTGGCCATCCTGGCACATAGGTACATCAGCAACAGAGTTGCCTTACCTTTCACGCAATTGTCTCACTGTTACACAGGCATATCAGTACCACAGGTTCTTTACCTTTCATTCAGTCCCCACACTGGCACACAGGTATATCAGTAACACAGGTGCCTTACTTTTCACTCCATCCTCACACAGGTACATGGAGATCAATGCTAACCGGTGCCTTACCTTTCACACCATCCCTCACTGATACACAGGTATATCAGTAACACAGGTGCCTCACCTTTCACTCCATCACCACACTGGCACACAGGTATATCAGTAACACAGGTGCCTTACCTTTCACTCCATCCCCACACTGGCACACAGGTATATCAGTAACACAGGTGCCTTACCTTTCACTCCATCCCCACACTGGCACACAGGTATACCAGTAACACAGGTGCCTTACCTTTCACTCCATCCCCACACTGGCACACAGGTATATCAGTAACATGGGTGCCTTACCTTTCACACCATCCCTCACTGATACACAGGTATATCAGTAACACAGGTGCCTTACCTTTCACTCCATCCCCACACAGGTACACATGGATATCAGTAACACAGGTGCCTTACCTTTCACTCCATCCCCACACAGGTACACATGGATATCAGTAACACCGTGCCTTACCTTTCACTCCATCCCCACACTGGCACACAGGGTATCAGTAACACAGTTGCCTCACTCTTTCACCCATGCCCACATTGGCGCATAGGGTGTATCAGGTGTAACACAGGTGCCTTATTCTTCACTCATTCCCTACATTGGTACACAGCTATAACTGTAACACACGCGTTTCACATTTCACTCCATGACCACCCTGGTACACAGGTATATTTAGCAACACAGGTGCATTGCCATTCACTATGTCCCCATAATAGCACACAAGTGCATCAATAACACAGTTGCCTTACCTTTACTCCATGCCCACACTGGCTCACAGGGTATCAGTAACACAGTTGCCTTACCTTTCACTCCATGCCCACACTGGCATACAGGTGTATCAGTAACACAGGTGCCTTACCTTTCACCCATGCCCACACTGGCACACAGATGTATCAGTAACACAGGTGCCTTACCTTCACTCATTCCCCGCATTGGTACTCATGTATACCTGTAAACATGTGCCTCACATTTCACTCCATGACCACCCCTGGCACACAGGTATATTTAGCAACACAGGTGCATTGCTTTCACTATATCCCCACAATGGCACACAAGTGTATCAGTAACACAGGTGCCTCACTTTCACACATACCACACTGGCTTAGGGTATATCAGTAACACCGATGTATTGCCTTTTCAGTTTGTACCACACAGGCATACAGATATAGCAGTAACACAGGTGTCTTACTTTTCAATCCATCCCCACACTGGCACACAGGTTTACAGTATCAGTAACACAGGTGCATTGTGTTTCAATCCATACTGACACTGGCATGCAGGAATATCAGTAACACAGATGCTTTACCTTTCACTCCCTCCCCACACTGGCACAGAGGTATCTCAGTGACAGGTGTATTGCCTTTCAGTCTGTACCCACACTAGCACACAGGAATGTGAGCCATGTAGGTGCATTACCTTTCACTCCTTCCCCACACTGGCATACAGGTATATCCGTGACAGGTGTATTGCCTTTCAGTTTGTACCCACACTAACACACAGGAATGTCAGTCACACAGGTGCTACTTTCCTCCCTCCCCACACTGGCACACAGGTATCTCAGTGACAGGTGTATTGCCTTTCAGTCTGTACCCACACTAGCACACAGGAATGTGAGCCACGCAGTTGCATTACCTTTCACTCCCTCCCCACACTGGCACACAGGTATATCAATGACAGGTATTTTGCCTTTCAGCATGTGCCCACACAGCACACAGGAAAGTCAGTCATACAGGTGACATCACTGCCTGCTCAATCAGTTGACACTGTAGGATTTTAAAGCACAACTCACATTTAAATACAAAATATTACAATAATTGGCACAAAAGGGAAGGAAAAGTATGGTGTTCTCTCCAGTAATAGATATTGCTGGATACAGGGTGCTCTGAATTGTTGACTTGCATTCCAAAGGTTATTTTTATATCTGGAAAAATTCTCATGTGCAGTATCTCAAATTATTAAAACATTATTTTTTAGTTTAATAATAACATGAAAGCACTCTAGAGGTTGAGTTGCCTTTGCTAATGTAACCCTAGGGACATAAGACACTCAGCTTTACCTCATACCTCATGATTCCTCTAGGGTAAGATTAGTCAACGGTAACCCAACTCCTGGTCATACCTTAATGATGAATTGATGTTCCATTTTTTAAGTTCATGCCAATGTCAGCCATTGTAAGTTAATCTTCATTTGTACCCAATAAGGAAACTGTACTGTGCAATGTGCAGCTTAGGCGTCATGATCTGTTCTATATACATTCTGCGGGTGCATTCACTTTGATAACCTGCATCAATCTATGCTGGCTAGGCTTGTTGCAATATCTCTCTCACACAAAGATGGGAGGGACACCCCATTATCTCCCCTCGCTCTTCTACATAGCCCTGAGCACCACTTCTACAACACCCTATGCAGCTACAACTCTGTGTACTTGCTGTAGGTTATAGGAGACGTGAGGGAACCCCTCCTTCCATACCAGAAACAGGGCTTTCACCCACATGTAGGGGTGTCACCTCCTGTTGCCCTCCATTACGAAAGACAGAACATTATCTGCTTCTTTCCCTCGAGGGCACTCTGCACTGGAACTGGTGTCAGCTCCAGTAATAGATGTTACTATTCACGACATTGTTTTTGTATTGAATAAACACTTTCAGAAGGATGAGTGAGAGAGAGAGAGACAGACAGACAGACAGAGAGAAAGAGTACTGGAGAGAGAATATAACAGAGAGAGAGAGATGAGACAGTGTATGTGAGGAAGAGGGAGACAGTATAAGAGAGAGAGAGAGAGGGGAGCATATAGAGAAGGAGGAAGAGACTGTAAGGGGAGGGAGGAGAGAGAGAGTGAGAGTATAAGAGAGTGTGAGACAGAGACGGAGACATTGGTTCTCTTCAGCACTTTGTGTGTGATAAAGTTCCTTCTGCCTCATGTATAGCATCTCTCGTTAGTTTTTATCTTGTCTATTTTCAGAACAATCTCTGTGTATTTCTCTGTCTCTCTTTCCCGCTCCACCAGTGCTGCTGCCCTTATCTTTTTCTCTTGTTTCGTTCCTTTCTTTCTTTTCCCTATTTTCTCTTAGCTTCTATGTCTTCTTCTTTTCCTTTTTTCTCTCCCCCTTTCTTTTGTTTTTTTTTTCATTCCTGTATTTTAAATTTAGATAATATTCATCTTATTTTATTTAACAAATTATTTCATTTCCCCAGGATATCACTCGGAGATGCAACATCTAGGAGGTTAAGTGAAAGACCCAAAGTCACACAGTGAACATTTTGGCTCTAGTGGAGTTTGAACCTGTTTCCCAAGCTGGTGTTCTACCCACTAGACCCGCAGCAATGCCACAAACCAAATCAGAAGTCTGATTAAAAAAAGTTCCTGTGACCAAAACAAAACTTAATAAGTCAACCCTTCAATGCAAAGCTGCTAGGGCATGGAATATGTGTTTGTCTGAAATAAGAGAATCAAATACTGCTAGAACTTAAAACTTTAATTGGATTCTATGTATAAATGTACATGGGATTGTTGTGAGTAACCATATTGTTTTGTATGTGTAGTTAATTAATGTATCACCATATGTAATAACAGAGAGAATGTACAGGATGACTCTGAAAATAGGTTATACACGAGAAGTTTATTTGTGTTTTAAAATTTGTATTTTCCTCTACTACTGCTACTTGTTGTATTACTCCTACTACTTGAATTACTGCTACCTGAACTACTAGTACTGCTAGTTTTACTACTAGTACCACTGCTTGTACTACTACTTGTACTACTAGTACTACTTACACTACTTGACTACTACTACTACTGGTTGTACTACTACTACTACTATTGCTATTTCTTCTACAACTACTTGCACTACTACTAGCTGTACTACAACTTGATGACTACTGCTAGTTGTACTACTACTACTACTGCAACTTGTGCTACAGCCACTTGTACTACTACTACTTGTACTAACACCACCTCTACTATTATTAGTTGTACCACTAGAACTATTGCTCGTACTACTGCTACAACTTGTACTATTACTACTTGTAATTACTACTACTTGTACTACTACTATTTGTACTAACACCACCTCTACTATTACTAGTTGGTCCACTAGAACTATTGCTTGTACTACTGCTACAACTTGTACTATTACTACTTGTAATTACTACTACTTGTACTATGACTGCATGGCCACATACTGCATGAACTGTTCGCAGAATCAATCAAAAGCAAACACAGAGACACAGAAAATGATGGCAGATAAAGGCATAGCGGCCCATCGGGTCTACCTGAGCCTGTTGAATTTTGGGAACTTGCCCCGTCAGGGCTCCCTACTCGCCCCCAGTCTGCTCCTTTACACACTATTCCCATGTGTGTCTCTCATATCCCATTTTGATCACTCCCCATTTCAATCCCAATTACCTCCTCCTGAAGCTTGTGCCATTTCATCACCACTCTCTCTGTTAAAAAGTACTTCCTGACAACCTTCTTAAACCTCCTACCCACCCCCCGCCAGTTTCAGGGAGTTAACTGGGGCGCCCATGTTACCATCGACTGCTGATGTTTTCCACCTTGTTTATTCCATTGAGGTACTTGTACATAAAACAACTTCTCCAGGGCATTCCTGTTTCCAGGTCAGCTGCATGTGAGACACTTTTACAGAATAAGTCTCTAACACATCAGAAAAGGAATGCACCGGCCAGCCCAGTGGAGTGAAGAGCTGAGGCACTGGACACCTTACCTCCTCTCATGCTGGTGACACGAGTTTGGTAACGAGCCTGAGTTGTCAGGGGTCAGCTGGGGAGGAGGGCAACGAGTTGGACTGAGCTGCCACAAGGCAGCTCTCCTCTCCCAGGGAGGGGCATAGGTTTCCCTGACTCTTGGCTGTCACCCGGTGGAGGCTAGGTGGCAGCGCCAAGCCACAAGGGAGACCAGGCATTAGGCCAGACGGGAGGAAGAGGCTGTCACTGGAGTCACAGAGCACATGTGCACCTCCACACACACATGCATGACCATGTTCTGGGGTCCTGAGAGTAACGGGGAGAAAGCAGAAACTGGGGCACCGAGGCAGGCTGAATGAAGCCCTGGCACTACAGGGAGGATTGAGATCCTCTGAAGGAGCACTGCAGCCATGCCTGCCCGGGGCTCCAACGGGAGAAAAAAGCTACATAAAACAGAAAAGGAATGCACCGACTGGTCAGGAGTGCTCCTTCAAGCTTTAATAACATTTCTTTGGCCTATAATAATTTTCAAAACTAAAAAAATGCTACATCAGACTCAAAATGAGGAACATGTATTTATTTTATTTGAAAACTGGTAACCAGGAAAGATGTACTGAGCCAAAGCTCATTTTCAGTTGCAACCTGGAGATGAAAAAGGGCACCTTGCTCGGTAGGAGATAAAGGGCAGTACAAAACAGGCAAAAATGGTTTATGTTAATATGCACTGCAGCTTTAATAAGTATAAGAAACACGAGAAGTGTCTGAAATCCATTCTTTCTATTCTGTGTTCTTATACATCATTACATATGCAAGCAATAATACCTGACAGGATGGGCAGTACTGGGCAATACCCATCCACCCAGGGGGCATAATGAGGCTCTATGATGCAGGCAGAGGGCATTATAGCCCTAGAAAGACTGTTATAGCCCATACCACCCACCTTGGAGGGTATTGTTGCACTTAGAAAATGGGTTATTGGCAATGTTTAATACAACATGAAAAAAACTTAGAAATGAGTAAAAAATTAATTGCAAATGAGTTTTAATTTTTTTTTTTTGTAAAGTAGTCCCTCTACTGATATACTTGCCAGTAGAGGGCACTGCTGTGTTTCAGATACTTTTTTTTAGATGCTGACACTTTTCTGTTCCCCAACCCTGCAGTGTCTGAGTCCCCCCACCCACCCACCTACCTGCTTGTCTTCCTGTTACAGTTATGAGCGATGAGAACTGCCGATCATGAAAAAGAGACTCATTTAAATAATTAAATAAGTGTGGTTCACAGTATGCACCGCCAACTTCAAGAATGAGCACGGCAACAAGTAGCACAGCTGTCAGAGTGCACCACTGACTTATGCAATGAGAGGGGATAAGGTGAGTGAGAAAAAGCACAGTGGTGGTTATGTTCACGTTTGTTGTTGGTTTATAAAAAAGTTATTATTAAAGCTTGCAAACTGATCAGGGTTGTAAACAGAGCAGGGGGGCACTAAACAAGAGAAAGAACTGGTGCTCTTTTCAGATGTGAACATTCAATAGCTCACTGCCTTTTGGTAAATGGGCAGGCAGGCACACGGACTAGTTATTTAGTGGTCTCTGCTGCTTGCCACCTGCCTTGGTAGTGGGTGCTCTTGGCCAATCAGAAAGCAAACCCATTTTCTAAATGGTTTTTGGGTCTCTTGTGGTTATAAATGTGCATTCTCGAGTTCTTTGGGTAAGCCGAACTGCGAAGCAAAGCTGAGCACATTTGAAACACAAAGGACTCGAGAAGAAACTTTAATAGCCAGAAGAAATGCAGGAAATGTACATATAAACCTATTATATATCCTACTGAAGGTGTCTGTTTTTTTTAAATAGAACTTGAGTATAAAAATCAAAATGTTTTACTTCGTAGAAAATTAGAGAAACTGCTGTGTAGGAAATGGACTACGCTAAGTGAACGCAGAACGTCGGCATTTTAAAACTGTTTGCATAAGACAAACACTTATGGTTATAAAAGTCCCTGGAACATTTAGAAATAATCCTGAATGCTAAATTATGTAATGACTTATAATATCTGTTCCTATCTCAGTTTTTCCAATTTCTCTTTTTTCCCCTAATTTTTTGCCTTCCTCTCTCTCTCTCCCCGTCTCTCTCTCTCTTTCACTCTCTCTCTCTCTCTCTCTCTCTCTCTCTCATTCTCTCTCTCAACCTATTCTCTCCATCAATCTCTTGCACAGTCTCTGTTTCATTCTCTCCCCATCTTTCTCTCTCTCTCTCTCTCTTTCCTCCCTTCATTTCACTATGCTACTATTCATCCTTCCTTCCTTCCCTGCTACTCTGAGAGAAACTGTTTCGCTTGTATCTTGTTTCCCCCATTTGTCATGTGTTGTCACCTGATTATTGGTGTTAATGACAGTCCCTTTGTGTTGCAATTGTATATTTTATTCTCATTTTCCCAGAGTGTCTTTTATTACTTGCTTTGATTTCTCATTAATTTTTAGTGCGCAGTTTTACAACCTCTGCATTTTTTGCCTGCCTTGATAATTTATTCTGCCGTCTCCCTCTCTGTTCATAATCATCTTTCTCCTTGTAATCCTCTGCTGCCGGCTCATCGTCTCTGCATCAGCAGGCCTCACTCCCTCCCCTTTAAATTAACTCCTTCCTTCCATTTCCTCTTTAATTTCCATTTCAAACACAGCCTGGAAATGAAAGGCAATCTCAGTGATGCTTATCTGGATTCAGGGCAAGCTTCACCAGTCTAAGGGCTGAAAGAAAAGCAAAGCTCCAGGGCATAGCTAGAGGTCAAGGGTACTGAGGAAGAAAACTCTTACACAAGTCCTCCTCCTTCTGTGTACTGTACCTGTGCTATACGGAAGTATAATGCCTGTTGCTAGTTCAGAGACATATATATGGAATACACAGTGTATACTCACAGGTGTTGGTGTTGCACCCATAAATGAGCGTTGGCTCAGTGTGCCTCTCCTGGCTACTAATTTTAAATCAATCAATCAATCAATAATTAAAATAAATACACCCAGACAGACTTAAACCCAAACACAGACACACAGACACATCTATCTGTCTATCTATCTGTGTGTATATGTATATATATATATATAAATATATATATATATAATATATGTATAAATGTATGTAACACATCTATCTGTGTGTATATGTATATATAGATATATAAATATGTATACTTGTATATGTATGTAATATATTTATTATAGATTTCTAAAATGGATCAGAAAAATCTGTGAAAATCCAGTCTCCTGACTGAATGAAACTCACCACATGACCATGCATTATTCCACAACAACTGCACACCTGCAGTTCTTTTCATCCCTCAGAACCTTCTGGACATTTTATAAGACAGATAATTCATTAAAGGGTGTGCAGTCTTACTCTGATCCATGCATGCCATGGGTGGTTCAATGCACTTGGCCTGTGGCCTCATGTGTCACAACACACACCAAGGTGGGTGTACATGAGAACATGACCACAAGCACTGTAGTGGATTATCTATTACATATATATATATATATGTATATATATATCTTGCCAAAAACTTCATTAATGCACTAGTTAGGGTTAAAGCAACAAAAGTAGGAAATATGACATTAGGGTTTCTAACCTAACACCCACACCTACCCCAAGGGCAGTAACAGGCATGGGATATGCCTTGGGGTTGTCAACCTTAATGCTCACCCGATTCCATGAGTAAATAAGCTGAGATGGGTAAAGTATATGAGAAGAGAATGGGGTAAACATTAGAGTTTTTTCCAACTGGTTAACCAGGTGAGACACACTAAGCTGAAAGCTTGTTTACAGGTGCAACCTGGGAGCACAGGGAAGTTAAGTGACTTGCTCAGGGTCACACAGTATGCAAGTGGGGGCAGTGGGATTCAAACACAGGTCTCCAGATTTGCAGCTCAGAGCCTTAAACCACTGCACTATACTGCCTCCCTAAAGTTGACAATCCCAATGCCCACCTCATGCCTGTTGCTGCCTGTAGGGTAGGGGTGGGGTGTTATGGATGGAAACCATAATGCCACATTTCCCTGCTTTTGTCACTTTTACCCTGACTAGTGCAGTAATGAAGTTTTTTTGCAATGAATTTCCTTACTTTTTGAGATAGTATAATTGCATCCTCTTCTGCTTGTGGGAGAGCAGGGCCCTCCAGGCCCTGCACTCCTTATCCATCAATACTTCTTGAGATAGTGTACTCATATCCTAATATGCCTGTGGGAGCACAGGGCCCTCTGGGCCCTGTGTTCCCATTACTCCATAGATGCTTATATGTACATTGCTGTGGAAGCGCAGGGCCCATCAAAACTGCAACCAAATTGTCACCATAGACTTCTTATTACCTCATGTCATGAATCCAGTACTGAAAACTTCCAAATTCCAAGCCGAAATATGATTCCATGCCACCATGTCATTCCACACCACAGGTGTGAAAAGGCAGTTTGTTCAGGATTTGAAAAATGACACCTGTCACTTCCATGAGGTGGTGTGAAAATATGCCTATATTTAAAATTTGGTGTCAAAATATTTAAAATTGCCAGAGTTAGGAGCAAGCATTGCAAATTTCAACACATGCACATAACTTTGCTATTTTTACATATTTTGACCCAAAATTCTCAAAATAGCCTTCTTGTGATCCCACATCATGAACAAGGGCAGTGAAAGTTTTCAAATCCTGCTCAAAAGGTGATTTCACCAAGCAACCAAAAAAAATCACCTTTCTGGACAGATTTGTGAAATTCCACTGACATTGTTGATGAGGTGGGGTCCTAAGAAGGCCATATTGAAAATTTGGTGTCAAAATATGCAAAATGCCCAAGTTATGCATCAAAGTTGAAAACACCACTGAAATACAATGACCCACATTTATCTTAGTTTCTCATATTGCAGTCGGTGGTGCCAACAGCAAGACGTGACTTTGATCGGAGATGGATCTTCACCATGGGACCTGTTCAGGTGGTGAGGTGTATGAGTGTGGGTGGTGGGTGCTCAGTGTGAGGTTGGGGTGGGGGCCAGATCGGCAAGGGACTGTTTTCTTTGTACAGGTTAAAAAAAAAGATATCGAGGGACTGTTTTCTTTTTGGCAGGCACAACAAGAGAAGGGATCAGAGGGTGGGAGGTATCACTGGACATCGATGACAAAAAAAATATTGCAAGGACTGCAAACAGAGTGTAGGGGTGACACTGGACAACAGGGACCAAACCAAAAATATTATGGGACTACGATGGTAGGATTTGTGTGTGGGGGTGCCGCTAGACACCAAGGAAATAAATAATAATGGGGAGTGGCATCAGAAGGTGGGGGGGTGCCATTAGACCCCAGGAAAATAACCAATAATTATGGGTGTGGTGATCAGATGGTGGGGAGCCACTAGACACCAGGGAGAAATAAAAAATATGCAATAATAAAAACAAAAATATGGGAGGGCAAATAGGAGGTGGGGGTGCCACTAGACACCAGGAAATACAGTGGTATTATGGGGATGCTGATTGGAGGGTGGGGTGCCACTAAACACCAGGGAACAAATGACGGCAAAGGAAAAATGATTTTTCCCTCATGAAAAAAGATCTTTTTTCATGACTCATGATACAAAAAAAGAGTCTTTTTCATATTACGAGTCATAATAAAAGATTTATATCTTCAAAAATCTTAGATTCAGTAATTTAATAACAGATAATAATCTTAGATTCATGGGAAATGTCAGAAAGTACTTCTTCACAGAAACAGTGGAGGATACCAGGAATAGACTTCCAGCAAAGGTGGTCAAAGCAAAAACTGTAGTGGGTTTCAAGAATGCCTGGGATAAACATAAAGGAATGTTATTCGTTTGGAACGGGGGGAGCAAAGCTGGAGATGAAGTAGGGTCTGCAGTATTACATTAGGTAGGGAAAATGGACAGACTGGGTGGGCCAAGCAGCCCTTATCTGCTGACAATTTCCATGTAATTCTGTGTAAAAAAAAACATGTCAAGGTATTTCTCCGACAGTTCCGTGCACGATCCAGCGAAGGGGATCCAGACGAGCACGATACACGTGTTGGGCACGCTACAGAATAGCAGTTTTGTGGTTTTCCAGATTTTATTTTTTTAGGGAAAAATGGAAAGCAAGATGGTGGCATACAAAAAAACTCACTCAAAAACTCACAAAAAAAGATTCCCACATGAAAACTTTATACAGCTATTTTGAAACGCTGACTGAGCATGCTCAGAATCCAATTTTTGTTTTAATTTAATAACTTTGGAGGTAGCAGTGAGTCCACTTGGTGTGCAGATCTAAAATCCCTGGCTACACCCCTGCTTTGGAATGAATCAATATTTGTTTCATCAATCCAGTGAAAGGCACTTCTGTGGGTCAAGCCCTTTCTGCCTTGAAAATTTCAGGCCAAAATTTCAAACCGTCTGGGAGCTACCCGATGGCAAAAAAAACCAAAAAAAAAACCAGCAAAAAGTTGTGATTTTCTGTATTTTTTCACTGTCTGCACCTCAGAATCTACACATCCAACCAGAACAAACTTTGGCACATCAAGAGATCTACCCCACAAGATTGTGAATGCAAACGTTTGGCAAATCTGTTGAATGGTTGTGAAGTTATTAAAGTGCAAAAATTGGGGTTTAAAATTAAAGTGCCTAGTCAACCCTAACTATAGTGGTGCTTCCATGCCGATATATTTATGTGGAAAAAAACCATTTTGGGGTGGGTGGGGATCAGTTTCTTCATAATTCACTTGTTTACTAAACTGATATGAAAACAGGCCTAGGGACTCAAAGGTTTTTTGACCTAATAAAATGCTTTTGATGCTCTTCCCAGCAAGTGACACAGCAGAAAGATGGATCATTCTGGGGAAACTTTGAAAACCAGACTTTCTAGTCACATTTCAGCCTACATTTCTGTATTTTATCAGTATTGTATTAGCTTTTGGACCAACCAAGTCCTTCTTCAGAAGCTTTATGACAGTTATTTAGAAAATCCCACACTATTAAAACCCAGATAATGCTTAAAAGCTAAAAGCATATTGGTGTCAACCAGCTTCTCTGATGCAATCTTCAGCCACGCCTCGAATGAGCATGCAAAACAATGAGAACCACCTCTGCTTTTTCCCATGCACTATTTGGGGAGGAGAGAAGTGGCAACATTCATGGAGTCAAAGGAGGGAATGAGCTAGTATGAGGAAGGAGGAAGCATGCATAGGAGAAGGGTCTTCAAAAATCATTTTGCAATACTAGAAGGAAAGGAGGAGGAGGTGATGAGATTGGAGGAATAATTGATAGAAGTCCGGAGGAGTATTTTTCAAAGTAACTTCCCATTTCTTCACAACTCTGCACATTAACTAAAACCAAGGTTCACTGCCCTTGCCTTTACCTGCTCAGGCTGCTTGCTCATACGTGACATCACAGTCCCGCATGGAATGTCATGACCTGTTGCTGTAGAAACGATTGATGTCACACACAGAGGATTATGATCTCAGATGCAGACATACAGCTAGAGCTGGTAGAGTGTACAGGGACTGCAATCTTGTGTTCAGTTAATGCTCTCATTTATTATCACAGAGGGGCAGCTAAGTGTACAGAATTTGTGAAATGGCAGGGTAAATATGTCTTAAAGTTATGTTTCTCCAACATTTTCCAGGTAGCATCAGGGGTCTTTAAAACTGAGGCAGAAATTGACATTCCACCGCTAGTAAATACACCTCTGCTCCTGATAAGTGGGATTTTTTATTTCTTTAATTACAAATTGCTTGGCAGGCCTACTTCCCTAAACCAACTCAAACCCAAGCTTTTCAGAAAGGTTTCTTCTTAAGAACAGCAAGCTGCTTTAGCAAACTAACAGTGGTGGGGGTGGGGTGGGAGAAGGGAATCACAGAAAAAAGGCAAGAGGCACAGTTCACTCTCCCCAGTGCAAAGTCCTCCACCCCACCTAACCACACTTGTACCTAAAAATCTCTGGAAATATAAACCCTGCTTTGTTTTATTTTACAAATGATGTGTTTTTGTCACATAATACTTTTATATATTAAAAAAAAAATGTTGAAATATAACAGTAAACTGTATTTCTGTCTCAGCTGCCCCTCCCTGGCATTCTCAGAGTCACAACATGTCGCTGCAAACCGGATGATGTCATTTTAGTGCAGTGAACCCCATATTATATAAATAGTTCAGTCACCATGAATCTGAGTTTTATTGCTTTAAAGCAGCAGTAAAATGAAAAATGTTTTCCTCAAAGAGTTGATTTTCAACTACAGTTAATAAAAATATTAGCGTACCTGTTATGTGTGCTTTTTAGGTGATTCCCATGCTATGCAATATATAGATATCGCTATAGATAACCCTTGTCAGATTCACAATGCAATTTCTTGGCCAAATGAAGTGGCCAACATTTCTTGAGAAGAAACTAATTGTAAACATTTTTAAATATCTGGAATCTTCTACTGTGGAAAGAAAGTAGAGTCATTTGCTCAATTTCATTGCACTGCTGCTTAAATAAAACTCTTTATAAAGGGCTGCAGTAGGAATAATTTTAGAATAATGACTGAAACGACATCATCTGAATAGTGAGGGCCAGAGGGGCCACAAAGGCGACAAGTGTAAAAGTGCATAGACACAACCCTATGGTACATCAAAGCAATATTTGTTTTTTTTAATGCAATTTTATTTCTAAATGATATAAATGAACTACCTTGTAACCTGGCAAAGTATCCCAGCTACACTGCATGCTGTGAAATAGTCTGCAGCCTGTTTTATCTGCACTAGTGTACCATATGTTTATTTATGGCAGTAATGTGGAGAGATAGATAGATAGAGAGATACTGTCGAAAGAAAAAAAGAAGGAAGGAAGGAAGGGAGGAAAGAAGGAAAGAAAGAAAGAAAGAAAGAAAGAAAGAAAGAAAGAAAGAAAGAAAGAAAGAAAGAAAGAAAGATATATATGAATTAGTGTTGCATCTGACTCTAAACCCTTTGAAAATAGACTTCTGTCTAAAGTTTTTTTTTGTGAAATAAAAAAAAAACTAAACATTGAACTATTGCTAGCACATGCTACTGTGAAAACTGAAGCACAATATACTGTATTTTACATTTCCAACAATCTTTCATTACTGCAGGATTATGGCACAGTTTACCGGGGTCGCTGGGCGCCATTCCTGTCTGGGCGCTGAAATTTATATGGCAGCTTCCGCACTTCACTTCCATCGCAGGGCTGTACCTGCTGACCTCGACTCGGGCAAGTTCTGTGGAAGACAAATCATTTACAGCATTCTGCAGACGTTCAGTGCACACCTGTTGTAGTTTAAAAAAAACAACCGATGCCGAGTTTCTTATGAAGATCCCTGAACTGTAATAAAATAAATATAAAAAGATTGCAGAATGCCATGGGGTGGGTTGATAGGGGATGAACTCAAACTCTGTTTCAGTTGGTTTCTGCCCCTCTAATTTTACAGAGGCCCACCACATTTGGTTGGGGTGTATTAAGAGATGTGCCACCAAATGTTTAACTTCAGGCTCTGAATATTTAACAATTGTCCCTCTGCCTCTCCTTTCCCATTCCAATAGGTGCAAGCCCACCTGGCGAGCCATCTTCTCTGCCATCTCCATCGTCTGTCAAAGTCCTTACTTTCTACCAACATTCTGAACATTTCTGAATGACTAAATTAAGTGCATTTGTTTATGGAAACAAATAATATAGCATATATGTGTGTGTTTATGTAACTAGGGTAAAGGTGCAAAAAAATGTAAATATAAGCTTATACGTGTGTATATGAAAACTGGATATCTGTATCTGTACTCACACAATGGCATGTACTGTCTGCCTGTCACACTAAATTGTTGATATTTGCCTTAATGTTTTTCTGTATAGACTTTCCATTGTATTTATTGTTATCTGACTCTGTTTCCAATGTTGTGTCCCCCCTTTCCCCCCGGACCCATCTGGAAATAAGCTATTGTAGCTCAGTATGCCTCTCCTGGTGAAACTTTCCAAATAAATAATTGATTTTATTGGGGAAAATTTAAAACTAAATCTGTAGAATCTGTTAGAGTCCCTCCCCTGCAGCATATTACAAGGATTAATAACTAACAAACAAACAAAAAGTACAAGTTTGCAGGAAATAGGTGAGCCCATTCTCTACTTGCAAGACTTTCGCCCTTGAGGGATGGTTAGCCCAGATACCTTACTGCCATCTCCCACTTCCAAATGGAAGGGGACGGGGGACTAGAAATGCCAAAAAGTCTGTTCTCCCCTGTGACGGATCCATGCTTCTATAACTACTCCCCAACAACATTATATTTGAACTATCTCCCGAGCAGAGAAAAAATGTTTTTTTATTTTGCTTTTTAACTGGAGGAACAATCTTAGGAAATGGTAAGCTGGTCAAGTGGAAGAGAGCACAATGTGTGTGCATTTTCATTTGCAATTTGGGAGACTGAAGGAGTGCGTAGACCTTTCTTCCTTCACATGGATCCCAAGGCTATAGGAACTGACCAACTCCTAGGCATGCCCTCACACAGGCAGGTTTATGTTAGTACTGTGATAAGCTTCAGACATGTTCTTCTTGATCTGCCAACTGACTTCATACAGACTTCATCTGAACAGCAATTCATTTAGGGATAGCTACCTGTCACATTATCTCTCTCTTTAGAGCTCTCCTCCCCCTGAAAATATAGATAATGCTCCATGTCTACGCTTTTTGAAACGGAGGCGTTCTAACACTGCGACAAGCCCCCCCGTACCTGCCATAAGTAATGGGATGACATATTATACATCAATCTCTTTAGTATCGTAATTATTTCACCAGTTCAAAATTCGGGCACTCGCCACCAAATGAAGTAGGACACCACCAGTCATACAGATAAAAGAACTTGTTTATTAGAGACAGTCCATGTTGCACAACAGACGCACACAAGGTCGCAACCAAATTGTCAGCATAGCCTTTTGTTACCTCACCTCATGCATGCAGGTACTGAAACTTTCCAAAGCCTTTGATAAAGGACAGTTGTCCAAAATACGTCAGGCGGCAGTGTGTGTGTGTGTGTGTGTGTGTGTGTGTGTGTGTGTGTGTGTGTGTGTGTGTGTGTGTGTGTGTGTGTGTGTGTGTGTGTGTGTGTGTGTGTGTGTGTGTGTGTGTGTGTGTGTGTGTGTGTGTGTGTGTGTGTGTGTGTGTGTGTGTGTGTGTGTGTGTGTGTGTGTGTGTGTGTGTGTGTGTGTGTGTGTGTGTGTGTGTGTGTGTGTCTGTTGTCCAACATGGATTGTCTTTAATAAAACAAGACAAGTTCTCTTATCTACATAGCTGGTGGTGTCCTATTTAATTTGGTGGTGAGCGCCTGAAGTTTTGAACTAGTGAAACTACACGTTTATTTTGTGGGCACCAGCAACCCTGTGCGCACTTTTTGGTTTTTCATTAGCCTAATTATATAGCAATATACAATTTATTGCATGACTCATTAACACGTGTACCTCTGCTGTTGCTCTCTGTGCCCCTCCTCCAAACCGAGGACCCTCTTGCAAACTAGGTGCTGCCCCCAAATGCATCTGTCCTGGTGTGGAAAACCATACACACTTATACATATGCAAATACAGCCACACATAGAGGCATGCTGGAAGGGAAATCTTAAAGAGCAACTCTCTACTAAAATGAAAAGCTTAAAATTATTTTTTGCAATTAATCTTTTTATTGGTTTTCCAAGTTTTCAAATGTACAACACACGTACGAACAGATACAACATACAGAGCTTTCCTCAAATGACAACTGATAATTAAACAAGTCAAAGAGGATGTTGCATATTTTTTGTTTAAACATTGCATGACATACACATAAGATACAATTTGCTAAAACAGTAAGTATGAGTTACTTCTAAGTTTGAACAGGAAGCTACTCTTAGCTGTATTCAAGAAGGCAGTACAAGCATTACTGTACTAAAGCGGATTGTTACATCTGAAGCTGGGTGTTGAAATGGGGATCCTAGGCCTGGAAACAAAATAGATTCATAGATTCATAGAAGTGTGATGGTAGAAAAGGACCGACAAGGTCCACTGAGTCTGCCCATTTGTCCAGTTATCTGCTTAGACCTGCGCCCCCACCCTTAACACTCCCCTGTGGTTGTCCCATGCTCTTTTGAATCCCTCCACTGTTTCTTCTCCAATGACCGCCTCTGGGAGTCTGTTCCACTTTTCCACCACTCTCTCTGTGAGATAGTATTTCCTAATGTTACCCCTGAACTGCCACCCCTCCACCTGCATGCCATGCCCCCTCGTCCTTGGATCACCCTTCATCTGGAAGATGCTTTCCACTGGCACCCTGTTTATACCTTTAAGGTACTTGAAGGTCTCAATCATGTCCCCCCTTTCCCTCCTCTGTTACAGGGAGTACATGTTCAGATCTCGCAACCTTTCTTCATAGGATAGGTGGCTCAACCTTTACCATCTTTGTCACTCTCCTCTAAACTCGCTCCAGTCTCCCCACATCCTTTTGAGGTATGGCCTCCAGAACTGGACTCCGTAGTCCAAATGCGTCTAACCATGGGTGTACAAAGGTACTATGACAGCCCTATTTCTACTGGTGATCCGCCTTCCAAACATCCCAGCATTCCACCACCCCTAGCCACTGCTCTCCTGCACTGCCTTTCCACCTTCATGTCCCCCGATACAGTGATGCCCAGGTCCCTTTCTTGTTCCGTGACCTCCAGATCTCTGCACCCCATGCAATACCCTGCCCTCCGGTTCCTGTAGCCAAGATGCATGATTCTACACTTTTCTGTGTTGAATGAAAGTTGCCACCTCTTCGACCATGCCTCAAGCCTCCCCAAATCTCTCTGTATTTTTTCTACCCCTTCCTGAGTGTCTACCCTACTGCAGATTTTAATATCATCTGCAAACAGACTCGCGCCTCCTTCAAGGCCCTTCACAATGTCCCCTACAAATATATTGAATAGTAGGGGCCATAACACTGATCCCTGAGGGCCCCAGCTTGTGGTCTTACCCTCTTCGGATGCCACCCCATTTATTATGACCCTCTGCCTGCTGTCCCCAGCCAGCTTCACACCCATTCAACCACCCTCTGACCCAGCCCCAGGCCTGACATTTTATACATCAGTCTCATGTGAGGTATGGAGTCAAAAGCCTTCCTGAAATCCAGATCTCTGATATTAGGCTTCGGGGGTCTTAAAAGATCTTTGCTCTGTGGTGGAGTGGTGGGGCATCCTTAAGGATATGTAGGAGCAAAAGGGTCCCATCTCTCTAGAAACGTGGTAGTGGTATCAGCAGCAAAGTGGACATTTTAGTGAATTTGTAATTTCTCCATGGACATTAACCAGCCCTGAACAGAGGAATTTCGGAGACCGCCATTTTCTCTATAATGCTCTTTTGACCTCTACAGAGGCCTGTATCAGCCATAATTTATGTTGCTATGGCAGCTTTAGATCTTTAAGGGAGTCCAAGTATCCACAGGAAGGTGAGTGTGGCAGAGTGCTGTTTAAAATTCTGGAACAACACGTTATTTAAATTATTAGATATAAAGTGTTTTCAACTTTAGTGCTTCTTAGTTCTTCTTTTTATTTTTTCTCCTGCTGTTGGTCTACTAAATATTTCAGATAATGCAGAACTTATTTCACTGTCTCTTTCCGAAAATATCCGACTGTTCCCAGCTGGCCTCCCAATTACTATTTGCAACATCACAGTGTGTTATCATGGTAAGCACAGTGATATCCAAAACAAAGGCAGTAAGAGGTCAGATGGGCGACAGGCAAATGCATTATACAGATATTTTGGACAGACAAACAAAATGTGTTAGAAACCCTGGAAAGACAAACTGGAAACTGAAAAAAAAAGGTTGGCAAAAATGCTGAATCCTGATTGGCTGACAGAAGTCATATGGCATAGGTTTATCAGGCAGCAATAGCCGTCTAAAAACAAGTGCTGGCACTGTTCCTACATAGGTTATTTTATATAAAACTTGTTTTTAAATGTTTTTAAAATACTTTTTTATAATTTAGTGGCTGCAAAAGTAAATTTTTAAGTGCAAGAAAACAGTGTGTGAGGTGTTGGGGGATACCTGTACCTCTGGAGACTGTAAAGCCCCCAGCCTGCAGTGTCAGCCCTCAGTCCACCCTGGATATATGTTTATCCTCTGAAGCCCCACCCCTGTCAGGTCTGATCGTGTGTAATAGCTCAAACTTGCTACCCTTTCATTTTAACCCTAAATTTTTTAAAGAAGCATTTGTTTTGAACAGTAAGTTTTTCAAGGCATAATGCCTTTGCTGTTCTGTTTAAAGATCACAAACCTTTAAAGGAAAATTAGCATTCTATTTATTGTTTGAATTCATGTGTAAACATGCCTTGTGTAAATCTAGAAGTACCCCAAGGTCTGTGACTTCAGATTTAAGTTGAAGAGAATTTGCTTTTTTTGTTGTTGTTAAGAAAACTCCAGTGGTGATCTGGATTGTGTAGACTGTGTCAGTTTATGGGTTTCCTTTTAAGTTATTAAAGCAAAACACGTTTAACACACGTGACAGTGTATACATAATTATAGAGGTATTGGTCCAGGTAAATCAGTGTATGAAATTCTAAGCAGTTTAATTTTGCACTGCGTTGTGACTGACTTTTATTTCTTTTGTTGTGGTGGGTACTGTAAAGTACAACTTGCTAAATAAACACCATCTTTTAATGTAAAAAAAAGAAAATGTTTATGCAAGTACCACTGTAGTGCAGATTTTCACTTCAAAGTGAGTCTCTGTATCCAGCAAAATGTTATAAAATATTCCGGAACAATTGTATTTATAATTAATTAATTCTCTGCATTTCTCTCCTCCCAGCTTTTTTAGTTACATGAAATTGTTGTTCTTACATTCGCATTGCTCCTCGTTCATGTTTAAATTACTTGAATTGTAACTGTTACTCATATTACCCATTATGCAATTCTTGTCCTCGGCTGCTCCTCCGCAGAACACCAATGTAAATGGCTCGCCTTATCTTAATCGGATTAAATAAACATTTCATAACTATAATAAACAAATCACGGAGCACATTTGCATACAAAAAAAGGATACTTGTGATTCAGACTTTGTCTCATCCAACTGACTGTGACGTTTTAAAGACAGAATTGTGACTTCCACGGAGGGAAGATTAGCAGGATGAGATGTAGTCTGAGACACAAAAATTCCCATTTTCCATGCAAATTGTTGCAGTAATGAGGAATAAGGGGAGATAAATATAACAAGAATAATAACATTTTCATTCACATATAAATATACAGGGAGGGATGGATATATATATGTGTATACAATGGGCAGACTTAGAATGTGCCATTTATCACCATGAGTGAGGGGGCAGAACCATAACTCAAAAGTGGCAGAGCTACGAGTGAGTCATTAAAGTCCTGCCCCCTCACAAGTGATAATAAACGTCATATTCTGAGTGAGGCCATTGTGTGTCTAACTGACACAATGTAGTTTAAACTGTAATGCTCTTCAGATTAGTTCTTTCAACAAATAATAAACTATTTCTGATTTCACTGATCTGTTTTGAGTGCAGCAGAGTTCATTGTGATGTCATCAGACATTGTTCAAGCTGCTCTCCCATTGGTTAAGCCCTCCTTTGTGACCATCCTCAAGTGATCATAAATAGTGATGTCCCCCTCTAATGATGATAAATGATTTCTCATCACTCCAGGTCCTACTGCCATGTAAATAATTTAATTTAGCTGTACATTTTTATCTCACTCGCATTGTATAAATATATAATGCTGAAATTGTATCTTAATCTTATACTTTAACAAGTTTTCCTGTATCTTGAAAATGACTTTAAACAATAGCTGATGACAGAACATAGCAGCTTAACGTATCCATTTACTACACACAAGTGGCTTAAAGAGCAGCCAAGGGGCCGGATTTTCAAACACCCCTTAATGCCGCAGTCCCTGGGTGTGCTGAAGGTATGGGGGTTTAAGAGCAGCCAGAGACTCCAGGAGAACTCTGAATAGCATAATTCCAGGTGCAGGGACTAGGGGCAAGTCACACGAGGTGAGGCTGCAGGACTTGGATACGAACACCCTCGAGAAGGGAAAGGGGTGACGTGACAGAAACATGTAAGTACCTGCACAGAAGAAACAGGGTGGATGCCAAGGAACTTTTATCCCTGATGTCAGGTACAGGGATGTGGGGGCAGTAGGGGAAGTTCAGGAAAGATGTCCACAAACACTTTTTCATGGGAAGATACCATCCCTATGGCTGGCTCTCTCCAGGGTAGCGCTACTGCCTGTATTAGACTCTTCCCAGCAGTTGATTTGCCATGTTACTTTTCTACCTGCGCTGGTCACGTTATTTGCACATGGATGCTGCTCAGGTGCTCTGTATGGTTCTTTCATTGTCTCTGTATTTTTAATCATGTTAATTTGTACACTGTTACACACTTTACTTTGTACCTCATCACTGAAGCTCTATTTGTTGTAATATTGCGCTCCCCTTCCCCCGGGGTCACACCTGGAAATGAGCCTTGGCTTAGTGTGCCTTTCCCAGTTACCAGTTTTCAAACAAATAAATACAATGTGTCCACAGAAAAGACTCAGAGGTCCATCCACTCTGCCCCACCTGATGTCATACTATCCTGCTTGTGCTGTCGCAGTTATTCCCATGGCAACAGGCTATCACGCCACAACATGGGATTATGATTTCAAGTGGGGGAAAACGCTATAGGGACTGATGGACTCGGAAGACTGAAGATCAGGTTTCTATAAAAATGTCCTCTAATAAATAAGGGAGAGGTGGACACTATAGAGGATGTATCAAATGCACGCTGACTTGAAATCAACTCATAAATATAAACTTTTTGCACAAATCACCGCTATAGCCAGTACTAACTCTTTCATTTTTTTTCTCTCTTGACTTTCATTCCTTTTGCCTTAATAAAGATTCTCAGACAGATAACTGCAACCCCACTGTCACTGTCATTTACCTCCTCTGGATGCAGCAAAACCTGAAAACAAAAATGTCAGAAGGTGACATTTGGAAATAAATCAGCTCCCCCACCTCAAGCAGTGTGACGTGACATTAGATTTATGACAAGAGCTGGTAAGAAACTCCTCTCAGTACACTGAAGAAATTCCACAGTGTGGACATCAAAAGATGTCATTTGAAAGGTTTGCACCTCATCCATCACAGGGATAATTAAAATGACAAAACCAGGGAGATACTTTCTTAAAACTAATTTACAATATAGCACTCAAATTATCTCTCATTAACTTCCATTCAGTAATGGGAAGGAGGGAGGGAGGAGGGAGGAGGAGGATGCTTCATAAACAGAGAGAAAAGCCTGCCCATCCTACCCACTACACAAGGATCTGCATACCCATAATGCTTTGAGCTGGGTTTGAGGCTTCTGTGTGTTGTTGTACTGAATGTACTGAGTGAGTGAGACCAGAAAATTGGCGCTAACTCACCAAAAGCTTCGACAAAGGACACAGCGCTAAAGATTCAAGTGTGTCTCTTTATCTGTGGGTAACACAGTAACCAGCGACCAGACAGAACGATGGCTGTGCAATGACATCTCAACATTTCACACACCCAACAAAGCGCAGGCACGCAAAACGTTGAGACATCATTGCACACCTCTCGCTCATCTTGTCACTGGTTGCTGTGTTACCCACAAATAAAGAGATGCACTTAAATCTTTGGTGTTGCATTGTCTGTCCAAACTTTCGGTGACTAGTGCTAATTTTCTGTTTTCACTGTAGCGCTATTTACTGTGCTTGCTGCACCCCCACACCCTGGTTGCAGCTCTGTTTGTGTTCAGTTGCACTGAGAGAGTGTTGAGACATAGACGGAAACCAAAAGAGAGACAGACAGAGATGTGAAGCCCAGTGGACAACAAAATAAATTTTGCAGTATAAAGATTTCAGCATATGATTTCATAAAAAGACTGTATTACATAGAAACATAGAAACATGAAACATAGACTTTGACGGCAGATAAGGACCGCTAGGCCCATCTAGTCTGCCCATTTCCCTACTTACAGGATAGGCCGCAGATCCTATTTAACCAACAGCCTATATCTTCCTGCCCCCCACAAGAATTGCCTTATGTCTGTCCCATGCATTCTTGAATTCTCCACAGTTTTAGACTCCACAACTTCCTCAGGAAGGCTGTTCCATGCATCCACTACCCACTCTGTGAAATAATACTTCCTCACATTGCCCTGAACGCCCTCCTTCTATCTTTAAATTGTGTCCCTTGTTCTTGCAAGTCTCTTTTTCTGAAAGATGCTACCCTCTTGGACTTTGTTGATTCCTTGAGGTACTTGAAAGTTTCTATCATGTCCCCCTCTCCTTCTTTCCTCAAGGGTATACATATTAAGCTCCTTTAGTCTCTCCTCATCGGCTTCTCTTGCAGACCCTGCACCATTTTAGTGCCCTCCTCTGGACTGCCTCTATCCTGTCTATGTCCTTGCGGAGATGGGTTCTCCAGAACTGGACACAGTATTCCAGATGGGGTCTCACCAACTGTCTGTACAGAGGGATAACAACTTCCTGTTTTCTGCTGCTGATGCCTCTCCCTATACATCCCAGTATACCTCGGCCCTCCCTACTGCCTTCTCACATGCTTGCTAACCTTAAGGTCATCTGATATGATTACAGGTCCCTTTCCTGTTTTGTTGTTGTTACTACCTCCCACCCATTGTGTATTCTTCCCTGGTTCTTGTTTCCCAGGTGCATTATTTGCACTTTTTGCATTGAATCCTAGCTGCCATACGTCAGACCATTCCTCCAACCTTGCCAAGTCCTTTTCATCCTTTCCACGCCTCCTTGTGTATCAACCCTGTTGCAGATCTTTGTGTCATCTGCAAAAAGGCATACTTTTCCTTCCAGTCCCTCTGCAATGCCACTGATGAAGACATTAAAAAGGACTGGACCCAATACTGAACTCTGCGGTACCCCACTAGTAACCGCCCTTTCTTCAGAGCGGACTCCATTTACACTTACCTTCTGTGTCCTGTTGTCCAGCCAATGTTTTACCCAGGCTACCACCCTGGGACCCACTCCCAGGCTGGTTAATTTGACTAATAATCTTTTGTGTGGGACTGTGTCAAATGCCTTGCTAAAGTCTAGGTAGGCCATGTCCACAGCCCCTCCCTGGTCTACTACTTTGGTCAGGTATTCTGCTGACAAATTTTACCAAGGAACACTGTTTTCAAATTTCCATTTGCTTTGCCAGGTTTTGTGCGATGCTTTTGCCAGATTTAACTAAGAAGCCTGTCTAAAAAGCCCTTGTCAAGATTTTCTGTCATCACAGAGCATTTGTTATGACATCACGATGCTCACCAGGACAACAGACTGTGATGTCACAAATACACTAACTGTGAGGTCTGCTGAGGAGATGGTTAGAGGTTTTCCAAACAGACAGGAATAAATACTGTCAACATGAAGTAGTTGGAAGGCTGATAACAGGACAAAATACACAGCATAGGAAACATGAAATATTAAATGACATTCCTATTAACATATCATGATCTTAAACATTTTATTTCACTGGCTACTGGCCCTTTAAGAATGAGCATTCTATGAAGTTATTTAACTGTGGATCATTTACATGCTTGGGGAATGATCACATGCCTCAAAAATCCAGCTCTGCCTTATGTGTTGTTGTTGTTTGTACAATGTATTTACCCAACTGAGCTGCGAAATTATGTTTATAGTTTGTGTTTGAGTACGTGTGTGTGTGTTTGTTTGTTTGGGGGGTCCTTCATGCTCCTGCACCATTTTAGACAGAGGTCAGGTGATTTGCTCAAGGTCAACCACTTACCCAGTAGCTGGGGTGGGTTTGAACCTGAAAAAAAAAAACACAACTTTGGATTTGAAAAGTTCTAAGAATAGGATTTTCAAACCATGGAGAAATATTAGGACTACAGACAAGAGGGTAGAGTTTCAAAAATCTGGATGCAGTCACATCTGTGAGATGCACCTGTGTTCGGTGGTAGGCACTGTATCTGTTACCCATCAGTACCCAATGGGTGCAATTTACTAAACAGCCTCTAACTGCAGTAACTGGACACAGTTTACATCAGCTCACACACAGTACAGGGACCAAGTCAGGCTAGAGCTGTCTACCAAGGGCTGTACTGGCCTGTCCTGGGGACCCCTATGCCTGAGTGACTGAAACAGTGCCTGGGTTCACTGGGGCCATTGCATCCCTGTCGGAAAGTCAGCCCCTGTCTCTACTAAACTGCCAATGCCTCTGAATAAAAGCATAGCTGTGCAGTGTTATCACATCTTGGGTTCATTAAAAAAAAGATCTGCATAATAAAGGAAATTTGGTTGTTTTCTTTATTGGTTTGCTTTAATTAATTATGCATTGTCTGATCAACAGTGCTATGAATTAAAGTGTTTTATTTGTTGCTACATGGAAGCTGTTCCACAAGTTTTTCTTGAGGAAGCCATGAAAGAAAGTACCATGCTCTCCTTGTGTGTGTGTGTGTGACTATATCTAAGCTACCGCTGTGATGTTGGTCTGGATGGAACCAGCTCCCCCCCTCCGAGTCCCCTTAGTCCCGCATAGCTCCGTGCTCTTTTCATTTCTACAAGGCGGAGCTGCCAGTCCTGCCCTGCAGTGTGTAAATAAGAAGCTTCACCACCTGCACGTTGTACAACAGCAAACTGAAATGACATCTTCCTGCTGCAAAACCTGACTATCACGTGCGGCCACTCTAGCATGCGTACATTTGCTGTGCACTTCCTGATACTGTGGCAGACAGACCAAATGCTCTATAGAACTCTCTGCAAATGCAAGTTCCACTGCTGCTAACTGGTGTACATCCGAGCCATACCTCTCAACTGCCTCACATTAAGAGGGATATCCCTTGCGTTACCCCTCAAAACCCCACCCATACCTCTCAACTGTCCCAATTAGGAGGGGCATCCCTCATTTTGCCCCTCATAACCCCTCTGTCCATACCTATCAACTGTCTGACATTAGGAGGGGCATACCTCATTTTACCCTGCAGAACCCCTCTGTTCATACCCATCAACTGTTGTGCATTAGGAGGGATGTCCTTCATTTTACCCCTCAGAACCCTTCTGTCCATGCCTTTCAGCTGTCCCACATTAGGAGGGACATCCCTCATTTTACACTTCAGAACCCCTCTTTCCATACCTTCCAACTGTCCCTCATTATGAGGGGCACCCCTCATTTTAACCTCAGATCCCTCTGTGCATACCTACCTCTCAGCTGTCCCACACTAGGAGAGATGTCCCTCATTTTGCCCCCCAAACCTCTCTGTCCACATGGAGAAAATGTGGCCTGGATTGTAACTGAGGCTTTAAAGTAGAAATTCCTATGAACTCATTATGTTCAATTAACAGTAAACTTTACAAACACCACAACACTAATTGCCACTTAATTCTAAGCTTTTATCTCCAAGATCCCATTATCTGTCCCACATTTTGTCTTTTCTTCCCACATTCTGCGGGCCAGTGCTCCCACACTTGGGCGCCAGGATGCTGCTTCTTACTGCAGCCTGCTCTATTGTCGATCTATTGTTGTTGGTCTGTCTCCTGGCTCCGTGGCTACACTCCTCTGTCCTGTAGATATAGAGTTTTGTAGTTCAATGCCTGCAGTTAATTGCACAAACCAAAGGTGCGGTAACAGTTCAGGCATTTCTTATGGTTATTATAGACAGTGGGAGCGCTTCCAAACAACCAAAACACTCCCTTTTCCTGCATGTGACACTCTTATTCTGTAAACAGAGTCAGGGGCAGCAGCCCTTAAAACAGGCACGTTTGGGGAAGGTGTTTTAAAATGATTTTATTTATTTATTTATTTATTTATTGGAATCTCGGATAACACCTTTGAGCTAAAAGCTTGTTTACAAAGGTTTCACGTCATAAGGCAATAGACATGGTATGTAGACATTACAAAACAGATAGGGGTATATACAGCAGGCAAGTACATTATGGTACATACAGATACAGATTTAAGCAAGTACAGTTAACATACATCAGGTAGGAGAGGTCAACTTTATTGCAACAGTACTAACAGCATACCTAAGGTGGACAAGCAATTTACAGTGGTAGCTGAGCTTTAGAGCGTGCAGGTAGAGTTATGGAGGGTCAGAAGTGGTAGTGACCAAAGGAGGGGGAGGACAGAATAGATGAGAGCAAGGGGAGGTGGGGGCAGAGACAAAGGGAGTGACAGAATAAGGGGGTTGAGTAGTCAGAGGGGTGGGATTGGATAGGAATCTACCCAGGGTTACATAAATAGGTGATAACATATAATAGTTCAGCCTTGATCAATAATATATTAATAATCTCATGGTGACCACACTTACGATTGTAAGATCGGTCTCACTTATGATCAGTAGTGTATTAGGGCCATTGTAATGAAATAATATCGTGAGACCGCGCTTACGATTGTAAGATCAGTCTCACCTATCATCAGTAGTGTATTAGGGCCATTGTTATGTAATAATATTGGGAGACCACGCTAACGACTGTAAGATCGGTCTCACCTATCATCAGTAGTGTATTAGGGCCATTGTTATGTAATAATATTGGGAGACCACGCTACCGATTGTAAGATCGGTCTCACTTATGATCAGTAGTGTATTAGGGCCATTGTTATGTAATAATATTGGGAGACCACGCTTACGATTGTAAGATCGGTCTCACTTATGATCAGTAGTGTATTAGGGCCATTGTTATGTAATAATATTGTGAGACCACGCTTATGATTGTAAGATCGGTCTCACATATCATCAGTAGTGTAGTAGGGCCATTGTTATGTAATAATATTGTGAGACCACGCTTACAACTGTAAGAGTAGTCTTCATAGCATTATTAAGGGGCTGGTAGCATAGCCTGGAGGTTAGAGTAACAAGCCGTGAATGAACTTGGTACATCCATCTGATCTGGGTTTGACTGCCACAACCTCCACTTACATACTGTATGAACCTCAGCAAGCCACTTAACCTCCCCACTGCTCCTGGGTCTCCCCTGTAAACAGGCCTTGTGGCTAGCGGGTCTTCCCCAGCTACCAAACAAATAAAAAATAAAATAACTTGGAATCTCAGAACTGGAGGGCTGTTTGCATAACAACCCTCTTACAGCTATAGGAGTGCCTGGGATGTTTAGAAATAAACAATCCAGACTGGCTAAAGATTATGTCACGATTTAAAATTAACAGTACTGAAAAAATTCACCCGAAGAATAAATCTACAGTTGTGTGACCTGGCAATACTAAAGAGCAGCAATACTACACTCTAACCTAAAGTATTTATCATTTTGCTTGTTATTCCGGAGGAGGCAGCATAGGGTAGTGGTTAAGGGAAACTAAGAAACATAGAAAAATGATGGCTGAAGGAGACCCAGGGCCCACAGAGTCTGCCCATGAGATGTCCAGGACCTAGTAATTGTCCTGGGGGCTAACCCCCAGTGTCAGTGTCAGTGGCTCAGTAGGTAGCACACTCGCCTCTGAGGCCGGGAGATCAGAGGGTTGTGGGTTCAGTTCCCACATCTGGCACTTGGGTTAATATCCCAGTACTGACACTGTAGTGCAGCATGAGAAGGGTGCTGCACTTCTGAGGTGCCGCCTTTCGGATGAGACGTTAAACTGAGGTCCCATCTGCCTGGATTGGTGGTAGTTCAGGTGGATGTTAAAGATCCTATGGCACTTATTGAAAAGAGTAGGGGAATTTCCCCGGTGTCCTGGCCAAATTTCCCTCATTCACTAAAAAAAAAAAAAAAAAACCACCAACAGCTTAATCTGGTCTCAAAAGTCAGTTGGCATTCATCTGTATCCCCCTCCCCCGGGTCGTGCCTGAAAATAGGCAGGATTTGTCTAGTGCATTTACCCGGTCAACAAAAACTAAATAAATAAAAATAAACCCCCACCCTAAATTACTATATACTTGCTTTAATGTCTCTGCCCCCACCACCTCCACCAGGCAGACTACTCCATGGCTCCACTGCTCTTTCCGTGAAGTAGTATTTCCTTAGATCTATTGAAACTCCCCTCCCCCAACTTCCATTCATGCCCTCTACTTGTTGTGTTGGTGATCCCATGGAACAGCTACTTGGAGTCCGGCACTTCGTTTATGCCTTTTAGGAACATGAATATTTCAATCATGTCGCCCCTCTCCTTCCTGGTTTCCAGTGAGTACATATTCAAAGCTGCTAGTCGTTCCTCATAGGGGACTCCCTGCAGACCCTGGATCATCTTTGTCCCCCTCCTCTGCACTAATTCCAATCTGTCCCTATCCTTCTTCAAGTGCGGCCTACAAGACTGAACACAGTACCCTAGGTGTGGTCTAACCAGGGTTCTGTATAAGGGGATGATCACTTCCCTCTTCCTGCTATCAATCCCCCAGCCTATACACCCCAACATTTTGTTCACCCTGCTGTATGCTTTATTACATTGGCTCGTCTGCGTCATGATGTCCATAATAATGATCCCCAGGTCCCTCTCTTCCTGCGAGGTGCTCAATTTAACCCCACTGAGCCAATATTCCATCCCTGGGATCCCTTTACCAAGATGCATCACTTTGCTGCACTGAACTTCAGCTGCCACAAATTTGACCACCTTTCCAATTTTTGGTGCTCTTCTTGTCGGTCCCTAACCCCTTCAAGAGTGTCCACCCGCCCTCCGAGCTTGGTGTTGACTGCAAACAGGGCTAGCTTACTCTGGATACCATTGCTGATGTCACTGATGAATATGTTAAAGAGAAAAGAGCCCAACATAGATCCCTGTGGAACCCCACTAGTGACTGCACCCACAGTTGACCTCACCCCATTTATCACCACCCTTTGACTCCTGTCTGTGAGCCAGTTGCCCACCCATCTGACTATACTTTTTGTGGCTCTTATGTCCTCGAGCTTCCTCAGCAGGCACTTGTGTGGCACATATTCAAATGCCTTGCTGAAATCAAAATTGAGAAGGTCCACTGCATGTCCCCTATCCAATTCCCTTGTCACCCAGTTGAAAAGGGTGATTAGATTTGTCTGGCACGACCATCCTGCCATGAATCCATGTTGTCTGGTGTCCTGGAGCCCATTCTCCTATAGCTATTAGACAAGATCTTGCTTAATCAAGGTTTCCACATGTTTTCTTACTACAGAAGTGAGGTTAACCAGTCTGTAATTCCCCACCTTTTCCTTGCTGTCCCCCCTTGTGAAGCGGCACCATGTCCACCACGCTCCAGTCCCTCAGAACCACTCCCGTACCCAGTGATCTGTTGAACTGGTATGCCAGGGGACCGGTTAACTCTTCTGCTAATTCTTTTAGTATTCTCAGATGCAATCCATCTGGTCCCTGTGCTCTGTCTGGTTTGAAGGCTGCCAGTCCATCTCTGACCCTATCTGTAGTAAATAACGGATTTCCCATTACCTCTATCCTTCTATTGGCAGCTCTTATACTGCTCTCCAGCACTGGACCTGTATTCTCCCTTGTAAATACTGAGCAAAAGAAGTTATTTAGAACGTTTGCCTTTTGACCGTCTTTTTCTGCCAGTCTGTCCCCATCCAGCAGTTTCACAATGCCACCCCTTTCCTTCTTCTTTCCTAAAGATAACAAAAGAAATGTTATGCTCTCATCTTTATCCCCTCTGCAATCCTAAGCTCTGTCTCTGCCTTTGCCTCCGTCACCACCCTCTTTGCTTTCTGTTTCTTTTTGATGTAATCCTCCCTTTTGTCTACCCCTCAGTATATTCTGAACCTGTGGAAGGCGTCCTTTTTGCCCTTGATTGCTGTTCAGGTCTGATCAGTGAACCAGAGCACTGAGCTGCAAACTAGAGGAACTGGGTTTGAATCCCACAGCCACCACTTGCATACTGTGTGATAATGAACAAGTCACTTAACTTCCCTACACTCCCAGGATACACCTGTAAACAAGTCTCGGCTCAGTGTGTCTTTCCTGGCCATAAATTGTAACATAAAAATAAAAATATTCTAATGATGTTAGTAGCATTATTTGTAGTTTTTCGTGATGCTGTACAGAACTGAATGTATGGCTCTCCTTTCCTGTTTGTGTTATCTGTACTTATTGCTGCTAATGTACTTCAGTCTACTCTATATCCACGATTCTGGATAGAAGGTGTGCTCTCAACCAATTGGAGTGTTTCTTTCCCATGCTCGTGTGACACTTTTATTCTGTAAATAGTGCCTCACGCATAGCTGCTCTGGAAACACATCTTCGAAGAAAGATCTTTAAAAGTTTAAATGTTATTATTGATCAGCCTCGATTATTGATATTAATACTGCCACTGAGATCATTCTTATGGCTGTGGTTTCACTTACATTCTCAGGGTATCAGAACTATGAACCGAACATAGCAAGTGACACCTCTCTTAAAACCGTAACACGCTGACCCTCTAGCGCAGCAACAGCGCTACTGCTCGTGATACTGGTAACCCAGGTTTGGAAGGGGGCCCTAGTCATTGGGGGGAGGGCCGAGGGAGGAGGTCTGAGCATTCCAGGGGATACACTCCTCTTCCGGGAAGGGAAATCTCCATGCTCTGCTACAGCACTGGGTGACCAAAATGGAGTCACGATGGGTAGGTGTCACGCCTCCTGATTAGGATGTCTGCATGCTTGCATGTGGACATCTGCTTAGTCCTCACCCATGAGGTGCTCAAGAAGGGAACAAGGGGAAGGAAAAAAAGCTCATTAGATCATGGCAGAATGATGTCATCTCTCTCCGCAGGCCCCGCACTGCTTATCGGGCTGCTGACCACATCCTGACTAAACACCCCCTCAGTGCGGTGAGCCTAGGGTCTCTGCCATGGGGGAAATTGGGGGGCACTGTACAGGTCGGAGGTGTCCCAAGGACTGTGGGTGATGGGGCAGGGGGGGGAGAGAATGGCTTACATAGGCAGGTCAAGGGAAGAAAAGCATACTAGGAAAAAATTTAGTAGTGATCTCAGCAATGGTACTAACATACAACATTACCTCCTGTGGTAACACAGTGATCTCAGCGATGGTACTAACATACAACATTACCTCCTTATGTTGTCCTTACTAACCCGATTCAGCAATCTCCCGTGCTGTTCAAAGGTGCATTGCTGAACAGGATTACAGGCAAAGTAACGTGGCGTTAATGCTGGAGATAATGTTTGTGAATACGAGCCATCATGCTGCCCAGAACGCTGATAGAAACCAGCTATATCTTTCTCTATTTGTCCCCATTTTGAGCTCTGTGAACAAGGGGAAGAGAAAAAAAAAACAGGTTTTAAGTTTAGGTATTTGTAGGTTGTAATGTGTAAAGAGAAAGTGTACTGTCATATATATTTAGAGTAGAAGTGATGTAAAAAGAAAAAAAGTATGTTGGTAATATCTATTAATACTTTTTTTATTTGACTAACAGACCTTTATTATACAAGCTTTCAAAGCCTCACAGGCTTTTTCATCAGGCACTATGATCAAACAGTTGCATGGAGAGGACTTTATACAGAGATCTCTTTTAATTAGAATAATAAATTCAGGCACTTCCGAAGGCTAAAGTCCTCTCCAAATAAAATGTATTACAACCTCCTTTTTTTCTGTTTCATCAGTTGTAATGTATTATATAGTAAGTAGTCTGATTGTGCTATATTTGTTGTATTATGTTCTGGGTTATAACCGTGGAAACATAGAATCTAATGACGAGGTCCATCGAGTCTGCCCTTACTATAAATACTGCTGTACCTCACTCCTCTGACACACCATCCTGGTGGTCTGTAAATAGGGACATTATTCTGCAGTGAGTCTACATGGTTACCAAATGCTAATTATACAATGGACTTCAGAAACTACACAAATCCCTCTATTCTGATTGGTTGGCTGGCACCTTTTCAGCGTGATAAATCCTCCAATATACCCACTGGAAAAGGTACCAGCAACCAGTCAGCCGCATCAGTAACCCCCTCGCAAATCCCTCCGATCACGGCAAACACACCAGTGGCATGCTCAAGAACTGACCGTAACATTACGTACTCACTAACCCGAGTAAAACTGCCGAACAATAACAAAATCCTGTGCAAAGCTACTGAATTCGCTTTAAATAGCTACCTCATCTCCGATATTATCTCCTCAGCCTCCGCTCCTAATCCAGCCTGCAACTTGGCAAACTGCAATTTTTAAACAATACTGAAGTCTTTCAGTAGCCATTTCGACACTCCGTCACACTTCTCCGCTATGTGGGCTCTTAGAAGGACAACTGCCTCACCCTATCAAATTACAGTATCGACCCCAGCAACTCCAATCATCGATTTGAAAGGGGGCAGGACTACAGCGCCGTTTGGTTGCGCGGTGAACTAGGACACAATTCGTGGCGTACAGGAAGTGGAGTCAGAGAAAAAAAATGAAATTACGTGAAATTATGAATCTTTTAGTCAGAACAACTTATTCGCGCGTTTTCCTACTCTGCAGCACCCACGATGTCTCGCACAGTCATTTAAATGACTAAGCTAACAAGAGTCTCCCTATCAGCAAAGGACTATTTTTTCTGACGGAGTAACAATTTAAAACAAAACCTTTAAAATACTAAAAAAACATTTTTTTTATTTTCTTATAAAAAAAAAAAAAAAAATAAAACATTGTATAATAGCAATATACCACTCCAGGGAGTGGTATATGGAGTGGTTACCATGCCTGGTGTGGTTAAGTCACTCGGCTGCACCTCGTGACCGAACCACACCAGGCATGGTAAATCCACCCATATACCCACTCCCTGTCATGGTATATTGCTTAAATAAATACATAATCAATCAATCTATCAATCAATAACACAGGTACGCTGAGAGGAGGTGGCCCTGAAGGGGACTGGACGTGTTACAGTAAATATGTTTGCAGCACCAGTGGATCTAGTACTGGAGCAGCACCCGCTACCCCCTTAGGCTAAAAACTGTAGCTCTTTTACCCTCATATGAGTTTTAAAAGAACACATTTTCACTTTTTTGGGGAAAAAGCGCTACCCCTTGGGCAAAACTGCTGCCTCCTTTTCCCATTTTAAAAGTTCTGGATTTGCAGCTGGTTCCCAAGGCTGATAGCTGATTGCACAAGGAAATAGTGTCACAAACCATGGTTAACTGACTCTGCAACATATGTCAGTTTTAATCCATTTCTGCTTCCCCAGTGCCACTCTACCTGGGAAAGCAGCAAACAAAATCATTTTGGGCGATATTGGGAAACATTAACTTCTGTAGAAGAGGCACTACTATGTAAAGCAAGCAGGAAAAACACTCCTGGAAACGTAGACAGCCTTCAACATTTTTTTTACCTTTTCCGGTTATGCTTTCCCCCCTCCAAAATTATGCAAATAGCCCACCATTCACCATGTTAAAGAGCTAGCATACTGCCTAAAAAAATATTTGTCTTTAATATCAATTATTACCTGTTATATCTGAGTGGCTTTTTCTTTTCTTTTGGGTAATTAAAAGGTTTTTCTACCTGATGTTAGTAGGTGTGAGGTGTGGAACAGTATTCTGTCTGGCAGCTGACATATCTAGTCCTGTTCCTCCCATTACATCATCAGCACTGTGATCTCTCCGACAGTGGTACCACAGCTACTCAGGGAGAGCCTCTCAGTACCTGCCAGGTCAGTCACTTGTGATGTCAGTCAGTGAGGTCACACTGCTGATGATGTAGTGGGAGGAACAGAACTCCTTAATCAGTATTTAACCACGGAGATCAGGAAAATGTTGGCAAACTTTTTTTATTTCCTTCAATTGATTCCGGCTCCTTAGTATGTTCCTTCACCTCTGAGAAGATGCTTAGCAAACTTAGGGCAACATCACTGTGCACTTTGTCAGACATTTGGGTGTTTTTCCCAGGATGACAAATTTAAATACAGGTCGCTTCTATTTCTACAGAAAGTTCACCTTGGTCTCTTTCCTGAATGTATTGCTTTGTTGTTACCCAAACGGAATAATGTTTTCTTAACAAGATCACAGAGTAGATTCTCCTTCCAGGTTCCCTTTTTTAACACAGCCCTGGGTCAAAATCCCCTATCCTTTGGAGCTATTAATTGCTATAACCTCCCTAAATCCATAGTTGACTGTACGAAAATGTCTGCTTTTAAGAGTTCACTTAAGTTACACCTATTTGACAAATCTGTTTGTAATTGTTTTAACTGATTTTATTTTTCTTGTATATTATTGTCTTTTTATGTGTTCGTTTTTTATTTGTTGATTTATGTTGTATGTACTGCATGCATGAGAAAATGGGTAATATGCTCACATGCCTTTTCAGGAAAGAAAGAAAAAGAAAGAAGGAAGGAAGGAAGGAAGGAAGGAAGGAAGGAAGGAAGGAAGGGAAGATAGATGGATAGATGGATAGATAACTGGATAGATAGATACTGTCTGTAAATAGATGATGATAGATAGATAGATAGATAGATAGATAGATAGATAGATAGATAGATAGTCGGCTGTCATGCAGTGCTGTTCCACGCATCCAGCATAATGCTATCATAGAGAAAACTTTCTAGTGAGCGAAAGGAAAAAAAAAAAAAACACTTCAGAGATACAAAGTTACAATTAATTACTTCTTAACATTTGTAACATTTTCCTGTCTGCTGTTTTGGTCCCACTAGCTCTTTCAAGCATCCTGTTTATTTTTATATAATTTTTAGTTTTATAAGTGTGTCTGCTTCTGCACTGATGAGTGGGGAGGTTTGCTAATTACTTCCCCCACTGGCTGTACACATCTTTACTGGGTGGGGGGGGGGCTATTCTGTGAGTGGACAATATCAGATTAAATACTGAAATAAAGTGTATTCTAGTTGAAGGCAGTATAACCTAGTGGTTAGAGCACAAAGCTGTGAACCTCGAGACCAAACAAATCTGGGGTTGAATTCTCCAACCACCACTGTGCAAGTCACTTCACCTCCCTGAGCTGTAGTCTCCCTCAGGTCACACCTGAAAGGAGCTTTGGCTTTGTGTACCTTTACCAGCCAACAATTCTGAATAAATGACAACAAACAATCAGTTGTGCAATCATTTCCTGTGTCCATAGGTGCTGAGTAATGGTTGCAGTCTGCCGTGGAGGGTGTCAGGATACCTGTAAAAATATAGCAGATCCCAATAACATATAAAACTGAATTTTAAATAAAAATATGCCCATCAGTGCTCAGATCGGGTTACCTATGCCCATTGGTGCACAGATCGGGTTACCTATGCCCATCAGTGCTCAGAGAGGTTTACCTATGCCCATCAGTGCTCATACTGGGTTACCTATGCCCATCAGTGCTCAGATTGGGTTATCTATGCCCATCGGTGTTCAGATCAGGTTACCTATGCCCATCGGTGCTCAGACCGGGTTACCTATGCCCATCAGTGCTCAGATCAGGTTACCTATGCCCATCAGTGCACAGATCGGGTTACCTATGCCCATAGGTGCTCAGATTGGGTTACATATGCCCACTGGTGCTCAGATAGGCTTACCTATACCCATCGGTGCTCAGACCGGGTTACCTATGCCCATCAGTGCACAGATTGGGTTACCTATGCCCATCAGTGCTCAGATCGGGTTATCTATACCCATCAGTGCTCAGACCAGGTTACCTATGCCCATCAGTGCACAGATCAGGTTACCTATGCCCATCGGTGCTCAGACCGGGTTACATATGCCCACTGGTGCTCACATAGGTTTACCTATGCCCATTGGTGCTCAGACTGGGTTACCTATGCCCATCAGTGCTCAGATCAGGTTACCTATGCCCATCAGTGCACAGATCGGGTTACCTATGCCCATTAGTTGCTCAGATTGGGTTACATATGCCCATTGGTGCTCAGATAGGCTTACCTATACCCATCGGTGCTCAGACCGGGTTACTTATGCCCATCAGTGCACAGATCGGGTTACCTATGCCCATCGGTGCTCAGATCGGGTTATCTATACCCATCAGTGCTCAGACCAGGTTACCTATGCCCATCAGTGCACAGATCAGGTTACCTATGCCCATCAGTGCACAGATTGGGTTACCTATGCCCATCGGTGCTCAGATCAGGTTACCTATGCCCATCAGTGTTCAGACTGGGTTACATATGCCCATTGGTGCTCAGATAGGCCTACCTATACCCATTGGTGCTCAGACCAGGTTACCTATGCCCATCGGTGCTCAGACTGGGTTACCTATGCCCATCTGTGCTCAGACCGGGTTACCTATGCCCATCAGTGCACCGATCGGGTTACCTATGCCCATCGGTGCTCAGATTGGGTTACTGCTCATGATACCAGCACTCTGGATTTGGCAACAAGATCAAGAAGTTGGGTGCTGGCCAGGGGGGAGGTGTGTTTTCAGGAACAAGCTTGGGAAGTTGGGAGCTGGCCACGGGGAGGGGTGGTTTCGGGAACAAGCCCAAGAAGTCGGGCGACTGGCCAGAAGGTGGACGAGCGGGCATACCAAAGGATGCGCTCCTTCTTGTGGGAAGCATTCTGCCCCACTGTAATACCCCCACATGGGCGATCGGAAGTGGTGGTGCAGCTGGAGGAGCTGGAGGGAGGACACAGCCTGACTCTGGAGTGCAACCAATCATGTGTGTGCATGGGCACCACAGAACCCTTGCTAACTGCATCCTTGACTTGGGGCTGGGGAGAAACTCAGTGACAGCATGATGCCAGCATACTTTAGAATCCCTACCCTGATTGCCCACTGTCCACCACACTTCGCAGACCGGAGGGGTGCACTTCCCCTGCCAGGCACCCGATGGCATCCACCATGGGGCAGAAATGCCCTGTGGACCCCTTAAGGACAGGTAAGTGCCAGAGATGGAGCAAGATAGCACTGGACGGTCGCCAGGCAGAGGGGGGCAACTCCAGTGTTCATGGGGTGAATATAAAATAAATAAATATTAAGATATGTGCTTGAAAACAGGATCCTTGCCCATCAACTCTCATGTTATCACACTGCTGTTCTGGAACTGATGCGATAATCCTCGATTTGTAATGTCACAGACAGTTCTACAGTGACGGACTCTGATGTCACAGAATACGGCGTTATGGCCCCCAGCTCCTAAATAGCATCCAGACAAACTGGACTCCAGGGCTAGGTTGTCACACATGTACTGTATCCTGATTAATAAAGTCAATATTCAATTTCTGTTTTCCACTTGGATACTCAGGGTGGACTGTCTTCTGTCCATTTTTGAAGGACGCTATTCTTGGCTGTTATGGATACAAGAGAAATAATATTTTTTTTCTTTCAGTGATGTGGTTTCTTGTGCCAAAATGTTCTCTATTTTTTTATCCCTACCAGGTCATTATGTTGCATGATTAATAGCGTATGACATCATGGCTAACCCGGGATAGCACTGTAGGCAAGAGCGAATGGTGCAATACCGCGCATACTGCTGTACGTGGTATTGCACCATTCACACTTTCCCAGGCAGAGGATGTGACCTCTGCTGGGTGTGGGTTCCACCAAGCAGCTGCCATGGCTCACTGGACTGAGACACAGCAGCAGGAACCCAGTGCTGCGTCCTGGGACGGGTTTGATTCACGGTCCCAGAAACTTTAATTTTGGGGGACTTTGCGCTCCTGAGTTAACCCCTCCGAGTTGAGAATCTTTAGTGGGGGTTCGGGCACAGCCCCTGTAACGGGCATGTGGATGGCAGAGCCCCCATATTAAAGACATGCCTCATGGCAGAAATTGCACTGTATTGACTAGTTCGATTTTGCCATATGCACAATGTCTTACACATTATGATCCCATGCCTTTTTATCTCCTTCCTTACCTCTTTCTGATAAATTACTTAGTTTCATGGGAAAATAGCAACCAACAAACAAACTAATGAGAATGGTTTTCCTTTGTTTGTTTTATTCCCCCTTTCATTACTTGATTAATGCATCTTTTAGCTCCAGGGAATGCCGAAAGATATCTGTAATTCTATTTTATTGTATTTGCCAATATTTACACTGATGTTAAATGTTTTGAAACTTCTAAAAGTACTTATTTGCATGTACTGTTATTTATGATTTTTAATAAAATGTATATAAAAAAATAAAGAAGTGACTAGCTTGTCATTCTATTGTATCTTGAAATGTTGGGTACTTGGGGGTCTACTGATGTTAACTCTTTCTGTGCCAAACTTTAAGCTATTCACTACCAATAATGTCTGTTTGATTATTTTTTTTTCTAATCCTGAGATGTTGCCTTTTGGAGTGGCACCAGCTTACTCGAACACCTTCGTACTGGGTCAATATGTCGCACCTGTAATAGTGTGGCAATAATTGCTCAATCTATACCACACGAGCACGTAGAGTGACAGAGGTATGACAGCGAAAGGGAAATACCGCTACCCCTGTCACTCTGAATGTAATTCAGAAGCTGTTAAGTAGCTGTGTGCAGGGGGCCTGTTTGAGCTGCTCCCACGGTGGAGTGGCTCGGGCACCAGCATGTGGTGTAACTGGCAGACCTGGAGCCATGGTTGGTACCCCCAGGTCTCTCCTGCTACTACTTTTGGTGTATTTAAAAAACAACTTCCCCTCTCCGAGTTTCTCCCAATCCCAAGTCCCCCCTCAGGAGTTAGTTACTTAAGTTTCAAGGAGGTGGGGCAAGACCCTGCAAAAAAACATAAAGTCCCAATACAGTCAATGGGCATGCTGTTCCCAACAGGACAATGTTTTGCCTGACTCTGTTTGTGTTCTGCGCTGTTTGGCTGCAGCATTTTCAGCTGCACTGTTTAGCATGTGGCATAATGACCCCTATGCCGAACGCCTCTGCTTACCATGTCCCTCACTATGCCCCAGGGTTTACACTGAAAGAGACAGACTTACTTCCCTGAGTACCTGTCAGAAGACATGATTACAGAGGTACCATGCCCCTGGCACTGCTATTAGCAAGGCTGCAGGTTCCTGTCTGTATGGCATTCCATCTCAGATAAAACTAATTTTTCTTTCTTTTTAATTTTTTACAATTTTTGGCCAGAAAAGGCACACTAAGCAGAGTCTTGTTTCTAGGTGTTCCCTGGGAGCACTGAGAAGTTAAGTGACTTGCTCAAGGTCACACAGTATGCAAATGGTGGCTGTAGGATTCAAACCCAGTTCTCCTGGTTTGTAACTCAGTGCTCTAAACCACTAAGCTATACTACCTCCAAATGAATTTTAAAAATCTCCAGTAACAGAAACTTTCAGGCTATAAAAGAAAGGTTGGCAAAGGTCAATCCAGCTGCAACTTCCTGCTGTCCAAGCGGTTCAATACAGGAATGGATTAAATAGTTAGCATTCTTGTCTAGTGCACTTAATTAATGTATTTTTCTGTTCTTCTTGCCATTTTAACTGTCTTTGCTCCATTTGCAAACACTGCTTTGTCATTCAAATTTTGCTTAATTCCTATTGTGATATGCCCATTGTATTTCCTGTCTGTACAATGTTCCATTGTTTGTAACTCTCCATGGTCATGCCTGAAAATAGGCAACATTCTTGTCTAGTGCACTTACCCGGTATACAAAAAGTAAATAAATAAATCCTTCTCGGTGGTGGTCAGTTCTACCTTGGTGACACTGCAGCGTTATGCTTCTACTCCAGCCCTTGGTAAACTGTTGCAAGAGGTAACCACCAGCAGGTTGGAAAACTGGGTTGATTGGTTGGACCTTGTGTCTTTTGTAGCCATCATTTTCTATGTTTCTCTTCGACCCTCTGAGTAAATCAGTGTTTTTTTACATCCCACTGGAAGCTTCCTCCTGTTTAAACTTGAGATCCCTTGTCCTGCTGTCCCATTCTAACACAGATAGCCCTGCTCTGACTGATGCTCTGCATTTCAGTACCTTCACATTTTAAGGACCCTGAGCATACCCTGTTAGTCTAGGCCCACATGCCCAACTCTGTCCTTGTCATTTTGTTTGCCAACCCCATGGACAGTCAATTTTCTGTCCTTTTACAATTCTGCTTTGCCTGTTTTGCCGTGGAGATAACAGTTGCTGCCGTTACGCTAGGATGGCCTCCAACTAGACTGGCAATACTAATATCTGTTTAATCATTCTCATTAATAGTGTACTGTATATTGTTACTGACAGAGGATGATGGACTAACATGCTACACAAACAAGGGCACATACACACACAGACTAGATACACACACACACACTCACACACACAGATACAAGCACAGTCACACACAGGCAAGGTACACACACGCACAGTCACAGACAAGACACACACACATGATCACACACAGGCAAGATGCACACACTCAGACACACACACACACACACACAGTCAGAGACAAGATACACACACACACACACACACACACACTGTATACAGTATTTACTTTAAGAACACTGATAAGATCAGAGGTCATCAGACAGTGATCATTTCCTTCTGGTTAATTCAGTCACCATTTGGTCCAAGAGATGCATCAGGCCAAATGGCAGTTGACTCCCTCCTCTTCCCCAGCGCCCCAATAAAAATGATCTGTCTGTTGTGAACTGGCAGCGGCACCACCAGTGCTCCCGGAACCTAACATAACCATTCACTTCAGAGGTCAGCACGCTGGCAAGGTCAACATGTTTCCAACATTCTGAGTCCTCTGTAGTAGGATATCTTCATCAAGTCAAACTGCATAGAAGGGGCTGGAGCACAGTATAGTGCACCAAAAATGAGATGAAACAGACGTTCAGTATAATGTCATTCTGAACCAGTCAAATTAGCTAAATAATTTCTCACTTGCACACAGAATTGTGTTTAAATTATTTGCCTTAATGCAACTGAGGTAAAAGAGTCGATGAAGGCTGCATTTTCTAATAACAGGCTAGTATATTTCAGCTACAACAGAAAAGGGTACTCTGAACAAAGTCCCCCCACCACATTCTGCTATAAAACAAATAACATTTTATAAACTGAAGAGATGGGGTTATTACTGGAGTCGCCAGTTCTGTTGTCTTAATCACAGGGAGAGTTCTGAATGCTGAGAGTCTCCACTGAACAAAATTCTGTTTGCAAGGATAAAGAACTGTGTTATTTAGCATCAGTTTTAGTAGAAATAAAAAAATGATAGCATCAGTTCGGCTAGGGATGGGAGGACCATCTCAGTGTCGGATCAGAACCAGGTGACAGCTAACCTGCTCATCTCCACAACGGGCATCGTATCAGGTGGTAATGGTTACCAACCTTGCAGTGGACAATTTCACAATTCACACACTGAATCACCACTGTTCTAAAAACCTAAGTTTATCCTGATTTCAATCCAGTGTGCCACAGTCGGAGTTGAAAAAATGGAGTCTAGTACCTGGGGTGCTCCAGTGGAGTCTCTTTGGTGCGCCAGTAGTTATTACTGTATTGGAATGATTACAATGTTCATTTAAAAGATAGAAACCTTAAAACGAATGCATAAAGCCATGTTTCTAAGAAATACAAAATTGTACATACCCCCCACGCAAAACATTTTATTTATTAAAATTTTTTCTACCTAGGATAAGAACTCGGAGCAGGTGCTTTTTTTCAGGTGTGGGCCGGGGGGGGGGAATACACCGGGGAGTAATACAGCAATAACAAGTACAATGACAGCAATGGATGCATTTTGATCCCTCTCAGTCTTCAAATGACATGAACAGTAACCACAAGGTACAGAAAACAATTCCAGAGAAAGAGAAAACAATGTGGAAGGTGTGTAAAGTATATCAGTCACGGTGGAAGTCAGAATGAGAGCTAGGGGAGGGGGCCGCCACATATGGCAAGATGGTTTGGAAGAGGGCCATGGTAGAATTTAGGCTGGCTCAATTATTAACAGCTTTCCCTAAAACTTTGTCCCTAGCCTTTGGTCTTGAGCCATATATTACTTTGCTCTAAATCTAGTATGAAAGTTTAATTGTTTAGGTGGAAATGAAAAAGTTAAGATAAAGTCTAAATACTGGTTTGGATCACTATCCTCTTATGATCTCCCATCTGATATAGTTACTGAGCCAAAGCTCAGACCTTTTAAGAAAAAAACTCGTCCAACACCTGACTGCACAAAGTGTTTGTGACTGCCAGTCCTAATTCTCCCTCCCTGCACTCATCCACATCTACTCCCACACCCTTCCCTCCCTATATTCCTCATTCCTCCCTCAACTGTCTTATCTACTCAACAAATCTCCCCAACCCCTATTCTTGCCTTCTCACCAACTTCCACCCCCGCCTGTTCCCCACTCCCCATCCACTCCACCCCCTCGCTGCCTTCTGACAAAGTCATCCGCTGACTGCTTCTCAACCTCAACCTCACTACCTATTTAATCCTGTAACTACTAGTCTAATGTAGTGACGTTAAAAAGTATTCTGTACTTAAATTATGCATATATGTGTATTGTTATATTACATTTTTTCTCCAGTTATATCAAATGTCTGTCTGTACCCGTAACTGCACCTTTCTTGAAGTGGAACCTTTGTAAATGAGCTCCTAGCTCACGGGTATTACTCCAAAATGATTAATGAATAAATAAATAAATAAACAAATAAAAGCTAGCTTCATTCATATCCCTCATTCCCTCTGCCACATATTCCTTCCACTCCCGAGATCCTTGCACCTTCTCCCTACCCCACCTTCACTCTTCTGCTGAGTGGTCAGCCTTCTCTTATTGCCTTCCTTCCCTTCCTTCTGAACCTGCTCCCTCCTCTCTCTGTCTCTCATCCTCTTCCTTCAGTTAGACACCAGCTTAACTCCTCCCTCACCCGTTAGCCCTCTCCCTGACCTGCCTCTGGTGCTTCCCCCCAAGCTATACTCCCTTTCTAAGGTCAGCTTATATCCCTAACTCTGCTGCACTGAATTGTTCAATCTGCTGTTATTAGTTACACTGGCTGTGGTGATGCTCACAGCGTCAACATCAGTCACCTATTATTGTCATCATTACTTGCACTTGTCCCAGGCCGTACTGCTCATGGTTTGCACTTTATTTTGTGGAATGCTTCTATACTACTCTATATGATTTACTCTGTCCCCTCTCCCTTTCCCCGGATTGCACCTGGAAATGAGCCTTGGCTCAGTGTGCCTTTCCCGGTTACCAATTTTCAAAGAAATAAACAACTAAATAGGATGACTGGGGTTGTGTTGCATTTATAAACCTTTGTTATACTTCGTATTTTAGCCTTATTTTTCCCCACTATTCCTGTAACTGGGTCATCTGAACTTAACTGGGCTTTCTGCTAGTTATTGTACTCCAGCCCAACAGAGCAGCGCTGAACCGGGAGCGGAGCAGAACTAGAAGATGAAGAGTATAGCATAAATAACTAAATAAAACTTGGAAAGACTTTCAGGAATAATAGGATAAAATAAAAATCCTAACCCTTGGTGAAACTGCATCACTGTGTACTTTACAGAGAATTAGACTGACTGCCTTTGGAAGCAATTTATGCTTTCCACACTGTACATTCAATGTATAAATGTGCCCAGCACAATGTTCCAGGCTATATCTTAAACCTACTGTTGGTAAGAATTTTTCAGTCCAACTGTGACTCTTACCAATTTCCTTTGTCGAGCCCAGCTATAGGTTAAATTATGGAAAGCATGCATTTATGTATGGGGTCCTAAAGCATGGACTTCATTAACTCAAAATGTTAATCATGTAGTACCCTCTCTCCCATCTGCTGAAAATGTGAAACAATGGTTTCTTGTGGAAGTAAGTCCCCCACAGATATGCTGTTCACCAAACTATATCTATGGAGAGAGAGAGAGAGAGAGAGAGAGAGAGATTATTGTATATCTTATATGAAAACCTATGTGAACAGAACAGAACACACTGAAACGAGCCTCAGCTTAACTGTTATTTCCGAATAAAAGTATTTTACTACTACTATACAGTCCGTTGTGATCTCATTTGCATTTGTGAAATGCATCTCTGAAGTGCTTATCACTTACTGCAGACTGAATATCTGACAAGTGGGAGAAAAAGCAGAGGACTAGCCCAAAATGTTCTGGAATGAGTTTCTGAAAAGCATAACAGACAAAAAATGGAAAAAACAAAAGCCATACAAAGTGACTTAGCACTTAGAGAAATGGCCAGTCAGTGGGTATATATTATACATATATAATAACTGGTGCAAGGTTTCAACAGAGAGAAAAACTAAGCTGTATTTGCACAACTGAGTGTATCCATGAGAAGCTGCTATACTTGCACAAATACAGTTAAGTGAGAGTACAAGGAGGAAAACACCTTAATAACCTATGAAGTTATTACAGAATCCTGCAGGTTATTACAGTGTTTTATCAGGAATGCTTTCCCAGCCATTATAGGGGGTCATCAGTTATTATATAGAGAATAATGCATGTGCAGGTGTTTTGAGGAGGATTTTTCTCACACTGAGGTGTAGATAACCATAAACCCCGACAGTGAAGCTCTAGAGGTTTATGAGATTATCACGCAGTGAGGGTGTGTGAAAAATCCTTACAAAACAACATTTTCACAGGCATTATTTTTTTATCATAACCATATATATAACAACCAGTATATACTTTATATTTATGTGTAAATAATTAATTGTTAAATAAACAGCCAGAGAGTACTATGTATTTATATATACGTGTAAGTAAGTAGTTGTTAAATAAACAGCCCCAATGTGTACTGTATATGTACGTGTAAGTAAGTAGCTGTTAAACATTTGGAATATACTGTATATGTATGTGTAAGTAAGTTGATGTTAAATAAACAGCCAGTATATACTGTATGTATAAGCAAGCAGCTGTTAAACAGGTTATACTGCATATGTATGTGTCTACAAATAGATGTTGGACAACCAATATGTACTGTAAATATGTGTGTAAGTAGCTATTAATTAAACAACCAGTATATACTGAAAATGTATGTGTAAATAAGTAACTGTTAAATAAACAACCAGCGTGTACTGTGTATTTATGTGTCTACAAATAGCTGTTCAACAACCAGTATATAGTGTATATGTATGTGTCTATAAGTAGCTATTAAATAAACAACCAATATATGATGCATATGTATCTGTATATAAGTAGCTGTTAAACAACCAGGATATACTGTATATGTCTATGAGTTTTATTTATTTATTTAAAATGTGTTAACTGGGAAAGGTATACTGAGACAAGACTCATTTTCAGATGTGACCCGGGGACATAAGCAAACATATAAAATGCAACTTACAAAAAAAAAATAGCAGGGTAACATAATATTGCACAGTTATTTACATAGAATACAATTAGATATGAATAGCCAAAATCATTTACGTATTATATATAAGGTAGAGTAGTTAGACATCCTAAGAACTGTTTACAGGAACTGTAGTAAAAAAAAGAGGAACTATCAGGAGGGGACACGGAGAGGAGGTGGGGGAGAGGGAATAGAGTGAGGTGTGGTGGAGGAAGGGAAGTGGGTGAGGGGACAGGTGCAGGAGGGTGGGGAGATAGATTTGAGTTGTCGATTGAAGGCCAGAAGGGAGTGGAATTTGCAGAGTGAACCGGGCAGTTGATTCCAGAGGTGAGGAAGGAGGTAAGAGAAGGCGGAGGTCCCGGCCGATGAGCGCCAGTGAGGGATGAAGAAGGAGTGGGGATGCTAGGATCTGAGGGGTAAGCAGGAGTGGGAGCAGGGGAGAGATATGGTCGGAGGAGGTGTTAAATAAGCAACCAGTATATACTATATATGTATATGTCTATAAGTAGCTGTTAAATAAACAACCAGTATATACTGTATATGTATGTCTGCCAGTAGCTGTTAAACAACCAGTATATACTATATATATATATGTCTGTAAGTAGCTGTTAAACAACCAGTATATACTGTATATGTATGTCTGTAAGTAGATGTTAAACAACCAGTATATACTGTATATGTATGTGTCTGTAAGTAGTTGATAAACAACCAGTGTATACTGTATATGTGTCTATAAGTAACTGATAAATAAACAACCAGTACATACTGTAAATGCATGTGTCTGTAAGTAACTGATAAACAACCAGTACATACTGTAAATGTATGTGTCTATAAGTAGCTGATAAATAAACAACTGATGTATACTGTATATGTATGTATGTGTCTGTAAGTAGTTGATAAACAACCAGTGTATACTGTATATGTGTCTATAAGTAACTGATAAACAACCAGTACATACTGTGTATGTATGTGTCTGTAAGTGGTTGATAAATATCTAGTGTACACTGTATATGTGTCTATAAGTAGCTGATAAATAAACAACCAGTACATACTGTAAATGTATGTGTCTGTAAGTAGCTGTTAAATAAACAACCTGTGAATACTGTATATGTACGTGTCTGTAAGTAGCTGTTAAATAAAGCAACATGACTTCAGGGTCATCACAGACACCTTGAAAGGTTATCATGCAAAAGATCTCAAGTTAAAGAATTGTCTGTCATATACCGCCTGAAGTGTCATATGGGGGGGGGGTTTGCTATGTAGCATGAATGAGCAGAACACACGCCCAGACAGTCTCAAGAATGTTCCCAATTTAAGTTACTGTGTGACATGTTAAGTGGCTTGTGCACCTGCTTTTTCAGACTATGCCATTAAAACTTCCTCTGCACATTGGATGTATTTAAAAATGATGGTACTCTTAAAGGAGAACTGCTCTGAATCTGTAAGTTATTTTCCCCAGTAGCATCTGTTTTTTTAAGTACTGGTTCCAATTCTGCTATTGTCCCCTCTATAGGGGCCTTTTAGTAAACATTGTGGGTGTTTCTGATTTACACCCTGATGTAAAGTACCATTTTGGAACTGTATGATGTACTTTATGTCCCTCTTAACTACAGAGTTCTATACTAGAACATGGATGCATTGTGCCAACAATGGGAGATCTGAGCAAGGTACATAAAAACAAAATCACACATACCCCCATAATGCAAAGCATCATGGGCTATATATGCAAATCACCACAAAATGTTATGCTGGTTCAACTTTAAGCAGAACTGCATGGTGCTGAAAGGCCTCTCGCACCATATGCAAAGGGCACCAACAGAAGACACAGACACATGTTTTGTCCTACCAGGACTCATCAGTGTGTCTTGTCTGTATGACACCCCAGTGGAATGAACTAGCTACCCTAAGTTGGTCTATCTGGGTTTTGTTGTGGTGAGCCCAATAAAAACAAAAAACAAGTTAAAAGACAACCTTAGTGTGCAAGCCCTGAGGGAAGGGTTACCCCAAAGGGCACTGGCTGGAAAACCAAGTTTCAAAGAAATACAAAATCACACATACCCCCATAATGCAAAGCATCATGGGCTGTATATGCAAATCACCACAAAATATGATGCTGGTTCAACTTTAAGCAGAAGGTACATAAACTACATTATACAGGTCTAAAATGGTACTTAATACTTGTGTATATGTCACAAACACCCATTAGGGTAACTGAAAAGCCAATAGAGCTGAAACAGTAGCAGAAATGAAACCAGTATTTAAAAATCATCTTTTACAGGAAGAAATGGCATACAAGTTTAGCACAGTTCTCCTTCAATGTAAGTAAGCATTAAGCCATGACAAAGAATTGTTCTTCTGTGGAATTAATCCATGGGTGGGGGTGGGGGCATGAAGCCACAGGCCGAGTGCCTCCAACAACCCAACCATGGATTAATTCCACAGTAGAACCATGTTCTGGAGTGGTTTAATGCACTTGTAACATGGCAAGTGTTTATACAAAGAAACAGATTTATTATTTACTATAATGCAAAAAAAAAAAGACACAGTGATTATATTTCTTATGTTTAACACTGTATTGATAGTAGACATTCTGCTGAATGCAACCTTTCCTATATATATATTGTGGGTGTAGGGAGGTATTAGTTTATAACATTTTCATTTACCTGCATAGTGTTATTATTGCAAAATATACTTTTATATATTTGTTAGCACTTACAGGGATGTTGCACAGTTCCTCAAAACAGCGTGTTTCGCCTTTGTGAAGGAAAACCACAGCTGCCCCAGGACTGGCATGGAAACTGGACAGCTCACCTAATACAGGTTATTCCTGGTAGTATTATTGTAAGCCAATCATTCAATCAGTACAATACAAGACAAGGCAGATCCTCTCCCAACACACACACACACAATGCATATTATTTTGAATTATTTTTATGGCATTTGTGGGGCTGTCTTAGGGCTCAGAAATCACAAGTTAAGTGCCAGGTCTTTGGTTGCTGTGGGCAGTCACATTACATGTGACTGCAGTTATAGCAGTAGAAGCCCCCTACCTTTAGTGATGTGGGTGAGAAATGGGAGACCTGTGACCATCAACGATGTTATGTTACTGTTTTGCACCTTGTACGTTACTGCATGTTTGTTTTGAATGTATTTTCTTAAATTCTGAAACAATATTGTAGGCAATTCTTGTTTCTCTGCCTGATGTTTGTTACTTTCTATGTCAAGTTTTGTGCATCTGATTGTTTTTTTTTAACTTATTTTGTATTTTTCCTGTACCTGCATTTGGTTCCCTTACATGAATGACTGAGATGTATTATATTGTTATTATATTGTTATTACTGTTCTATTCCCCACCTGTACCCTTTCCCCACCATGCATCTAGAAATTAGCTTTTTCAAAAACTCAGCATGCTTTCCTGGTCAAAACTTTAAAGTCAATAAATGGAATAATAATACTGAGGGAATCACCACACAAAGTACCCATCAGCGACATAAGCGAAGAGCTCTGTAGTCAAGCAGCCTGAAAATCATTCATGTTTAATTTGTAGATATGGGGGTGGGTCAACTATCCTATGACTGAGCTAACTCTTCTGGTGAATGAAGTATTACCTTTCTTTTAAGGGAACTCCTCGGAATCTGACAGATGATGGAAAAACCTGTAACATGTAAATCTCTGTGCTGCCAGTATGTTTGTGAATGCAGTCATGCCAATAAAAAAATATTCAAAGAACTACTTTGACATGGGATTTCAATGTGACTATATGTATTTAATACAGTACATGTGTGTAATATGTATGTGTGTGTGGTATATATCATACTCCATTATACTACTTGTGGACCCTCTCCTCCAGTCAGAAGGCATGTAGCTGCAAATAGTTTAGCCTACAGCAAACCCACAACATTCATTTTATTGACAATATAATGACTAGCAGTGACATCACTGGCATAACTAAACAACAGATATGCATAGAAATTAAGGAAAGTTCAATGGCTCTTTTCTTTGCCCGGGTCAAAACTAATGTTCAGTGGGAATCCTACTTGTCTTTTTTGACATCCCCAAAGACTATGTCATTTATTAGACAAGGCAGATATCTCATAGAGCATGCTAAAGAAAAAATATTCCTCAGTTGTTGCTTAAATGAAATTAATAATCTTAAACACTTCCTCTTAAGATGCCCCTATTATAACCAAATTCAAGATATTGTTTGGGGGAATGTTTTATTTGCTATCATCTAGAATGACGGAAACTACCAGCACGGTGACATTGTTTTTTTTTTTTTACTTACAGGACAGAACAACATAAGAATCGTTAACAGTTACCTGATCTGTTATTCATGAACATGGACATATGTAATTACAATAAATTTATATGCCAGTATTATATTTTTATGGATTATTTGATTCATACTTTGTAATGTTACATGTATTTATTGTGACCTTCATTACGATGCAAGCTTGCCTAAATAAAGTACTACTTCTATTGACTGACATCTTCTTACCTTGCCTTCTAATTGGGGGAGGGTTGCAGAACAAAATAGAAAAAATATTTAAAAAAACATGTAGCATAATAGCAATACTATGGTAGTGGATTTACTATCCTCAGCAAAATATCTGATTGCCTTCCACACAATCTATTCCACTGTTTGATTAGTCCCTCGTACAGAACCTCCACTATCAGAGCATTGCTCACCCACAACATATTTATTTATTTGTTGAAAAGTTTTGCCAGGAAAGGTGTACTGAGCTGAAATAGCTCATTTCCAGATGTGTCCTGGGGGAAGGGGAATACAGTTTATATTACACACAACGCTTTAGATTAATATGCATTCAGCATGTACTGTATATATACTATATACTTCATATCAGTAATACATAAATATACCAAGGAGCAACTGTGAACTATGAGGAAATACGGTGCTGAGGAAGGAGTAGAGTAGGGGGAGCATGTAAGAAGATGAGAGCAAAGCATATCCGTATAATTTAAGTATTTGTTCACCTTTTTCTATGTCATTTAATATCTGCTTGCCAAATAGTGATCACAAAGTATGCTGACAGAGTTATATGTTATGTGTTGTATTTCAGCACTTTTAATATTTGTTGTATAATCTTTTTCTACATGATTGGCAGGTAACTGTTTTATACTGTGAATAATGGTCAATGTAATATAAACAGAAACAAAATATAAGTTGTGTGTGTGTTTGTGTGTGTAGAGGCATATTTATTGTACAATAAGTGGAGACATTAATTTGATGAACAAACTGGTTAGGAACTGAGGGTGCCTGACCTGTCAAGACTGTTACCCCTTGCCGTAACTAATATGTATCTAATATTTTCTACATGATGTAAGCAATGTATTTTTGTCTAATTCTACCTATTTGACCTTAACCAATGCAAATATTTTAATAAGCTGTGAACTATGAATGTACAAGCTTTTTATGAACATTATGTTGTATGTATTGTTATGTAGAATGAATTCATACAGGGTACTAAGGCAATATTGCTGGTTGAAGCCCAGGTCACCCCTGTAAAAGGGCTCATTTCCTAGTGAGCTTACCCTGTAACCAAAAATAATCACAGTTCCAGAGTTAGCTCTAAGTTTGGGAAGCTGAGACTGGGTCACCCTGCTACCTATTCCAGGAGCTCGATCACTCTGCCATTAAATAATATCAGCTCCTTTTGTATGTTTAAGAAAAACTTTAAAGAACATCACAAGATGGAATGTGACTGTTTTTAAAGATCCTGGTAACTAAAATAACTGTATGTGTAACTGTTTTATTTTACGCAGTATCTGGCACCATTGATTGGACCTCCCACAGTAAATGAGATGTTCACCTCAGTGGTAGGTAGGTTTAAATTTATTAAATGAATTCCAGATAGCCAGAAGCACTATCCATCAAATCCAAAACAGAAGCACAGAACAAATATCCACATTAAACTACAGTGAAGTATGAACACATATGTAGATTATTGTTACTGATTTACAGAAATTAAAATTACAGTGGTTCTGCCCTGTATAAATAAAGTAACATAGATGGTACTCAACATTAACACCTTGCTTAGGTATTTAAAACAGTACCATACACGTTTACTGAGTAATGTTGGACACAGAGCATGTTGTGGAATTGTGGAATGCTGTTCTTCAATGTTTTTATTTTTAGCTGCTTGGCATTAGACATCTTCGGCCACATAAGTTAAAAAAATTCCTCCAACCCCCAAATGGGTATCTGAACAAGGAAGCACTGAAAGCAAATCCCGGAGTCCCTTCCTCATCCCCCAAGCCCAAAATGCCCTGGTGGGTCTACAGAAAACGTGACCCCCCCCAAAAGCCTAGGAATGGCAGACTCAGTAGGTTGTGCCACATAAACGTGGGGGGTAACCAATTGCCAGAGCAGGGTTTCGGAAAAAAGTCTTCTTACCCAGTCAAAGGACACAGAAGCTGGATGCACGGCATTGTTCGGCTGTCTCAAGTTATTTTTAGTTTCCAGGAGTCTTCTGAGATTCTGTGGGATAACCTTTGTCAAGCTCATCCCAAACAAGCGCTAAAGACAATGCCATGGAAACCAAAGAACTCCGCACACTGTGCCAGCCAGGTGGGCGCTTCAGTTATTCTTTGTTTTTGCGCAGAAGTCAAAAACCTCCCTGAGTTCAAATTTGCTGAAGTCATTCCAGTGTTTTGGAAGGCAAACTACATCCCACATTTTGGAAGTCATACTCATGGAAGAGTTTCTTCAGGTGAAACAATCAACCATCTTTGACTTCCATGCCTGTAGACTGAATGCCACCAAGTTCTCTTGGTTTTCTGTAGTTTCTGGGAGTCAAATCCACCTCTTTATTTCAACAGTTTTACCTTTTTTTGGAAGTCATATACTTCCAAAAAAAAAAATAATGGAGTCCTGGCAGTTCCTAGCTCCCTTTCAGTATACCTGTCTCTATACCTCTCTCTCTATTCAGTGACTAACTAAAATAGTCTTTTTTTTCTTCACACCTCATTCCAGCACACTTCATAATGGATGAACTGTCAGTTGTAACTCTATTTTTTTTCTTTCTGCATTCAGTTACTGTAACCTTGTATTTACCCTCTCTCAGCTTCAATGCCACATGTATCTATACAAATATATATTTATATAGCAAAATAATTCATTAAAATGCGCCCAAACCTATGACAGGTATGGGAATGAAACTTTAACTTTTCTTACTATACAACCGTCCACCAGTAACTCTTAAGAGAAGTGTCAACCTACCCTAACCTCCAACAAACACAAACTTATGATGCCATTCAACATGCATCCAGAAATGGAACAGAACAACTACCTACATTCTTAAAAACAACAGGCTAGGATTTTTATGTACAAAAAATAAAACAAAACAAAAAGAAAACAGTTCCTGCGGGGGTGTTTGCATGGTTACTAAAGCAGTGTCATGCACTTGCTACTACTACTAATAAACTAACAAAAATGATACTCACAAACCCAAAATGACCAATTCATACCCCTCAGAATCCAAAACCGGAGAGGAGATCCTCCCTTGTTTGCACCTGATCGCAATCGACAAGGAGAAAGGCTTACTCCAAGGGCTGCAGGCAGTTCGCTTCCTTCTGATAGACTTATTTGTCGTATTAATATGAAATATTGACGCCGTTTCAGTGTACTAACCTCTAATCAATAAAGCTAATTCCCTTCATAAATCCCCCCTTTTTCAATCCTGACAAAATCTTGACAACTACATCTATATCTCTCATCTCGATATCTGCAGAAAAAAAATACACTTATATACACTGGCGTAAAAAAGATGACTATAACCCCTACATCTATAGTGAGTATCTCTCGCTTTGATCCCCGAACATAAAAACTAACATCAGCAGACTGGGCGCAAAACAATATTAATTACACTTGCATCCTATATCCAGACACAGCAGGGAATACGTGTTCACTTTTTGGATAAATATATCTGTATGAACTATTTTTAACTGTTGCAATTCGCGATTACAAGAGAGAGATAATTCAGCTCGTAAATGTAAACTACTAAACGACTTTATATTTAGTCTGCTTTGATTTTTATAGTTATATTTAAAACGTGTTCTTCCTCAAGACAGCAGAGCTTGACGGATCCTTTTAACTTCTGTGGTATCCAACTGCTATGGAGTTTAGTGCAATAGAAATAAAGGCAACCTGAACCAGAGAGGGACTTTCTTGTTTTTGCTAATTCACAGCCTTTCTCAAAACCAAAACATCCCACTGCGGCTACCTGCAGCTTGCAGATCTGTGCCCAGCCGCACATTTTGGGGTTTGGGGGAAATCTGCCCTGCTGCCTCACTCATAGTCTCAGTCTGAAGGGCTACAGCAGGGCGTTAATGAACTTTCTGGTAATAGACCGGGGTTATGTTATTTTTTGGGGGTGGGGGAGGAGTGGGGTTAAGTTTAATGGATCCAAATTTAGAAGCAGTTCCCGCTTTTTTGGAAGTCAGAATAAATGTGCTTGTCCTATACTTTTTTTTTATTTTGTAAGTCAGATGGTTAATATAAAACAGGATTGGTACAAAAACATTTTTTGTTTGTTTGTTTGTTTGCTTGTTTGTTTGTTTGTTTTTAAAGAAAAACAAAGCAAAACAGGCATAACTATAGAACCCACATAATCATTTTCTTCTTTTTTTTAGTCTTTTCTTACCCCATCCCTTAGTTTTGGAGGTTTTAAGTTTTGGAAGCCAAGTACTTCCAACATAGAGTTAACTAAAAAAACGAGTATGTCTTCCCAAAACTAAACCTTTCCAAACAAAATGGGAAAGGAAGTGCTCCCAAATGGGGGAAAAAACAGCGTCCTCCAATTTTGCCGGAGTGAAAACTCCCCAAAAGGGTTGGTTTGTCTGATAAATGTGCTGTTTAGCAGGGTGATATTTCATATTAACTTCCTTGGTCTCTGTTCATGACTTTCCAGAAATTGAAATGACTCCCACAATTTGGACGTTTGGAAGTTTCTTTCATCAAAACAACGAAATAACAATTAAGGGAATCATTGACTGTAGACATATATTCCTGCTCACATTTATCGCAGTTTTTTACCAGCCACCCCACAGCAAGGATCCTTCGCTGGACGGGGCAGACTGTACCTACGGGTTGGGGGTTAAAATAAGAAAAGTTCCCTGCAGTTCACTTTATTCGTAAAAACAATCCTTTCAGTCTCCATCTCTAACCAGGATCCCACCAACAAAACATCAAGACCAAAATATAAAGATCAATAAACTGAGCTGATCAAATACCTGTAGACAGCAACGAATCCAGATAGCGTCTTCCCCCCCAAATGTGGAAAAGCAATATTACAATAATCAAGAAAATCAACATTTCTTTCTTTCTTTCTTTCCATAAAACTCTCTTGCGCGCCACATATTATCTATCTGTCTGTTATCTATCGCCGTTATTTTACTGAATTAGGAGAACAACAAATCCCAAGTTAAGTTAAAGATGATGCCGCCTTTTAAATTTGTTTATGAAGATATAAAACAGGAAATTAGGCTTCACTCTGGCAGGAAATCTCAACCGCATTTCATATAAAATCCCAAACATAATCATCATAATAATGAAATGTTCTAATCAAAATCAGTCCTTCAATCCCTTGTTTGTTTGCTTCTTTCCATATGATCCCTCGCCCTAAAAAGAAATGCCAGGTTACTGAAAAATGATCCCTTGTGCGTGTCTGTCGATCTGTCCATATGTATATGTATTATATATTATGATAATTATGTTTAGGATTTTATATGGAATGCGGCTGAGATTTCCTGCCAGAGTGAAGCTCAGTTTGCCGCTTAATATCTTCCTAAACAAATTTAAAAGGAGGTATCATATTTAACTGTAACTTGTGATTTACTGTTTTCCTATATTAAAATAGGGGCGATATATAGATAGATAGACAGACAGAGATAGAGACCGAATATGGGTTTAAGTGGAATAACACTATTACCTCCACAAGTTAGGGGTACAACCCATAACTCTCCAGTGGTGAAGTTAGTTATGAAGGTCTTACCACTGGTGTGGAGATAAACGTGTTATTCCACTGAATCCATTATACATTTGATATACACCACACTATTTCAAAGTTTTTATTAGTGCTTTATCTGGTTTTACCTTAAAACTACCTTTATTTCCATTGTAAACTATTTGACCCATTGTTCTTTGCGTCCTGCTTGCAAATTCTAAATGGAAATATTAACCTGTTCTACGTCAAAATAAGTATGTATCCCTATATATATATATATATTTTTTTTCCCTTTCGATTGCCTCTCAGAATCAGAGCTAAAGGCAGGACCGGCAGGGGGCTGCAGGGGGTAAGAAGATGAAAACCTTACCTGTTCTCCCAAGGGCGTGAGGCATGGTCTCCAATGGATCTGTTACTGATCAGTTAATAAATACAAAAATCGATCACAGACCTGTGAGGCGGGGAAGTGTTTATATATCTTCGTTTTAGGTCAAAGATTGTCTTGAGGAGAAGAGGGAGGAGACGCTTCCCTGCAGCGAGGGGAGGTGACAGTCCCAGGTCTGTAGACTGAGGACAAGAAGGAAGGAAAGAAGAAAAGAAGAAAGAAAAACACATTATTCATCTGATACGTTGTGGAAAAGAACAGAAAAAAATAACAAATATTGCAAAGCAGGTGTCCATCCCACCAACTTAAACCAACTGCAGGTTTGAGCGGCTCACCTGCAGGCTGCAGCTGTCCCACTGATTCCATAAACTTATTATCGTTCATGTGTAAGGATCTAGGGTTACAAATGGATAGGGGATACCCCCACCTCCAACCACTCACCAACTAGGAGGAAAGCTGTGATCTTTGAATTGATATGTAAGGTGCCAATATGTTGATATTCTAAAACCTCACGTGAAGGGCTGCACAGGTTAGAAACAAATTCTGTGTGTGTGATGATTTTAACTACATGGCCTTCTGATCTTTTTTGTTCATTCACCCTCTCTCTCGCTCTTTTTACTTTAATCTCCACCTTTTCATGCGAAAATGTTGTATTCATGTTGCATATTCTTTCGCTGCATACCCTTAATTCCAATCAGACATACACGCAGCCGATTGTATCCGAAACTGATCGCCGCAACACATTGTAATCGCCAGAACTCAGAGGTATATTTGAACTTTCATATGAGCTGAAAAGTTACGCTGTTCCTTACCTGGTGTGTCTGGAGCCAGGAGCGGCAGCTTCAGCACCCGGCAGTCGGAGGGCCCTGTCCCTTCTCTGGTCCCCTGATGCCCAGGTGTAGCTGCTTTATCTCGGTTCTAGTATATGGTTGGCGGGTCTGTGGGACTCGGGATTGGGGACCGGCGCTGGACTCCAGGGTACCTCGCCTGCTGCTGCAGCCACACGAATGCTTTCGGAAGTTTCCAGTCACATAGTCCTCTTCCTCTTCTCCCCCAGGCTGGTTTTATCTCACGGATTGCCCCTGGCAGCGACCTGGGAACCCGAGGAGGGCCGCGATTGGTCGGCGGAGGTTTTTGGAGGAGGTGGTGCTGCTGCTGCTGGTGCAGGAGACGAGGAGGAGGGTGGACTCTTCCAGCAGATCCGGCTGAGTGATTTGAAGGATTTAAAGGGACAAGCTACTATCTCGCCTTCCCATCAGGGGTTGCAATTATCAGTAACAATAAATAAATAAAAAAAATGAAATATCAACAACAACAAAAAACTCCAGGGGAGTTGGGGCCGTGGGTGAAAGGCGGACTGCATTTTGCTCTATTCTTCAGTAAACATGGCAACGTCTGAAAGGGACACCGTTGAGTCGAAGGCCAACAGGAAAGGTAACAATAAATATAAATCAACCCCCCAAGACCAGTGTGTGACCGGTATCAGAGTCAGAATTAATAAAAAAAGAAAAGAAAAAAAAAGAAAAAGAAAAACAAGTTCTTCAATGAACAAGAAATGGAATGACAGAAGTGATGTGTTGGGGGTATATGATATAATTAAATACGAAATCAAAATAGCTGGAGGTGTGAGAAATAATAGCGCGCCATATTATGCTGGGGCTATTTGTTCGCTAGAAAAGGTTTTTGCAGACATATCTTTTCCTGGTGTTAAGTGTAAAGTTCGCTAGATGTTGCAGTAGAGAGTGTTTACATGTAGGTGACCGCGGAACACTTTGCCACATCACTTTAGAGTTTATCTGAAGTAACTGTTATGTGTCACAAAATCGCAACCAGCTATTTTAGAAAAACTTTAACTGACTTCATTGTTCACCTCTGTTCATACTGATGCAGGTTTACAAGCTGAATACTAACATACTAGGAAGCCAGCAGAATAGGCCTATGGCCTGTTGAGTCTGCTTGATGGTCACTGCCTTCCCAGGGCACCGTTAGTAGCCCCTCCCTCCCTACAAGGTTCCCATTTCTCAATGGGGCTCTGGGATGCACCCTCCCTCTATAGGTATCCCAGCCTTTCTTGAACCCCTCTACAGTAATAACAGCCACCAACTCCCTGGACAGCACTTTCCAGGGCTCCACCACCTTCTCAGTGAAGTAGCGCCTCCTTGTTTCCCCCCTCAGTCTTCCCCCACCAGCTTCATTGAATGTCCTCTGGTGGCCCCCACCTCCCTCAGCTGAAAGACCCCCTCAAAGCTTACCCTATTCATTCCCTTGAGATACTTGAAGACCTCTATCAAATCCCCCTGTTCCTTCTCTCCTCCAGCGAGTACAGGTTGAGCTCCCCCAGTCTCTCCTCATAGGGCCTTTCCCCTAGCCCAGTACCCTCCTGGTCCTGGAATGCATTTTCTGTTTTGGAAAGTGTACTTCATTGTTCCTAATAAACATTAATCCCAATTATTTCTGGATGTCAACAACATACAAAACACTGACAAACACCCATTTGTATGTTGTAAACATTCAATGATAACTGCAATTAATGTTTCTTTTCTTAACAAAAATGAAGAAAATGTACAAACACACAATGTGTTTAATTCCACTAGAAAATCTGTATTACCATGAACATAAAGGGAGGACTGAAGCTAGTTTTAAAGCTTTTACATAAGTTGTACATTTGTGACAAGTATCAACTACATGTAAAGCTTTGTAGTGTATCACAATGTGGTATGGCATGGTGTCACCTAGGTATGTTGTTATTGTTGGCTATCACGTCAAGGTTGACAATGACAGCCCTGGAGAAGGTTGAGTTTGTTGGTTAAGTTGTGTTATAAACTGTGTAGTATAGCACAGTGCAGTGTCACTTGCATCTTAATTCTGTAGTGTAGTAGTGTGGTGTTGTATAGTGTGGTGTCCCCTATATGTAAACTCTGCAGTGTAGCACAGAGTGGTGTCCTCTATATGTAAATTCTACAGTGTCACAGGGTGTAGCATAGTGTAGTTCCCCCTATATGTAAACTCTGTAGTGTAGCATGATGTAGCATAGCATGATGTCACCTACATGTAAACTCTGTCGTGTAGCATGGTGTAGTGTGACCTAAATGTAAACTCTGTAGTGTAGCATAGTGTGGTGTTAACTACATGTAAGTTCTGTAGTGCAGCACGGTGTAGGATGGTGTGATGTCACCTACATGTAAACTTTGTAGTGCAGTTTGTTGTAACATAATGTAGTCTCCCTATACATAAACTCAATACTGTAGTATGGTGTAATATTTAGTGGTTATAAACCACTGACAGTGAGTGCCCAACAGCTCCGTAAACCATATATGTGGTTCACGGAGCTCCGTAAACCACAGGCAAAATGGTACTGCAGCATCACCAGAAAAAACTTACTTACTTACTTACTATTTGCCAGCAGAAACAGGCCACACAGCTCATCAAGCCTGGTTGAGTGTGCAGATAGCACCCCACGTGCAGCTGCTCCTCCCCCCTTGACCACCCCCACACACAGATGAGTGCCAACTGACCTTGAACCAGATTAAGCTGTTGGTGGTATTTCCAGTGAAATCACCAACCAAGCTGTCCTCATGCTGGACGTTCACAAGAGCGACACAATCGGTCACTCAGCACAAGACAAACTTGTCGTGGGTGGTAACAGTTACGCTTCCAAAGTGGCAACAAAGGAAATTTAAACCAAAAACCGGTAAATATAAAAAATTATATATGGAGGAGTGTGGATTCTATGGTGCTTTTATGCACTCCCTCAGTGTGTGATGCCCATATAAACCCTGAGGGCATTTATGGGGCATCACACACCTCGGGGGTGCATAAAATCTCCATAAACCACACTTCTCCATGCATTATTCTATATATGTAGTGTGGTGTATCCAACATGTTAACTCTGTAGTGTAGCATGGTGTAGCATAATGTAGTGTCACCAACATATAAATTGTGTAGTGTAGCATGGTGAAGCACAGTGTAGTGTCACCTCCATGTAAATTCTGTAGTGTAGCATGGTGTAGTGTAGTGTAGTGTGGTGTCCCCTACATGTAAACTCTGTAGTGTAGCATGGTGTAGTGTCAACTACAAGTAAACTCTGTAGTGTAGCATGGTGTAGTGTCAACTACATGTAAACTCTGTAGTGTAGCATAGTGTTGTGTGACCTACATGTAAACTCTGTAGTGTAGCATGGTGTAGCATAGTGTAGTGTCACCTTCATGTAATCTCTGTGGTGTAGCATAGTGCAATGTCACCTACATGTAAACTCTGTAGTGTAGCTTAGTGTAGTGTCACTCACATGTAAAGTATGCAGTGTAGCATAGTGTAGTGTCACCTACATGTAAAGTATGTAGTGTAGCATGGTGTAGCATAGTGTAGTGTCACCTACATGTAAAGTCTGTAGTGTAGCATGGTGTGGTGTCACCTAAATGTCAACTCTGTAGTGTAGAGTGGTGTAATGTAGTGTGTGTCCCCTACAAGTAAAGTCTATAGTGATGCACGCTAGAGTGTCAGCTACATGTAAACTATGTAGTGTAGCCTGGTGTAGTGTCACCTATATATAAGCTATGTAGTGTAACAAAATGTAGTCTCCCCTATATGTAAATTCTGTAGTGTAGCAAGGAGTAATGTCACCTACATGTAATCTCTGTGGTGTAGCACAGTGTAATGTCACCTACATGTAAAGTCTGTAGTGTAGCATGGTGTAATGTCACCTACATGTAAACTCTGTAGTGTAGCATAGTGTTGTGTGACCTACATGTAAACTCTGTAGTGTAGCATGGTGTAGCATAGTGTAGTGTCACCTTCATGTAATCTCTGTGGTGTAGCATAGTGCAATGTCACCTACATGTAAACTCTGTAGTGTAGCTTAGTGTAGTGTCACTCACATGTAAAGTATGCAGTGTAGCATAGTGTAGTGTCACCTACATGTAAAGTATGTAGTGTAGCATGGTGTAGCATAGTGTAGTGTCACCTACATGTAAAGTCTGTAGTGTAGCATGGTGTGGTGTCACCTACATGTAAACTCTGTAGTGCAGCATAGTGTAGTGTCACCTACATGTCAAGTATGTAGTGTAGCATAGTGTAGTGTCACCTACATGTAAAGTATATAGTGTAGTATGGTGTAGCATGGTGTAGTGTCACCTACATGTAAATTCTGTAGTGCAGCATGATGTAGTGTCACCTGCATGTAAAGTCTGTAGTGTAGCATAGTGTAGTGTCACCAATATGTAAAGTCTGTATTGTAGCATGGTGTGGTGTCACCTTCATGCAATCTCTGTGGTGTAGCACAGTGTAGTGTCACTCACATGTAAACTCTGTAGTGTAGCATAGTGTAGTGTCACCTACATGTAAAGTCTGTAGTGTAACACGGTGTAGTGTCACCTACATGTACAGTCTGTAGTGTACCATAGTGTAGTGTCACCTACATGTAAAGTCTGTAGTGTAGCATGGTGTAGTGTCACCTACATGTAAAGTCTGTAGTGTAGCATGGTGTGGTGTCACCTACATGTAAACTCTGTAGCGTAGCACAGTGTAGTGTCACCTACATGTAAAGTCTGTAGTGTAGCATGGTGTAATGTCACCTACATGTAAAGTCTGTAGTGTAGCATAGTGTAGTGACACCCACATGTAAACTCTGTAGTGTAGCATGTTGTAGCATAGTGTAGTGTCACCTACATGTAAAGTCTGTAGTGTAGCATGGTGTAGTGTCACCCACATGTAAACTCTGTAGTGTAGGATGGTGTAGTGTCACCTACATGTAATCTCTGTGGTGTAGCACAATGTAGTGTCACCTACATGTAAAGTTTGTAGTGTAGCATGGTGTAGTGTCACCTACATGTAAAGTCTGTAGTGTACCATGGTGTAGTGTCACCTACATGTAAAGTCTGTAGTGTAGCATGGTGTGGTATCACCTTCATGTAATCTCCTTGGTGTAGCACAGTGTAGTATCACCTACATGTAATCTCTGTGGTGTAACACAGGGTAGTGTCACCTACATGTAAAGTCTGTAATGGAGCATGGTGTAGTGTCACCTACATGTAAAGCATGAAGTGTAGCATGGTGTAGTGTCATCTACATGTAATCTCAGTGGTGTAGCACAGTGTAGTGTCACCTACATGTAAACTCTGTAATGTAGGATGGTTTAGTGTCACCTACATGCAATTTCTGTGGTGTAGCACAGTGTAGTGTCACCTACATGTAAAGTCTGGAGTGTAGCATGGTGTAGTGTCACCTACATGTAAAGTCTGTAATGTAACATAGTGTAGTGTCACCTACATGTAAAGTCTGTAGTGTACCACGGTGTAGTGTCACCTACATGTAAAGTCTGTAGTGTAGCATGGTGTGGTGTCACCTTCATGTAATTTCTGTGGTGTAGCACTGTGTAGTATCACCTACATGTAATCTCTGGTGTAGCACAGGGTAGTGTCACCTACATGTAAAGTCTGTAATGTAGCATGGTGTAGTGTCACCTACATGTAAAGCATGTAGTGTAGCATGGTGTAGTGTCACCTACATGTAATCTCAGTGGTGTAGCACAGTGTAGTGTCACCTACATGTAAAGTCTGTAGTGTAGCATGGTGTAGTGTCACCTACATGTAAAGTCTGTAGTGTAGCATGGTGTAGCATAGTGTAGTGTCACTTACATGTAAAGTCTGTAGTGTAGCATGGTGTGGTGTCACCTACATGTAAACTCTGTAGTGTAGCATAGTGCAGTGTCACCTACATGTAAAGTCTGTAGTGTAGCATAGTGTAGTGTCACCTACATGTAAAGTCTGTAATGTAGCATGGTGTAGTGTTACCCACATATAAACTCTGTAGTGTAGCATAGTGTAATGTCACCTACATGTAAACTCTGCAGTGTAACATAGTGTAGTGTCACCTACATGTAAAGTCTGTAGTGTAGTATGGTGTAATGTCACCTACATGTAATCTCTGTGGTGTAGCATAGTGAAATGTCACTGACATGTAAAGTCTGTAGTGTAGCATGGTGTAATGTCACCTACATTTAAAGTCTGTAGTGTAGCATAGTGTAGTGTCACCTACATGTAAAGTCTGTAGTGTAGCATAGTGTAGTGTCACCTACATATAAAGTCTTTAGTGTAGCGTGGTGTGGCATCACCAACATGTAAAGTCTGTGGTGTACATAGTGTAGTGTCACCTTTATGTAAAGTCTGTAGTGTAGCATGGTGTAGTGTCACCTTTATGTAAAGTGTGTAGTGTAGCATAGTGTAAAGTCATCCACATGTAAAGTCTGTAGTGTAGCATAATATAGTGTCACCTTTATATAAAGTCTGTAGTGTAGCATAGTGTAGTGTCAATTACATGTAAAGTCTGTAGTGTAGCATGGTGTAGCACAATGTAGTGTCACTGACAGGTAAACTCTGTAGTGTAGCATGGTGTAGCATGGTGTAGTGTTACCCACATGTGAACTCTGTAGTGTAGCATAGTGTAATGTCACCTACATGTAAAGTCTGTAGTGTAGCATGGTGTAATGTCACCTACATGTAAAGTCTGTAGTGTAGCATGGTGTAATGTCACCTTTATGTAATCTCTGTGGTGTAGCATTGTGTAGTGTGACCTACATGTAAACTCTGTAGTGTAGCATGGTATGGTTTCCCCTACATATAAACCCAGTGTAGCATAGTGTAGTGTCACCTTTATGTAAACTCTGTAGCATGGTGTGGTGTCCCCTACATATAAACTCATAGTGTAGTGTTACCTTTATGTAAACTATGTAGCATGGTGTAGCATGTGATGTCACTTGGGCAAATTCAGAGTAATTGAAAAATTGCGTAGTACAAAAACTATGCAGACCAAAAGAAGCATACTTAGTTTTTGTTTTCTGTAGAGCACAAGTCCCTTACTGATATATAGGGGTGTATATCCATACAGGAATTGCATGGCATAGACAGTATCTGGCCAAGAAATTGAAGGGAGGGTAAATGCTGGCCACTGTTTCAGGCTGGTGGGGTGTCGAAGGTTGGCATGGGTGGGACAGGAGGATATGAGGAGGGGAGGGACCACTAGTCACCAGGGAAAATCATTATAATGTCAATGGGGCTGGGGAGATGGAAGGGCATCATGACATATTGAAAGAACAGTCAAAGCACTCCCCACACACTCAAAGAAGCAATGGAAGTCAAAAAATGTTTTAAATGACTTTTGCAGTCCTTTAGTTTCTCACCACAACAGTGTTCATTCTAGTCGGAAAAGGAAGCAAAGTAAAATGTTTTCATTAAATACTATTCCAAAAAGACCACAGCGTTGTATATACATCCATAAAAATATCCATAAAAACACATAAATACAGATCGTATTCATATAAACAGATAACACAATCAGCAGGTCTTCAAGTCTCTGCAAATGCAAAGTCAAAGAGATGAGATTTTAAGGCAGATTTAAAGGCCTCCATGGATGGGCGCTCTCTAATCCGAGGAGGTAGAGAATTCCACAGGGTCGGAGCTGCAAAAGCAAATGACCTAGCTCCAGAAGTAGTCAAAAGGACCCTGGGAATCTCTAGCAATCCCTCATTGGCGGATCGGAGAGGACGAAGGGGGCGGTAGGGACAGAGGAGATCTTGCAGATATTGTTGTCCCTGTCCATGTAGGGCTTTATATGTCAGTAATCCAACCTTGAAGGTGATCCTCCACTGCACCAGTGGCCAGTGCAGGCCATGGAGCTCAGGTGTGATATGGCAGGATCTTGACAAGTCAGTCAACAACCTGGCAGCTGCATTCTGCACCAGCTGTAGACAGCAAAGGTCCATCCACGGTAGCCCTAGGTATAGGGCATTGCAGTAATCAAAGCGTGAGGTCACAAAGGCGTGGACCAACGTCGGAAGATCATCAGGTTGGACCATGTGCTGTATCTGAGTAATGTTCCTCAGATGGTAAAATGAGGTCTTGATGACGGCAGACACCTGAGACTTCGGTGTCAATTCATCATCTGACACAACGCCCAGATTCCACACCTGATCGTAAGTTAACAACTGGTTACCCCCAGCCAAAGCCCCGAGGATTGTCCAGCCACCGGCCCCTCTTACCAATCACCTGGGTCCACAACCAACACCTCAGTCTTATCCTGATTGAACCTAAGCCAGTTGGCACTCATCCAGTCCTGGGTCTTAGAAAGGCAGTTGTTAAAGACAGAGACAGCATCGTTATGTTCAGGTACAAAGGACATGTACAGCTGAGTATCATCAGCATAGCAGTGAAAACTCAGCCCATACTGCCTAATAATGTCTCCTAATGGCAGCATGTACAAAGCGAACAACATCGGTGAAGCCCTGCAGCATCCCACACGGCAGGGAATGAGGAGCCGAGGAATAAACTCCCGACTCCACTCTCTGCACCCTGCCAGTGAGGAAAGATTGAAACCATCTGAGAACTGTACCAGACAGTCCACAGAATAGTCGCAGGTGCTCCAGCAGCACCTCAAGATCCACGGTGTCAAATGCTGCAGAGAGATCAAGGAGGACTAAGATGGAGCAGCTCCTCTGATCTCTCACTATCAGGAGATCATTAAGCACCTGAACCAATGCCGTCTCAGTACTATGCATCTTCCTGAAACTGGACTGGAAAGGATCATAGATATTGTGAGTGGTAAGATGCTCCTGAAGCTGCAGTGTGACTGCCTTCTCAATAACCTTGCCAACAAAAGGCAAGTTAGAGACAAGCCTGTAGTTTACGAGACAGTCAGGGATGAGAAAAGGTTTCTTTAAATGAGGATGGACAACCGCCTCCTTCAGGGTGTCTGGAAACACCCCGGTCTCTAATAAGCACCCAACAGTCTTCGCAAGGACTGGTCTGATTACCTCCACGCACACCACCAGGAGGCATGTCAGACCTAGGTCCAAACTACAGTATGTCGGTCGCAAGCCCTGGTTAATCTTCACAACTTCCTCGATTGCCAGCCAGTCAAAGTCAGACCAGATCGACTGGGTGGCTGTAATCTCCCACCGATCACCACTCTGCCCATTTGAATGAGCTGTGCAGATCTCTGACCTGATGGTGGCCACCTTATCCATGAAAAATCGAGTGAACTCATCACAGTTCAAGTGTAAAAAGGGTCCCGGTTCTGGAGACAGGCTGGATTGTACAGCCTGTTCACAGTCCAGAAGAGCTGAGGCGGTCGATTCCGTGCAGCCACAATCTCCCTGGACAGGAACGCTGCCTTTTTACAGGAGACCTCAGATTGATAGTCCTTATAATGGAACATCAATCTAAGTTTGTCATCAATCAGGCCAGATTTCCACCAACATTGCTCCAACCTTCTCACCACTCTCCTCATCTCTCTCAAGGTCCTATCAAACCATGGGGACCGAGGGGGAAGGGTGAGGGGGCAAACTTGGACAGGAGCTATAGAATCCAGAGCAGCCACCACTGCCTTATTATAGGCTAGAAGAAGTTCCTCTGGATCCCAGCTCACACTCGGACTCCCCGATAGGTCCAGGACCACGGTAAGACCGTCAGGGGTCAAGCCCTGCAAATGGCAGTACTGGACCATCTCCGTGAGAGCAAGTCTATTGGGGGGCCACAAAACTGAACCCTATAGTGTGGTGACTGGACCATCTGATGGGTTCCACCACCATGTCGGAGATCTCCATCTCCAGTAGAAACACCAGGTCCAGTGAATGACCTTGAGAGTGGGTCGCAGAGTTAGTTACTTGTCTGAAGCCCAATGAAATCATCAGTTGGAGGAAGTCTTGTCCAAAATATGAGAGTTCATTGTCGACCCAGGCACTGAAGTCCCCCAGTACCAACCACCTGGGGGATTCCAGCACCATCTTGATGATGAAGTCCACGACTTCCTTTAGGAAAACCTTCTCGTTACTGGGTGGATGGTAAATGAGAAGTATCCCACAACCTACACCTGCGCCCACGACACATTCAAAGGATCTAGTGACCCCAACCAGCACATCTACAAGGCCCAGTTTTGTCTTGAAACAGATGGCTACCCCCTTGCCCCTATGACCCAACCTCAGGTGGTGCATCACCGAGTACCTGGCTGAAACAGCTGATTCCAAAATGGGACCTGTGTTCTTGTCCAGCCAGGTCTCGATGAAGCATGCCAGGTCAGATGTTCCAACAAGAGCAGCAATTAATGCTGTCTTGTTCCTGATCGACCTGGCATTACATAACACTGCCTGGGTTGGATGAGCAGTTGAGGTCGACCACGCTACTTTTCCACATGACGTGGAGCCCTTGGGTATGGGAATCAGGCAGGGCGGACCCCTCTCCTGGACCCATTTTGCCCCAGGGCACCTCCTTGAACCCACAACCCCAATTCGTCCACCCCGCTCCACTCCCCCCACCAGGTTCACGCCCCCCACCCCTCCGGTGCCTCCTCACTATACCCAAGACATGACAGTACCTATACATTTCCCAAGTAGTGGGGGGAAATTGAAAGGGCAGAGGGCCAGAAGCTCAGCGGAGGAGTAGCACCAGCCCACTGAAGCCCTCAGCCAACACATCCTACTGAACCCACAATCAGCAGCTACCGGTTTAACACAATCACACTCTCACTCTCACACACCTAAAGATACTCAACCCACACCCCAAAACTCCACAAAAACAACAACCCCATAGATTTCTACCTAAAACAACCCCCCCAATAACATAAACCCCACATGAACAACCATAAAGTCAAAGTAGCAATAGCGCACTGAGTTTTTCAGATTATTGTCCCACAAGTTTTTTACTGTTCACTATAACCCGCACTTTAAACACTACATTGTCCCAGAAAGACATGCCATGTCCTTCTTAAAATTCGAAATAGGGAAGGGGGAGCTCTCACCAGCCCCTTACCCGCACCATGTGTCCAAGTACTGTGGCCTTCTCACTACCACACTCACTGTAATGCAGTGCTTATTTATTCATTTTATTTATTTTTATATTTAAAATTGATGCCTGGAAAGGCACACTGAGCCAAGGTTCATTTCCAGGTGCGACCCAGATACAAAGTGCACACAGAAGTGAAACAGAGTTACAAAATGAGAAGATTACAACAATATGTACAAGAATAGTATTGTTTTTGAATTGCAATATATAAGTACAGGAATGAAGGCAAGATTTTTTTTTTTATTTAGTTGTTTAACCAGGTATGGCACACTAAGCTGAAAGCTTTTTTACAGGAGCGACCTGGGAGCACAAGGAGATTAAGTGACTTGCTCAGGGTCACACAGTATGCAAGTGGAAGCTGTGGGATTCAAACCCAGGTCTGGTCTGCTGGCTATCACCAGATTTATAGCTCAGAGCCTTAGACCACTGCGCTATACTGCCTCCAGATTACATTGGGCAGGCTATAAATTATATATTGAGACCATATGAGGCACCTGATGTGAGGGTTATGATTGAGCAGGGTGGATTTGAGACCGGGAGGAAGACAGTTCAGGTCAGCATGACATGAGAATATAGCTTATAAGTTTATAAGTGAATATAAAGGCACTCTCACTTCCTCATAATATAAGTGACATGGAAATCACAGTACCCGCCACAGATCACACAATCTGGAAGTAAAAGGGACAAACTCACAGCACGGTGCACTTCTCTAGATAAACTGTCCTCTAGGGAGCCGCTCCCTAGAAAGTGGATCCTCTGCATTGTCTAAACGGCCAGGCCCTGACCCACCCCGAAGCAGACACCACTGTCCAGAACAATTCCCCCACCTAAACCACCTGGGCCACCTTAACTACATCAGGCAGCTGACAGTGGCTCAAGGAGAAAGAACTCAGTGCCCACCCTCCAGTCGATGCCCTCTATCTCCCAGGGGTGATTCCTGGACCCGACACCAACCTCAGGGAAAGCTGGTCTGGCTAGCCAATCCACCACTCCCAGCCAAGATGATCCTTCATGGTATGACTCCTCATCTAATGGCCAAGTCACTAAAAAGGGTTGCTACTTTCTGAGCCTTGCCTGAATAGGATGAACACTGTTGTGGTGAGAAAATAAAGAACTGGAAAAGTCATTTAAAATATTGTTTGACTTCCATTGATTCTTTGAGTGTGTGGGGAGTGTCGTGACTGTTCTTTCTGCGAATTTGAATGTTTTGTCACTGAGCACCCATACCTTGTTGCAGTTGTACTTCCTGCTACTGGGTATCATGACACACCAGGTTATTATTGCAAATGACATTTGGGTGGGGAGGGGGTACCACTGGATACCAGGGAATATTAGTATAATGTAAGCAGGAATTGGGTGAGGGTACCAGTGGATACCAAAGAATTGTATTTGTTTGGCAACAGGGATTGGGAAGAGAGGGAGGAGCATATGCTGTCTTTTTTTATCTTTGCTTGCACGCATGTGCAAGAAACATAGTGCCACCATACAAGAATTCGCAGGTGTGCCTCCCCGCACTTCCAATGCCCTGCTCCCTTTTGCAGGCACGGCTGCAACGCACCAATGAATGGCCGAGTTATCTATGACACCTGTTCAGATGCAGTGGCATACAGTTGAAAGGAAAACAACACAGACAAGTTGCATATTGCCGTCAGCAGTATGCAAATTGCCTACGTCAGCACTGCATCTGAACTGTCTGTCATAGACAGTTCTTCCTCCCCCCCACGAACACATAGGTGCACGCTGGGAGCCCACCCCAGCGTGCTCATGTGCTCCCCCATATGAATGGCCAACGAGGGTGCCGAATCCCCTGCCGAGTCAGGGCCCCCGCAACAGACTTCCAGGTGCCATGCTGGGAGCCCACCCCAGTGTGGCAAACATCCATCTGCTGGCCCCCCAAACACACTTCCAGCTGCCACGCTGGGAGCCCACCCCAGCATGGCAAAAGTCCTGCATCATCTTCCTAAAAGAAAAAATGACCTAAAACCAAAAAAACGGTCCCACATTGGTTGTCTGATCCTCCCCACCCGCTCACCCTCTGCGACAGGCATGAGGGGGTGTGGACTTGGATTGTCACCTGTAACACTCCTGCTATTCCACCCCACCCACACCCTGCAGCCAGTGACAGGCATCGAGGTGTGCTTTGAACTATTTGGCCCCAAAGTTCATCCCATTCTCCTATACTGCACCCATCTCACCGTATTTCTTATGGAATGGGGTGAGCATAAGGCCCAAAGACTCCAAGGCACAGTGTGACACTTGTCGGTGTCTGCAGGGTAGGGTGTGGAGAAATGGCGTGGCCGTTATGCCTGATGACCCGAAGGCACACCCCAGTGCCTGTCAGTCTCTGCAGGGTGGTGGTGGGGTTGGCTTCCATTCAATACTTCACTGCCATTCCTATTATGCAGCTCTGTAACTTCTGCACTACCAATGCCAATGTCAGCAAGCAAACATTCGGCACTGACAACTGCTTATTTTAACAGCACCACTGCTGACCACAGGCTGCAGTGTGGAGCCCATAACGACAACCAACATGCAAGCCAAAGAGCAAAGGACTGATCCTCCCATTGTAATGAGGCTACAGTAAGATGCAAATGACCTTTTAGTGCCTGTATGGCTAAAGGGATCACCTGCACGGGATCTTACAAATATAGCAAGTTAGTGAGACGCCTTGGGCAATATTTCCAAAAGATCAAGATTGTCACAAGCCCCGGCTGCACCAAAGGTACGTCACACCGGGCATGTGGCAATATAAGGGATGTGCTATCCCTTGTGGCAATTGACGCTTGCTAGGCCATCTTTTTGTGGGCGAGCCTGTGTCAATAACGGGGACCATTTTAATGAAGTGTGCACCCAAGATTTGGTGTAAGCTGCCGTAAAGCAGGTACAATGTCGAAACTGCATCTGGGATTGTAAAATCAGGTGCGGCTGTGGCAATCGGGAATGCTGCAGCTGCGGCAATGAAAGGGTTTGATGCAGGGCTTGATGGAAGTCCTACACAACCCTTTGAAACGCCAGCCCCCATCTCAGTCTGCTCCTTGCAAGCCCTATCTGCACTACAGAATGGGAGCATACCTCTCAGTGGCCAGTAGGGGGCAGTGCTTTGCGCCAATCAAACCAATTAATGCCTTTGGTTGGGCTTTGCTCTAAGGGCTATATCCAGACTTTTTGAAAGTGATTGTGTAGACATGTGCAGTTGTTGGTAATTATGCACTGAAGTGTTGAACTATCTACATTTGCACTTGTATTTATGCATTAACTCTTAACTCTTCTGTAACTTGTTTTATTTATTCCTCAGACTGTTCTGATGTATATTAGAATTTCTGTATGCCTTTCACATCTTTGTACCATGTGCATATGTTAGAGGATGTTGCATCTGCATCTGATTGTGTTTACCAGGACCTCCTTGCAAATGAGAATTGCTCAATGGAGTTTTTTTTTCCCCAGGTAAAACAAATAAAAGAAATGGCAATCAAATGAAATGAAACATGTTTAGGACACTCCCAGTTTGCTTCAAACATGTCCGGATACTGCAACTTTAGGGCAGTGCGCTAATTTGTGCTCAGTATAGTGACGTTATGTCGAGCAAATTGAAAGCTCTGAGTATGGGGTCTTTCAAGTGATTTAAATGGATTTCCAGGCTGGGGTTGGTCCACGAACAAAATGAAACTAGGACTCAAGTTATACCGCTAGACGACAACCAGACAAGGACAGACAGCAAACTGGTGCAAGAGGAACAGAGGTACAACTGCTTACCTTGGGGAGTTCTGTCTCAAGAAGCAGGCAGTGAGGGAGGCTGAAAGGTAGTTAGTGAGGAGGGGTGGCCAGAGTGTCAGAGAACATTGTCCCCATTCAGTAGAAAATCGGAGGGGCCAGAGGAGGAGGTTTGGAGTTGGACAGGGCACTTGAAGAGACATGCCAGGGGAAAATGATAACCAGAACAGAACAAAATAACACGGAAGCAATAGAAACAGAAACTGTTTAGGTTTAGTTTCTGAGAGCGTGCCTATCATTCTTCACTGAAACCGATAAATGCTTTGAAAGTAAAATCCACTGTGTGCCAATATAGGACGTAAAGGATACCTCCTTACCTTTACCTACAGGACCCTTCTCCTCCAGTAGCCCTTTGAACACAGATGGGTGACCATGTTCTAAACAGTCAAACTCTGTGTCTTGTTTTAAAGAAAGGGTATTACTTTATTTTAAAGGGACAGAACCAGACCTGTCCAGAGAAACAGCAAGAGTGAGTCTGAAGGGGGGGCAAAAACAAATGAAGCAAAAACTAGATTTAAAGCAGCAGTGCAGTGAGTTTTTTGTATCTTCTTACGTGTCTTTCTTCTCAGTTCTACAGTGGTACAGTGCTTCTACAGTGGTATTTTCAAGCAAAATGCGGTAGCCATCTCTTTTTCTTGAAAAAAAAACTATTAAAACACATAAAATACTCAAAATTTGGTGTAACTAAACAAGTTTACCATCAAATAAAACTGAAAGATGCCTGGAATCTTCTATTGTGAAAAATGGAGGGTCACAGTTTTTGCCCAGTTTCATTGCACTCCTGCTTAAAAAAGTTGCGCTTGCTCCAGTGACCTATGCCACAATCCCCAGGCATTCTGCAATTCTGCTGTCATGACATTTTCCACAGAATTTGCATTGTGCTGCAGAATATACATATGGCGGCAGAATTCACTGCTTTTGGTGAATTTTCATTCAAATTTACTGTTTTTCCATAGTCCCTGGCCCCCATTCCTGTCTCGTTTTATCTTGAAGCCCCTCTATTATGCTCGACCTGTGATGTCATCAATGACATCACATCATATTATAGCCAATGGCAGTACTGTATTCCACCAAAGACATGAACAAATCTTGCCACAGGAATCAGAAAATCAGGAATCAGAAACTGCTGTGGCAGAAGGTTATAAGCCCTGCCACAAAATCAAGATTGAGCATTGCAAAGAACTAGACACCATGCAGGATTTACTTCATCAGTTATTTCTCCTCCTCTTCTGCCAGTTGGCCCTCCCTCCCTACCCATACCTGACTGGGTGAGTCCTCTGCGAATTCCAATCCCTGTGGCAGGGCCAGAGGAGGAAGGCCTCCCTCCCCCAGAGCACAATCCAGAATTCCAGAGCCCTACCTAGTTGATGGTGTGGGGCCTGGCAAGGGCCAGGGAGTCACCATGCTGTTCGGAGATCTTCCACTGGCATTTTCTCCCCCAGGGCTGCCCAGCATGTAGCTCTGCATCGCGCATGCGAACATCTGTATGCACATGCATATCAGCATCTGAGGATGTCTCTCCCACTGCTGGGGCAATCCTTGCTGTACTACTGCCTAACTTCCACCAGGTGGCAGGATGGTAGCAGGATGCCAGACCTATTCCCTTTCCTGAGAGAGGAGAGTAGCCCTTTGGATGTTCTGTAGTCTCTTCCTGGTCAAACCCTGAATGACCTGAGTCTGCTTGTGAACCTGGGTCACCCGTATGGCAGGCGCCAGCACTAGTATTGTACCACTGGGCCAGCTGACCTATTCCTTTTTATTCTATATCTCACTGCCCTTTCCTCTTGTCTAGGAAGATACCCCTTTGTCCTCATTATGAGTCTACTTTAGCAACAGACACCGCTTCCTCCCCATAGGGATATCAGCCGGTCTGTGGTCCGGTCCATGGACTCCTTTAAATACCTCGGAGTTACACTGGATCCAACTCTTGATTTCTCATCTCATTTAATGGAGGTGTGCAGATCCGTAAACATTAAGATTGGCACCGCATACCGGGTGCGTCACTCCCTGACCCCTGCTGCTAGGATCTCTGTGGCAAGAGGGGTCCTGCTTCCTCGGCTTCTGTATGCCCTCCCCATCTTTTCCCATGCCAACGTTGGCATTCTGCATAAATGGGACACCACATACAACAATAGCTGAAGATTTGCCCTGTCTGCCCCTCCACTTACCCACCACTGTCTCCTGTACTCCACCCTACACTGGCTGTCCCCCAAAAACCTGCACCTATATACCCTGGGCTGCTTCACTGACTCCATGTCTAGACCCCTTGTCCAGGCAGGATAGGGGCAGTGCTCACCCCGGTGGCTCACTCCTGCCTACTGAGATCCTCTAATTCCTCTTCACTCGCCGTCCCACACTGCTCTACAAAATTGGGGGAACAAGCTTTCTCTCACTTTGCTCCTAAATTCTGGAACTCTCCTCCTCCTAGCCTTAAATGTTCTCTATCTCACTCCTCCTTCAAAACAGCACTTTTTTCCTACCTATATGCACTTGATTCCTGCGTTTGTGCCTAATCCCTGCTTTTTTTTTCAAGCTTTCCTAAACTCGCTTAGTGTTGTCTCTATTTATTAATTTACTGCTTTTTTCTGTTTTCTGCCTGCTTCCTTCCATCCCTGCGTGGATGGCCACTGTCACATGTATGATTTGTTTCCATGACTATCCCTGCGAGGATATCTACTGATTCTGTATTATTTTACTGCTTATCTTTTCGCAAACTGTATATTGTACTCTCCCGGGTTGTGCTTGAAAATAGGTAGGGTTTTTGCCTAATGCACCTACCTGGTCAACAAAAACTAATAAATAAATAAATAAAAACTGCTGAAAATACAGATGGAGACATTGGGATAGCTCTGTTTAATGGCGCGGTCTCTTAATTATTTGAAATCTAAAAAAAATGCTAACTCAAACTCAAAATGGGGACCAAAAGTCATCTTATAAGAAAGTAGAAATAGGGCAAAAAAGGTATATATGCCTCAAATTGTCATTGTAACATCACACATAATAATACTGGATGCTTGATATCATAGTGAAAATTTTGAACATATACCATTTTATTTCATTAGAGATCAAGAAAGCATCCCGACCAATCAGAGTGTCCTTTCCTCTGTGTGTGAGACATTCTTATTCTGTGAAGAGTGTTTCACGTGCAGCTGTCCTGGATTATTCTGTGAAGAGTGTTTCATGTGCAGCTGCCCTGGATTATTCTGTGATGAGTGCTTCACGTGCAGCTGTCCTGGATTATTCTGTGAATAATGTTTCATGTGCAGCTGTCCTGGATTATTCTGTGAAGAGTGTTTCACGTGCAGCTGCCCTGGATTATTCTGTGAAGAGTGTTTCATGTGCAGCTGCCCTGGATTATTCTATGAATAATGTTTCATGTGCAGCTGTCCTGGATTATTCTGTGAAGAGTGTTTTATGTGCAGCTGCCCTGGATTATTCTGTGAAGAGTGTTTCATGTGCAGCTGCTCTGGATTATTCTGTGACGAGTGCTTCACGTGCAGCTGTCCTGGATTATTCTGTGAATAATGTTTCATGTGCAGCTGTCCTGGATTATTCTGTGAAGAGTGTTTCACGTGCAGCTGCCCTGGATTATTCTGTGAAGAGTGTTTCATGTGCAGCTGCCCTGGATTATTCTGTGAAGAGTGTTTCACGTGCAGCTGTCCTGGATTATTCATTTAAGAGTGTTTCACGTGCAGCTGTCCTGGATTATTCATTTAAGAGTGTTTCACGTGCAGCTGTCCTGTTTTATTCTGTGAAGAGTGTTTCATGCACAGCTGTCCTGGATTATTCATTTACGAGTTTTTCACACATGGAGCTGCCCTGGATTATTCTGTGATCAGTGCTTCATGCACAGCTGTTCTGGATTATTCTGTGAAAAGTGTTTTAAGATCAGCTGTCCTGGATTATTCTGCAAAGAGTGTTTCATGTGCAGCTGTACTGGATTATTCTGCGAAGAGTGTTTCATGCACAGCTGTTCTGGATTATTCTGTAAAGAATGTTTCATGTATGCTGGCCTGGTGGTGCTGAGAGTTGAGGCGCTGGACGCCACACCTTGCGCTACGCTGGTGACCTGTGCTCAGAAAGGAGCTTTGGCTGCTGGGGGTTGGCAGGGGAGGAGAAGGATTGAGCATCCCAGGGACTGCTCTCCTTCTCCGGGAAGGGGGCATCAGTAGTTGGTGAATGCCTGGCCCTCTAGTGGAGGCTAGGGGCAGAACAACGATTCTGACAAGGTAGGCAGGGATGGGGCAGATGCCCAGAGGAGCATGCATAGAACCGTGCATGTTGCCTGTGCTGGCATCATTGCACGCCCCACCCTCATGGGGAAAAGAACAGCGGAAATGCAGTTGCGCAATTTAATGGCCATCCCAGGGCACACTTGGCTCTGAGGGTTTCACCCCTGAAAGACTGGCTCCGGACATAGCGGTGAGTATGGGGACTCACTGCCACCCCCCCAGGAGCGGCAAGCCATGGGGGTATGATTGGGATGAAGGCCTTCATGGGACTTGAGGTGTGCCAGGGCAGTGGCCAGATGTGTGATGACCAGGGGGAAAAGGACTAACAAATAAAAAAAGAGTGTTTCATGTGCAGCTGCCCTGGATTATTCTATGAAGAGTGTTTCATGCGCCACTGTCCTGGATTATTCTGTGAAGAATGTTTCAGGTGCCGCTGCCCTGGATTATTCTGTGAAGAATGTTTCACGTGCAGCTGCCCCGGATTATTCTATGAAGAGTGTTTCATGCGCCGCTGTCCTGGATTATTCTGTGAAGAATGTTTCACGTGTAGCTGCCCTGGATTATTCTGTGAAGCGTGTTTCTTGCACAGCTGTCCTGGATTATTCCATTAAGAGTGTTTCACATGCAGCTGTCCTGGATTATTCTTTGAAGAATGTTTCACATGCAGCTGCCCTTGATTATTGTATGAAGAGTGTTGCATGCACAGCTGTCCTGGATTATTTTTTGAAGAGTGTCTCATGTGCAGCTGCCCTGGATTATTCTGTGAAGAGTGTTTCATGTGCAGCTACCCTGGATTATTCTATGAAGAGTGTTTCATGTGCAGCTGCCTCGGATTAGTCTATGAAGAGTGTTTCATGTACAGCTGTCCTGGGTTATTTCGTTAAGAGTGTTTCACGAGCAGCAGCCCTGGATTACTCTGTGAAGAGTGTTTCATGTGGTCTGTACTGGATTATTCTGTGAAGAGTGTTTCAAATGCATCTGTCATGAACTATTCTATGAAGAGTGTTTCATGTACAGCTGTGCTGGATTATACCATTAAGAGTGTTTACGCGCCACTGTCCTGGTTTATTCTGTGAAGAGGGTTTCACATGCAGTTGTCCTGGATTATTCTGTGAAAATTATTTTATGCACAGCTGTCCTGGTTTATTCTGTGAAGAGTGTTTCATGCACAGCTGTCCTGGATTATTCTGTGAAGAGTTTTTTATGCACCGTTGTCCTGGACTATTCTGTGAAGAGTGTTTCATGCACAGCTGTCCTGGTTTATTATGTGAAGAGTGTTTCATGAACAGCTGTCCTGGATTATTCTGTGAAGAGTGTTTTATGCGCCGCTGTCCTGGACTATTCTGTGAAGAGTGTTTCATGCACAGCTGTCCTGGATTATTCTGTGAAGAGTGTTTCACGTGCCACTGCCCTGGATTATTCTGTGAAGCGTGTTTCACATGCAGCTGTCCTTGATTATTCTGTGAAGAGTGTTTCATGCACAGCTGTCCTGGTTTATTCTGTGAAGAGAGTTTCATGCACAGCTGTCCTGGATTATTCTGTGAAGAGTGTTTTATGCGCCGCTGTCCTGGACTATTCTGTGAAGAGTGTTTCATGCACAGCTGTCCTGGTTTATTCTGTGAAGAGTGTTTCATGCACAGCTGTCCTGGATTATTCTGTGAAGAGTGTTTTATGCACCGCTGTCTTGGATTATTCTGTGAAGAGTGTTTCATGCACAGCTGTCCTGGATTATTCTGTGAAGAGTGTTTCACGTGCCGCTGCCCTGGATTATTCTGTGAAGCGTGTTTCACATGCAGCTGCCCTTGATTATTCTGTGAAGCGTGTTTCTTACACAGCTGTCCTGGATTATTTCATTAAGAGTGTTTCACATGCAGCTGTCCTGAATTGTTCTGTGTCGAGTGTTTCATGTGCTGCTGCCCTGGATTATTCTGTAAAGAGTGTTTCACGTAGAGCTGCCCTGGGTTATTCTGTAAAGCGTGTTTCACGTAGAGCTGCCCTGGATTATTCTATGAAGAATGTTTCACACAGAGCTGCCCTGGATTATTCTATGAAGAGTGTTTCATGCGCCACTGTCCTGGATTATTCTGTGAAGAGTGTTTCATGCACCGCTGTCCTGGATTATTCTGTGACGAATGTTTCACGCTCCGCTGCCCTGGATTATTCTGTGAAGAATGTTTCATGTAGAGCTGCCCTGGATTATTCTATGAAGAGTGTTTCATGCGCTGCTGTCCTGGATTATTCTGTGAAGAGTGTTTCATGCGCCGCTGTCCTGGATTATTCTATGAAGAGTGTTTCATGTGCCGCTGTCTTGGACTATTCTGTGAAGAATGTTTCACGTGTGTAGCTGCCCTGGATTATTCTGTGAAGCGTGTTTCTTGCATAGCTGTCCTGGATTATTCCATTAAGAGTGTTTCACATGCAGCTGTCCTGGATTATTCTTTGAAGAATGTTTCACATGCAGCTGCCCTTGATTATTGTATGAAGAGTGTTGCATGCACAGCTGTCCTGGATTATTTTTTGAAGAGTGTCTCATGTGCAGCTGCCCTGGATTATTCTGTGAAGAGTGTTTCACATGCAGCTGCTCTGGATTATTCTATGAAGAGTGTTTCACGTGCAGCTGCCTCGGATTATTCTATGATGAGTGTTTCATGTACAGCTGTCCTGGGTTATTCCGTTAAGAGTGTTTCACGAGCAGCAGCCCTGGATTACTCTGTGAAGAGTGTTTCATGTGGTCTGTACTGGATTATTCTGTGAAGAGTGTTTCGCATGTATCTGTCATGAGCTATTCTATGAAGAGTGTTTCATGTACAGCTGTGCTGGATTATACCATTAAGAGTGTTTCACGCGCAGCTGTCCTGGTTTATTCTGTGAAGAGGGTTTCACATGCAGTTGTCCTGGATTATTCTGTGAAAAGTGTTTTATGCACAGCTGTCCTGGTTTATTCTGTGAAGAGTGTTTCATGCACAGCTGTCCTGGATTATTCTGTGAAGAGTGTTTTATGCGCCGCTGTCCTGGACTATTCTGTGAAGAGTGTTTCATGCACAGCTGTCCTGGTTTATTCTGTGAAGAATGTTTCATGCACAGCTGTCCTGGATTATTCTTTGAAGAGTGTTTTATGCACCGCTGTCCTGGACTATTCTGTGAAGAGTGTTTCATGCACAGCTGTCCTGGATTATTCTGTGAAGAGTGTTTCACGTGCCGCTGCCCTGGATTATTCTGTGAAGCGTGTTTCACATGCAGCTGTCCTTGATTATTCTGTGAAGAGTGTTTCATGCACAGCTGTCCTGGTTTATTCTGTGAAACGTGTTTCATGCACAGCTGTCCTGGATTATTCTGTGAAGAGTGTTTTATGCACCGATGTCCTGGACTATTCTGTGAAGAGTGTTTCATGCACAGCTGTCCTGGTTTATTCTGTGAAGAGTGTTTCATGCACAGCTGTCCTGGATTATTCTGTAAAGAGTGTTTTATGCGCCGCTGTCTTGGACTATTCTGTGAAGAGTGTTTCATGCACAGCTGTCCTGGATTATTCTGTGAAGAGTGTTTCACGTGCCGCTGCCCTGGATTATTCTGTGAAGCGTGTTTCACATGCAGCTGCCCTTGATTATTCTGTGAAGCGTGTTTCTTACACAGCTGTCCTGGATTATTTCATTAAGAGTGTTTCACATGCAGCTGTCCTGGATTGTTCTGTGTCGAGTGTTTCATGTGCTGCTGCCCTGGATTATTCTGTAAAGAGTGTTTCATGTAGAGCTGCCCTGGATTATTTTGTGATGTGTTTCACGTGCAGCTGTCCTGGATTATTCTGTGAAGAGTGTTATGTTCACAGTTGTCCTGGATTATTCTGTTAAGAATGTTTCACATGCAGCTGTTCTGGATTATTCTGTGAAGAGTGCTTCATGTGAAGCTGCCCTGAATTATTATGTGAAGAGTGCTTCACGCACAACTGCACTGGATAATTCCATGAAGAGTGTTTCATGCACAGCTGTTCTGGATTATTCTGTGAAGAGTGTTTCACATGTAACTGCCCTGGATAATTCTGTGAAGAGTGTTTCAGACAGGTGTCATTAGATTATGCTTTGAAGAGTGTTTCAGGTCCAGCTGTCCTCAATTATTCTGTGAAGAGTGTTTTACGTGCATCTGTTCTGGAATTTTCTGTGTAGAGTGTTTCATGCACAACTTTTCTGGATTATTCTATGAAGAGTGTTTCATGTGTAACTGCCCTGGATAATTCTGTGAAGAGTGTTTCATGAGCAGCTGTCATGGACTATTCTGTGAAGAGTGTTTCATGAACAGCTGTCCTGGATTATTCTTTGATGAGTGTTTAATGTACAGCTGCCATGGATTATTCTGTGAAGAGTGTTTCATGTGCAGCTGTTATGGAGTATTCTGTGAAGAGTGTTTCATGCACAGCTGTCCTGGATTATTCTGTGAAGAGTGTTTCACGTGCCGCTGCCCTGGATTATTCTGTGAAGCGTGTTTCACATGCAGCTGTCCTTGATTATTCTGTGAAGAGTGTTTCATGCACAGCTGTCCTGGTTTATTCTGTGAAGAGTGTTTCATGCACAGCTGTTCTGGATTATTCTGTGAAGAGTGTTTTATGCGCCGCTGTCCTGGACTATTCTGTGAAGAGTGTTTCATGCACAGCTGTCCTGGTTTATTCTGTGAAGAGTGTTTCATGCACAGCTGTCCTGGATTATTCTGTGAAGAGTGTTTCACGTGCCGCTGCCCTGAATTATTCTGTGAAGCGTGTTTCACATGCAGCTGCCCTTGATTATTCTGTGAAGCATGTTTCTTACACAGCTGTCATGGATTATTTCATTAAGAGTGTTTCACATGCAGCTGTCCTGAATTGTTCTGTGTCAAGTGTTTCATGTGTTGCTGCCCTGGATTATTCTGTAAAGAGTGTTTCACGTAGAGCTGCCCTGGATTATTCTGTAAAGAGTGTTTCACGTACAGCTGCCCTGGATTATTTTGTGATGTGTTTCACGTGCAGCTGTCCTGGATTATTCTGTGAAGAGTGTCTCACGTGAAGCTGTCATGGATTATTCTGTGAAGAGTGTTATATTCACAGTTGTCCTGGATTATTCTGTTAAGAGTGTTTCACATGCAGCTGTTCTGGATTATTCTGTGAAGAGTGCTTCATGTGAAGCTGCCCTGAATTATTATGTGAAGAGTGCTTCATGCACAACTGCACTGGATAATTCCATGAAGAGTGTTTCATGCACAGCTGTTCTGGATTATTCTGTGTAGAGTGTTTCATGCACAGCTGTTCTGGATTATTCTGTGAAGAGTGTTTCACATGTAACTGCCCTGGATAATTCTGTGAAGAGTGTTTCAGACAGGTGTCATTGGATTATGCTTTGAAGAGTGTTTCAGGTGCAGCTGTCCTCAATTATTCTGTGAAGAGTGTTTTACGTGCATCTGTTCTGGAATTTTCTGTGTAGAGGGTTTCATGCACAACTTTTCTGAATTATTCTATGAAGAGTGTTTCACGTGAAACTGCCCTGGATAATTCTGTGAAGAGTGTTTCATGTGCAGCTGCCCTGGATTATTCTGTGAAGAGTGTTTCACGTGCAGCTGTCCTGGATTATTCTGTGAAGAGTGTTTCATGTGCAGCTGTCCTGGATTATTCTATGAAGAGTGTTTCATGTGTAACTGCCCTGGATAATTCTGTGAAGAGTGTTTCATGAGCAGCTGTCATGGACTATTCTGTGAAGAGTGTTTCATGAACAGCTGTCCTGGATTATTCTTTGATGAGTGTTTAATGTACAGCTGCCATGGATTATTCTGTGAAGAGTGTTTCACGTGCAGCTGTTATGGAGTATTCTGTGAAGAGTGTTTCATGCGCAGCTGTTCTGGATTATTCTGCGGAGAGTGTTTCATGTGCAGCTGTCCTGGATTATTCAGTGAAGAGTGTTTCACGTGGAGCTGACCTGGATTATTCTGTGACGGGCGCTTCACATGCAGCTGTCCTGGATTATTCTGTGAAGAGTGTTTAATGCACAGCTGCCCTGGATTATTCTTTGAAGCATGTCTCACGTGAAGCTGTACTGGATTATTCTGTGAAGAGTGTTTCATGTGCAGCTGTCATGGATTATTCTGTGAAGTGTGTTTCATGCACAGCTTTCCTGGATTATTCCGTTAAGAGTGTTTAATGAGCAGCTGACATGGGTTATTCTGTGAAGAGTGTTTCATGCACAGCTGTTATGGATTATTCTGTGAAGAGTGCTTCATGAACAGCTGTCCTGGATTATTCTGTGAAGAGTGTTTCACGTGCAGCCGTTCTGGATTATTCTGAGAAGAGTGCTTCATGCACAGCTGTCCTAGATTATTCTGTGAAGTGTGTTTCACGTGCAGCTGTCATGGATTATTCTGTGAAAAGTGTTTCAGGTGCAGCTGTTCTGGTTTATTCTGTGAAGAGTGTTTCACGCACAGCGGCCGTGGTGTATTCTGTGCAAAGTACCTCATGTACAGCTGTTCTGGATTATTCTTTGAATAATGTTTGACATGCAGGCCTCCTGGATTATTCTATGAAGAGTGTTTCACGCACAGCTACCGTGGTGTATTCCGTGCAAAGTACCTCATGTACAGCTGTTCTGGATTATTCTTTGAATAGTGTTTGACGTGCAGGCCTCCTGGATTATTCTGTGAAGAGTGTTTCATGTGCAGCTGCCCTGAATTATTTTGTGAAGAGTGTTTCGCATGCAGCTTTTCTAGATTACTGTGATCCGGTGTGGTCAGGAGGGCCCCAAAACTTGTACTGCCTGCCCTCCCCTGAACTGCTGGAATCTGAAAATCCAGTGGTCCGGAGTGGTCATGAGGGCCCTGAAACTTGTTCTGCCTGCCCTCCCCCGAACTGCTGGAATCTGAAAATCCAGGTACGATGTGGCTACTGCCTTCTTCTTGGCGGTTTCAAATGGCTGCTGTTTGAATTTTGGCGCCAAGGTTAAGGAACGCGCACTAAGGAGCAGACTGACCTTACTTTACTGCCTTCACTAAATTCTGCCGGCTGAGTAGTGTAAAATAGTTTATTTAATGGCAATCTCTATAGTTTAGGCACAATTTTCCTGCATTTTAGATTGTACCTTTATTGAATGTAACTATTTCTAGGCTGCAAGCAGCTCCTAGATTTATTTAATGGCAATCAGTGTATTAATTCTGCTAAGCTGCATTGTTGACTCATGTAGTGCCCCTCCAGAAGAGCAGCCCCAAGGATGAACCGGGGAACTACAGACTGGTGAGCCTCACATCCATCACAGGTAAGCTGATGGAGACTATCCTGAAGGAGAGGCTGGTGGCCCTCCTGGAGCCAAAGGTCTACAGGACAGCAGACAGCATGGCGTTGTAAGTGATAGATCCTGCCAAACCAACTTGGTGGAGTTCTATGACTGGGTAACTAGGCAATTGGATGGGGGCCATGCAGTGGATGTCCTGTACCTGGACTTCAGTAAGGCATTCGACTCAGTGCTGCATGAGAGGCAGGGAAGTAAGTTAGAAGGCACGGGTTGGGTGCAAAGCTGGTGAGATGGGTAGGGAACTGACTTCATGGAAGGCAACAGAGGGTGGTGGTGGTTGGGGAGCTCTCATCCCCAAGGGTAGTGATGAGCAGTGTTCCGCAGGGCTCGGTGTTGGGACCGGTATTGTTTGGGATATTCATTGCAGACATATCATTGGGCATCAAGAGCAAGATCAGTCTGTTTGCTGACGACACCAAGATGGGACTGGTGGTGGATGACCTAGGGGGATGGCAGGGGTTGCAGGATGATCTGACAAAGCTGGAAACTTGGTTGGACACCTGGCAACTGGAGTTCAATGCCAAAAAGTGCAAGGTGCTGCATTTTGGGTTGAGAAACCCAAGGAGGAGTTACTAGCTTGGGGGAGTGTAGCTAGACATGACAGAGGAGGAGAAGGATCTGGGGGTACTCATTATGGGGTCAATGAACAACTCAGCACAATGTAGGAAGGCAGCTGCAAAGGCCAACAAAATGCTGGGTTGCATTGCAAGGGGTATATCCTCAAGGAGGGGGGATGTGATTCTGCCACTGTGTCGGTCATTAGTTAGATTGCACCTGGAGTACTGCATGCAGTACAGGTGCCTGTATCTGAAGAGGGACATTAAGTTACTGGAGGGGGTGCAGCGCAGGGTGACAAAGATGATCTAGGGGCTGGAGGACTAACCATATGATCCAGACGATCTTGATCCTAAATTACTCAACTTCTCTGCCCCTGCTATTGTCTATCCCATCTCTTTAATCCTAAATCTCTTTTACTTCTGCTCAAGTTCCCTCTTCCTGGGAACACACCATTGTCCTTTCTCTCCCCAAGGGTGGTGACCTGTCATCACCTGGTAATTATCGCCCTATCTCTCTCCTTCCAACCCTTGCTAAACTCCAAGAACACCTGGTTCTCTCTCAACTTTCCTCCTTCCTCTCCAACTTCTCCTTCTTCACCCTGTTCCAATCTGATTTTCAGAAGAACCATTCCACAACCACCTCCCTCCTCAGGCTCACCGATGCCATCCTCTCTGGGATGGACAATGGCCAGATCACCTCAGCCATTTTTGTCGATCTAGCCAAGGCATTTGACACCGTCTCCCACACCCTTCTGCTCAAATCTCTTTCTACAGCAGGTCTTGCCTCGTCTGCTACAAACTGGTTCAAATCCCACCTCACTGGTAGGACTCAATCGGTTAGAATCTTTAACTCCATCTCCCCTCCTCTCCCCATCAGCACTGGTGTCCCTCAAGGGTCTGTGCTTGGTCCCTCGCTTTTCTCTATTTTCCTTAATGATCTCCCCGCAGTCTGCACATCTGCTGCTATTCATATGTACGCCAATGACACTGTCTTGTACAGCTCCGGCAAAACCCCTGCTGTAGTGGTAACCAGCTTACAGCATGATTTCAACCAAGTTCAGCTCTGGTTCACTACCCACCAGCTCTTCCTAAACGCCAAGAAGACAGTCTCCATGACCTTTGGCACCAGGCAAAGACTCTTTAGGCTCACTGACCTGCCCTCCTTCCACACCTTCGACGGGACAACCCTTGCGGGCACTTCCTCATTTAGATATCCTGGGGTTTGGTTGGAGCAACACCTCAACTTCTCTGTTCATATCGACACCATCCTGAATAAACTGTGCCCCAGGCTTGGTGCCCTATACAGAAATCGTAGCTGCATTCCGCTGTCTGCGAGGCACGAACTTGTCCAGAAGATGATTCTCCCCATCTTTGACTACTGTGGTGTAGTCTATGGTGCTGCTCCCAAATCTTCCCTGACCAAATTGGACACTCTCTTCAACATCTTCTGCCGCTTTGTCCTTGACTCTCCTGCCTATACCCACCACTGTGTACTCTATTGTGTGCTTGCTGTCCCTTCTCTTTCAAACAGGTGCCTCTCCCACTGTGTCAAACTAACCTCCAAATTCTGGCTTGGAGTTCTTCCCACCTACCTCTCTTTCTCTCTTTCCACCCCCCATCACCCTCCCATTCCCTCAGATCTAGAGACACACGTACCTTGGTGGTACCATGCCATTCAGTTCTCATCAGCTAGACTGGTTTTGCCCATCACTTCCCTAAAATCTGAAACTCCCTCCCCCACAAATATGACACTCCTCTTCCTCCTACTCTCTAAGTACTGCCCTCCACAACTTCCTCTCTCCTAGTTGCTCCTGCTTTATCTCTCCTTAAATCTCCTTTTCCTAGTTCTGCCCACCAACTCCCTCCCCCTTGCAGGGTTCTCATCACCCTGAAGGGGAACAGCTTATGGCTGTTTTCCCCTTCCCTCTTCTTCCTGACCCTTTCTTCCCTTGCAGGGTCCTCATCTTCTTCAGTAGATATTAGGCCCTCGCCTGTTTCCCCCTATCTCCTCCTCTTCCACCTCGCCTCCTTAGCGACCGTTAGCTACTCCTCCCCTCTCATCCTTAAAGCACTTGTACTCTGGCCTGCGGCAGCTCTAGGTATATTATTGCACTTTGAAAGTTCTGCTGCATTATTTGTACTGCCTGTAGTGTTGTAAACTGTGGACTCATTTGTTTGGTATCATTTTAATACTTGTATCTGTTTGAACCTAGTCCTAACTGCTGCACTTCTGTCTACCTGCTCCTACATACTGTGTAACAATGCACCCATCCATTACTTGTATAATCTCTAAGTTCTTGTTGATACCCCTTCCCCCTACCCCCCAGGTCACACTGTGAGACAAGCAACTTGTTCAGTGTGCCCTCCTGGTGAAACATTTCAATAAATAAATATGAAAGGAAGGTGAGGGAGTTAAACGTGCACTCGTTGGAGGAGAGGAGGGACAGGGCGGATATGATTGAAACCTTCAAGTACATGAAATGAATAAACAAGACAGGTACGGAGGTGCTGTTCAAAGTAAGGGAGGGGAGGGACACCCAGGGCCATGATATGAGACTGGAAGGAGGAAGGTTCAGGAGGGAGATGAGGAGACACTTTTTTTACAGAAGGGGTGGTAGCTGGGTGGAATGCGCTACCGACAGAAGTGGTATCCAGTAGAAGAGTGGACTGCTTCTAAAGGGGCTGGGACAGGGCAAGGGGGAGGGTCAAAGGAGGGAAAGGGTGGAGGGAAGGAGCTGCAGAACATTGGGTGCTAGCTGCTGGACATTCGAGCAGACTTGATAGACCACTAGGCCTTTATCTGCTGGCAAATTTCATATGTTCGTATTACAGCCAGGTACTTTAATTAATTTTAGTTAGTCTGAGATGCAAGTTGTTTATTTTGGGGGTTTACCATCTGTGCATTGCTTGCTAATATTTCCACTAGTTCTAGGCTGCAAGTAGATTAATTGGGGTTTTTGCTGTCTCTGGATTTGGGCACAATTTTCAGCCCTTACTCTCATGTTTCAGCTTCCTGGGCTGCAGCATACTAAGTTCTGTCAGCGTAGCCTACCATCGTATGATTATCCTTCCCTGCTGGGATGCCTACAGTGCATCTCCCGGTCATCTGTGGCTTAGCTTTAATTAAGTAGCTACAGCCCTTATTATCCAGCCTGTTTGGGGCAACTGTAATTCAAACAGCTTTTGGTGTACTTTTAAACCCCAAGCCTCAGTTCTCAGCCAGCCAGCCTGCATGTATACTCCCCCTCCCCTAGCTCGTCTCTTCCCCCCATTCACCTGTATTAATTCCGCTCCTTCTCTCTTCCACAGTGGTCCGGTGCGGTCGTGAGGGCCCCGAAACATGTTCTGCCTGCCTTCCCCAAACTGCTGGAATCTGAAAATCCAGGTACGACGTGGCTCCTGCCTTCTTCTCAGCGGTTTCAAACAGCCGCTGTTTGCCCCACCACCACCCTTAGTGAGCATCTGCACTTACACTACTGTGAGCGTCACGTGTCAGCAAGAATAAATCGATCAGTCAGCTTTGCCATCTGCAGATTATCAACGCCCACCACTAGAGGGAGTTTAAATGAAAGCTTCATTCTACTGTCTACATTGAAATACTTAAAGCACCCCCTGCCACTACCTGCCGGCTCTCTCTTTTCCTACAGCTGACTTTTCATCATGCCCTTACTCCCACTCGCGATCCTCTTCCTCTTTGTGCCCCTGACATCCCTACCACCTTCCTCATTCCTAGTGGATCTGGACTGCCACTCATTCAACCACCCCTTGTCTCCCACCCCAATTCTGTTATCACTCAGTTTACTCAGTACAAAAGGTAGAAGGAGGCACAAAACCCATCGAGTCCACCTTCCCACCCATGTGGGCTATGTTATATTTAATCCCATAATGAATCTATCCAATCTGTTTTTAAACTGGAGCTGATTTTCTGAATCAACAATACTTTGCGGTAGCTGTTCCGTAGTGTGGCAGTTCTAATTGTAAAATAATTTTTCCTTTTATTCGTGTTTGCCTCTGTACTGCTAACTGTTTAGTATTATATCTCAAGTTTTCAGGTTTGTGTGCATGTGTTAAGTTGCTCTTTATTATTCCATCTTTATCTCCTAACATATTAAATAATAGTAGCAAATCCCCCCTTTGTCTTCTAGTTCCTAAATCAAAGAGCTGTAATTTTTTAAGTCTATCTTGATAGGACATATGACTTATTCTTTTAATCAATTTAGAAGTTTTTCTTTGTACACTTTCTATGAGCTTTATGTCCTTAGCAAGAAAGGAAGCACAGAAGGAGGAACCTTAGTCCAGATGGGGCCTTATATAAAATTTATATAGAGGTAAAATGCACCATTCATGTCTGGATGTAAAAGTTCTTTTAATTGTTGAGAATATTCTATTTGCTGTTTGAGCTGCCTGTCTACAGTGGTCACTTGCAGACAGAGGGCAGGATTCACAAAAAAGATGTGCTGAGCGCATCTGAGATGCGCCGGCGCAAGTCAAAAATGCGCTGTTGAACGATTCACAAACAGGGTGAATGCGCCAGCACAACCGAGATGCCCTGCATCAAACGAGATGCACCATCGGTGCATCGTAATGATATGCGGCGCAAATACAGGGGGTGTACCCATGAATACACAGCGCAACCCGATTCACTAGTGAACCATCAAGCATCTATGCGCATCTCCAGTGCAAAGGCAAGATGCGCCATAGAGAGATAAGTACAAAAGAAGGAGACTTAAGTCTAGCCCACCTGCAGGTCATTGACTGAATTGCTGCAGCAGCACACTGCCGGAGCCAGAGAGGGAGAGGGAGAGGAAGACAGAGAGAGAGAGAGAGAGAGAGAGAGAGAGAGAGAGTACAGCCAGCCAGGAAGCCAGACAGAACACCAAGCCAGAGAGACTGAGCTAGAGGGCCAGACAGAGAATCCCGCAGCAAAATGAACCCAGCAGCAGTTGCCATTGCAGGTGCACTAATGAGGAGGAGGAGGAGGCAGGGCACTGGAAGGCACCGTAGGTGGCCTGTCCCATGGTGGTATCGTGCCAGGCTGTCCGAGCAGCTCACTGAGGTGGAGACAGTAGGCCGATACCGCCTGAACAGGGCCATGCTGAGGCAGCTCTGTGAGCTGTGCCATGATGTGATGCAGGAACCCACTGTACGAGGTCATGCCATCCCAGTGGAGACCAAGGTGATGACGGTCATGTGCTTGCTCACCACGGGAACCTTCCAGAGGTCTACTGGGGTCACCACTGGCATTTCACAGGCCTCTACGTCCCAACACCTCACAGAGTTCCTCACAGCACTGCTACCGCATGCTTCAGAATACATCAATTTCCCCAGCATGCAGGCGAAGTGGATCGAAGCCATGCAGGGGTTCTACAGGGTGGCATGCATGCCAGGCATCATAGGGGCCATTGACTGCACCCATGTGGCAATCTGCATACCACCTGGTGAGGACACCATCGCATACATCAACTGTAAGGGCTACCATTCCGTGAACTGCCAGGTGGTGTGCAATGCCACAGTGTGCATCACCAATGTCTGTGCCACACACCCTGGGAGCACACATGATGCATTCATATGACACCAGTCGACACTGTGCAGGAGATTCAAGGATGGGGACATACCAAGGTGTGTGTAACAGGGCCCCAGCAGCACAGGAGGGCACCAAGGCAGGGACACATGTGGTGGGCCGTGGGCAACCCACACAGTGTGATGCGGGTGCATGGGCCCTGGGACAGCAGGGGTGTGCAAGAGTACACAGGTGGACACAGGGTGCAGCAGGGGTAGGAATGCAGGGCTGCCTGGATTGGGGACGCATGGGCGGTAGAGCAGGATAGGTGCATACATCACTGAGGCCAGGGTTGGGGACAGGGTGCATGCCAAAGTGGTATCCAGTGTACTAACAGACACACGTCTACCCCCACAGGAGATGCTGCATACCCACTGAGGCCCTGGCTCCTCACCCCCTTCCGAAGACCCAGAACAGAGGCAGAGGAGTGCTACAATGTGGCACACATCGCGACACGCACCATCATAGAGCGTATCTTTGGCATGCTGAAGATGCGCTTCCATTGCCTGTGTCGGTCAGGTGGTGCCCTACAGTATAGCTCTGAGAAGGCCTGTGGCATATTCCTGGCCTGCTGTATGCTACACATGGCCCTAGACCATGGAATACTTGTTGAGGCTGGTGAGGGCGACAGTTCTGGTGAGGAGGAGGGGGAGGGTGGGACAGAGCACCCCCACAGGGCCAAGGAGGTGATGCCGGCCAGGGCAGGAGGGACCCGAGGCTGGCGGCCCGAGTGAGGGACCGCCGCAGGCATGTGGTGGAGGAACACTTTGGTATGTATGTTTGCAGGGTGTGCACCAAGGTGTGGAAATGTAATGTTGTGGGCACAGTGGACACTGGACACCATGCAGTGGTGCACACAGGCACACACACGGTGAGTGACACACAGACACAGACACACACACAGATACCAGGCATGCAACAACCATGCACTGCCTGGGCCATGTCGCAGATGTCACGGGTCAGTATGCACTGCAGCCTGTGCACAGGCACAGCAGACACTAGAACACACTCATCATTCCCATGACACATGGCACAACAGTGGCACACACAGACATGCAAGTGGTCCTGCACAGGTAGCACAGAGTGGTGCCAGGGCTGCAGTGGGGTGGGAGACTGCCACACACAAACTGCCCCTGGCACCACCAGCAGGACATCCAGTACAAGCAGGTGTGCCAGCCTGCCACCACAGGCCCGGGGACATGGACATCACAGGGCAGCACCCCGGCTGCTACAGACATGGGGGCGGCCTCTGCCACGACTGGTGGTGGGGGTGTGCCACCACCGGCCACGGGGGGGGGGTCACCTGCAACCTTGCAGGGGTGCTGCACCGAGACTGTGAACAGGTGCTCAATGGAGTGGCCGACCCATGTCCACCGCCCAAGCAATGGACGCTGGGCATGTAGGCCAGGGGTGACAGAGTCAGCAGCAGGAGGTCCACCTGGCTCTGCTGCTGGGGTGTGCAGGATGTGCTCCTGGGCATCCGACTGGACACTCGATGTCCATGGTGGGTTGCAAAGGCAGCCACCGCATCCACAGCAACTGCGATCTGCTCCAGTGCTGTGGTCATGCCCAACCGCATGAGGCATGCCTCTGCCAGCATCTGTGCATGCCAAGTAGCCACAGACTCATGCTCTTGGACCATCACAGTCCTGTGGGCATGGGACTCCACACAGAGGGCCTCCTGCCCCTCCACAGTTGCCCGCAGAAGGGTGAGGTAGGCCTCCATGTCATTGGCGGGTGATGCTTCACGGTGGCATCGCTGATGAGCAGGGGATGTATTAGCCTGTCCTGGTGCATCCATGGGCAGTGGTTGCACCCTGGCAGGCTACGACATGGATGGGGCTTGGATGGGCACTGCCACTGATTGCCCATGGGTGGTGTCCTCCCGTGCCAATGAAGCAGGTGCATGCACCACAGCACCCTGCCTGGATGCCACCAATGTCGGCAGCACTGCACATGGCAGTGGTGAAGGGGGCACAGCATCCACAGCTGCAGGCAGCTGTGCCGCAGCTGCAGCCATGCCACACACAGTAGGAATGTCAGTGGCAACCGGGGCCACACGCACAGGCACTCCCATGTCGTGTGTACCACTGTCTGCCGTGTCCACGCTGGTGGTGGCAGTGATGACCATGATGATGCCAAGGCCCTCCCCCGGCATGCCACTAGCAAGCATGTGGAGGGCATCAGCAGTGTCCACCGCCATCATCTGGGTCATCATCAGACAACCCGGACAGGCTCCCCAGCCAAGAGATGTACCCGCTGGCTGTCCTGCCAGCGCTGGCCGAGGAGCCCATAGGGCCTGCCTGTGCTGGGTCTGTGTCCACTGTTCCCCGGGATGTGGACGGTCCAGGTGTGGAGTCATCCATGGTGGTGTCCTAGGCCCCATGAGATGGACCTGCATCATCGCCCGTGAGGGCTTGACGTGCAGCCGTGGCCACGGCTACACCCAGGAGGTGTGATGGTGCTGTGAAAAGAAGAAGTGAGAACATGGGTAATGCACAATACACATATGTCACATTGGTGTTGCAGAACAATGCACAGCTGTCCACACGGCGCCTAGGCTGCAGGCCTGACCACGGCAGGTCCATGGCATGCTCACGCGACACAGGCCATGGCATGGTCGTGCCTGTCACTGTACCATTCTGTACACTGCGTGGCATTGGTGGCACATGCCACATGGACGCACAGCAGACACATGCTCCCCTGGTGCAGTGACTTGGCAGCTGCGGCACCACAAGGCATGTCGCATCTGGCCAGGGGCGACCGCCCACAGGTTGCTGTGCCTGGGTACACAGTGACAGTGCACGTCACATAGGGACAGGCATGGCGGCCTTGACACACGGGGGAGTGGGCCCATCTAATACACACAGCTACTCACAATGCTGCGATGGGCTGCCACCGGTCTGGAACCCACCACCTGGGACACCCTGCACAGCTGTCCGGGACACACTGGTGGCCAGGAGGGCCTCATTTGGGCTCAACTGTTCCACCGTGCTTGGGCCACCCCCTGTCTGCCGCAGGGAGGCCTAAATGCTGGCCATCTTCTCCTTGGCCCTCCTGCACCCATCATTCCAGTGCGTGCGGCACTCCTGCACCGTGCGGTTGTGTGGTGCCACAGCATTGACCTGCCAGGCCACCTCCTCCCAGGCCGATGCACGTGCAGTCTGGCTGCCTCACCTGCCGTTAAGGACGTCCAGGCATAGGTGACATGCTTCGATGAATGCCCTCTCCTCATCTTTCGTGAAAGTCGGTCACTGCCTGGTGGTGGCACCTGCGTCATCCGATGTGCTGGCTACTGTGGGGGGAAGCATCCAGGTGTTAGTTGTGCCTGTGGGTACACATGTTCCTGCCCCCACCTGCTGCTGTCTGTCAACCCCACCAGGTTCCCTGCAGCTGGTGGTCTGGGTGGTGATCTGCGGGTGGGTGTCCTGGCATGGGGGGTGGTGCCCCATGGTACATGGCCCATTGGGGACAGTGCACCTGCCATGCATGGCCACCAGTCCATGGCTGGGGTTACAGTGCCACCACCCCAGGGGGGCATGCAGTGCAGTCTGCTATGGACATGCACTAGTAGCTCAGCGGCATGTGTGTAGCCGCAGTGGTACCACACCTGACCTGGGTATGGCCCTTGCTATGCCTGGTGGGGCACAGGACAGTCGGGTACTGCCATGATGCAGCTGGCTGCAGTGTGTGGCATGGCGACACTGTCATCATGCCTGCACAGGCACCGCCATGTTCCTCGGACAGACCTGTAGCACATCGCTGTGTCCACCACACATGGCCTCTTACACCCATTCACACAGTCCCGCTATACAGGGAAGAGTACCTCCGCGTACGTCGCATAACCACCTTGTTCCACAGTGCAAGGCCTTGTCCCACTGCCAACATTAACAGTTTACAACAGTACTCTATCGTACATGGTGCCATGTGTACACCATGGATCAGTAACAGGCGTGCTGGACATGACAGCAGCCACTATAACAGTGTCCTGTGTGTCGTATGTAATGCTTTGGTTGAGTGTTGCACAGTTTGAGCATGTGTTCCACATATTGGGAGGCAGTGTTCCACATATGGGGGACATAATCGTTGAGAGGTATGCATACACATGTACAATCCCCCCAGTAGGTTCTGTAGATCATGTAAATATAGCTGTGTACTCACCTTCAAGGCTCTGTCTCCTCTCAGTCACCTGATATCAGCCTACTGGATTGGGAGCATTTATGGCTCAGGGCATGCAAATGAGGCCTGGGCCTCCGATAATGAGATGCTAATCAGCTGAGATGCCCATGCATGTGGAATGGTGCGGTTTAAGATGCATTGTCTGTGAATTGCTAAATTGCCCCCAGGTCATCTTACTCTACAAGGAGCATCTCAGATATGCCCCTATGATGTTCCAGCACATCTTTGGCACATGCGCGTAGCATTGGGCGCATGTCCCTGATTCTGGGGCAGTCTACACGGTGCATCTGTCGTGCATGCGCGGTCACCGTGTTCAACGATGCATCTTCCACCATGTGCCGCTATGCTGCACTGTGTGGTCGTAGTGGTCATGGATCACGTGCTGTGCGCGACTGGCATACGTAGCACATGCCATGCACAACATGGTGGCCACATGTGCATCACGAATGTGTGACCTGGCCATGACCATACCACACCTTAGTGATCGGCTTTGTGCATGCCCGGCCGTGTTGCCTTTGACCTATCGCGCTTCATGCACAGTGCGTGTTGTACTGCATGTTCCTCAGGGTTTCACATGGCACATTTGGAGTACTCGATTGTGCTTTACCGCATTGCTCTAGGGAACTGTACCTGACAGTGGCACAATGCCTAGAGCAGGGAGACAATCACCTGGGCCATGAACTGGTCCCAGGTGGAGCTGCTGCATCTGGTGGCTCTTGTCATGTCAGTGGAGGGGCAGCTGTTTGGGCAGGAGGACCTCCATGTGCCCAGGGCTGAGGTGTGGGCCTCCATTGCCAGGAGGCTGGAATGGCACACTGGGATGCCATGCACTGGGGAGCAGTGCAGGCATTGGTTTGGTGACCTCCAGAGGCGGAACCCGGAGAGACTGGAGCTGCTGCGTCGCCGTGCATGCCAGGGTGCACCGCAAAGGCCAGGTAGGTGTTGCTCATCTGGTGGCTCTTGTCATGTCAGTGGAGGGGCAGCTGTTTGGGCAGGAGGACCTCCATGTGCCCAGGGCTGAGGTGTGGGCCTCCATTGCCAGGAAGCTGGAATGGCACACTGGGATGCCATGCACTGGGGAGCAGTGCAGGCATTGGTTTGGTGACCTCCAGAGGCGGAACCCGGAGAGACTGGAGCTGCTGCGTCACCGTGCATGCCAGGGTGCACCGCAGAGGCTAGGTAGGTGTTGCTCATCAGGCCCCTTTTGTGGCACATAGTGTGTGTGTGTGTGTGTGTGTGTGTGTGCGGTGTGTGCGTGTGTGTGTGTGTGTGTGTGTGTGCGTGTGTGTGTCAGGCCGTCATGGGGTGCCCACTTGGGTCACAATCAGCCTGCACACATGGCAGTGGCTGCACCTGCCCAGTGCAGCCATATCATGTGTACCATGGGGGGGCTATAGACAGGGCTGTGTCTGCATGCAGGCCGCTAGGGACAGCATGGCTGGGTACCAGTGTGTGCTGCATGCACACAGGCCAGCGGGTTTGGGGGGCCCTGTGGCAGTGCATCCTGCACAGTGGCAGTATCTGGCTGTCCCTATACTGCCTGTGCATGTCGGTGTTGTGGTGTGGTTCTGGTACTGCTGTGTTGACTCATGGTGCTCTCTGTCTGTTGTGTTTTGCAGGCCCAGAGGCCAGGCAGAGGGCCGTGGCCGACGTTGAGGTGTGGAGAAGGAGGCTCATGGGTGTCAGGCCTGGTGCCCATGCAGGGGCAGGTAAGTGGTGCATTCTGCTGTTGCTGTAGTTCCACTGCTCTGGGTTACTGCTGGGGGGTGGTGTTGTCCATGTTCAGGCCCTCAGTGTGTGTTATCTCTGTCATTGCTGTAGGTCTCCAGGATCGACATACTGTGGCTGGGGAAGGTGCTTCTCTGGACGTGGACAGACAAATTCATGTGGCATCCAGGTGGCCCTGAGGCCATTCTTCTGGACTATTCAGCGCCTGTCGGCTGCCCTGTGGAGTGTACTGCTGCGATTGCCCTTGCATGGCCATGCCAGGATGTGGCGTGAAGGGCACGGCAGTGCTAGTGGCCCCCTGCCTCTTCTTGGGGCCTCACTCTGTACATAGTTTCTGTATGTGGCCCCCTGTGTCTGTCCCCTTGCTGCCCTCCTTCCCATCCCTGCCATTCCCACGCTTCCCCTTTCTCTGTCTGTTATTGCACTTGTTTATTGTACTGGTTATTGTGTTGTACAGTTTTGTATCTGATTTTACACTTTTATAAGCGTGTTGCTCTCAGCACCCACTGTCATCCCCCTCCCAAAAGGAGGTGCCCACTCCTCTCTCTCCAACTACCGCCCTAGTTCCCTCCTCCCAATACTAGCAAAACTACAAGAGCACCTTGTGCTCACCCAACATACTTCCTTCCTCACTGACTCTAATTTCTTCACACCCTACCAGTCAGGTTTCAGAAAGGGACACTCCACTGCATCCTCCCTGATAAGGCTTACCAACTCCATCCTGACTGGTATGGACAGTGGACTGATCACCTCAGCCGTTTTCATCGACCTTGCGAAAGCCTTCGACACTGTCTCCCACCGCATATTGCTCTCTTGTCTCGCTGAATCAGGCCTCTCTGTTGCTGCTACCAACTGGTTCAGATTTTACCTCGTTGGCAGAACCCAGTCCGTTAGAGTCACAAATGCTATCTCCACCCCCCCTTCCATTAACTACCGGTGTCTCCCAGTTGTCGGTTCTGGGACCCATAATGTTCTCTATATTCCTAAATGACTTACAGCTCATCTGCTCTACTACCTCAATCCACATGTATGCAGATGACACTGTACTCTTCTCCTCAGGTTTTGACCCTGAAGTGGTACAAACTAACCTCCAAGCCGACTTCAACAAAGTACAGCAATGGTTCAGCTCTCACCAGCTCTCCCTAAATGTAAAAAAAACTGTCACAATGACTTTTGGCACACGACAACGCCTGTCCAGACTCCCATCCCTTCCCTATTTCCACACCCTGGATGGTCAAAAACTCAAAGATGTCTCCTCATTCTGCTACTTGGGGGTATGGCTTGATTGCCATCTTTCCTTCTCAGACCACATCGATGCTATTTCAAAAAAACTACGCCCCACGCTCGGTGCACTTTATAGGAACTGCAGTAGCCTCCTTCCCCCTGTCCGATGTGAACTGGTCCAGAAGATGATACTTCCCTCCTTTGATTACTGTGACATTGTTTACGGTGCAGCCCCTAAGTCCACCCTATCTAAGCTGGACACACTTTTTAATGCCTTCTGCTGCTTTGCTCTCAATGCCTCACCCCTTGCCCACCACTGTGACCTCTACCGTTCCCTGGCACTACCGTCCCTCAGAAACCACTGCATTTCACACTGTGCTAAATATGTATCTAATCTATGACTTGGCACCATCCCTTCCTACCTCTCCTCCGTGCTCTCAGCTGCCCCTCCCCCGCCCATTATCTTAGATCCTGCGACTACCACCAACTATTAATCCCTAGGCGGAAGACTACTGCCAGGCAAGCTGCCTTCTCATACCGGTTACCCAAGCTATGAAATGATCTCCCACCTCAAATTCAGCATTTCTGCTCTGCCCACTCTCTTTCTACCACCCTAGCTAATGTCCTCACCACTAATTGCTCCTGTACCTGATTCGGCCATGCGCCAATTGCTCCCCTCCCTACTGCCCGACCAGCGGCCTTAGCTTTGCTACAAATGCTGGCATATAGTCCCAACCTATGTACTTTTGTCCTGTGCCTTTTTGTCCTGCACCATCATGTGTTCTATGGCTCCTGTTGCTTATACCTGCGTATTACTGTGTGCTAAATTTTCCCTTGTATTGCTGCTATATGTCAGGTAATTGTTATATGCTCCATACAATATCCAATGTACTCCATGTGTTGTTGCTTGTCGTTTAATGCAGTTGTATTCATATGCTACTAGTTGCCTCTTTTATTTGCTCAGTTGATAACCTGCGTGTTATCCAACTCCCTTGTACCCCTTCCCCCAGGTCGCACCGGGAGACGAGCATCTTGTTGCTCAGTGTGCCTTTCCTGGTGAAACTATTTCAATAAATAAATAAATAAGCACCTGTGTCCATGGGTTTCATTGTTCTGACTTCATTGTTGCTCCCTATTGCCCTGCTGGCTTGCTCCACTTGCTCTGAATTGCTCCCCTATGTGGCTCAGGGCATCCAGGGTGCCCTGACACATCTCCAGTTGCGCTGTACTGTTTCTGGACGATTCACAGAGGGGTTGCACTTGGTGCATCCTTGTACGCATGCCTCTGTGAATCGCTCTGAGACATGGCGTAAATTGTAAATTGTATATTTGTAAATTGAATTATCCCTAATTTTGTTATTATTTACATATATTATTTGATTTGCGCTGGTGCATCTAAGATGCGCTCAGCGCATCTTCTTTGTGAGTCCTGCCCAGAGTATTATTTATAATGACAACCAAGTCCTTTTCTGTTTGAACTTGCTTTAGAGGGGTACCATTTAGGAAATACAGGTTATGGGGATTATTAACACCTAAGTGCATAATGGCACATTTTGTTATGTTAAATTCCATTTTGTTTTGGACTGCCCAGTTTTCCAAAGTTACAATGTCCTCCTTAAAGTTTTCTATTTTGAGATTGGTATTAACAACCTGATTAAGTTTGGTGTCATCAGCAAATTTGCTGATGTATCCAGTTATACCTTTATGTAGGTCAGAGATGTATAGTCTAAATAAGATTGGGCCCAACACAGAGCCCTGAGGAACACCACTGGCCACTGGTCACCTTGACTGGTTCAGAAATGGTATTAGTTATCCTAACAACTTGTGTTCTGTTTAGCAACCAAGCCTGTATCCATTTAATATATTTAGGCTAAATTTTTAAATTAATCAATTTATCAATCAGGATACCATGAGAGACCTTATCAAATGTCTTTTTAAAGTCTATGAATAATATATCCACTGGTGTTCTTTTATCTAGGTGACCACTCACTTCTTCAGAAAAACTGATCAGGCTAGTAGAACAGGATCTACTTGCCTTAAAGCCATGCTGTTTTATGTCCTCTAGGCTATTCTGTTTCAGGTAGTCTTCTATCCTATTTTTACGAATTATCTCCATCAAGTTACAACTGACAGAAGTCAGGCTGATGGGGTGATAATTATTTGTATCATTTCTGCTTCCAGATTTATAGATAGGCATTACTAAAGCTTCCCTCCATTCTTGTGGGATAGTACAATTTTGTAATGAGATGTTATACATTAATGTAAGGGGAAGTGCGACAGATGCTAATGTTTTTTAGGAACATTGGTCTGATTCCATCAGGCCCAGGGGCACTGTGCTCTTTGAGTTGTTTTACAGAGGCGATGGTCTCATCTAAACTTCCATCTTGTGATTGCAGGTCATCATTTATATTATTTTTCGAGTGATCTTTATCTGAAAAAACTAATGCAAAATAATTGTTAAATGCATTGGATATATCCTCATTTTCATGTATTTCAACACCATTAATGACCAGTTTGTAAATTGAATTATCCCTAATTTTGTTATTATTTACATATGCATAAAATGCTTTTGGATTTTTGATTACAGCCAATCTTAATTCAATTTTTTTTCTTTCAGATTTAATCATATATTTTGGTTTTTTTTTAGTTGTTCCCTATACTTTATTTGATTTACAGTACTGGGGTACTTTTTCATTTTTTTAAATGTTTGTTCTTTTATATGTATCTGTTGCCTAATTGAATTAGTCAGCCATAGTGGAATCTTTCACTTATTATTATGAATCTTTTTGATCAGAATATACAATTTTTCCAGTTCAGTCAAAATCGATTTGAATTATGCCCAGCAATCATCGATATTTAAATTTGAGAACATTGTGATCCAGTCGTACACATTTATTGCTTTATTAATTTGATCATATTTCCCTTTATTATAGTCATATCGAAAATCTGTATATTTTTTAGCTAATTTATCTTTGTTAAATTCAGTTAGTACGATATTGTGATCACTACTGCCTAATTGCCCTATTATGTCAGTGGTAATTGTATCTAAAGGGAAATTTATTAATACTAGATCCAGTATGTTATTTTCTCTTGTTGGGACCTTTACAAGTTGTTCTAAACCTGACAAAATAATTGAATCAAGGAACAGTCCCTCCTGGGTAGTTTTTACTGTTAAATTGTCCCAGTCAATACCAGGCAGATTGAAGTCTCCTACAATCATGGTATCAAAGCTTTGTGTAAGCTGCTTAATTTCATTCGTAAGTAATTTATCCTGATCGGGACTAGATGTTAGGGGTGTATAATAATTTACAAGTAAAAAATGCTTTCCACTGGATTGGAATATTTGAATACATATAGCCTCTAGCAGTCCCTTCCCCGAATACGGTAGAGGGTATTCAGATGCCTTGACTGTATTTTTAATATATATACAAGCTCCTCCTCCCTTTCTATTGGGTCTATTCCTATAAAATAATGTATATCCTGGAATGGCAGTATACCAGTGGGATGAATCATCCCACCATGTCTCAGTGATAGCAGCTATATCAACCTGGTGGCATAGAATCAAATCAGCTAACTCTGTTATTTTAACTGTATTTAAGCTCCTTGCATTCGTCGCTAGGATTTTATACTTGTTTTTTAAGTTAATGTGCTGGTGACTGGGTTTCCCTTTTTGCCCACGACAATTTAGTTTAAAATGTCATGGATTGTTTTTGATGTGGTTTTACCCAATACTGAGGATCCCGTTTTATTAAGGTGGAGACCATCCCATCTGAGCAACTCTAAATCAGTAGAAAACCTTTCCCAATGGGTAATGCATTTTATTTTATTTTGCATCTTCCATTTTCGAAGCCATTCATTAACCTTCTTTATTCTGGCTTGTTTATTACAATTAGCCTTGGGTACTGGCAGGATTTCCGAGATAACAGTATTCATAGCCGAGCTTTTTCAGAGAAGAGGCTATTGCTATAAAGTCAGATTTGATTGTCTCAATGGGGAATCTGTTACTATCATTAGTGCCCACATGTAACACTACTAGTGAATTTTGTCCTGCATTTCCTAGTATGGAGCATGCTATCCAAGTCCCTAATCCAAGCTCACCTATAGCCTGAACATGTGAGGTATTCCTTGCTATCACCACAGATGTACCTGTCTGAATATTTAAGAACTGAATCACCCAACACAACTGTCTGTCTATGATTCGTAGTGGGCTGTTGTTGATTTGTCTCCATAGTTTAATTTGTTTGTACTTGTTGAGTTTGTATAGAATTTGTTGCATTATTGCTCTCACATATCCCTGCAACCCCCTGCAACCTGACAGTGAGATTGTTTTCCATTTTCTCCTGTGCCCACATTTTCCTCATTCCCCTCCTCTGCTGTTGATTCTACTATGGTCAGTACATCAAATTGTTCAGTTGTTTCTACATTTTTTTTATTTATTTTACTTTCTCTTTATGCCCCCTTCCTCGCTGCGCTGAGTTCCTTTCTTTGTGGAACTCCTAGGCTGTAGTTCCCGTAGTCCCGCCCCAGGTACCTCCTTCCGGGTGCTTGGCTAGTCTTCCCCATCATGCCGCGGCTTGCCCCTCGGGCAGGGAGGAGGGGAACCCCCTGGATAGTCCCCCTCTCACACTTAGAGACTGTGTCAGAAGGCCTCACGAGCCCCGGCTGTGGAGCCTGGTTAAGGGTTTTTCCGGGACAGCCGGGTCCCGTCTACAGGAGCCCAGCGCAGGGCTTTCCTCCGTTTTTCTTCCCGGCCCGCAGGATGTCCGCACACTAGGGAAGCCAAGGGGTGGAGCACGTCACGATGTGCTTGATGCTCCAGCTTCTGGCAGACGTCCTTCCCACCCTTCTGTGTGCAGTCTCGCTGCTCCTCCACCTGTGGTCACCCAGGTGGCGGTATTGCAGCGGGACTTGCACCCCACCCCACCCGGAGAAGGAGGAGAGCAGCGACTGGGCACTCAATCCTCCTCCCGCCGGCCGGCCCTCCAGCTACCCGAGTCCGTCCCCGAACCCGGGTCACTGGTGTCGCAAGCGGTAGCCCTACCACTGTGCTGGCGGGCCAGCAGTTGTTTCTACATTTTGACTACATGTGCTACCTCCGTCATGGTTATCAGTGCTGAGAACTTGTTTTTCATCACTTTTTGGTCAAATATATCATATCTATTCTGAAGTGATAGATTGAACTCCATACATCTGCGTCCTTTGTTATTTTGTTTTTTATTATTCCTGACAGGGCTCAATGCATCTTCTTCTTCACTACTAACATCCCTATTGCATTTTTGGGACTCCCCCTGGGCTCTATTTATTTGTTACGGGACTTGTTTTAATGCTGGTTTTTTGTCTTTTGTTTAAACTCATGTGCACTTGCCTGCAATTCAGTTAAGGTTTTTCCTAAGTTTGCAATCCTCATTTTGAGCAGTGCTATGTCTGTACACTGCTCAGATTTTAGCCCCTCAAATCCTGCTTGACTTTCTAGGCATATATTCATCATACTCCTCGACCCCTGGATACCTGGCCCCTCCATACTGTCTCCCAGTCTCCATGCTGGGCTGCTTGCCCTTAAGTTCACCCACCAACCCTGACAAAGACCCTGGTAATAATGCTGCTACTAATGGCGGGTGACATTAAACCCAACCCCAGACCAGACCCCCCCTTCAGCTTCCCCGTGGCCTAAGGATGGCACACCTAAACTTCTGTAGCCTCCTCCCAAAAGTCGTTATGCTTCAACCAATTGTCTTATCCTTAAAGACAGATGTTATGATCATTACCGAGACCTGGTTAAAACTGTACACATCAGATGCTAGCATCTCTATCCCTGGCTACACTGTTATCTGGCTTGACCAGCCAGGTGACAGAAGAGGTGGCTGCATAGCCTTGTACATCAATTCCTCTGTTCAATTTACCCAGGTATCGCTTCTTCTACTACCCTCACAGTCTGTAAACTTGTTGCTGGTGAAAATTTCACTTCCCCACTCTGTCCCCATTTTATTCCTGCCATCCACCCAATTCCCCTGTGTCCACCATGAAGGACCATTTAGCTGTCCTTAAATCCTTCACCTCGGATGGGGAGCACCATGTCCTAGACAACTTTAATTTGAATTGACTTGCCTCCCTCTAGCTCCAAAATTCAGAATGAAGTTGCCACACTAAATCTATCTCAATTGATCATGGAACACTCCCACCTAAACACCAGAACTCAGAACCACTCACTTTAGACTGGTCTCCCACCTCCCACCCCCTCAGATAATTTCTACTGGTCTCTTACCAGACTCCCTAAGCAACCATCACCTAATCTACTTAGTAAGGAAAATCCACAGGCCTAAGACCCTCCCCCCAGGACCCTGCTGATTCACTCCTACAAATCTCTGGACCTTCCATCCCTCTTATTCGACCTGGCTAACATAGACTGGTCTTTCATATCTCGCACATCCTCTATCGATGCAGCTCTGGACTACTTCAAGTCCAAATTTCCTCTCTGTCTGGGACGCTTATGCCCCACTCCATCGTACCTGTGTACGAGGGGCTCATCTGCCATGGATATCAGCTGATGTCATGAACTGCCTCAGAGCCAGGGATCAGGCTTGGAAGGCCTTTAAAACCTCCAGCTCCTCCTCTGACTACCAGAAATACCATGCTGTTGCAATGCATGTTCTAGACAAATCCACCAGGCAAAATCAAACTTTTTCTGATCCTCCTTCCTCAACAGCATAAACCACCCAGCTAAATTTTGGAAGGTGGTCAACTTGCTTTTCTTCCCCCCCATCCCAATGACCTGCCCCTATAATTGTCATAGGAGGCTCCACAGTAGCGGACCAGCTCACTGTAGCTATTGAGTTCAACTCTTTCTTCACCAACTGTACTGATGCTCTGATGGCCTCTCTCCCCTACACTGCTCCAGCCCAGCCAGCACCCCCACCTCCTGCCCAAGACCCCCACCCCGTGTTCTCCTTCCACCTCATTACCCTGACTGATGTTTACAATGTCCTGCTCACACTCAACCCCTCCAAAGGCAAATGCCCCACCGGACTGGACTCCAAAATACTTTTCCTGTCAGCCCCCACCATTGCTTCACCCCTGACCTCGCTCTTCAACCTCTCCTTCTCCTTGTCTTCCATCCCATTTGAATGGAAACACACTACAGTCATCCCCCTACCGAAGGGTGGTGACTCTTCCTCCCACAAGAACTATCGTCCTATCTCCCTCCTCCCCATTTTAGATACACTCCAGGAATGTCTGGTCCTCTCCCAGTTCTCCTCCTTCCTTGACTCCACCTCCTTCTTTACCCCCTTCCAGTCTGGGTTTAGGAAGTCCCACTCCACCACCATGTCCCCTCTAAGGCTCACCGATACCATCCTCACCAGTATGGACAATGGCCACATCACCTCTGCCATCTTTGTCAACCTTGCAAAGGCTTTCAACACTGTCTCTCACCCTCTCCTGCTATCCAAGCTTTCCCTAGCTAGACTTTCCAGCATAGTCACCACATGGTTCCACTCCTACTTGGTAGGCAGAACCCAAGCTGTCAGGGTTGGGAACTCCACCTCCCCCCCCACCAACCTCATTGGCAGTCCCCCAAGGCTCTGTCCTTGGCCCGCTCCTGTTCTCCATCTTCCTTAATGATCTACCCTCTGCCTGGCCACACACACATCCATTCACATGTATGCAGACGACACTGTCCTGTATACATCCAGCCCCTCCACATCTGATATTGCAGCCAGACTGCAGCGCAACTTCAATGATGTCCAGCTCTGGTTTTGCTTGAATCAGCTCTTCCTGAATGCCAAGAAAACTGTCTCCATGTCCTTTGGCACTAGGCAGAGACTTTCTTGGCTCCCCTCCCTCCCCTCATTCCGGACCCTGGATGGGACACCACTGGAGGACTGCACCTCCTTTAGATACCTTGGGGTCTGGCTTGACCAACACCTCAACTTTTCTGTACATGTCAAGGCTAACCACAAGATGCTTCGCCCCATGCTAGGGGCCCTGTACTGCAACTGTGGCTGCATCCCTCTAACAGTCCGACGTAAAATTGTACAGAAAATGATCCTCCCAATCTTTGACTATGGCAATGTAGTCTATTGTGCCACTCCCAAAACTACCCATGCCAGACTGGATACCCTCTTCCACTCCTTCTGCCATTTCACCCTTGACAGCCCTCCTAGCACTCATCACTGCAGCCTCTACCAGACTTTGCACCTCCCCTCCTTGCAGGACAAGAGACAATTCCACTGTGCCAGGCTTGTGGTAAAATTTTGGACCCAGTCCCTACCCCCACACTTATCCACTGTCCTGTCCCTACTGCCCCCTCCTTTGCACTCTCTTAGGAACACGGACACCCACTCATCATCTGTCCCTTGCATAACCACCTCTGCAGGCCAGGCAGCCTTCTCCTATCGCTTGCCTAAACTGTGGGACTTGTTCCCCACAGCCGTACACCACACCCCCTCTGTCCATCACTTCAACTTTCTCCTCCAAGAGTATCTCTGCACCGTCTGTGCATGCAACAGCCCTCCCTGTTTTCCATGACTTATTCCCATGATTGGTTAATTCCTGGAGCCCAGGAGTCTGCCACCAGTACCTAGATAATTCAGGATGGGTAGTCTTTGATCTGGCCACTCTCTCTATATGTGTGTGCCGATGTAGCCCACTTGACAGGGTTGAAATTGTATGTACTGCACTGTTCTTTAATTACTTCCTGTTGTATATGTACATTTCCTGTTTGAATCAATGTATGGACTGTTCCATGCTACACGTTGCTGATGAATTTATTCTGTATTGTTCCCCCATGCCCCTTCCCCCAGGATGCATCTGAAATCAAGCAGTAGTCTGCTCGGTATGTCTTTCTGGTAAAACTTTCAAATAAATAAATTAATTAATAAATTATTCTGTGAAGAGTGTTTCATGTGCAGCTGTTCTGGATTATTCTGCAAAGAGTGTTTCACGTGCAGCTGCCCTGGACTATTCTGTGAAGAGTGTTTTACGCACAGCTGTTCTGGATTATTCTGCAAAGAGTGTTTCACGTGCAGCTGCCCTGGACTATTCTGTGAAGAGTGTTTTACGCACAGCTGTTCTGGATTATTCTGTGAAGAGTGTTTCACATGCAGCTGCCCTGGATTATTCTGTGAATAGTGTCTCACATGCAGCTCTCCTGTGTTTCATGCGCAGCTGTAGTGCATTATTCTGTGAAGAGTGCTTCATATGCAGCTGTTCTGGATTATTCTGTGAAGAGTGCTTCACGTGCAGCTGTACTGGGTTGTTCTGTGAACAGTGCTTCATGCACAGCTGTCCTGAATTATTCTCTGAAGAGTGTTTCATGAACAGATGCCCTGGATTATTCTGTGAAGAGTACTTCACATGCAGCTGCCCTGGATTATTCTGTAAAGAGTGTTTCACATGCAGCTGCCCTGGATTATTCTGTGAATAGTGTCTCACATGCAGCTCTCCTGTGTTTCATGCGCAGCTGTAGTGGATTATTCTGTGAAGAGTGCTTCATGTGCAGCTGTTCTGGATTATTCTGTGAAGAGTGCTTCACACGCAGCTGCCCTGGATTTTTTTATGAAGAGTGCTTCTCGCACATCTGCCCTGGATTATTCTGTGAAGAGTGTTTCATGTACAGCTGTCCTGGATTATTCTGTGAAGAGTGTTTCACGTGCAGCTGTTCTGGTTTATTCTATGAAGAGTTCATCACACACTACTGCCCTGGATTATTCTCTATAGAGTGCTTAATGTGCAGCTGCCCTGGTTTATTCTGTGAAGAGTGCTTCACACGCAGCTGCCCTGGATTAGTCTGTGAAGAGTGTTTCATGTGCAGCTGCCCTGGATTATTCTGTGAAGAGTGTTTCACGTGCAGCTGTTCTGGATTATTCTGTGAAGAGTGTTTCACCTGCAGCTGTCCTGGATTATTCTGTGAAGAGTGTATCATGTGCCGCTGCCCTGGATTATTCTATGAAGAGTGTTTCACTCACAGCTCTACTGAATTATTCTGTGAAGTGTGTTTCATGTCAAGATGCCCTGGATTATTCTGTGTAGAGTGCTTCACTTGCAACTGTCCTGGATTATTCTGTGAAGAGTGTTTCAAGTGCAGTTGTTCTGGTTTATTCTATGAAGAGTGCTTCACACACCACTGCACTGGATTATTCTGTGAAGAGTGCTTCACACACTGCTGCCCTGGATTATTCACTATAGAATGCTTAATGTGCAGCTGCCCTGTAAGAGTGTTTCACATGCAGCTGTTCTGGATTATTCTGTGAAGAGTGTTTCACCTGCAGCTGTCCTGGATTATTCTGTGAAGAGTGTTTCACCTGCAGCTGTCCTGGATTATTCTGTGAAGAGTGTTTCATGTGCAGCTGCCCTGGATTATTCTATGAAGAGTGTTTCACTCACAGCTGTATTGAATTATTCTGTGAAGTGTGTTTCATGTCAAGTTGCCCTGGATTATTTGGTGAAGAGTGTTTCATGCAGAGCTGCCCTGGAAAATCATGTGAAGAGTGCTTCACACGCAGCTGCACTGGGTTGTTCTGTGAACAGTGCTTCATGCACAGCTGTCCTGAATTATTCTCTGAAGAGTGTTTCATGAACAGATGCCCTGGATTATTCTGTGAAGAGTGTTTCACATGCAGCTGCACACACAGGGTTATTCTGTGAAGAGTGCTTCATGTACAGCTGTCCTGGATAATTCTGTGAAGCGTGTTTCACATGGTGCTGCCCTGGATTATTCTGTGAAAAGTGTTTCACATGCAGCTGTTCTAGATTATTCTGTGAAGAGTGTTTCACGTGCAGCTGCCCTGGATTATTCTGTGAAGAGTGTTTCATGCACAGTTGCCCTGGATTATTCTGTGAAGAGTGTTTCATGTGCAGCTGCCCTGGATTATTCTGTGAAGAGTATTTCATGTGCAGCTGTCCTGAAAATGGGCACGTTCGTGTAAGGTTTGTAAGAATCTTGATATATTATTGGTTGAGCTTGATCAATAATCTATCAATACCACCACTGAGACCACTATTTCTGTTGTAAGCGTGATCTCACATTCTTAAGGTATCAGAACTACTCACCTTTGGTTTGTGGTTCTCATACCTAACAATTATTTATTTATTTAGTTTTTATTGACCGGGTAAGTGCATTAGACAAATCTTGCCTATTTTCAGGCACGACCCGGGGAGGGGGATACAGATGAATGCCAGCTGACTTTGAACCAGATTAAGCTGTTGGTGGTATTGTTAGTGAATGAGGGAAATTTGGCCAGGACACCGGGGAAGTTTCCCTACTCTTCTGCCAGCAGGGGGCTTGACTTCCTGTGAGCAGGGATGGAGGAGCCCAGTTGGGAGCCAGACCGAGGAGGAGGAGGAAGTGCTGATGTGGCAGGGGAGATGGCCTCCTCCCATGACCTCATATTGCAAGAGGCTACTTTACTGGAAATAAACCAAGAATTAGCTCAAAATAAACAAGAAGAGATGTTTTCTCGATCGAGGACTTGAGTAATATTGGTGGAAATAAGGACTGTGAGAGAACTCCAATGGAAGGAATTAAAGGCAAAATAAAGAAGAACTTCTGCAGGCATTAGAGAAAGCCAAGGAGAAATATGCAGCTTTATGGCAAGAAAACAAGCTGAATTAAAGTTACTGGATCACAGTGAAGAAATTGACAATGGGTATGGCCCAGCTGACAGCTCTGAATATGATGCTTCAACATCAAAGGACGAGGAAGGAGCAAGCCGACAGACACTCCAGCGGTAAATCTTCACCCTATTATTTCAACCACTGACGCAAATGTGAACAGGGCTGGCAGGAAAACTGAGGGATTCGGGTGCCTAGAGCCCCAAGAGGTGAATGTTTTGAATAACCTGCGGAGGTAGAGGCAGTGATATTAAGGCAGAAGTTCCTACTGAAACTAGCTCTAAAACTGAGCAAAGGAGCGAAGGTTTAAAACTGCTGTACAAGATAAAGAAATGCCTAATGTAGTTTCAGGACTGGAAAACAACCTAAGTCTGGTAATACAGTCCCCCGGTTCAACACAGAGATTCAAAACGGCCCAAATACAGAGGAAAAGAAAACTGGGGAAGTCATTTTCCAAAATAATCCCTTTGAACAGACTGATGCTGCCATTTTTGCTTTCTTAGCACGATCTGCTAAACCAGGATCAAAGGAAGGGAAAAACAGGAGAGAGGCTATTATGTTGGCAAAACGCAATCTAGTTGGGCCTAATACTCATAAAGGGCCTGTAGAACACAAGGGACAAAATATATCTATGCAATCCTGTCCAACAACAACAATAGAGGCAATTGGCAAAGCATTTTCCCTACACAGTAATCAGGGACTTGAACCCTTCTGCAGTTGGTCACCGGGAAAAGCCCTACAGGAGGCAGGATGGAAGAAATTGCCTTCAGGCCAGTGGTTGCCAGACCCTCCGTGGCCTGCAAACACCCCAGAATGGTGTCCCAGGGGTTTGCTTCAAGTCTCTGTTGGAGAAAAGGGGAGTACAAATCCAGACTCTGCCCAAGATATGGGGGGATGAAAATATGGGACAGCTTCAGAATATAACTGAACTGATTATACTGAACAAAGAGCCTTTAGAGAAAAACATGCGGGAACCCCGGGGGGATCCAACACAGGACAGGAACAAAGAAACAACCTTTGCAGGGACCCCAGATCTCAGAAGAGGAGTGGCACCTGAAGGTGAAGAAAAACAAACTGACCACCCTGCCCAGCGCCCACTATTGTCAGAACTCTTTGCTAAATCAAAAAAAGAGGCTGCTCCTAGAAGGAATGCAGTTAGGATTCGGTACAAAGGGGGTCTGGAATTCAGGCCAGATCGGCAATATGTGGGGAGAAAGCTCCTGAAGGACTCACTACACTTTTCACCAAAAGGTGTTTATGCTTTTATAAACATCTCAGGAGAGGACAACTATGACATTAGTTTCAGATCTGCATACACCCTGGATTTGTTCTGGCAACGCTTCAATCAAGTTAAATTTTCACCTCTGTGGTCCCCCTTTATGGTGATCCCCTTGACAAAACCCCTCATTAAATATGTGACAGTGATGTTTTGGAATGAAGGGGTACACGTTGATGACATTACATACTGGCTTCAACAAAAATGTGAAGTATTGAGTGCACCAGAAGCACAACTGGATTCTGAGATGTTTTGGACTGGGGGATGGAAATATAAGGTTAAACTGAGGCAACTGGAGAGTGATATAGTGCATATACCAAACTCCTTCATGCTGGGTAGAGATAGAGGAGTGTGTTTTTATTCAGGGCAGCCACGAGCATGCTACAAGTGTGGGGCTAGGACCCACCTCTCTAGTGTATGTGATCGCCCCCGCTGTGACAACTGTGGGGAAGTGGGGCACCTAAGTATGCAATGTGCAAACCTGACACGATGTGAGTTATGTGAGGACACAGGTCACACATTTCCGGAGTGTCCGTGGGCTGCAAGAAATAAGGCAATAGTCATTAGCTCTGAGCTTCTTATCCAACAAGCTCAAGAGGAAGCAGCCAAAAAAGTGGTAGAGGCTGAAGCCCCTTCTGTGGAACACAACCCCTCAGATAAGGCTCCTGGCCCTATTCCAGGCAGAAAGGAGGAAGTCGAGACTGAAGAGATAAGAATAGATGAGGAGAATCATCCACTCTGTCCCAATCCTGATAAGCCCATCCAGTGGGGGGACCTATTGCGGTTTGCTACACAGATAAGCAATCCACTGATGTGCAGGTGATCCCTCTTCCACTCCCCAAAAAAACCCACCCTCCAAGAAGGACAACTAGGAATATAAAACCAAACCCGCCCCCACCCCCACAAGTGAGCAAGCAGGCCTAGCAGAACCTAATCCCTTTGAGATTTTGGCTCCCACTGAGGTAGAATCAGACACAGAACAGATGGATGTAGCTCTTACACCCACACAAGCTGAAGGAGGGAAGAATGATATGCTTGAGTACAAAGGGAAGAAAAAGAAAAGGAGGAAGAAAGGGCCTTGAACTCTTAAATTAAATGGTTAAGTTATCCCTGGGGTCATGGAACTGTCATAGCCTCTTACATTCCCTTAGGAGAACAGCGTTGTTTCACCTATTGATAGATCTAAAACTGGATATCTGTTTTTTGCAAGAAACATGGATGCTCACATCGGACCAACTTAGGCTGTTCCAGGCCGAATGGAGATGGGGCCATCCTATTGGTCCTTTGGGCCAGACAGGGCCGATGGAATAGGTATCATATTTAGTACCTTTTCCTTCCAAATAACCAAGATGGTGGATTTGATTCCAGGAGGCTGTTCATCCTAGATGGATATTGGGATAAGGTCCCATATAGATTAATAAATGTATACAGCCCACAAACAAAAGCAGATAGAGTAGCTATAATTTCCAAACTTCAACCTTACTTACATATGTCCACTTATGTAATCCTGGGGGGAGATTTTAATTGCGACTTACCCAAAGGGGGACTGAGAGGGGAAAGAGTGAAAATATACTGCGATTCAAATGCCTTGCAAAAATGTGTTGATATTGGCGAGCTGAAGAATTGTGCGCACTACCAATCCCAAGGGCCCAAATATGCATACAAAAGGGGACACCTGACATCAAATATAGACCATATTTTTGTTTCTAGGAATCTCCCTGACCCAAACTTTCATACTATCCCTATAGAATTTTCAGACCACCTTCTTTTACAAATAATGTTTCAAACAGCCCCCCCGAAAATAAGGAGGGAGAAAAGATGGAGATTAAATGTTTCAATGCTCACAGACCCTTTTGTTAAAGAGAAAATTTCTTCATTACTCTGGGCTAGGACCTCAGTGAGTGATCTCTATGAAGATTTGGGGGTATGGTGGATGGACACAAAAAAAGAGATAGCAATATGGTTCCAAAACTATGGCAAGCATAGGGCACAAAACAATTTTTTTAGCTATTTAAAACTAAGATCAAAACTTCAGAACATGCTTTCACAGTCTGCTATGTCTAGACAAGATTATGGCCCTGACATTGAACAGATCCAGAATGAAATGAGGAAATTTCAATATGACAGGGCAAAAACTTTAAATACAGAATTGCAATTTGGAACACAAAAAAACTCAATTGGAGACCCCTTTGAAGCCTGTAAAAAGAAGAAAGATACTTTAGATATGTTTCAATTAGTAGATGATAGAGGAAATATAGTGGAAGATGAGATGGGGATCCATGAAATAATCTGTGGGTTTTTGGCATCACATGAGAGTTCCCCTCCTCCTTCTACAATTTTGATTAATTCTTATTTGGAGAAAAGCCAGGTAACCTTGGCCCGGAGGATCAGGAATTTTTAACTCTCCTTTGAAATTACAGGAAATAGAAGATGTAATTATGAAACTAAAAAATGGATCTTCACCCGGACCTGACGGACTGCCTTATGAGTTTTACAGATCATTTTCCAAAATAATGGCAAGGTGTTTAGTAGAACTGTTTTCAGTATTTTTTGACAAAGGGGTGGTCCCCCCTCAATTCACAGCAGGTCTTTTAATTTTTATATATAAGGGAGGGCGAAAGGTAGACATCTCAAACCGGAGACCTATAACTCTCCTGAATGCTGATTTTAAAATATTGTCTCAGGTTCTTAACAACAGGCTAAGGCAAATAGCTCCTTTATTAATACATCCAGCCCAGTTTTGTGGGATCCCTGAAAGGAAACTACAACTTGTCTTAATGATTATCAGAGATGTAATAGAGATGTGTGGAGCTGTACAAACATCCGGTTGTATCACTACTTTAGATCAAAGCAAGGCTTTTGATAGAGTATGCCTTCCTTTCCTCTTTCAGACCTTATTACATTACGGTATTCCAAAGGAATTTGTGCATAAAATCCAACTTCTATATTCTAGAGTCCATGTGCAACCTATTATTAGAGGGTTGGTAATGAAAGGTATCACCATAAATACAGGGTTCGACAGGGCTGTCCCTCAGCCCACTCCTTTATAACTTTTCCTGGACCCTCTGATTAGAGTTCTGAGCAATACTCAAGAATGGGAAGGTTTGAGGGGGATCCCAGGCCAAATGGAACTGAAAATCCAAGCCTATGCGGACGATATATGCCTGTTTATAGCAAACCTGGGGCAATTACCAACAGTAATAAAACAACTGCAGGAATATTCTAGAGTATCTAATGCCACCCTCAATCTAAATAAATGTATAGGGTTGTACTTAGGAAATACAGAGAGGGCACCTGTAACAGTAAACCATATTTATTTCTCCTCAGAGCCACTAAAAATCTTGGGAATAACATTTGGACAACATAATCGCCCACTTGAGAATTGGGAAAGGGCTCTTCAGGGGGCTGAAAATAAAGTCCAGAGATGGAAGTCATGGAGGTTGTCTAAAATAAAAAGGGTACACATAATTAAAAGGTTCATTATACCCACTTTGTTGAATACAGCCATGATTTTCCCACCACAGTGATCTTAGAAACCAGGTTATATGCATGCTTTTTTCAGATGGTTTGGGGATCCAGATTGAACCCAATAAAAAGGTGTTTTACATACTTGTCTAAACAACAAGGGGGTCTGGGTATGGTGGACCCTATAATCCTTTTCCATAGCCTTTTCCTGTCTCACAATCTTAAAATTGGGCTAGGGGAACCAACCGGTGTGATATACCATTTGTTTTGTAAAACTTGTAGTGCATATTTGGAAATTTGGACTGGAAACCTTCCCCCAAAATTGCCCACCCGTATCAAAATACCAGAATACATTAAACCAGCACTCAAAAAGCTTTGCAAATAGGAGATCACTAAAGCAGATATCTCTAGACTCTCAGGATGACAATTGTACTCATACATGGTGAGTCAAATCCATCCGGAACAACCTGAATTTAAAAATTGCCCACCAGATCCAAAGGGAGGGGTGTTAAAACAATTAAATAACAACAGAATTCCAGTGCACATGTGGGAGGTATTATGGCTTTCAGCTTACGGGAGACTGAATGTAAGAGGCATTGCAAAACACAAGGCCCAAGAAGAAAGGAATTGTCCATATAACGGTTGTATAAATATTGAAGAGACAATGGATCATTTCCTTTTCACCTGTTCCTATGCAAAAGCCCTATGGGGATATTTACAGACAGAATGGAATCTAAGGTGGTTAGACAGTTTAACCTATGAGTCTTTGGTCCTTGGGCATTGTCCCAACCTCAAGATAATGTATGATTATGATACTTTAATGGTGTTGTTTTGCTGTTTAAAGTTTTACCTTTGGCAGGCTCGCTGTCAATGGACACTCCAACAGAGACTGATGTCATATACCACCTATAAGACACTGGTAGAACAAGCTATAGGGCAGTGTTTAAGAAAGATCTGCAGGCTAATCCTAAGAGCTATGTTTTAAGGAACTGGAAAGGGTTGTTTGGATTTATCAAATACAAGTAAGGAGGTAGACTAAAAACCTATTTCTAAACAAGACGTGTTTAAAAAGTACTACTGATTTTTGCCCTAATAGTTTATTGGTTACTCAGTAGTTGGAAAATTATTTTTGAACAATCACTTTTAACCAGAGTATGAATGAAATACTTGTTTATTTGGGATTAAAATTGTATTCTTTCATGTCACTTAACATACTCAGAAGTAATTAGATTTGAGAGCTACAACTAGCAAAATTCCTCTGCCACATGGTATGGGGAAAGATAATAAGGGGAAGGGGGAAGGTTGCTTTGGGGTTAAGGAGTGATTATTGTGTGGTCTTTAACATACTGCATCAAGTGTGTGAAGTAAATACCTGTTGTTCTTTCTTTATGTTTGTTTTTTATTTCCTCTTTATTTTTTGTACAATGTATTATGATTTGTGATGATGTGATATCAATAAAAAATTCCCTTACTCTTTTCGATAAGTGCCATGGGATCTTTAACATCCACCTGAACTACCACCAATCCAGGCAGATGGGACCTCGGTTTAACGTCTCATCCAAAAGATGGCACCTCAGAAGTGCAGCACCCCTCTCATGCTGCACTACAGTGTCAGTACTGGGATATTAACCCAAGTACCAGATGTGGGAACTGAACCCACAACCCTCTGATCTCTCAGCCGTGAGTGTGCTACCTACTGAGCCACTGACACTGCATGTGAGCCAACTCCTACAACCGTAAGACTGGTCTTGGCGGTGCTGTTAACATACCTTTAAGGCTGGAAGGGACTCTAAGTTCAACAGTTCTGTCCCATGCACTCATTTATAGAACTCCCCACCCACTCTACTACGTAGATTACCCAGTGATCCATTGGTAGGCAGAAAGTTGAAGGAATGTACTGTCTTCATAGCCATTGCAGGGTCGGACTGGCCCACCTGGATACCTGGAAATTTCCAGGTGGGCCCTCCTCAGTTGGGTAAGTGGTTACCTTCTGAACTCTGAAAACATTTGCATTTATCATCTTTTTTCTAGTTAAATGGGGTATCTGGGGCACTGTTGATAAATCTAAGATGCAAACTCAGAGCTAGTGTATCAGATTGAAGTGGAATATTGATATGAGTGTGTTAACCTGGGCCACCTCTATTGATTTTCCAGGTGGGCCCTTGTATCCTCTTTCCAGGTGGGACCTCTGAACCCCAGTCCGACCCTGAGCCACTGTCTTTGCTGGTAGGTCCTTCTGTAGGTTCACCACCATCCCCTTACAGAAATACAAGTGTGCAGCATGCATGCAACATGCATACCATGTACATAAGCATGCAGCATGCATGCTGCTCGTATGCTGTGCACCTGTATTTCTGTAAGGGTCTGGTAGACAATGTGCCTCCTAATGTTTCCAGACATGTCCACTGTCTTTGCTGGTAGGCCATTCTGTAGATTCACTGCCCTCTGGGAGATGACATGCCTCCTAATGTCATACCTGACTATGCCTGCACCTCAGGGTATGACCCCGCATCATGCTGGAGCCTCCGGAGCCCCTCAGTGCACCACTCATTTGTCAGCTTCTTAAATCTAATGTTTGTTTTAATAAATCACAAGTTTCATTTAGAGTTTTAGTGATGTAAAGCAAGAATGCACCATTCATTCACAAACATAGCATTACAAATCTACTTGCTCTACATTTACTGTCCCTCAATCTTATTTACAATCCACATGTAACCCGTAGGTGGCGCTATCCCAAGGGAAACTACCCCTGCCTGTGTGACTAAGTGCAGATTGAGGGGCCTGAGTTCTGTGAACAGGTGCCTCCACCCAGAGGGTTGGTTTAAGGGTAGCGTAGCTGCTCTGGGTACAGCTCTCTGGGACACTGATACCACCCCCCTCTAACCCCTCTAGTGGCCTATACTGGTCAGCAATTAGACAGTTGCAATGAACACCAGAATGCAATGTTATACCCATACTTGGCACACTTACCACCAGGGCTGGATCAGCTGCACTGGCCCTGGAGACACCCTGCAAAACAAGACCTGTAATGGAGAAAGGCAATAGCAACACAGTATCCCCACCACAAAGGTACACAATAGCCAGGGTAAATGCAAAAAGACTTCGATCTGATTTATTGGGGGACATGAACAAGGGAGGGGCAGTAATCTGGTGTTTGATTCTGGATCTGATTTAATCAGGCTAAGCATGCATGCCTCTAAGAGTCCCTCTAACACAGTCACACACATTCTGGGTACCCAGTTGGCCTGCAGGCTAGCCTGAAGCATTGCCCGGGGTAGGCCGGTGTTGCAGCTGTTGGGGCCCTTAGGAAGGAAAAACACAACATGCATTTTAACCCATAATTTGTATTCTGGAGCTGGATGGCTCAGTTCATAATGATTAACCAAGACAATTAAATCAGGTGACACACTTTGATTTGAGCTCTGTTGCAGGGAGCTACCCTGATGTTTACTCACACTACCCAGACCAGGATGCAGGATTGACGAGATGAAGACCTCAGGATGATTTGCAGGTTTGGTAGGGGAAGCAGGGCCCACACAACACACCATGGTGGTCGAATCCTGTTTGATGGTGTTGAGCAGGGAGCCAAATCCCCAAGCGGGTCTTTCATCGGATGATTCTCTGCAGTGTGAACAGCAATCTAGGCTGAGATGGTGAGGCCCAGACCAGCTGAACAGTCTGGATATAGTCCGGTAAAGTGCTGGATACAGCTTCCAGCTAGCGTGACACATTCAAGCAATGTGGGAACCAAATCGCAACCCACACTGCACATTCAGCACAATTATAGTAAAGGACAGGCAAATACCACAGTTCTGATAACAGTCTGGTTGCAATCAACAGTGTCTGCGCAAACCGTACATTCTGCGGTTGTCTCAAGTCCTGACAGGCTGATCGCACCGAGGCAAATCTGCGGTCCACACCAGGCGAATTTCACTTTGTCACAATTCAGGATTCTGGTCACAACCACAGCAAATTCAGAGAAAGTTACAGATATTAATGCAGACTTCTTCACTCGAGAAGATGGTAGCAGGGAAGCCAGACACAGCCTTCCCGCTGAGTCCTCCGCACTACTACGCAGGAGCAGCTGCCTGAATATCTTGAGCTGTTCACTCTCTCAGCTCCAACTACACACTGACTCACTGTGGCAGGCAGCTCTGGGACTTCCCAGTGATCTGAAAGGTTTGGTTGATTGATCCATCTGTCTGTCACAGCAAGGGCTCCCACTCCAGGTCCATTTGGGTGCCAAACAGTAAAAACTACAATTCCTACAGAAATTCACTCCCACAAGACCCCTGGGGACAGTCTCCATTTTAGGGTCCCCAAACGTACTGATTGGTCCAAACTGGCAGTCCAGAACCAAGATGGTGGTGCAAAACAGAAAGTCCATGCTGCAAAGGAAGGCAGGTTAGACAAACTACTATATTATTACTATTAAAGCAGATAATCAGCAAACAATCACAGATTTTAGTAGGGCTTCCTCTGCGCAATTAGCAATGGCAGAATGAAGCGGTTGCATTGCAGCCCAGGTGGGACTCGAGCCTGAAATCACTCGGCCCCCACCCAGAATAATTATAACCCACGAAAATTATGCCTCTTAAAGAGACAGGCACGGAGGCTAACAGGGCAATCACATTCAAGCACTTTTAAAAACTGTTAGAACACAGAACACCAGCCTGGCAGTGGGCATTAGGCAAGCCCAGGAAGACATTTTAGGAACCCCCATTTGTAGGGGGGTTACACCCTTCCCTACCTGGAAAGAACTTGGCGTCCGCATCAAGTCTATGCTCACTATATATTTGCAGAACAACATTATGCTATATGAGACATATGTTCCATCACTATACGAAACAGAAAGTAAAGACTGATGCATGAGTAAATGTAAACTTTCAACAATACTGTACTTAGTCATGATACTCTATAGATGTTCTGTAATGACAGCAGTTATGCATTTTCCATACACATTACTACTTTACTATGATTCACACAATAATATTACTGTGCTTATTCAGGTAATTGTTTCCTGCGCTGTACATAACATGGATGGGGACCCATCCCTATCAGCTAACGTTGAGTTAGATGGAGCAGGGGTGCCATGTTCATCCTTCAGAACAATTAACATGAAAGTAAACTTGCGGGTCGGCTATTTTTTATAGTAACAGGGAATTCTGGATGCTGAAACACATCAAGCAGTAGTCCACACAATCGAGCAAACTCGGTCTCCAAGCGTCTCAGGCGATCTTCCACAGTAGCCTCTGGAGTCTTCTCTACTCACCCTGGGCTCTTCACCGGAAACTTCATGCTGGGCTCCCCCTGAAGGCCAGTCGAAATAGTGGGTTTCAGGGTTATGGCTGGGTCTACCTCCGGTGACTGCTCAGCCCTCTTGTTGGCCCGGATTGGTGAAAAGAAGTCAGGAGCATCATCCTAGCACGCTGCATCTGCAGTCAAAACATTCGGGATTGGGGATCCTCGACAGATGTTAATAACTGGTCCAGTTGAAGCCGGTCTAACTCCAGAGGTGTAACCCTCCCTCAGTCCACTAGCTTCTGCAACACAACCTCCATCCTCAAAATGTACGCCGACAGCAACTCTCCTGGTTGCTGCTGCATGGTTTTCAATCTTCATAGCAACTTCTCTATATCTCAGTCCGGGTCGAATATAGATGTTAACGTATCCAAATATTTCTGAGCAGAGGCTGAGGCTTCCTTAAATTGAAGCCCCCTGAGCAACATATAGTGTAGGCCCCTTAAGCACGGCTAAAATGTCCTGCCGCTTCTGCGCATTAGTCCCAGGCCAATGATACAGCATCCAGTCAGCGTGGGTCTTTTAAGTTTCCCAATCCTGTTCCCTACTGAAGGTGGGAACAGCTCCATACGAACATACAAAATTTGCCAGCAGATAAAGGCCTAGAGGTCTATCAAGTCTGCTTGAATGTGCAGCTAGCACCCCTTATTCTGCAGCTGCCCCTCCCTTCCACCCTTCCCCTTCCCCTTCATTAACACTCCCCCTTGTCCTGTCCCATCCTCGTTTGAAGCAGTTCACTGTTCTACTGCATACCACTCTGCAGGTAACGATTCCACCCAGCCACCACCCTCTCTGTAAAAAAAGTGTCTCCTCATCTCCCTCCTGAATCTTCCTCACTCCAGTCTCATATCATGGCCCCTGGTGGCCTTCCCCTCCCTTACTTTGAACAGCCCCTCTGTACCCTCCAGAGAACACACCCTCCATGATCTGAGACAAAGGCGGGTACCCAGTTGGTGCCAGATTCTTTCAGTAAGATCAGACATTGATCATTCTATCCACTAGGGGGTGCTAATACCAGTGGTGCCTCCAAGATGTAACCCTTAGGTGGCGCTATCCCAAGGGATACTACCCCTGCCTGTGTGACTAAGCGCAGGTTGAGGGGCCTGAGTTCTGTGAACGGGTGCCTCCACCCAGAGGGTTGGTTTACGGGTAGTGTAGCTGCTCTGGGTATAGCCCTCCGGAACACTGATACCCCCCTCTAACCCCTCTAGTGGCCTATACTGGTCAGCAATTAGACAGTTATAATGAACACCAGAATGTAATGTTATACCCATACTTGGCACACTTACCACCAGGGCTGGATCAGCTGCACTGGCCCTGGAGACCTGCAATGGAGAAAGGCAACAGCAACACAGTATCCCCACCACAAAGGTACACAATAGCCAGTGTAAATGCAAAAAGATTTAGATCTGATTTATTGGGGGACATGAAAAAGGGAGGGGCAGTAATCTGGTGTTTGATTCTGGATCTGATTTAATCAGGCTAAGCATGCATGCCTCTAAGAGTCCCTCTAACACAGTCACACACATTCTGGGTACCCAGTTGGCCTGCAGGCTAGCCTGAAGCATTGCCTGGGGTAGGCCGGCGTTGCAGCTGTTGTTGGGGCCCTTAGGAAGGAAAAACACAACATGCACTTTAACCCACAATTTGTATTCTGGAGCTGGATGGCTCAGTTCGTAATGATTAACCAAAACAATTAAATCAGGTGACACACTTTGATTTGAGCTTTGTTGCAGGGAGCTACCCTGATGTTTACTCACGCTACCCAGACCAGGATGCAGAATGTACGAAATGAAGACCTCAGGATGATTTGCAGGTTTGGTAGGGGAAGCAGGGCCCACACGACGCACCATGGTGGTCAAATCCTGTTTGATGGTGTTGAGCAGGAAGTCAAATCCCCAAGTGGGTCTTTCATCGGATGATTCTCTGCAGTGTGAACAGCAATCTAGACTGAGATGGTGAGGCCCAGACCAGGTGAACAGTCTGGATATAGTCCGGTAAAGTGCTGGATACAGCTTCCAGCTAGCGTGACACATTCAAGCAATATGGGGAACCAAATCGCGACCCACACTACACATTCAGCACAATTATAGTAAAGGACAGGCAAATACCACAGTTCGGATGACAGTCTGGTTGCAATCAACAGTGTCTGCACAAACTGTACGTTCTGCGGTTGTCTCAAGTCCTGACAGGCTGATCGCACTGAGGCAAATCCTCGGTCCACACCAGGAGAATTTCACTTTGTCACAATTCAGGATTCTGGTCACAATCACAGCAAATTCAGATAAAGTCCGAGATATTAATGCAGACTTCTTCACTCGAGAAGATGGTAGCAGGGAGGCCAGACACAGCCTTCCCGCCGATTTCCCCACGCTACTACGCAGGAGCAGCTGCCCGAATGTCTCGAGCTGTTCACTCACTCATAGAAACATAAACATAGAAACATAGAAACATAAAAACGTAGAATTTGATGGCAGATAAGGACTGCTTGGCCCACCAAGTCTGCCCATTTCCCTACCTAACGGATAAGCTGCAGATCCTAGTTAACCAACAGCCTACTTCCTCCAACCCCCCACTAGAATTGCTTTATGTCTGTCCCATGCAATCTTGAATTCCCCCACTCTCTTGGACTCTATGACCTCCTCTGGAAGGCCGTTCCATGCATCTACAACCCTCTCTGTGAAGAAATACTTCCTCACATTACCTCTGAGCCGTCCCCCCTCTATCTTCAAATTGTGCCCCCTTGTTCTTGCACATCTCTTTTTCTGAAAGATGCTACCATCTTGGACTTTGTTGATTCCCTTGAGGTATTTGAAAGTTTCTATCATGCCCCCCCCTCCCATCTTTCCTCGAGGCTATACATCTTAAGCTCCTTTAGTCTTTCTTCCTATCTCTTCTGGTGCAGACACTGCACCATTTTGATTGCCCTCTTCTGGATAGCCTCCAACCTGTCTATGCCTTTGCGGAGATGGGGTCTCCAGGAACTGTACACAGTACTCCAGATGTGGTCTTACCAACTGTCTGTACAGAGGGCCAACAACTTCCTGTTTTCTACTGGTGATGCCTCTTCCTATGCATCCCAGTACCCCCCCAGCCCTCCTTACTGCCTTCTCACATTGCTGGCCCACCTACACATTGACTCACTGCTGCAGGCAGCTCTGGGACTTCCCAGTGATCCAAAAGATTTGGTTGGTTGATCCATCTGTCTGTCACAGCAAGGGCTCCCCCTCCAGGTCCATTTAGGCGCCAAACAGTAAAAACTTCAATTCCTACAGAAATTCACTCCAAGACCCCTGGGGACAGTCTCCATTTCAGGGTCCCCAAAGGTACCGATTGGTCCAAACTGGCAGTCCAGAACCAAGATGGTGATGCAAAACAGGGAGTCCATGCTGCAAAGGAAGGCAGGTTAGACAAATTACTATATCATTATTATTAAAGCAGATAATCAGCAAATAATCACAGATTCTAGTAGGGCTTCCTCTGCGTAATTAACGATGGCAGAATGAAGGGTTAGAGTTAGTAGGTTCAAGGGACTGAGACTGAAATCACTGCCCCCACCCAGAATAATTATAACCCATGAAAATGATGCCTCTTAAAGAGACAGGCACGGAGGCTAACAGAGCACTCACATGCAAGCACTTTTAAAACTGTTAGAACACAGAACACCAGCCTGGCAGTGGGCATTAGGCAAACCCAGAAAAACATTTTAGGAACCCCCATTTGTAGGGGGGTTACACACATCTTGTACAAATCAGACATACCTAACGTGACAGGCACATAGGAAAGACAAATCCAAGAAAGGAGTATTACCTAGGAGGCGAAAGACTGGTGGCTTCAAACCAGGCACGAGATCTGGGAATCATAATCTCAGATGACTTGAAGGTTGATAAGCAGTGTGAGATGGCAACATTGAAGGCCAACAGAATGCTGGGCTGCATTGGGAGGGGTATCACAAGCAGGCGGAGAGAGAGGTGGTACTGCCACTGTACAGATCGCTGGTCTGGCCTCACCTGGAATACAGAGTCCAATTCTGGAGGTCTCACCTCAGGAAGGACATTGACCAGGTGGAAACAGTACAGAGAAAGGCGACAAAAATGATTCAGGGTCTGCAGTACATGTACTACGAGGAAAGACTTAGGGAATTGAATATGTACTCCCTGGAGCAGAGAAGAGCAAGAGGAGACATGACTGAAACATTCAAGTGCATAAAAGCATTAACAAGGTACAGGCACGGAACTTTTTCACTTCAAGAAGGGCTCCAGGATCAGGGGACATGACTTCAGCCTGCAAGGAGGGAGGTTCTCTACCAACACCAGGAAGTTTTTCTTCACAGAAAGAGTGATGGACATCTGGAACAGCCTGCCTCAAGAGGTTGTGGGGGTCAACACTGTGGGGGGATTCAAGAATGCATGGGCTAGACACAAGGGAGCCCTGACTACAAAGGGCAACTAGAGTGTCAAAATAGGTCTAAAATAAATGGGCAGACTAGATAGACCTAGCGGTCTCCTTCTGCCATCAACTTCTATGTTTCTATGCCACTGGTTGACCAGGGACTTCAATTTCCTAACTGGGCTTTAAAAATCTAAAGAATTCTACTGCCTCAGACAATATGTTTCACCTCCTTCTGGTAATACTGAAAAAAGTCACCCTTTCTTTCTGGATGCAAAGAGCCTCTTTGACTTGACAGGGCAAACTTTTCATAAACATAATTTTTATACACAACTAAAATTATCGGCACTAGGTCAGCGCAGCAACTATATGGGCAGTGCTGTCAATAACAGTGCCATCCAAACAGCACTGATCACCAAAGCGGCAGGAAGAAATACCACAAACAAACACAGTGCCACTGGTAGCGATTGCAAGTCTGGTTTCCGATTGCTACCAGCAAAAATTGCATTTTTATCGGATGAGGGTTGTGCACCCCCACACCCCTGTATGTAAAATAACCAACTCCAAGTTGGAGTTGGATTTCTGGGTAAAAAATAAAATTTTGGACACCAGGATTAGAACCCTGGTCTTCCCTATCATGCTGGTTAAGCTGCTTATGGTTTAGTGCTCCGCGCCACAGGAGCAGCTCAGCCAGCATCCTGATTTCCCATCCTCTTGTGCCCTCCTGTAGAACCACGGACAGCAATCTGAGGAGCTCTTACTACATAGTGCTGTTATTTCCCCGTCGCTGTCAGTGGAAGCGCTGTGTAGACCGCGCTCTTCTGAGTAGCGCTATAAATGTAGCACTGTTCTGACCGGGTAGGAAATTATCGCTGGCCCGGTATCACTATTTGTTGCTATACTAGTGAGCTGGGTTTGGGAACTGATTCACTGCACTCAGGGGGCCAGCTTGGGGGGGAGGGATGCTCCATTCCAAGGACAGCACTCATCCCTCAGGGAGGGGGGATCCACCATCCAAAGGAGCACTCTCCTCCCACCACAACTCTCCTCCTTCTGGCAGGGGGGATCCACCATCCCAAGTATAGTGCTTCTCCCTTGGGGGGGCACCATCCCAAGGACAGCTCTTCTCCCTCAGGAGTCCACCATCCCAAGGAGAGTGCTCCTCCATCCAGGAGGGGGGGCTCACCATCCAAAGAACAGGTCTTATCCCTAAGAGGGGGAATGCTACATCCCAAGGACAGCTTTCCTGCTTTGGGGGGAGGGTCCTGCATCCCAAGGACAGCTCTCCATCCTTGTTGAGGAGGATCCGCCATCCTAAAGACAGCTGTTCTCCCTCAGGGAGGGGGGACACTACATCCCAAGGACAGCTGTCCTCCCTTGGGGAGGGAGGGAGGATTCTGCATCCCAAGGACAGCTATCCTCCCTTGGGGAAGGGGGGATTCTGTATCCCAAGGACAGCTCTCCTCCCTCAGAGAGGACAGATGTTGAATCCCAAAGACAGCTCTCCTTCCTCGGGGAGGGGTGATCCATCATCCCAAGGGCAGTTCTTCCTCATCAGTGGGAGGTATGCTGCATCCAAAGAGCAGCTCTCTTCCCTCAGGGAGGGGGTAATGCTGCATGCCATGAACAGCTGTCCTCCATTTGGGAGGGAGGATCCTGCATCCCAAGGACAGCTCTCTTCCCTGAGGGAGGGGTGATCCATCATTCCAAGGGCAGTTCTTCCCCACCAGGGAGGGGGGATGCTGTGTCCCAAGAACTGCTCTCCTCCCTTGTAGAGGGGGTAATGCTGCAGCCCAAGGGCAGTTGGAGGGGGACACTGCATCCCAAGGGCAGCTCTCCTCCCTCGGGGGGGGGTGCTGCATCCAAATGGCAGCTGTCCTCCCTCAGAGAGGGGGACACTGTATCCCAAGGGCAGCTCTTCTCCTTCGGGGGAGAGGCTGCATCCAAATGGCAGCTGTCCTCCCTCAGAGAGGGGGAGACTGCATCCCAAGGACAGCTCTGTTTCCTCAGGGAGGGGGGACACTGCATCCCAAAGACAACTCTCCTCCCTAGGGAAGGGGGATGATGTGTTCCAAGGACTATGCTCCTTCCTTGGGGAGGGGGATGCTGTTTTTCAAGGACTGTGCTCCTTCCTTGGGGGGGAGATGCTGCATCCCATTACTTGACTTCCACCTGTGTAGGCCAGATGGCAGCATAGCAGCTGCACAAAGACAGGGAAAGGGGCAGCGGCTAGACGCAAGAACACACAATCACATGTCGTTTGCACGATGGTACTCTTGAGGAGAAAATCAGGAGCCAGAGGAAACAGTGCCCCTTGCAGGCCCACACACAACTGCTCACCGCCACTGTGGTGCTGCGTAAATGGTGGATAACTCATAAGTGCATGAGAAGGTCAGTGATGGGAATGGCGGCGTCAGCGAGCGAGCTGAGGAATGAGAAGAAGCTTGATTAAAAACAAAAAAATGAATTTAATTCAAAGTTGAGATATTTCCTGTGTTTAACTCCCCTGTGGCGTTTGCATGAAAACCAAGTCCTATGTTGCAAGGCGTTTATCTTCTCTTGCTGCTTGTCTCCAAAAGACTCCACAATCCTCTGCTGATGCCATTGAGCTGGCTGCCTGTCATGTGACAGGCAGAGGATTCAGAATGCCTAGCAGACCACATCCTTCCTTCCTTCCTTCCCCGAAGGGGCCCCATATCTGCCCCAATCCTGGCCCTCAGTCAGTCCCAGAACAGAGTACCTGAATCTGTGAATTGCCTCACTGGTGACAATGCTTGGCACTGCCGTCATGTCACTGGGGCAAACTGCAGCATCCCAACACTTCAAGTTCAAATCCCACCACAGCCACTGCTTCCCTGCATGACCTTGGGCATTTCAGTTTATCACCCTGTGCTTCAGTTGCTCAGAGGTATAAAACTGAGCAGAAAGTGGGACTTCACTGAGAAAGAGATGATGCATCCTAGTTGGACTTTTATTTAACTTTTTTTAAAACAGGAAAAGTGTGACCAGCTCATTCCCAGGTGCATTTAGTGTGATTACACGCCCCATGAATAAACAATACAGATGAGTTACAAGCAACTGCATGTTATCGCTGTCTCTCTCTCTCTTTCTTTCTCTCTTGGTTTACAGTGTCAGTCAGTAGGATATCCGGGATAAATAGATAACTTTCTGTTTCATGATCTGCTGGCCACTAAACCACAATATCTGGTTGCCAAAGCTGACATTGATATGATCATTACATAAGTAACTGGCAAACTAACACTAATCCTTGTGATTCTGCTCTTAGCCACCTGTCACCAAACGTTTCTTCACCCCTGGACATTGACATGACACTCTGCAAAACAACAGGGAGAGAGAGTGTGTGTGTGTGTGTGTGTGTAAGTGTAAGAGAGAGAAAGCGAGTGTGTGTGACAGAGACAGAGTGAGAGAGAGAGAGAGAGAGTGAGTGAGTGAGTGTGTGTGTGCGTGTGCGCGATAGAGATTGTGTGTAAGAGAGGTAAGAGAGAGTTTCTTCATTAGGACACTGGCTGACACTCTAAAACAACAGGGGGAGAGAGAGAGATTCTTTAACTGATGCTCTGTAAAACAACAGGGAGAGAGGGTGGAGAGAGAGACAGTGAGGAAGGCGGAGAGAGAATTTCTTAACCCTTGACACTGATGGATACTCTGTGAAACAACAGGGAGAGAGAGAGAGAGAGGGTTTCTTCACCCTGGACACTGAGTGATACCCCTTAAGCAACAGGGCAAAACAGTAAGAGAGAACACGAGGGAGAGAGAAAGAGAAAGAGAGAGAGAGAGAGAGAGTGTTTTTTTCATCAGTGGACACTGACTGACACTGTAAAACAAGAGGGATGGAGAGAGAGAGAGAGAGAGAGAGAGAGAGAGAGAGAGAGAAAGTGAGAGAGACAGACTGCCTACAGGTGCTCGTAATTCATGTCTGTGGTTCGAATCTGGAGTATTTCACAGATTTTTTAACATGACAAATATTTTTTGTTTCTTTTGCTCTAGGGTTGTAGGGTAAAAGAACCAGGGCAGGCATCTTTCCTAACAAAACTCTGAATCCAGTATTTGTTTGCATATCAACCAGCTTAGTTGAAGACTGCAAAGCCTTTCATTGCACCAGTAGACTACATTGTAAATCGTTTCAGCGCACAAAGTTCCAGGGCCACACTGGCCCCAGCCTTCTGCAGGTGTCAACACCTGATAAAGGGACCGGTGTGGCCCCCAAAGGCATGTATAGGGCACAATCTATGCACAGTATCTGTGTTGGGGCAATAAAAGGTTTAAAACAGAAAACAAGTACAGACTGCTACTTTGGAATTCAGTTGGAAATAATCCAATTTTTATTATTTTTGTGCCACCTTACAAAACATGAAAATTGACTTTTTGTGGAGAAGATCCACTTTCTCAAGGTGCGGTGATCACCTATTAGTTCAAAATAAAACATACATTTTTATTTAGATGCAAAACCATTTACACAACCATTCTATTTGTAAGGTATTACAAAAAATAATAAAAATGTAATTATTCACAACTGCACTCAGAAGTAGCAGTCTCTACTTTTTCTGCTTGTACCAGTTTTTGCTACTAGAGACTCCTCCGCTCCGTATCTCTTCCTGTCAGCTGTATAATAAGGTTAAACAGCCAGGAACAAAAGTTCCCTTTTTTGCAATAAAAGGTTTCCCATTCTTCAAAGAATCCAGTTTTCCAAGGGCTAACATGGTGTTAAACATACTCCCCATCTATGCCCACCACTGAAGAAAATCAGGGAACTGAAGCAGCTAGGCCTGATGGAATGGCTTTTTTTTCTGCTAGCCTTTGTGGCTACTGTTCCAGGGGATGTAGTGGAAAGGTGTGTCAGCCTATAGCTGTTAATACAACCCAGAGCAAAAGGGCCTGTCACCCAAAATGTTGCATGTCAGAAATATTACATGCTAATCAGCTGACTTTACCAATTGTTAGACACGGAAAATGAATATAGCCAGCATTATTTTCATATTCGCAAAACTAATTATGTCAGCCTCAGGTTATAATGACATCACCACATGAATTCACAGCAGTGATTATATTGCTATGTCAAACAGCTGAGGGGGTTTAAATAACTGTGGCTGCTGGAAGGAAATCCCAGTCTTTTAACTGTTTCATGTCCTGTCTGTTTAGTTCAGGAAAAGGCAAGTCCCTGTTAAAATATCCTTTACTGCCTCCTTAGTCAATCATGGTGTTGAAAAGTACCTTAACTGACACAGGTTAATTGACCAAGCAAGTCACAAGGTGCACGCGTACCTGTTTTAAAGTGCGGCGCACACAAATTGCTCAGACTTCACATTCCCTGGATCTGTGTTTTAGCGTGTTGCTGTCTATGTACTTTAAGTCAGGCTGTAGAGCAGATGCAGCACTGCTGGTGGTACTACCTTTTACAGACGAGCAGGGAATTATTTACACAAGCTTTTAAGTAGCATCTTCTTTTCATTTTTCAGTAAAATATTACAATCGTAGATCACAAAACATGTAAGAATCCTGGAAATCACATTAAGGCAAATATCAGTATTTACACAAGCTTTTGAAGCTACACCGACTTTGTCTGCTGATGGTGCTGCAATGGGCAGATGAAGAAATGACCTCAGAAGTTTGCATGAATAATTCTCTCTGATGTGCAGCCATGATATGGATGGGGGTAGAGGGGGTAGAGGGATGGGAGAACATGGGAAAAGGCCCACCTCCAGTGCGCTGGATGAAAGCCCGCTGTATCCTCCCATGTCACCTGACCACTCAGCACACCATCCTTATCCCCTGACCATCACTCTGGATTTTCCAAGCTGCTTCCTCCTTGAAGGCAGCAGGGAGACAAACAGCAGGGGTAAGCTGGAAACCAAGGGGATTATGGAGGATCTTCGGGAGGCTGGAGGTGGGAGGAGGCAATGGGAATTGTGTCCAGTGGGCGAAAGGGGGCATGTGAGAGGCCTAAAGGAAAGAGGAGCTACAGGGATATGGGAAGGAGAGGGGCATCAAAGGAACATGGAAAGAAGAGGGGCACTGAGGGGACATGGGAAAAAGAGGGGCACCGAGGGGACACAAGAAGGAGAGGGGCACTTTAAGGACACAGGAAACAGAGGGGCACCAAAGGGAAGGAGAGAGAGGCACTGAGGGGACACAGAATGGAGAGGGGTACCAAGGGGATATGGAAAGGATTGGAGCACTGAGGGGACATGGGAGAGAAAGGGCATCAAAGGGACATGGGAAAGAGAGGGGCAACAAGGGGGCACAGGAAGGAGAGGGGCATAAAGGGGACATGGGAAGAAGAGAGGAACCAAAGGGACACAGAAGGAGAGGGGCACAGAGGGGACATGGGAAGGAGAGGGGCACTGAAGGGACATGGGAAAGAGTGGGGCACCAAGGGGACATGGTATGGAGAGGGGCACAGAGGGGACATGGGAAGGAAAGGGGCATGGTGGGGACACAGGAAGGAGAGGAGTACCAAGGGGACACAGGAGGAAGAGGGGCATGGAGGGGACATGGGGAGGAGAGTGGCAAAAAAAGAGAATTACTGCTGACTCTGTGGCTCTAATGAAGGGGGAACTGCTGTGGCATGCCAGCAATCCAGATTTGCACCTTGTGCTTGGGATGTCAAGAGTGGAGGCCAGCAGAGAGGGCTCATAGCGTCCTTGGGAAGTCTTCTCCTGGGGGAATGAAGTTCAATGCACCACTCAAGTGGCATCTCCTGGTGGTGGTGTGGTGTAGATGACTTTGGCGGTGAGGGTGACCATACGAGTTAGGCATCTGTCCAGGGCAGCCGCATCAGTGTGTGAGAGCAATGAGAAAAGCAGTATAATAAAGATAAGTCCTCTGAAAAAAAGGTGCTAGTTCCATCTATGGAGCAATCAGCAACTGCTGTTTATCTTCAACCCTAACTTCTTCAGCCAAACAGAAGCGGGAAGCTGAATTTGACACCCTCATCTCAGAGAAAGATTGGAGTAGTGCTTGGGAACTGGCTTACAAAGGTAATAGAGATACTCAAGGTAAGCTGATTCAGTATAAAATACTACATCAGTTTCACTTTTCTCCTTTAAAACTTCGTAGCTTGGGCTTCGCTCCTACTGCAGACTGTTGGAAATCTAAGGTAGCTAATGCTAATCTTTTTCATATGTTGTGGGACTGCCCTGTACTTACGTTGTTTTGGAAAGAAGTTATAAAAGTAGGTGTCACCTCCTTACAAACTGTTCTGCCTTCATCCCCTCTTATCTATATCCTGGGTATCTTCCCTGATGACTCAATTCTCACTTACCAAAAGAAATTATGGATGGTAGCTGCATTTCTGTATGTGCTAAACGGTTGATACTTAAATATTGGAAAAACCCCATTGCTCCAACTGTGGCAGAATGGTATGATATGATGAGTTATACAGCTAATAATGAAAGAATATCTTACTTATTAATGGACAGAGTTGATAAATTCCAAGAAATTTGGGGCCTATTTTTGCTATCAGTAATCCCTGCAGTTAAAGACTGATAACTAGTTAAAATATCTTGAATGCAAAGTTTGAATTAATTTTTTTCTCTGTAGCTAGAATATTCAATCTAAGATGGTGATACAGTAATTTTATACGTATTCACTGTTTTATGGATACTACTGGACATGTAGGAAATTACTTGCGATTTGTGAGGTTTAAGAATGCAAGTGACATTTGTAGCATTTTTCTTCTTTTCTCTCACTACTTATGATCGTTAACTTATTGTGATCTGTTTGATGACTCTGATTAAATAAGTATATTGTATTAATCCTGTTGATGTGAAACATAAAGTGTGATTATGGAAAAAAAAAGAAAAGCAGTAGAAATACCACACTAGTGCACCAAAAGATGACCTTTGCTGGTCCACCCCACACCAACAGACCTCTGAGTGAACCACAGGAAGGACCTCTGTGGTCAGCATTCCTGCAAAATCCATTCCCCTTCCAGCCTGAGAGTCAAATAGGTAACTGTTGGGCATGTGGAGCAGGCAGTACTGGTCCCAGTCTGAAGAGTGAGGCCTACAGAAGAGACATGCTGGTCCTCAGGATGCAAGGCTGGAGGTCTGAAAAAGGATCCTCTGTGAAAGCGAGGGTGAGTCTGGTGGGCAAAGGGAGGTACTGAGATGCCTGAACGACTGTAGCGCTGGTGGGGATGTGAGGATAAAGAAATGGGACATGAAAAAAGGGAATTAGTAGATTATCCTGGGAAACCCAGGGAAATCCTGAAAAACTGGAAAAAATTCCTGGGAACCTACAAAAAAATGATCAGTCCGATAAACACTTCAGTATGACAGGTGTTTCCCTACATGTCAGGGATCTTATTTTTCTTTTGTAACTGGTTTGGCTAGTGTGTGTAAATAAATTGCTTTTAATTTCCACTTTGTTTTTTGTAAATCTCGCCAGAGCATATGCATGAATTCTAAAGCAAAACAACTGTACACAAAGCATCGTGGGTATGCAAGTGTGTGTGTGTGTGTGTGTGTGTGTGTGTGTGTGTGTGTGTGTGTGTGTGTGTGTGTGTGTGTGTGTGCGTGTATGTGTGTGTGTGTGTGTGCGTGCGTGTGTACGTGTGTATGTGTGTGACTGTGTATGTGTGTGTGCGTGCGTGTGTGACTGTATATGTGTGTGCATGCGTGTGCGTGTGTGTATGTGTGTGCGTGCGTGTGTATGTGTGTGTGTGTGTGTGTGTGTGACTGTGTAAGCTGTATAGGAAATCTCAACTGGCACTACATTTTGCAGGGCATGTCCACTACTCAGACCTCATCACAGCTGACTCGCGAACACTAAATGTAACAATAATCCATGAAAATCTGCACAAAAGCATATGCATGACTTCAACAGGGCCCAACCAGTGTTTTATTGTCAGTCATCTACATGTTGTTGGCATTCAATGATAACTGGGTACTAATTTTTTTTGTAAAAATCAATGTCTACTGTAAAAAAAAACACATTTAATGGGTAGATGAGAGAGCAGTTTCTGGAGAAAACACTCTTCAGGAGAGCTCATGCAAGAGGAACTTTAAACATTTTAAAATCCAACTTCCAACTTTGTAAACTCAGGACTTTTTGGTACTGTTTGCTAGCATTTTACCTTGGCAATCCACAGTCTTAAAAATGGACAGAGCACAGAAAGCAGCTGCAAGCAGTGGAGGGGCAACCACTTCGACCACTGAGGAAGGCTGGACTGTGACAGACCCCAGTAAAACGCCAGAGACTTCACCCACTCCACCATGGCAAGCAGTGCTGGCAACAGTAAAATCAGTACATCACAAAATTGAAACTGTTTTGGAAAGATTACACTCCCAGGACATCAAGATTGTGGTTGCTGTAGATAATGCCAAACCTGGCAACGAGCAGTCAGTCCAAGCCTTAGCTTTGTTGGCAAAACTGGATTCTGAGAATGCTTCCCAACACTACAGACTAGAAGCACTGGGAAATACTAATCACAGCATAAACGCCTTTTCACTGTCATGGTTGCCTGTTTTCAGATTGAGAGATACTGTATCAACGCCAGGGTGGTGGGCACATCCACGAGCAATCCAAGGACCACTTGGTCCATTACAGATTTAGTTTTGACTCAGGATGTGATTCTGCACGCAGCTAAGGAACAACAGCCTTTAATGCATGGGACCAGTCATTCCACATTTTTCTAGACCTTTGTGTCATGACCGGAGTTCAGAGGAAGACTTGGTCTCTGGTGGAATGTGACAGTAGCTCAGGGCATTGGGGCCAGCTCACTGTCTCCTCCTGCCAGCCAGGCTTCGGGCATTGAAGATGGACCTTAACTCCCTTTTGTCATCACAGTATCATGTTAGAGAAAGCATGGATAGGTAACATAATAGTATTGGCTTTACATAATTGATATTAACGCAACCATTGTGATGTCATCATCATCATACCCCTTATCACCATTACAGTGAGTGAATATACAATTCTTTTTTTTTTTTTTACCAGAAGAGACACGCTAAGCTGAAAGCTTGTTTACAGGTGTGACCTGGGAGCACAAGGAAGTTAAGTGACTTGCTCACGGTCACACAGTATGCAAGTGAGGGCTGTGGGATTCAAACCCAGGTCTCTAGGTTTGCAGCTCAGAGCTTTAAACCACTGCGCTATACTGCCTCTTAGTGCCATTTACACAGCACCTTTGCATATGTTCAGTGTGCTTTACCATAATTAAAGACAAACAGAACGTAGGACATGGGTAACACTGGAAAAAATCCAAATATGTAAAAACAAGTACCTCAAGGGTATAAACAAGGTGCAGGGGGGAGACATTTTCCGATACAGGAGGAGCACAAGAACAAGGGGGCATGACATGAAATTGGAAGGTGGGAGGTTAAGAGGGAATGTGAGGAAGTTCTTATTCACAGAGAGGGTGGTGGACACATGGAATGGTCTGCCTCAGGAGGTGGTGGGAGCAAGCACAGTGGATGGATTCACGCGTGCTTGGGACAGGCATAGGGGAACCATAAAGGTACAGCAGTGGGTGGGTCAGAAGCCGTAACCCAGTACGAGGGCTTATGTGCAGACTAGATGGGCCAGGTGGTCCTTATCTGCCAGTAATTTCTATGTGTCTATGTTTCCATGTAACAGTGAAATATATCTAGGACACGTTCAAAATTTCATCAATGCAATTGACATTAAATTTCATGATGATCAGTGCCGAAGGTGGCACCATCATTACCACTGCTGTTAATGCCATGGTCCTCTTCTCCATTACTGTTCACACTGCCAACAACATTCCAGTCCCCAGCACCATCACTGCCACTGCCTTCATGGTCATGGGTTGTAGCCATGACCCCCAGGTCCCAGCCATTGTAACATCACTGTAATATTCAGTACCTTCACCCATGAATTCACATCCCTTTTTATGTCGGCTCACGCTTGCGCGCCAGCCAACATATTGCGGTAGTAGCAGATTTGGAGGTGTGGTCACTGTGGTCGAATGCAGGGCACACATCAGTAGGTGCGTCCCTCATTCCCCAATAAAGAAGCTGCAGGCGCTGACACCAGCAACACGTAAACTGGCCATCAGATCTAGGAAAAGGTCTGCTGCAATGAGAGCCAAGCTCGTCATGCAGCGACATGCCTTTCCTGGTGAAGCAGTTCAATAAACATGGTGGCGTTGACTGTCACCATGCAGAGCGATGACTTCAGGGGTGCCCAATCCACCTGTCAGCATGCCCTGACCCACTTCATTTGCCGACAGGGAGCCCACTCCCCATCGGCATAATGCCCCCCTCCCATTCCACTTGTGGGCTGAGGGGGTGCCCAATCCTCTTGGCATCATACGCCCCAGTCTTTCCCTTGCTGATGGGGGCCGGTCCCTGTCAGCTTCAGTCCCTCTGCCCAGTTCAGTTTGTCAGCGGGAATCCACTCCTCATTGGCATAATGTCCCCAACCCTGATTTATGCTGTGTGCGGTGCCCAATCCCCTCGGCATCATGCTCCCCCAGCCCGGTTCTGTGCCGTGAGGCTCAATCCCCATCAGCTGCAGTCCCTCCCATATCGCAGGTGGCACTGGGAGCCCACCCCAGTGTACCAAACAAAGACCTGCAAAAAAAGAAAACCGACCCTCGTTGTCTTTTTTTTTTTACACTTGTGAAAGAAGAAAATGGTCCCTGGCGGTCTCTTCTGCCCCCTCCCCCAACCCACGCCCACTCTCTGCATACCCTGCCTCCCCACACACACCCTATACCCCATACTTACCTCTGGAGTCTGGTGCAGCGATCTTCAGTGGACCAGGAACAAAGTCTGCACTCTTCAAAGCTGACCGCGAACTGAAGAAATGCCGGTAAGCTATATAATGGCATAAATAGGGTTTTTTCAACTTTGGTGCATATCGCGGGCATTTTTTGGAATTTTGGCAACAAATTTTCAACATGGGGTTATTGGAACCCCTCCTCATGTATTCAGTCACTGTCATGGCATTATTCTGTCCGAAAGGTGATTTCGCGGTCACTGGCGGAATCACCTTTGAAATCAATAATAAACGACAGTGCCACTATTCATGAGGTGGGCTCTCAGAAAGCCTATGTTGCAAATTTGGTGAAACAAATTAAAAAAATGATTGCTTTATGAGCCTGTGTTGCGCACTTTCCATGCACGCTCGTAACTTTGTGAATTTGTAATATTTTTATGCCAGATTTTCAACATTGACATTTTTCCTCACCTCCTTTTGAACAGTATAGCTGTCATTTTACATAGCCTGGCTGAAATGTGTTTTTGTACTTCCAGCGCAGAATAGCACGGTCGCTGTGGGAGATCACTTATAGGGACAGATTAAGAAAATGACAGTGGTACTGTTCATGAGCAGAGGTCCTAAAATGCCTATGTTGAAAATTTGGTGGTAAAAGTCCATAAAATGACTGTGTTACAAGCATGCGTTGCACAGTTTCCATGCACCCTTGTAACTTCACAAATTTGCAACATTTACATGCCAGATTTTCAACATTGGCATTTTTTCACATCTCCTTATGAACAGTACAGCTGTCAATTTTCAAATCCTGCCCAAAATGTGTTTTCGCACCTGTGGCACACAATGGCGCGGTTGCTGTGGGAAATCAACTTTTGGGACAGATTAACAAAATCACAGTGCCACTGTTCATGAAGGGAGGTCCCAAAATGCCTATGTTGAAAATGTGGTTAAAAAAAATCCCAAAAATAATTGGATTCCGGACGTGTGTTGCGCAGTTTCTATGCCCGCTCATGACTTCACCAGTTTTTCATATTTTCACTCCAGATTTTCAACGTTGCCATTTTTTTACTCCTCCTCATGAACAATACAGTTGTCATTTTCCACATCCTGCCCAAAATGTGTTTTCATGCCTGTATCACCAAATGGCATAGTCACTGTGCAAAACCACCTTTCGGCTAACAAACTGATAGTGCCGCTCTTCATGAGGTGGGGTCACAAAAAGCCCATGTTGAAAATTTGGAGTGAAAATACCAACAAACGTCTACGGCGTTAGGGTTTCCAACTGTAACATCCCACCCTGTAGAGACTGACAGGCATCAGGGATGTGACTTGGGATCATTGGCTGTAATGCTCATGCCATTCCACCCCCACCCTGCAGCCCGTGACAGGCATCGAGGTGTGCCTTGGAGTGTTCGGCCCTAAAGTTCACCCCTTCTCCTATACTGCACCCATCTCAGCGTATTACCTTATGGAATGGGGTAAGTATAAGGCCCAAAGACCCCAAAGCACACCACGACACTTGTCAGTGTTTACAGGGTAGGGTGAGGTTAAATGGCATGTGCGTTATAGCTGATGACACAATGGCACACCCCAACGCCTGTCAGTCTTTGCAGGGTGAGGTTGGCATCAGTTCAATACTTCACTGCCATTGCTATTGTGCATCTCTAACTCCTGCACTACCAATGCCAGCGAGAAAACATTCGGCATTGACAAATGCGTGTTTGTGCATTGTGGCTTGAGCTGAGTTGTCAAATGAAGCTAAACACAATATGCAACTGTGCTCTGTTTTTGTTAGAAATCTTATACACATTTTTCACTCCTGTACTCTTGCCCCCACACTGTGCTCTTCTAGTTGCATCATCAGCATGGCAACTAAACTGTTGGTGGGGGGAGGGGCAGGTAAGTTCTTTCGAGATGAGGCTGTATGCCGTTTGTGAGACAGCATCTTGGGGTGCTGTTTGCTTTGTCTAATACTGTAGCTTCTCCACCTTAGATGGGCCGAGGTAAACATATCACCTCTGCTATTTAAGTACTTCCCACTATCATGATATTACAGTACATGTGTGGTTTAGTGTTATGGTTCTTGTACTCTGTAGCCGTATGCATGATATTCGAGGGTATTTGCCTAATATAATAATGCATGTATGATGTAGCATAATAATTCTCATATTACATAACTGTATCCATGATGCAGTAGTATGTGCATGAGATACAGGATATGTAAGATGTAGTGTAATAATTGTCATATTACATAATTGTATCTATGATGTAAGAGTATGTGCATGATATAGAGTGTATGTATGATGTTTCATTTATTTATTTTTATTTATTTAAAAGTTGATAACTGGGAAAGGCATCATTGGGCCAAGGCTCATTTCCAGATGTGACCCGGAGGTAAGGGTACATAGGGAGATAGAACAACAGTTGGCAAAACATTGGTGGTTTAGCAAGACAAGAACAGGTGACAAGGTTACAAGACCCAAGAAAATAAAGGCATAAAACAACAGGAGCAAGGTTACACAACGAGGGATGTGATTGCAGACCCAAAAAGCAATGACATAATACAAATGGAAGTAAGCAAACACATGAGGGTTAAAGTTACAAAAACCCGGCACAGATGTAAGTCATGGTAACACAACCTGATACAGGTGAAACAACAAAAACCGTCAACAGTTAAGGAGGTGAAGATTGCGGGCACTGAGAGCATGGCTGGTGGGGTAGGGGTCTGAGGAGCCTTTTGAGAGATGAGAGGGAGGAAGATAGTTGGATGTCAGGGGGGAGTTTATTCCAGAGACAAGGGAAATGGAAGGAGAAAGCAGATTGACCAGAAACGGAGTGGGGGTGTGGGACAGAAAAGGTGCGTGGGTCTCTGTGATGAAGGGAGTAGTTAGAGGTGGCAGCTTGGGAGAGGGAGGAGAGGTAGGTGGGGAGGGTTCCAAACCAGAATTTAATGACAAAGGATGCACAGTGAACCATTCTCCTGTGAAATAAAGGAGCCAGGAATAGGGCAGAATAAAGGAAACAGTGGTGGGTAAGAGGGGGAGAGGTGGTAGCGAAGCGGCAGAAGGAGTTAAGCAGGATGTCAAGTCTGGCTAGAGATGACTTAGAAGTAGTGCCATACACCACACTGGCATAGTCAAAAATGGGTAAGATCTCACACCCTAGTGGAGGCCAGCAATGGCACTGGACACAGATGAACATCCGGCATCCCAGCGTTGGTGACACTCCCATGACCCGGCTCAATCACTAGTACCTCCGTCTTGTCCGGGTTCAGTTGCAACCAGCTGGAGGACATCCAGTCGCTGATCTCTGCTAAGCAGTTGTTAAGCACTTCCATGGCAACCAATGTTCCAGGAGCAAAGGACAAATACAGTTGGGTATCATCTGCATAGCAGTGAAAACACACACTGTACCACCTAATGAGTTCACCCAGGGGCAGCATGTACACTGCAAATAACATGGGCGACAAGACCGACCTCTGAGACACTCCGCAAGGCAGGGACTACGGGGTGGAGGAGAAATTCCCCATAACCACCTGTTGCTTCCTGCCTGAGAGAAAAGTCTCAAACCAGCGGATAAAAATGCTGGCGAGTCTACAATACTCTCTGAGGTGATTGAGTAGCACCATGTGATCTACAGTGTCAGAGGCTGAGGAGAGATCCAGGAGAACAAGGGCTGACCGTTCTCCTCTGTCCCTCGTCCTGAGGAGATCATTATGCACCCTGACTAATGCCAGTTCAGTGCTATGCTTGGCCCTGAAACCTGACTGTAGTGGCTCATAGATGTCAAAGGTCATGAGGCGCTCCTCAAGCTGCTGCACCACAATTTTCTCGACAACCTTACCCAAAAAGGGGAGGTTGGAGATAAGACGGTAATTCACTAGAACGTCAGGATCAAGAGGTGGTTTCTTCAGAAGGGGCCTCACCAGAGCCTCTTTCAAGGCATCTGGAAATACTCCCTCTGTCAGCAAACACCTGACTATTCCAGTGAACACCAGGCCAATGGAACCAACACATCTCATCTGGAAACGTGTCAGTGCCGGGTCCAGTTCACAATATGTGTGCTTCAGCCCAGAGATGACCTCAATGACCTTGGCCACCTCCACTGGTTTAAACTCCTCCCAGACAGACGGAGTGCCTTGATTCCCCCAAGTTGACCACTATGGACTACAATAGGGTCTGCTGATGGGATCCCCTGATGGATAGAGGACACCCTATTAGAGAAGAACCAAACAAACAGAAGGGAGGTTGTTAATAAATAGGGAGAAGAGGATGGGGCCTTGGGGGACTCTGGAGAAGATTGGGAGTGGAGGGGATGAAACATCGCCTGTTTGAACCAATTGTTCCCTATTGAGAAGATAGGAACGGAACCAGTTAACAGCAGGTTCAGCAAGGCTGACAGAGCTAAGAGTTTGTAGCAAGAGGAAGTGGAAGACAGAATCGAAAGCTTTCACCAGGTCAATAAAGATGGTGGCTGTAATTTGACTCTTATCCATAGCAGAGAGTATTGAATCTGTGACCTGCAATAATGAAGATATGGTCGAGTGATGGTTTCTAAAACTGCAGGAGAGGGAGTGTGAGAGCAAGCAAGGAAATAAGACAGACTTAAAGGAGAATGGCACTGAACCTGCAAGTCCTTTCCCTCCTGTAGAAGCTGATTTTTAAATACTGGTTCAAATTCTGTTACTGTTCTACCTCTACAGGCAGTTTATTATCCTAGCGGTTGTTCCTGACTTACACACAGGTAGTAAGTGCTATTTTAGAACTTTATGATGTGGTTTATGTCCCTTGCTCAGTTCTTCCATTATTTGTCACAATGCATTTGTGTTCCAGTATAGAATTCTGTGATTGAGAGGGACATAAAAAACATCATGCAGTTCCAAAATGGTTCGTAACACCAGAGTGTAAATTTGAAACAACCATTGATGTTACTAATAGGCAAACAAAGCCGGAAGCATAACAGAAATGGAACCAGTATTTAAAAACAACTACTGGGAAAAATCACTTTCAGGTTCCATGCAGTTCTCCTTTAAGTGAATGGGGGATTCTTGTAGTTTGGCTAGGAAGGGGACGAGAGAGATAGGCCTTTATATACCTGGGGCAGAGGGGTCACCTCCCTTATAGAGGGGGAGGACTTTAGCAGATTTCCAGGCCTTGGGAATGGAGGAGGTGGAGAGAGATAGGTTTAGCATGTGGGTGAGCGGGGCTGCTATGGCAGAGGCAGAGATGTGGAGAAGCTTGAGATGGAGACCATCGGGGCTGGGCTTGGTAGAGTTTAGGGTGAGGAGGGCAGAGTAGACTTCAAGAGGCGAGAAAGGGGAGAATTTGTATTCAAGGGATTGACCAGGTGCAACCAAACGGGCCGAGGGGGGTTCGCTAAGTAAGTGGGTGAAGGTATCAGTGAGAGCGCATGTGTCAAAAACTTTGTTGAAAATCTCAGCGACTGATGCAAGGTCAGAGACAGGGAACCCAGCAACATGTAGAACTGGGGAGGTATGTTGGGCAAGAGGGTCTAGGAGGGAGTGGAGAACCTTCCAAAATGATCCTGGAGTGTGTTTATCTTGCTGCAAGTGACACCTGAAGGAATTAGCCTTGGAGAGGCGGACGGCCTTAGTGCAGTTATCCTGGAGGGCTTTGTATGCTTGAAGGACTGCCTGTGATAGGGAGTCTTTATAGTGGCACCAAGCTTTGTCCCTGGCCCTGCATATGGCTAGTAGGTCAGCAGTTATCCAGGGGTGGTGGCGTCTTTTTACTCTGGATTTCTTTAGGGGGAGTGTGGTGATTCCAAATGTGTAAGAAGAGGTTGGAGAAAAGAGATAGAACAGATTCGACATCAGCAGCTGAGCAAATGGGCTGCCAGTCTGCCTCATAGAGGTCTTGTTGAAGGGCAGTGATGCCTAGATTGTGGAGGGGGCGGGATCAAATATATTTGGGGGCAGCACAGGGAGTGTCAATCTTTCTAATGCAGTAAGTGATGCAGTGGTTACTGATGGCATCTGGCAGGGTTCCTGCTGCGGTGATATGGTGGGGGTGGGAGGATAAAACCCAGTCAAGCAGAGTGTGGTTCTGAGAGTGGGGATTTATGCAAGTGCGTTTGTGGATCAGTTGAGTAAAGTTAGAGCTTCTAGCTTAAGGATGGTGGACTTGGAGGAGGGGGAGAGCCAGTCGAGGTTGAAATCACTGCGTAGCAGCAGATCACTGCTAGATGTGAAGGAAGAGATGGAAGAGATGATGGATACTACAGCATCTGATGTCATTTTAGGTGGGGCATAGAGGGCATCAATATAGAGCAGAGCAGAGGAAGGGATGGATAATAGTGCTATGATTACTTCATGGGAGGAAGTATGGGACTCCTTGAAGATGATGGAACAGAAGATAGATTGTCTAATGTATAGGGCAATGCCGCCACCTCGCTTGCCTCGGTCTTGACGAAATAGGTTAAACTCGGGGATGGAGAGGGTGGAATCAGGGATTTTGGTCAACAGCCAGGTTTCTGTTACACAAAGGATGTAGGGTGGGTATTGGGTGACCCAGACCTTAAGTGCATCAAGTGTGGGAAGGAGGCTGCATGCATTTAGTTGAAAAGACCAAAGTCCCTTCGGCAGAGAAGAAAAGTTTACGTTGGTGGCTGCATGGATTGGGGCTGAGTTTGGGGGGGTTGACAGAGGACTGGAGTTGGGATGGACGTCACCAGAAACGAGAAGGAGAAGTAGGAAGAGGGAAAGGTGGGGAGGGTACCTGGACTTCCTGTGGTTATGAGAGGGGGTTTGGGGAAGAGGGGATGTGAGGAGAAGCAGTGCCTCGAGGTTAAGAAGAGAAGAGGGTAGTGTAATTATTCTCATATTACATAACTATGCATGATGTAAGAGTGTGTGTATGATATACAGTGCATGTATGATGCAGTGTAATAATTCTCATATTACATAACTATATACATGGATATAAGAGTATGCACACGATACAACAGTGCGAGTGTGATGTGATGTAATGTATAGATCTTGTATACCGTAACTGTATATATGATGTAATAGTGTATACGTATGTATGTATATGTGAGATGTAAGAGTATGTATGTATGTAGAAATATAAAATCACACACATCTTTGTCTTTTACTTAAGTATGCATGTATGATGCAAGAGTGTATTTATGTATAAATTGTGATGTGGACAGCCAGTTCTGAGTGCTGTATCATTTTTTTTAGTATAAAATGTATTACTGACTGTCTCTGCTGAAAATCTGATGCTCTAGGAGTGACCTCACCCCCCCCCCCCGGTTTCAGCTGAAAGATGAATGCCACTAGAAAATGCTGATACAGCATGTGAGATTACACACTCAGTTTTTAGATACCAGGTGTTACGTGGAAGGCCTGAACCTAATTACAGGGTGGAAGAAGCTTAAGTTGAGCATAACCATTTTATGTCTTTCCAAAGGAAGAAAAGCAGGTTGTGATGTATTAGTGCGAAAATCATAAAGATGCATCATGTCCTGGAGGGGGGAAGCTTATCATGAGATCAAAGAGATGTCATTTGAAGAACATATGAGTCATGCTGAGGATTGCAAAATTAATACTTTGAAAAGACATCCTGTTTTTTTTATTAGATATATTTTTATATATAATCTGACAGAGGAGGAGCTAGGTGACATTGCACAAAAAGGGGTTGGCAAATACAGTTTACTTTAAGGAATAATTCTGTTTTACTTATACATTTTTATCTAGACTCTGACAAGGACACATCTGTGAGCACTTTTAAAACAGACGTTTAGAAAGCTAGACACAAATCTAAATATTGTTGTAGGAATTTGCACTGTTTAAACCTTGTTCTTTTAAAAAATGTGTATGTCTTGTGATATAACAGTTCTGTATTTTGTGTTTTACATATTTTTATCTATTTTAGTAAAATTATTTTTAGAGCATATTTGGTCTGTCTTTGATTTTTTTTCATTTGTAAGAAAAGTATATATGGTTATAGCAGACATTAGACATAAACTTGAATGGTGGTACCAAACTGGAAGAGAAGCATTTTAAATCTGAGGTCTTTATTAAAGTTTTTAAGGGTTGATCTCTGTATAGCTGGTTAGGTGCCCGTAGGCAAAGATATCTGGCCCCCCGAAGACAGAAATATCTGAGCCTGTGCATTGGGCATGCTAGCAAGAGGTTCACAGTTTGAATCCCTCCAAGTCTTGAGACCAAAGGTTGATCTGAACTCACAAAACAGACAAGAGGGTTACCTTGTTCTGTCAAACTGTTCACAAGACTGTGCTCGGAGGTTGGCACTTTGGGAGTAGAGGGCCTGATCTGCTGAGTGGGTTTGTGACATATATAACGTAAGAGTGTGTGCATGTTGTAACAGTACATGCATGCTATATATTTATCTGTGTTTTGTTGACTGAGTAGGCCCACTGAGACAGGACTGACCCTTTTTTAGGAGTGACCTGGAATTAGTTACACACATTAAGTGAGAAACAAATATACAGCCTTTATATACAGTCAGACCTGGTCAATCCATAAACATTTGTTTTTGACCATTTGTTGCATAACAAAAATATATGTAGTAACCAGACAATGACCACAGGATTTTTTGTTGTTGTTTACTTTTTTAGACAGCTGGAAATTTGGTAACACAGTGCTGAGGAAATTTGTTAATACAGTGCTGAGCAGTTAAAATACTCTAGTCTCCATGTTTTGACCTTTTTTGTTAAATTAATAATTTATTTTTTGCCTTTGTAACTACAGTGAATCCCTTTCTCTTCAGCAGTTGTTGTTCTCCCTTTTCAACTGCCTGGATATTCTATGACATTATTAACACCATTTCAGGCCATTCATATGAATAGCCTGGAATGGTGTCATTGATTCCATGGAATGTTTAGGTGTATGAAAAGAAAGAGCAGTACCTGGTGACGAGAGTGTAACTTGAGGTGGAGCTGAGTGCATCCCAAAGCTAGATTATTTATCAAAAATTGGTCAAAGCATATCAGAACACGTACTGGCATGGAAAGGAAAATAGGAGAGCTGTTAAATATCTAAAACTCATTTCCTATCACCTTTAACATGACAGAGGTGATTAAGAGGGATTAAGAAGATTGCAATTAGCACACTCATTAACACCAGCAATGGATTATCCAGGTTAAAATGAATGGGGATAATGGTCTCTGTACTCTGAACACAGGATTCAGATTCAGGAACAGAGGTTTCCATATTAAAGAGGCAAGTAACATGGCAAAAAATCAGTTTCAGAGGTTCCCTGTTCAGATAATCAGGTGTACGTAATAACAAGGCACAGATTAACCAGGTCTGACTGTAGTAGAAAAATAAATTGCAATGTACTAATTCTTGTAGTATGTAACTATATGTGATGCAAGAGTGTATTTATGAATGCATGATGTCAGAGTATGTGCATGATATAACAGTGCCTGCATGAAGTAATATAATAATTATTGTATGATGTGACTGTATGTATGATGTAAGAATGAATTTGTGCATGTATGCACCATTATATCGATACATGCGTTCCTATTGGATGTATAGTACTTGCGTATTATCAGCTCTGATAGGAAGGTAATGCCTCACCTTTGTGTGGGGGCCTGTCCCTGTACCATGTAACTGGAAGACTGAGTGTCTTCTTCACATGTTCTGCCTTGGCACAGTATACTAGAAAGGGGCACCATAATGAAAAGAGACTTGAAAACATTGGAAAAGTGGTGCAGATTATGGCTGCTAAAGTTCAACATTAAAAAGTACAAAGTGATGCACATGGGAAGAAAGAAACTCTGAAATAGGCCAATGGAAGGGGGCAGTAGAGGTGGTGCAGGCAACTGAGGAAAGAGACCTGGGGGGGGTCACCATTGGTGATGGCCTCAGGTCCACTGCACAGTGCAGCAAATGCTGGGATGTATAGGAAGGGGATTTGACAGAAGGAGGAAGGAGGCGATACTGCCCTTGTACACATCCCTGGTAAGGTACCCTGGAGTATTGCACACAGTTCTAGAGTCCACACCACAAGAAAGACAGGGACTGCACAGACTGTACAAAGGAGGCCACGAAGATGATCCGGGGTGGGGTGGGGTGGGGGTCATAGGAGGAAAAGTTGGCAGCTCTTAACGTGTATACAGTGAAGGCCAGGAGGGAAAGGGGATATGACTGAGACAGTTCTTGCAAGTGTAACTCCTAGGCGGTGCTATTCAAAGGGCTACTACCCCTGCATGTATGGCTATATACAGGTTGAGGGGCCTGAGTTCACTAATAAGGTGCCTCCACCCAGAGTAGTGGTATCGGGGTTGCTTGTCTGCTCTGGTATAGCCCTCTGGGAAGCTATAACCATCATCAACCCTCCTAGCGGCTCAGTACCTGACACAGCAGAGAATTCACAGTCAGTATGAAACAGTAATAATATGCTCACACCCTTCACACTTACCACCAGGGCTGGACTTGCATCAACTTCCCTGGAGATCCCCTGTAAAGTAAGGATAGCAATTCAGTAGCACACTCTTAACACTGTAACCCAACTAATAATATGCACACTAACCAGGTTAAATGTGAAACAAGACAATCAGGTGTACTTAGGAGCAGTGAACAAGGAAGGGGAGTGAATCTAGGCAAATGATTTGTAATCTGACTTAGTTCACTGTTTAGGGACTGCATGCACTCTGTGTCCCAAGCAGACAGCCACACAACACTGAGTACCCAGGATGATAAGTTTGGCTAGCCAGTGGAATTGCCTGGGGGTGGCTGGCGTTGCAGCTGATGTTAGGGCCCTTGGTGGAAAGAAAGGCAGTTAACATGCAAAGCACCCAGATTATCTGTAATCTGAGCTGGTTGGCTCAGTCCTTTGAAAACCCAAGAAAAGTGAAACAATTAGTTGGTACCACAGATGATTTGAACACTTGTTGCAGGGAGCTACCCTGATTGTACTCACACTACCAGGAATCTGCTGCAAGGCAGACGATATGTAGACCTTGTGATGATGAATGGGCATGGGGAAACAGGGCCGACATGACACACTTCCTTTTCACGGCCTTTCCTCCAGATGGCCGCTACCTGCGTGCTGGTGCTGCGCAGGGGCTGGATGCGGTAGTGGCAGACTAGGCCGAATTGGCAGGGCCCAAGCAGGGTGCACCATCTGGTAAAGTTCGTGATCTTCTGCTGGTGAAGCTTCCAGCTGGCGTAAAGAGGTTTGGCCATGCATGAACAGGTCTCGACAAACGTATCACATTCAGCACATTCAACATAAACGGATACCGCCGGATACAGTTTGGATTTAGTCCGGTTGCAATTCAGCAGTGTTACTGAGCAAACCTTTCAATCCGAGTATGTCTCTCACACTAGCTGGGCCAATCGCTTCAGGAGCAAATCTTTGGTCCAAATTGCAAGTAGCATTAACAAACTTCTTTTCTTCTGCCGCAGTTCCAGGTTGGAATCGGGCAAGTCTGACTTCTGCTATAGAAAGTCTCAAGCAGGAGAAAGGGGGTAGGAAGGCAAGTTGGGCCTCTTCCCGCTGATTCCCCTACGCTCCTTCTGGGAGCAGCTATTCGAACGCTCGAGCTGTTCACACTTCAACCTCCAACTCTAACTGATCCCCTGTCTCTTGGCACACAGGGCATTTCCTCTGTCAATCCACAGGTTTGGTTGGCTGAAGGAGCTGTCAGTCACAATAAGGGCTCCCCTTTCAGGTTCATTTAGGCACCAACTGAAAAAACTACAAAACTACAGAACTTCCTTCCCACAGAACACTTTGTCCAGGACCCATGTTAGGTCCCCTGAAGTCCTATTGGTTCAATTACTGGAAGTCCCGGACCTAACGTGGTGGCTTCCATTCATAAAGATAAGCTGCAAGGAAAGCAGGTTAAACAAATGTCTCCATTTCAAATATAACAGCATATAAGTACTAACTGCCAATCTGACCCCTTGAGCAAGTGGACTCCTTTAAACACTTGGGCATCACTGTAGACCCAGCATTTAATTTCCACCAACATATCCATCTTCTGTCTACCGTCCTTAATGTTCGACTTGGGATACTGTATCGCTTTAAGCACTGTCGAACTCCTGATGCCCTCAGGCTCGCTGTCTCCTCCTCCTCGGTCTTCTCCCTGCTCGACTATGGTTTACTTAGCTATAGCGCGGCGAACACTTCGGCCCTTTACAGACTCCGTCTCTCCCTAAATAAAGCCTGCCGCCTTACCCTGGGCTGCGATCATCTCACCCACACATGCTCACTATATAATGCTACCAACTGGCTCAACCTTGACAATAGAATTAAGTTCTACATTTGCCTCATGGCCAAAAAGATTGCCCTCAGCCTCCCCCCCCCCAGGCTCGCACCTCTAATCCACCCGGCTCCGATGCTTAAGCATACCCGAAGCTCTGGCAAGCAGCTCCTCTCTCGGTTCCCCACTGTCGAATCTCCCAATCCCAAAGGTCCTTTAGTTACAGAGCCCCTTCTTGGATGAATAGCCTACCCACCGCACTTGCAAACGAGAACAGAACTGGCCCCTTCAAAACTTATCTTAGGGACCATCTCTAGTCCTCAAATACCTGTGACTGCCACTGAACCTCACCCCCTACTCCCCCACCCCCATGAGGCCCCCTACCTGAGTCTGCCAGGTTTAGCTCTATATCTGAGTTTATAAATGTATTGCTTAAGACATGTGCTAATTAATCCTAGTAACTGACTGTAAGCCTCTCAACTGTTCTTTGTTACAAGCTCGACCGTGTCCTTGTTGAATTGCTGTGTATTATTTGTTTTTTTGTATCTAATTTCTGTGATGTGGAACCCTTGTAAAGGAGTCTCTGACTCAAAGGTACTTCCGAATCCTCAATAAATGAATAAATAAACAGTAAATAAGCACAGGTCCTACATAAGCTCCCTCTGTATAAGTAGCGACTGCAGATTGGAGCGAACCGAGCACTCTCTGGCAGGCCACAAGTCCTAAATCACTTGGACCCAGCACAGACCATATTCTAAACACAGATTAGCTATTCTCTTAAAGGGACAGGCATGGAGGCTCAGCATGGAACTCTCACGCAAATACACAGAATCACACTGGGACGGGACACCAGCCTGACAGTGGGCATTGAGGGCCCAGGAAGACATTATAGTAAACCCCAAATTGGTAGGGGGGGGGTTACACAAGGACTCAGCAGGGTGCATTGGCAGGAGTTTGTTCACAAAGAAAGAGGGTGCAGTGACTAGAGGACATGGGTGGACGCTGGTAGGGGGAGTTAGGAGGGACATAAGGAAGTTCTTCACGGAGGAGTTGAGGAGAAATGGAACAGACTCCCCCCAGAGAAGTGGTTGAAGACAGGGCTGTGAGGAGGTCTGAACTCAGCTGGGACCCACAGGCAGAAGAGGGATGAAATACCTGGGGAAGGGGTTGTCAATCTGCCACTGCTGCTATCAGATCTCTAAATCCAGCCTGACATTAGGCTAAGCACAGAACCTGGCAATGAAATAAGTAGACTAGACGAACCTCTTTGAGTCTTTTTTTCTGCAGTCGCAATCTGTGTTTCAGTTTTTGGAAAAGACTTTAATTGTGAAAGATGGAGTAGCATGGAGACATTTAGTACACTCAAAGGCAGCCCTCAGAGAGGGAGTTTGTTAGATGTGCAGGGTGTAGGATCCACAACAAAATACAGGAAGACAACAAGTATCCAAACTGTTTGGTTTCTGCATAGCTCTTTAAATCAGGCATGTGCGCTCTAAAGCCTCACACCCAGTGCAAAGCATTATGGCTAGCTTCATGCAAATCTCCTTACATACTGTTACCCATGATGCCACGCACTGGGTTTGGGGCTTTAGCGAGGTTGGCGCGTGTGTGTGTGTGTGTGTGTGTTAGCTGGGAGAGAGGGACACAGAAATCTACTGTACGTGATTGCTTGAAATTCACATTTTGGGGAGTGTTGTGCAACTAAAAATGGTAATCGTTGGTACCAGCCCCCTTGCAGGGTTCCTCGCATCCTGAATGGGTCTCCAGGGACACAACTCTTCCCCTTCCCCCCACCTCACCCATCCCTTCCTTCCTTCCCTTCACGCAAGCACTTGTTTACTTATTAACCCGGCACATATTATTGTCCACTCATTCTACCTATTATGCGCCACACTGTTGTAACATTGCTTGTAACACCTGCCTTACAACTGTATGTCAATGTTTGTTAATGTTAACACTGTTATCAATTCCAGGTACTGCTTCTTATGTCATTTCTGCTACTGTTATCATTAACTAAATTGTATTTATTCCTCTCATGTATTTATCAATGTATATTTATATATATATACATATTTTGTTTTGAAATTTCTTTTTCCCCTCCTAATCACCCTCACCAATCCTCTCCTTCAGGCTTGCTCAATGCCCTCTAATCCCTCACTGAGTCTGCCCCTAGAGTGCCTCTGGTGACTCCTTACCTGCCTCCACAGAGCACCTTACACAGCGGGGTCTGCCCGTGATTACAGACTGGGTGGCTGGAGTGGCTATCATCCAGGAATGCCGAGGGTTTTTTCCATTTTTTGTTCCTCCCCTCCATCCCACTGAGGGCCGCGGCTCGGTGCGTGCACATCATCGCCTGCCAAGTGCTAGATGGCGTCCTCCTCTCCCCAATGGAAGCTGCCATTGACCGAGCGGTGCTTCCACCGGCTCTCCGGCACTGTGGAAAGGCAACACCCCTGGTATCCTCCTGGAAGGAGGAGAGCATCCGTGGGATGCTCAATCCTCCTCCCCACTGCCAACCCCCGGCGACCCAAGCCCATTCCCGAACCCGGGTCGCCGGTGTGGTGCAAGGTGTGGTGTCCAGTGCCTCAACCCTCAGTGCCACCGGGCCGGCCCTCAATGTATATTTTTTAGTTATACTGTTGTTTTTTGTCATTTTAGTTTACAGTAATATTCCTGTGTCTGTATGTTACCCTACCACCACTGACGTGGAGCCTTTGTAAACGAGTGCCTGCTCTCAAAGGTGTTAATCCGAGATCAAAAAATAAATAAATAAAAATGTTGATCTTGTAACTTGAATGTTTAATGTCTCACTCCTATTGTACCCCTTCCCCCCAGGTCGCACCGAGAGACGAGCAACGTGTCACTAAGTGTGCCTTCCTGGTGAAACATTTCAATAAATAAATAAATATATACACAGAACAAAAAATGATATGTAACAAAACAAATAAATCCATAAATCAATAAATAAAATGGAGTTCTGTGGTTGCCAAATGTGAGATTTTTGCTGGTGCCTGGAGTGTCTGTTTGGAAACATGGCTTCCCCCACCCATCCCTCCACCAAACTGGAGTCCTTCACAGCAGCACACCAGTGTGGGGGGATGGGGGTGTATTTTACTGTCTAGGAAATGCAGGGAGCTAATCCCCTTGTTGTGGGCTTAATTGCCATTAACTCCTCCTTATCTGATCAGAATCTAATAGGTTTTGTTAGGGGCTGAGAGGGAGGGTGAAGGAAGGGATCTGTCACCTCAGAGTCACTTTAAATTAATGCTGCTCTGAGCTAATGTAGGGTAAACATCATTACATCACTTCAAATAATCAGGCCATGGAGAACAAAGGGAGGGCTGTTTAGAAATAAACAAACGCTGACTCTGGGGAGAGGAAATCCACTAAATAATACAGGAATCCCCCCTTCCCCAAACAACCAAATGCCATCGCAAAATTCCTCAAAGCATCCAGTAAGGTTACCTAAAGTTTAGGAAGGCATTTACTTCCAAAGATCAACAGAGACTTTCAGTTCTAGATGTGTCAGTCTCATCTTCACTTCAGCTACATTTCTGAGCACACAAGCTGTTAATGTATGTGTCTTATATAAAGAATAATGATTAGGCACCTGTGTGTTCTGAAGTTTTTTCACACACCTGAGGTGTGTGATGACCCATGAATCTTGAGAGCAAAACTCGAGAGGTTTATGAGATCACTACACACCAAGGGTGTGAAAGAAAAACTTTTTAAGCACACAGTCGCTTATGTTTTATTTTTTCATAACGGCTACATGACTTACCAAGTGGCACGTTTCCCACGGTTGTACTGTAAGTGCAAGTGAAGTGCGAGTGCTCCAAACACCACAATAACTGGGTGTGATCTCATACCTAGTTATTACAGTGTTTAATCACACTGATAATCTGTGAGATAAAGGGGATCACCAGCTGTTATATATGCTTATATATTCAGTTCCGGCACCTCTTATGGTTGTAAGCACTGGTGAAAATGGGGGCACCGATGAAACTCTGTTCCAGGAGTAAAATTAGTATCCTGACTCTGATCCAGGAATAAAATGGGGAAGGACTGCTGCTGTGTAACATTTACTCACCAAGAGACATAAAACAAAAAATAACGTTAAAAGACAACATATAGAAACATAGAACTGTCGGCAGATAAGGGTGGTTTGGCCCACCCTGTCTGTCCGGTTTGTCCATGCCTATACTATCACCACAGACCCTACCTCTTCCCCGGCTACGCCCCCCCCCAATGCTTTCCTACTAGGATTCTTTTATATCTGGCCCAGTGGCATGGAGGGCTGAGTTGCTGGGCGCCTCACCTCCTACCATGCTAGTAACTCCAGTTCGGAAACAGATGCAGGTCACTGAGGAGCTGGCAGAGGAGGGAGGATTGAGCATCCGGAGGACTGTTCTCCTACCTCAGGGCGGGGGGACAAGACACCTTGCTTGGTGGCTGCCACCTAGTGGTTCTGGGTGGCAGTGCAGCAGCAAGGATGGTGACTCAACCATTGACGCCGATAGCCGCGTTCACGGAGACAGAGTGTGGACAATGCGTCATTGCACTTGACACGGGCCCAGGGAGAAAGCCAGGTGAAAAATCCCCGACCCTGGCAGGATGGCAGACCGGTCTCTTGCAGGCTCCACATCAGCATCTGGGCTCTGACAGCGTCCTCTGAGGACAATGGGCAACAGTAGCAGGTAAGCTCCAGGGATGCCCGGTGATGGAGGTGGGAGGACCAGTCCTGAATGAGGCCAGGTTGGCAATCAAAAAAGATACCCTACTAATAACAACAGACAGTATAGCCTAGAGGTTAGAGGAATGAGGTGTAAAGGAGCTTGATACATCCAGCAGACCAGACCTGAGTTTGATTCTCACAACCTCCACTTGCATACTGTGTGGCTCTGAGCAAGTCACTTAACCGCCCAGTGCTCCCAGGTCGCCCCTGAAAACAGGCACTTGTTCCACTACCTAGTGGGCCTTACCTGGTTACCAAAAACTAGAAAAAAAAAGGAATGATTCCTTTGTGCCTATCCTATGCATGCTTGAACCCTCCATAGTTTTAATTCCCACCACCTCTGCTAGAAGACTGTTCTAAGCTTCCACCACTCTTTCAGTGAAGAAGCAATTTATAACATCCCTCATGAATTTCCCCTTCCTGCTTCATTGCATGCCATTTTGTCCTGGTGCACCTTCTCTTTTAAAAAATAATCCCCTTCTGCACCTGGTTCATCCCCTTGAAGTACTTATAGGTTTCTATCATATCCCCCTTCCCTCCTCTCTTTGAGGGTGTACCTACTGAGATCCCTCAGTCTCTCCTCATAGGGCTTATGATGCAACCCCTGCACCATTTTTGTTGCCCTCCTTTGGACAGCATCTGTCTTGTCTATGTCCTTCTTGAGATGTAGTCTCCAGAACTGGTCACAGTACTCCAGGTGGGGTCTCTCCGACGTTCGATACAGTGGCAACACCACCTCACTCCTTCTGCTGGTGATTCCTCTCCCTGTGCACCCCAGCATCCCACAGGCACTGCCAACTGCATTGTCACACTGTCTCGCCACCTTTAGATTGTCAGATATGATAACCCAAGATCTGTTTCCTGCTTTGTTTTTTTTGTTTTTTTTTATTTATTTCAGTCTAGGATTACAAATACCTTTGAGCCAGGGCTCTTTTACAAAGGTTCCATGTCATATGGTACAACAAGACAACAAGGATGACATTATGACAGATAGTCACTTACAGTATCTGTACATATTAATTAACTGTTAATACCTCCCCCCCCATTTTGTACTCTACCCCTAGGGTTCTGTGCCCTAGGCGCATAATTTTGTACTTTTTTTGCATTGAAACCCAGCTGTTGTACCCTTGACCACTCCTCGAGTTTTCTCAGGTCCCTACTTATTCTCTCCACCCCCTCCAGAGCATCTATCTTATTGCAGATCTTGGCGTCATCTGCAAAGAAACATACCTTCCCTTTAAGCTCTTTTACAGTGTCGTTTATGAAGACATTGAAGGACTGAGCCCTGAGGTACACTGCTGGTCACTCTCTCCACATTAGCATGAGTGCTGTTCACCACCCCCCCCCCGTCACCTATCCATCAAACAGTTCTGTACCCACATTCCCACCTTCGGTCCCACCCATGAACTGCCCAGTTTCCCTATGAGCCTCCTATGTGATACTTTGTTGAAGGCCTTGCTGAAGTCTAAGTAGATCACGTCCCCCACCCTGATCTATTTCCCTGGTCAACCAGTCAAAGAAATCAACCAGGTTCATCTGACAACCCCCAACCCCCACCCCGTGAATATGTGCTGCCCTGGGTCTTGTATCCTGCTGAATTTAAGATGCTCCACTAGCCTTTCTTTCAAAAGTGTTTTCATTAACTTCCCCACCAATGATGTTACACTGACTAGCCTAGTTGCCCGCTTCCTCCCTGCTGCCGCTTTATGAAGTGGGACTACACTGGCCCTCCTCTGTCCTCTGGAACCACACCTGTTTCCAGTGAGTTGTTGAACAGGGCTATCAGAGGTGCAGCCAGTACCTTTCTGAGTTCCCTCAGCACCGTTGGTGTACCCCTTCCAGCTCCATAGCCTTGTCCACTTTTAGATTTGCAAGTCCTCTCAGGATTCTTTCCTCTGTGAACGGACTCGAGTCCACCTCCCTCGCCCCAGGGGGCCTGAAACTTCTATGTGGCCCGGTCCCCTCAACCTCCACTATTTATTTTATTTATTTAGTTTTTGTTAACCCGGTAAGTGCACTAGCCAGTTGGTGACTATTTTCAGGCATGACCCGGGAGAGTACAAGACAATACTTACAAAGGGTGTTTACAATAGACAATACAGCTTGTAAGGCAATAAAGTGTTTAGACAGTAAAGCAAAGTACTTGGCATGAAGCAAAGTAGCTAAAATAGCTGTGATGGCACGGATAACAGTAAAACAGCATTGGTCAGCACAGTAAAACAGCATTGGTCAGCACAGTATACAACAATCGTAGTAAGAGTATAGCAATGAAGACCGATCAGAAATATCTGTTCAGGATATCTGCTTTTTCCTGATCCACCTCTGCACAATCTCTCCTGCCTTTCTTAACCTCTAAATCCTTCCCCTTGTCTTCCTGTTTTCACTTATGTATCTGAAAAAAGGTCTTGCCCCCTTTAGCTCCAGCTTTGGCTGTTCTTTCCTCCATTTGTGCCTTTTCGCCCCTCTCACGACCTCCCCTCTGCTTGTCCTGGTACCCCTCATCATCCTCTTCCCTCTGTGTCTCCTTGTACCTCCTGAATGCCACCCTTTAGCCTTTACCCTGACAGCCACTTCCCTCGAGGACCACAGTGCTCTCTTTTTCCTCCTGTTTTTTTTCCCACATCTTTCACGCAGAGGTTTGTTGCCTTCACTATGCCGTCCTTTACACTGCTAAGAAAATGCAATGATGAAATGTGCCCCCCCCCGGTCAGGTATGTTTGATCCTACATGAAAGGTGGGGAGTTCCCCCAGGGAATTTTGTCCATTTCTAGCATTAGCGGGCCTGCTCAAGTTCTGTAGGTGAGAGGACTGCAGAGTGAAGCTGAGCTCCTCTGAAACACAAAGAACTTGAGAAAGTATCCACAACCATAAGAGATGCTGGAACATTTTATTTTATTTTTTTGATTTGGTTGAGATCTCGGATAACACCTATGAGCGATGAGCTCTTTTACATAGGTTCCACGTCAAAATGCATAGTCAAGTTACAATTCAAAAAAACATATGACATGAGGACAATAGAAAAAGGTAAAATAAGAAGCAACACAAGGAAAAACAATGGAAAAAACAGGCAGACTGTAAGCAGGCATTGTACAATGTATGCCTGATCTCATAAAAAAATAAAAATTATAACCTGGAGCTAAACAAGGGATTAGCAGCTTTAAGTGCTCACAATTTGTATTACTGAATGTAAGGAGAAACATGCAGCCCGAGGCACTGTTGAGGTACATATTATATTACATATTATAAATCACGTTAAATACTGTACTTCCATTTATAAAAAAATGGAACTTGAATTTAAAGTAAAAACGTTTTACTTGGTACAAAAAATAAAGGAAACCCCAGTGTGGGAAATGGATGTCTGACTGTTCCAATGGAACTTCGAACTTCCAAAAGTTTAGACGTGTTTGCAAGAGAGACCACCTTATGGTTATTAGTGTCTGGAATGTTTAGAAATAACAAACCCTAGGAACCCACCGGTGCAACAGTAGCACTACTGCATGTGACACTGGTAACGCGGGTTCGAGAACGAGCCTCGGTCATCAGGGACTGGCGGGGGGGGGGTTGGTCTGAGCTCCCAGGGGGCACTCTCGTTCTTCAAAGAAGGGAGGGTCATCACACTGCTCTGACACTGTCAGCTGTAGATGCAGAAGCGGCACTGTAGAGTTAGCAGTGTGGGAAGGGGGAAGACGCCGTTAGGTGCTTTGCATAGCACCAGCCTGGATGTGAGTCCTCAGGCTGGCATCCGGGGCCGGGGGGAGAGCACAGGGGAAACTAAGGGTTAAATCCCCCAATGCCACGGCAGCATGCTAGTCCCCCACCACCACCACCAAGGGAGACCTTAAAGCAATATATCCCTCAAACTTCGGAGGCGAAAGATGCAAAATGTATATTTGGAAAAAAAATAGAAATGAACAATCCTGATTGACTTAAAAGTGATGTCATGATTTATAACTGAGATAAAACCTTTTGGATGTGATATCTTATAGTGAGGTGGGTTTTATTGTAATTTTTTTTTTTGGTTTAGAAACCTACAGAAATAGAATGTGTCAGCAGAAAAGGACCAGTCACCCCATCTAGTCTGCCCTATTTTCACTGCCTATCACGACACCCTGGACTTTATTTACCCAACCTAATCCAGGTAAGATTCAGTATCTCATTTTCAGTGGAGTCCTACTTTTAATAATTTCCAGAGCAGGGTGGCCCACAGCACTGAGAGGTTAAATGACTTGCTCAAGGTCACACAGTGAGCGCAGACTATTTTGGCTGTGATGAGATTAGAACATTCCCAAGCCTGTGCTCTAACCACCAGAAAACTCTTAAAGAGATAGTATCCTGCATAAAACTAATATGAGTTTTTATTTTTTTTTTTGAACTTTGTAAAAATTTTATTCAAGGTTCATGTTACATATCTTAAAATCATATCATTACAAACTTCATATTTCAGTCTCCAAGGTTATACACATATAGATTTCATCATATGCTTCCTGCTCTAACAACCTGGGGGAAAAGCGAGCAGTGTCACTTACTACAATCCGCTAAAGTCTGTAGGTTACTTAAAGCTTATTACCCCTTAATGTGAATTAAATTATTCAGAGAAAGAGAAGAGTTTACTAGGCATCCCATCCACTCTAACTCTGAAAATACAACTTCCACCTTAGCACTTGAAGTTTTTTTTTTAAATCTGCTTTCTTAGAGATTGTTCAAAGAAAAAAAAGAAGAAAGATCTTGTAACATCCAGTCAATCTTTCTTGAAACCATATATGATTTTTACAACTTTAATCACAAATACGATCTACTAACATTTCTCCCCTCCCTCCCTCCTTTCTCAGAGAGGAAGGGAAATGGACAAATGAGTGAGTCCTTGTTAAGCTATAAGGGTATTCCCCAAGAGTTCCTTAGACAATCTCTCCAGTTCACCGTGATCTATCCCCTTCTTTTTCCCTGGATCTCTCTCGTCCCCCACTTCATAGAGATAGGTTCCACCCTTCTTCTCCCACCCACTTTCTTATCCAGCCTCTATTCTAAATCTTTACGACTTCGTGTGGGTTTAGTTAACTCGTTAGAAGTTGTTCCCATATTGTGGTCCCTTCCTTCAATTCCTTATATTTGAAATAAGGTAGCCATCTTGTATTAAATTTATCTGTAGCTAACCTTAGCTGAGCTGTAACCATTTCCATTCCCTGAATCAACTCTATATTCCTGACCCAGGTTTTCAGAGACGGTGGAGTATCTGATAACCAATTCTGTTATAGCCTTAAGAGCTGCACTTAATCATGATGTAAAAGAGGTATCTTCCTGCTGTGTTCTTAATTTCTTGTGGCGGAAGACCCAGAACTAGATTTTCAAATTTTAGTGGTGTAGAAAGGGAGAGGATCAAAGCAAGCTCTTCTGCCACCCCCTTCCAGTAGGGAGTGATTTTTGGACATTCCCAGAAAATATGGTGGTGCGTTCCTATAGAGCCACACTCTCTCCAACATTTATTGGAGAGGTGCAACTTGTAGTGGCGGTAATTGTTGGGGTAGTAAAGAATCGAATATTGACTTTCCACCTAAATTCTCTCCATGATGGGGAATTTGTAGTCTTGTGGACCCCTATCCAAATGTGATGCCAGTTTTGTTCTGTAAGGTTTAGATTAGCTTCCGCCTCCCACCTGTCCTCCACTCTCCGTATAGCTGGAGCTCCCCTGTCCTCCATCAGTACTTTATAAATTTGTGAGATATATGATCTGGTGTTCCTTTAAAACTTTTCTGGTGAGTTAATATGTTGGGTAATGAGGGTTCCTGTGTGATTTCACTAAGGCCAATTATTCTAGTAATATAGTGGAGGCATTGATAATACCTAAGAAATTCAGTAGTGTTTAATTGAAACTCCGACTACATACGAGTAAATGTCTTCACCTGCGATCCCTCTATAAATTGGCTGGGAGATTTGAGACCTGAAGTGGTCCATCTGAAAAGACAGGGATCCTCCTCTGAAATAGGAAAATCTGGGAGAAATGCAAGTGGTAAATATTCCCAGACTGGGCGGATTATCTCCCAGTTTTGCCTGGCCTCGAGCCATTTCGACATGTGTGTCGAGTGAAGATATTATGGATATTTTAAGGTCTTTGGTAGGACCCTCAAGGAGGATACTTAGGGGAATCGATTCACTTTCATTCTCTTCAATCTCCAGCCACCCATGTCTTAGACCGGGCCTCACCATTTTAATAATTGGGAGTAACTGAGCCGCCAGGTAATACTTCGGGAAGTCTGGAAGACCGAATCCTCCCTTGCTCCTGTCCTCCACTAATATATCCCATCTAATTCTTGGTCGCTTACCAAGCCAGATAAATTCCGATAGCTTTTTCCTAAGATCCTTCCAGTCTTTGTTAGGGATCTGAATGGGGAGGTTGGAGAATAAAAAAAGGAATTTGGGTAAAATGTTCATTTTAATCATCTCCAATCTGTTGGTGAAAGTTAAGGGGAGCGATGACCATCTGTGGAGGTCCGCTCTTACCTACTGGAATAAGGTGTTGTAGTTGTGTTTATAAATTTGGTTAAAATTTGTGAGTATCTGTATTCCAAGGTATCTCACCTTGTGTTTGACCCAATTAAATGGGATGCTTGCTCGTACCTTGGGATCTAAAGCCGGTCCCAGTGGAAGGACTTCAGATTTCTTCAGGTTGATTTTAAAGCCTGATATATCCCCGAAAGAGGTCAGGAGCTCCATAAGGTATGGGAAAGCAGCTTGGGGGTTGGGTTGGGGGTATATTAATGTATCATCTGCATATAAAGAGATCTTGTGGGAGGTGTTTTGGACTTCAATACCCTGAATCTGCGGGTGCTGTCTTATGGCCTGTGCCAGAGGCTCCATACTGATCGCAAAAAGCAAGGGAGAGAGGGGGCAGCCCTGCCGTGTGCCCCTGGTGATGTTAAATGGTAATGAAATCGTGCCATTCACCCTCACTCTAGCCTGCGGCTTTTGGTAGGACATTTTTATTCCATTGAGGAAATTACCTAGGAAACCCATTTGTTGGAGAACTTCAAAAACATAGGCCCAGTTTAGCCTAGCAAAGGCTTTTTCGGCATCGATAAAGAGTGCAAGGGCTGCGTCACTCCTCGAACCCTTGGACTCTAGAATATTAAGGAGTCTTCGGACATTATCAAACATGTGACGATGGGGGATGAAACCCGTTTGGTCGGGATGAATTAGTAATTCGACATATTTCTGCATACGAATAGCTAGAATTTTCGTAAAGATTTTTTGGTCTTGGTTAAGAAGGGATATTGGTCTAAAAAATTCACATTTGGTAATTTTTTTACCTGGTTTAGGTATCACTGTTACTATTGATTGCTCCCAACTAACAGGATCCTTACCCTCCTCTAAACATTGGTTGAATACTTTTGTTAATAACGGTGCCACTGACCCCGCCAATTCTTTATATATTTCCCCACTAAACCCATCCGGACCTGGGGCTTTCCTGTCAGTAAGTGGTGAATGACTTTGAGAGTTTCCTCTGTAGTGATGGGAGATTTAGTTCTGATATCACCGACTCGGGTAGTTTGGGTAGCGTAAGAGTGTTTAAAGGCTCTGGTATTTTCCTGCGTATCTCTAGGTTGTATCTTCTAAATATAAATTTTGGTAATACCTTTGGAATTGTTGCGTAATTTCAGAGGATTGTGAACCTATGATTTGACAACGTATCCTCCTGAATATCTGAGGATACATCTGTCTGCCTGTGCCTTTTTAACATAGCCAACAATCTCGCAGCCCTTCCGCCCACCTCATGGTATTTTTGATTTGTAAATCTTAAATAGCCTTCCGCTTTTTTGTTTTCAAATACCTGTAGGGCCTCTCTAACTTTATACAAGTCCTTTTGGGTCTGCGTATCGGTTGGGTTTTGCTTGTGGAGTTCTTCTAATTTCGTCAATTCTTGTAATAGGTTTGTGTGCGAGAGTTGTGATAACTTTTTTTGATAAGCCGCATAACTGATAACCTCTCCCCTCAGTACCGCTTTAAGCGTGTCCCATTTTAATGAAGGGGGATGCTCAGTCAGCTGGTGCGCCTGAGTGAAGTCCACAATGGTTTGCTTCACTTTATTAAGGAAGGATTTGTTATTTAATAGGGAGACGTTGAGTCTCCATATTGTTTGCCTATCCTTTGGTACCAGCCTTAACATGACGGAAATTGGGGAGTGATCTGATAAGGTTATATTGTGTATTTCAGATTTGGTGACTAAATGTGGCGAGGTAGCATAAGTGTAAAATAAATCTATTCTGGAATAAGATTGTTGGGCAGCTGAGTAAAACGTGAAGTCTCTCCCCTGTGGGTGTTGTGCTCTCCATATATCTATTAGCCCTAGTTCTTTTGTTAGGGCATTAAGATATCTGGAGGCTGTCTGTGATGTGAACACAGAACTCGCAGACCTATCTCTCAGCGGGTTCGGGGCAGTATTAAAATCTCCCCCTAGGACGAGACTTCCCGGTGGAAGGTCTGTTATTTTTTTGAAAACCAGTTTAAAGAAGTCCTCTTGTTTAGTATTCGGTGCATAGATATTAACCAGGTGGAGGAGCTTATCTTGTAAGCATACTGAAATTCTGGCGTATCTACCTTGGAGTCCCCCTTCTGAAGATTTGATATTTAAATTTAGGCCTTTTCTCCATAAAATTGCCACCCCTGCCTTCTTAGCGTGTGGGTGTGATGCTGCCACCACATTCTCCACCCAGGCCCTTCTTAATTTTAAATGTTCTGTGTTGGATAAATGTGTTTCCTGTAATAAGATAACATCCCCCTGTAATCTCTTTAACTCTTGTAAAAGCCTGGTGCGCTTGATGGTCGAGTTAACCCCCTTCACATTATAAGAACATATTTTTAGGGAGGCCATGATTGGTATTCTGAGGAGAGTTGAGGTCCGCTATAAACATGGTTGACCAGAGATTTGGGACGTGTAAGGGGGATTTTATTCTGGAGTGATTTCTTCCGTCCTGACAGAGGGAACCCCGCAGACCATTTTGTTTACTTTGATCCTGATTGTGTAAATAACAAGGACTCATTCAGCAAGAGTTTTACTCTAAACATTGGGTAATACTTATAACTATAGAGTAACTGTAGAATAACTTTAGTCAGTAACAATTGCAAACTATTACTAACAGAACAGTATACAATACAGATGAACACAATTAAAAATTAGATTGATTCCTCTCTCTCCCCTCAACCCACAAAAAAAAAAAAAAAAAAAAAATTAACCTTGAGTAGAGAGAGCAGTCAACCCGAATCAGTGAATGTCCGAGTCCACGTGAGACTCGTGCCTTGATTACTTCCTAGGTGCAGGTCCTGGCTTCCCTGTAGAATGGAGAGCCTGGTGCCACTCTAAGTGGGTAGTGCTTCAGTCAGCACTATATGTCTCGTTAAGGAGACTACGAGCTTGGATGTTTTTAAGCTCTAAAAAAAAGAGAAAAAAAGTCACCGAGGAGGTAGAGAACCATTCGATCCCCCTCCCCGCCTCACCCTTTTCAACCCTCTGTCGCTCGGAATACTTAACTTCCTCTCTTATTTCCCGTCCCATAAATTCTAATTCTTTAATTCTTTAATTCTTTTTATGCCTTGCAGTATCCATTTAGTTGGGACAGGGTCTTAGAAATCACTTAAATGGTTCCCCACTTTCAAATCTGTTTACATATCCAGCCACCCTGACAAGGAAATGCAACTCTGAGTTGGTTTCTTCCAGAGAACAGCCCTCCCCCCACCTCCTCCCCACATGGTTTGAGCCCCTGGACCCTATAAGGTATTGCCCGTTACGGAGATTTTCAGTTATTTTCTCCCAGTCAAAATCAGAGGTAGAGTCAGTGAGATGCCTTTTAACACCTGTTCATTCATTCCTTCCTTTGTCTTCAAGGCAAACAGCATACTAAATCCCCTCTGTCAGTCGCATGTTAACCCCATACAGCAGTTCCTAGGTGAAAGACCTGCGCTGAAGGTGGCAGTACCCCCCCCCAAGCTATCCCGAGATCAGGGTGGTTCACTAGAATTGCTGGGTACGTGAGCCGCTATGGATGTTTTCCCCTGTACAGTTCAGTTTATTATATTAATCAGCATGGAGTGCTCTGCCTAGATCTAGCCGTGCTGTATCCTTCAGGTTTCTTGCCATCGGTACGCCTGGATAATTTCATCAAGTCCTGCATTACCGTTGAAGGGATCACTCCTTGATGTGGTCGCTTCATACCTCTGTCTGCGATTTGCCAGGAGTCTTTTATCAGCTTTTGCTCCAGAAGTCGCATTTCCATTCCGGTACTACGATTCCCCACTCTTTTAGGAGCGGAGCTGCTCCGGTGAGACTAAGTACGTTTAACCCCTCCTCCAGGTGTAATCTTAACTTGGCCGGAAAGATCAGCTGAGCCTTAATGTTTTCTTTTTCTCCTGGATCTCCTTAATAATTGATCGACACTCACTGTTCCGCTTGCAACGCGGAGAGAAGTCCTGCTCAAGAAAATAGAAGTATTCATGTATTTTAAATCCTTAAGCCTCCACGCCTCCCTCAGGATCCACTCCTTCGATTGGAAATGCACCATCCTGATCACCCAAGAGTGGGGCCTTGCCGATGGAACAGAGGGCTTTGGGGCTAATGATCTATGCGCCCTGTCTATCGCCATATTCAAATCAGAGGGGATTGAAAATATTGACCGTAGTAAATGCTGCATAAAGTCAATCGGGGGATACCCCTCTTCCGATCCTTCCGGGACTCCGTGTATTCGAAAATTATTTCGCCGTGAGCGGTTTTCGATGTCCTCCAGTCTGTTGAACGTTTCCTTGTCTCGATGCAGTAGGTATAATAGGACCCTGTTTTCAGCTTCTTGGGCCTCTGAAATCTCTGTTATTTTAGTTGTGTGATCCGCCACTTTAGCATCCATGTTTCGGACATCCTGGCGCAAATCCGCCAGGGGAGGATTCAATCTTTTGGACCGACGTTAGTATTTTCTGCAGTGTGCGTTCCGCTTTTCTTGAAAGTCCCGAGTCTTCTTCCTCCATGTCGACTGAGGAATCCGAGAGGGCTGGATCTCTACGAGTACGCGTGGTGTAGGCCTCCATCTCCTCGTCGAGTGTTAGCTGCTTCATTTTCATTTGTGAGTTAAAATTTTTCGAACTTCTGGGTTTGTGGTTCTTGGCAGACATTTCTCCTTTTCCTGTAGTCTTGAATTGAGTAGTGGGGTGTCCGTAATCGAGAGGTTTTTAGTAGATTGGTGAGGCAATTGGGGAGCCGGCCAAATTAGGCTCTCATCAGTTCGGTGACGTCACCGGAAGCCCCCTAATATGAGTTTTTAAAAGCAGTCATCTAATACTGTTTACATCTGAGGTGCTTTTTCTTAGAATTTTTACTTGATGTCAGCAGGTGTGATATGTGGAAAATAGTGTTGTGCGAAACTGAGAAATTTCGTTACACAAAATATTTCACGAAATTTGTGCATTTCACAAACTATATGGTGGGTGTGAAATGCGAAATTTTACCAAGAATTGCAAAATGTCACCTAAAAATTGTGAAATTTCATCCGAAAATGGAGAAATATCACTGCGAAATGTGAAATTTAGCAATTTTGGGGTGAAATTTCACAATCTGGGGCAAAATTTCATAATTTCCAGGTGAAATTTCGCATTTCACACCTGCAAAATAGTTCATGAAATGTGTGAATTTTGCAAAATATTTCGCATGGTGAAATTGCCGATTTTGTTGGGTTCCGTGTGTTTATATCACAGGACATATCATCTCAGACCAAAGTATCGCAGCCAGTACATCGCAAACGAAAACAAAGCCCAGTGATAGCATCACTGGACAGAGCTGTACAGGTAGGGAGCAGGCGGTACAAGTCCTGTGGTGTGCCCATCTATGACCTCTGAATGGGTGCGTTGCACAGGGGGGAGTCCATGCATGACCCCCCTGTTACCTTCTCAGCTCTGCTTGCAGTCCATCACATTGGTGAGGTGGGTGACCCCTGTGCTGCCCTGTTTGTATGTCGGGTGCAGTGCTCCCATACTCGAAATGGACATTCCCCCGTACCTCTGCCCCTGCCAGCCGTACCCATCTATTGTCGAGCGCTGTTGCATTCCCTCTCCTATGGGATGCTTTCGCCGCCTTTGGTCTCCTGGGAACTCCCTCTGCCTCTGGCCAGACCCCTGCATGCCGCACGCTGCCACCCTCCTGTGTCTGCTGCATGGGACCCTGACCACACGCACTACGGGCTGTGCCAATGCAGAGTTGTGCCTGGCGATGTTTATACCAGGTGATCTGTTTGACCGCAATGTGTTGCCCGTGATAATCTTTACTGCTGTGTTATACCGGCGATGTTAACACCCGGAACCTTTCGTTGCAATTTCACTGGCAAAATTTTATTTCGCAACATATCTAGTGGAAAAGCACTGTGACTGGCAGCTGACATATCTAATTCTGTTCCATTATATCATCAGCATTGTGACCTCTCGGACTGTGACATCACAGTCACTTAGGAAAAGCCACTCAGTAGCTGCCAGGTCAGTCACCTGTGATGTCACTGTCAGTGAGGTCACAGTGCTGATGATGTAGTGGGAAGAATAGAACTAGATATGTCAGCTGCTATGCACAGTGCTGTTCCACACATCCAGTCAGAATGTCGTTTGGTCATCTGTGATGTTACAGTCACTCTCCATCCAGTTGAAGGAGATGTTTTTGTCGGGAATGGGGTGACCTGCCATAGTCTGTGATCTCCCCAGAGTCTGAGCTGACCACCCCTTCGGAGTCTGAGGTGACCCCTGATTTGGAGTCTGAGGTGATCACTCCCCTCCAGTCCAAGATGACCCCCCCCCCGAAGTCTGAGATGATCACCCTACTCAGTCTGAGCGCACTGGATCCACAACAGACTCTCGACCATCAACCGGGGGTTGGGAGTGGGGCTTAGGATGCAAAGCCGTGTCACCAGCATAATGGCCAAAAGTGCCCCCCCACTGTACCTGTGCCACTGAGCTGAGGCTTTCCATGTTTAGTTTTGCAATGGTAAGATTTTTTTTGTGGATACTTCAAAGCTGCTGCTCCTCCTCCAAACTATTGGTGAGTGGGGTAGTCACAAACTGAGAGCCCTGTTGTTGTTTCTACTCACAGTGGTGCCCGTGTGATTAAACAGGCAACTTTCAAGCTCAGGTTCTCACCACTACCATTCCATTCTGTACTCCATTCTCAGGTTCTCACCACTGCCATCCCATTCTGTACTCCATTCTCAGGGTCTCACCACTGCCATCCCATTCTGTACTCCATTCTCAGGGTCTCACCACTGCCATCTCATTCTGTACTCCATTCTCAGGGTCTCACCACTGCCATCCCATTCTGTACTCCATTCTCAGGTTCTCACCATTACTATCCCATGCTGTACTCCATTCTCAGACTCTCGCCACTACCATCCCATTCTGTGCTTCATTCTCAAGTTCTCGCCACTATATAGAGAGAATACTGGATGGGTAACTATGCACAACCAGTGTGTTCTGCCACAGAGGGGTTCTGATTCCCTCTGACCGTGAGAGTGAAGCTCGTTGGGTTCATGTGAATCAGAACCCCGAGGTGACAGAACACACAGGTTGTGCATAAAGTTGCTCATCCTGTATTTTTCACAGTGTATAGCAGTACTATGTGAAATGTGTACTTTGTGTTTTTTTCTCTCTCTTTTTCATAATGAAACTGACTTAAAAAGTCTCTAGAGGTTCTAGAATACTGTCACCACCGAATTAAATAGAGGAAAGCAACAATGTGCCAGGATTCCAAGTGGTTCTGCTGCAGTAGTGACATCACTACTGCAGCAGAACAACATAATGACATCACTACTGCAGCAGAACAATGGAATTTCATGCATAGCAGCATTCCACTATACACTATCATCCCATTCTGTACTCCATTCTCAGGTTCTCACATCTACCATCCCATTCTGTACTCCATTCTCAGGTTCTCGCCACTACCATCCCATTCTGTACTCCATTCTCAGGTTCTCACCACTAACATCCCATTCTGTACTGCATTCTCAGGTTCTCACCACTAACATCCCATTCTGTACTCCATCCTCAGGTTCTCACCATTACTATCTCATTCTGTACTCCATTCTCAGGTTCTCGGTATTACCATCTCATTCTGTACTCCATTCTCAGGTTCTCACCACTCCCATCCCATTCTGTACTCCATTTTCAGGTTCTCACCACTATCATCCCATTCTGTACTCCATTCTCAGGTTCTCGCCACTCCCATCCCATTATGTACTCCATTTTCAGGTTCTCACCACTATCATCCCATTCTGTACCCCATTCTCAGGTTCTCACCACTGCCATCCCATTCTGTACTCCATTCTCAGGTTCTCGCCACTCCCATCCCATTATGTACTCCATTTTCAGGTTCTCACCACTATCATCCCATTCTGTACTCCATTCTCAGGTTCTCACCACTGCCATCCCATTCTGTACTCAATTCTCAGGTTCTCACCACTCCCATCCCATTCTGTACTCCATTCTCAGTTTCTCACCACTATCATCCCATTCTGTACTCCATTCTCAGGTTCTCACCACTGCCATCCCATTCTGTACTCCATTCTCAGGTTCTCGCCACTATCATCCCATTCTGTACTCCATTTTTAGGTTCTCACCACTGCCATCCCATTCTGTACTCCATTCTCAGGTTCTCACCACTATCATCCCATTCTGTACTCCATTTTCAGTTTCTCACCACTATCATCCCATTCTGTACTCCATTCTCAGGTTCTCACCACTCCCATCCCATTCTGTACTCCATTTTCAGGTTCTCACCACTATCATCCCATTCTGTACTCCATTCTCAGGTTCTCACCACTCCCATCCCATTCTGTACTCCATTCTCAGGTTCTCACCACTCCCATCCCATTCTGTACTCCATTTTCAGGTTCTCACCACTATCATCCCATTCTGTACTCCATTCTCAGGTTCTCACCACTCCCATCCCATTCTGTACTCCATTTTCAGGTTCTCACCACTCCCATCCCATTCTGTACTCCATTTTCAGGTTCTCACCACTATCATCCCATTCTGTACTCCATTCTCAGGTTCTCACCACTCCCATCCCATTCTGTACTCCATTTTCAGGTTCTCACCACTATCATCCCATTCTGTACTCCATTCTCAGGTTCTCGCCACTCCCATCCCATTCTGTACTCCATTTTCAGTTTCTCACCACTATCATCCCATTCTGTACTCCATTCTCAGGTTCTCACCACTCCCATCCCATTCTGTACTCCATTCTCAGGTTCTCGCCACTCCCATCCCATTATGTACTCCATTTTCAGGTTCTCACCACTATCATCCCATTCTGTACTCCATTCTCAGGTTCTCACCACTGCCATCCCATTCTGTACTCCATTCTCAGGTTCTCACCACTCCCATCCCATTATGTACTCCATTTTCAGGTTCTCACCACTATCATCCCATTCTGTACTCCATTTTCAGTTTCTCACCACTATCATCCCATTCTGTACTCCATTCTCAGGTTCTCACCACTCCCATCCCATTCTGTACTCCATTTTCAGTTTCTCACCACTATCATCCCATTCTGTACTCCATTCTCAGGTTCTCACCACTCCCATCCCATTCTGTACTCCATTCTCAGGTTCTCGCCACTCCCATCCCATTATGTACTCCATTTTCAGGTTCTCACCACTATCATCCCATTCTGTACTCCATTCTCAGGTTCTCACCACTCCCATCCCATTCTGTACTCCATTCTCAGGTTCTCGCCACTCCCATCCCATTATGTACTCCATTTTCAGGTTCTCACCACTATCATCCCATTCTGTACTCCATTTTCAGGTTCTCACCACTATCATCCCATTCTGTACTCCATTTTCAGGTTCTCACCACTATCATCCCATTCTGTACTACATTCTCAGGTTCTCACATCTACCATTCCATTCTGTACTCCATTCTCAGGTTCTCACCACTATCATCCCATTCTGTACTCCATTCTCAGGTTCTCACCACTCCCATACCATTCTGTACTCCATTTTCAGGTTCTCACCACTATCATCCCATTCTGTACTCCATTCTCAGGTTCTCACCACTCCCATCCTATTCTGTACTCCATTCTCAGGTTCTTACCACTACCATCTCATTCTGTACTACATTCTCAGGTTCTTGGCCCCATGTGCATTATCCTGCACGATTTCACATTACATTCCAGCTGCCACATCCTCAACAACCTCTCCAAATTTTCCAGCTCTTTCATTATGGCCCTTATCCCCTCCTCGATGTCCCTTCCCCCTCACATTCACAGATCTTGGGGTTGTTTGTGAAGAGACATCTCTTACCCCAGACCCCTTCCCCTATATCACAGATAAACATGTTTAAAACAGTCGCTCCTAGAACCGATCTGGAGCACGCCCCTCATGAGTTCCTTCCCCCCTGAGGGTTCTCCAGTTAGGATCACCCTCTGGGTCCTCCCACACCAGGGATTTGAGAGCAGACTCCACACACATTACAGTGTGTGTATCTCCAGCAGGAGGGTAGGATTTCTGAGGTCATCCATTTCCATAGGAATGGAAAAAGGAAAACTCAATCTAACCTCCTAGTCAATAAGTAATTTCCCTTTAACTGAATGGTTAGAGTTGCAGCCTTCAGGAGTGGGGGTTCCTGGTTCGATCCCCAGCCAGTGCACAGGTTGGGCCTGCTTAACCAGATGGAACAGGCAGAACAGAGATGTTTAAATTCTCTTCTCTCTCAGCCCTGGAGTTGTTCTGGTCTGTGTTTTATCCATTCTGGGCAGCCAGTAGTGACTGTGATGGAGTCACTGCTGCAGAGATTCCATGATGTTAACTCTATGTATCTTTAAAGCTGCAGTATTTGTTAGTTGGCAAAAAAAAAAAATCATCATATTGTTCTTTTTTAGCAAAAGCTTATTTCTAACATCCTAAGATTCTCAGTGTATTTTTAGTTTTCTCGGATACTGTTAAAATGGCTTTTATAGCTAATTTTGTAATTAATGACTCATGTCATTAAAAATGGCCACCGCTCATACTTTTTAAAAAATTTAATTTTGTTGCGGTTACCCGTTGAATGCACGTATATTAGGATGGTGCTACAGCATGTTTCTAAGCAGCACTACACTGCACCAAGATATTTTACTTGTTCGTGCCGGGCATGGCGCGTGCACATAAACTTTTAAAAAATTTAATACCCCGTATATCGGGTCAGGAATAAAAGACAAAAAAGATGTGTATCTTGATATTTGTGCCAGACGAACCCTATTGCTAAAAAAAAAGTTATAATTACTAATAAATCCTGTTTCTTTACACGTGGAATCAAACACTGAATAAGTGACGACTACCTTGCAGAACAGAGCTCAGTGACAGCTTTTCATGATTTTTGTAGTATGCGCTCTTGGACTCTGAGAGTTAGGCAGAGACCATCCAAACTCACTCCATTGGGAAGGGTTTTAGTCCCTCTCGTTGTCCTTCCCCCCATACTTTTCTCCCTTATTGACTTGGTTTTGTGAACAGATCTGAGGGCAGGTCTCAGAGTTTTTAAAGTTCAGTCCATTACTCAACTCGACCAACTGGGCCTTGGTATTTCACCTGCGCAGTGCCCATCCACCGCCCGTGAATGATACATTGGTGCCTCCACTTCACGGATCCTGCCCGTCACTTCACCACTGCCAGAAGATTAATGGCTTCCCATTAAATTCCACTCAATGACAATGTTTATAAATTTATTCAACAAGTCATGTTGTGCTTGGTGCTACGAGCGAATCAGGATAATTACATAACTGCCGAATATGACATATTAATGATATTCCACTTCTTGGTTAATCTTCGAGGTTCAATCAGCAGAATTCAGGAGCGGGGGCAGGGGCTCAGAGCGAATGCATTTTGTTCTTACCTGCCGCTGCCACCTCCACCTGAGGTTTCTGAGACTGAATTTTAGCTTTGTTAATATTTAACACTCCCCAACAGTGTTACCCCACCCCAGTCTTTCTCAGTCACCAAATGAATAGATCCCACTCTGCCCCCAGCTGTTATTGTGTGGCACATGAGGAATTAATATTTGGGCTTTTTAGCTCCAAGCTGGGTGAGGAGACACTCCCCCCAAGATAAATACTGACAGGGTTATTCTCCACTAGGATATAATGTAAGGGGGACAATATTACAAACAGTGCAATATCACCGGCTACAGGTAGTATTCAGACTTCAGTACCAAAGGTGAGGGGCATCATGTCTGCCCTGACTTCACTTGCCTAAGGACTTTTTCTGTCTGTCACTCCACTTGGGGTTTAGCTCGAGGGTTGTCTAGGATAAATCAAGAGGGAGGGAGGAGGGAGAAACAGAGAGAGAGAGAGACTTTTATTGTATGTTTGATAAAAGTGCAAACACTCCAGGAAAAAAGTAGTGGTTCATTTTCCAGCCTTTCAAGACTCCATTCCACGTAAATACAGAATTCCCGTGCCTATACAGATCCTCTCACCAATTTTGCCCGTTATTCAGCTGCAAGGGGACAAAGGTCATGAAGGTCCCCCGTCCATCTTACTAAGTGTAGTGCTGTGGCTGCAGCTTCATCCCGTGTCTTCTCCCTCCGTACCCAGCCTGCAGTGTCCTTGCTAAATATATAGTACTGCTGTTGCAGCTCTGTTACATTCCCTCTCCCTTCGGACCCACCCATGCTGCTGTACCCCCTGCCTTGCAAAATGTCCTGCTGCTACAACTCTGTCCCATTCCTTCTGCCTTCTAACCCACTGAGGCTGCAGTACCCCCTGTCTTGCTAAATGTAGTACTACTTCTCTGCAGCTCTGTCCCATTCCCCCTCCCTCCTAACCCACTGAGGCGCAGTACCCCCCCCCCGGCTAAATGTAGTACTGACACTGAAGCTCTAAACCAAATGGAAGTGGCACACTTTGTTAGGCTACTGTTTACGTTGTGGTAGCTTATTGTAGAACATTAGGCTTCATTTTGACTCTGGAAATTGTTGCTTTTATCATATTGTATCTGGAATTTGCTGTTACTGCATTGTAACATGTTGGGCACTGTGCAGCCACTGAATCTCTGTGCACTGGACGTGATGGTACTGTGGTCACTTTAGATCCAATTTTGCATAAATCTGCCCCATTTGTATCCTATTGCTTAATGTGTCACTTGTGTATTGTAACTATTTGCTGTGTTACCTTTTATATGTCTTTCCATTGGGCTCTACGATGCCGGTTCAACAACTAAGTTGTCGACCGACATCACAATGATGGAATTATGTCGACTGCAAGTTGCGGTTGACATTATTCTGGCAGGAGATCCCAGTCTTTTTTTTATCAGGGGCTTTGCCCCTTGAACCGGTGGGAGGCACTGCCCCCCGCACCCCACAATTTCTAGGATTCTAACTCAGAGTCAGAGTTGAATCAGGGAGGGGGTGCAGGACCAGGAGACAGAGTACCGGGGTCTCGGGCAGACCATTACAGCGAACTGTCAATGTTGTCGGCATCGACGTGTTCGCTGTAATGGTGTTGCCGTATGGTGGGCATACCTTTCCATTGTACCATGTTTTTGTGCCATCTTCATGGCCTGGGTTGTGCCCGAAAACAGTTCCTTGGATCACTCCCCCAACCTGGTTGGCAAACAAATAAATAAATAAAATTGTTAGTCCCTGACTACCTGCTAGGTTGTCATAGAATTTCACAAAACTCCCAAACCAGATTACCTTTCTATCTAGCCATCCATTCATCTGTCTGTCTATCTGCATGTCTGTCAATCTGGATTGTAACTAAGCTAGGGATGGTGGCAGTGAGTCCACACAAAGGACTATTGTAATTCATGTTGGCTGCTAAGAGATTCCCTGTCAGTGTACTCCTTTCAGGATTTGTAGCCATGCAGTGCTGTAAGCTGATCCCCAAGGACCACGTACATCAAGTAGCCCAAATCAACAGCGCTCCAACAAGCTGGTTAACCCCTTTGATTTTGGGGAAGAAATGCCTAAGTACTGATGTCATAAACTGGAGCACTGTGATGTCATATAAAGAAGTATTGTGATATCATAAAACATGAGCATTGTGATGTCATTAACAGGAGACCTGAGAGTATTGCAATGTCATAGACAGGAGCCCTGAGAGCACTGTGATGTCATAGACAGGAACTCAGATATATCAACAGGAGCACTGTGATGTCATAGACAGGAACACTTTGATGTCAGTTGGAGATAGTCAAACACTTTTTATACCGATGTCTTGGACTGACTATCAAAATGCTATAAATCCAGGCAAGGAAAACTGAAAATGTAAAAAAAAAGGTACTCTCAAGTCACTTGTAATAGTGGAAACATTATAAAGACAGAGTTGCTCTTTAATCTGAGGGCCTTTCTGCCTGTACCTTATACCTGCCCACGTCAGGACCAGATTAAGGTTATCAGGTGCGCTAGGCACAAGAGAAATATGGGGCTCCTTATTGTAAAGCCATCTCACGTACTGTCTGCTGTAATGCTTAATGACAGTTCAGTCAGCAGCTGGCCGTGGCGGTGTGAGGTGGACTGTGCCAGTCGCCAGCATGGGTTGGGGTTGGGGGAGTGGGGTGGTGGGTCATACCTGCCCGGGGTGGAGGCCACTAGACTACCAGGGTTATTGGGATGAGGAATGGGGGTGGGACCACCAGGTCTTTATCATAATTCAACCGGGCGGCGATCGAGGAACGGGGGGGGGGCACTGGACCACCAGGACTTTATCATAATGCAACTGGGTGGTGGTAATCAGGGAATGGCAGAGGGGCCACTGGACCACCAGGACTTTATCAAAATGCAACTGGGCGGCGATCGGGGAATGGGGGAGGGACCACTGGACCACCAAGGATGATTTATTTGTAGGTAGCGACAGGGATCAGGGCTAGGAAAGCACTACAAGACCACCTAGGATGACGTTTTAATATTTGGGGTCAGGGATCAGGGCTAGGGAGGGACCACTAGACCACCAGGGATTTTGACTGACTCACCAGGGAAGGGATTGGTGCTAGGGAGGGACACTGAACTGCTTGGGAACCTAGCCCTTGACAGTGGGGAGACGGCTCTTCACACTGTTAAGGGCTGGGTTTCACTGGCTCCGTGGTGCTGAGGTAGAGAGGTTCGCTCTCTGTGTGCTGGCTGAAACAGGTTTGTGCCCTGAGCCCAGGTACCAGGAGCAGAATCTGGCAAGGAGAGGTCTCACAAGCGTCCATTGGATGCTTCCCTCCCAGGGGAAGGGGGGACAAGCCTGGGCTCCTGCAGGTGGATTGGTGGATGAGTTTGGAGGGCATGAGGCCTCGATGTGTACTCCTGCACGTCCCTACCTCAGGATGCCGTCCTTACGACCAGTATGTGGGGAGGACCAAGAAAATGGAGAATTGGGCTCCCTCCTAGCTGGATGATGAGCGCCCGGCCTGCACCGCCACAAAGCTCCAGACAGCCCAGACCGACTTGGCAGCAGCCTTCTGGGGTATGCAGTTCACCTGATGGCACTTCCCCCTTGGGGGAGAGGGACCCTCCCGACACAAGGAAAGGCCAGGCTACCCAAGTAAGGTTGCAAGACAGGGATGGAAGATGGTGGTGTGGGGCCGAGGTGGGGATTGTGGTGGGTGATGGCACTCCGACAGGGGTGCCAGGGGGAGGAGCATAAATAAATAAATAATACAAGGGCTGGGTTTCAGAAGCGTTAAACTGTGCTGCTGTTGGTGGCCATTTAGCACTTCCGAAAACGTTCAATATTGTGCTGCGCCGCATATGCATGAAGAAATCTCATTTGCATGGCGCAGCACAATATTGTGTGCCGTGGTACTGTCAGGGATGCGCTGCACATATGTGCCCTTTGAATATGGGCATGTGCCCTTGTGGCACGCTACCCTTTTGAAAATGGTAACCTTCTTTGTTTAGTTTCCTAAGTTTCATTACAATTTGTGTCTTTAAGAAGGTTTTGGAGGTTAGATGAAGGTCATTTGAGGAACAATCCCTTTGGCTAAATGAGATTTGGAACTCTGGTGCATTTCACATCCTGTATCCCGCCCAGCTTTCTGAGCTTCTCTCGTTTTGCAGTGAAGAAACAGTAGTCTCTGCTGTTCGGGTGATCAGGTAAGCAGATATGAGGGGTCATCCAAGATTGCGATGGGGAGGAGATCTTTAATTTTAGGCTTTCAATAAGTATTTCAGATATGAGTGTCACAAACCCACCTGTCCATGCTCCAGCTAGGACATCTCTTGCACTTGGCTGCTGCAGACCTTCACATAAGTTAGCCCCTCACCGTGTCCCACACCCACAGTCTGGCTTCTCAGTTAAGGTGGCACTCCCTGGATGCCTGGCCCCTTTAAGCCCAGTTACAAGTCCCCTACAGAAAACCCAGGACAGACTGCTTGAACCTCAGTGAAGTGTGGGTCTGGTCTTATCAGCTTTTACTGTAATCCCTTCCCAGTATCAGGAGGAATTAAGTTTCAAGGGAGAGGCCTGCAGCATCTGCATGTAGGACCCCTTCTGATGCGGTCCTGCTGCGGTCCGTCCCAGATTTCTCCAGCTGGCAGCCTACCAGTGGGACACTTTCGCCATCCTGGCAGGAAGAGAACTGTTTGAGGGATGCTCAATCCGCCCTCCCTCTGCTGGTCAGCCCCCGAGTGACCAATGTCCATTCCTGTATCCAGGATGTTGGTGTAGCAGACATAGATCTGTCACCGTGCTGTTCAGCGGGAATTGCAGAACATGTTAGCCAGCTTATCCATGAACCCTGTATAACCAGCTTTCCTCTAGAGTTTCCGATTTCACACTGCTTTTATGACATCATAATGCTCACCATGACAATAGACAGTGATGTCACAAACAGGGCAATTGTGAGGTCAGTTAGGGATGCAGCCCGGCATTTCTGAAACAGGCAATGGAACGGGTTCATTTTACTAGATACTGCTTTTTTTCATTCTCTGTTTTTCCTCTGACTCTGCAGCCCCCATCTGTTCAGGTGACCTATCAGCCCCACCTGTGCCTTCTCTGCCACTTATTATACCGCCATATTGCCCCAGATTTCCCCCTCCGGCATTGGGTCAGCAGAGAGCGGCTACAAACTCCCCACCAAAATCTCTTGGTTTCTGGGAGGCAGAGGACAGTCGGCATATCAAGGCCCTAAAGTGCCCTATATAACCCCGGATACTTGTGGGTGATTTCCTGTGTTCATGCGACCCCAGCAATGCCAACATCTAGGGCTTGAGATGCGTATCCACACTGATGCAAGGCTGTGTGCACATGAGCCAGCTGGCATACACCTTCCCCACTTTTTTTGTGTGTCTTCCCCTGAACCCCCAACCTCCCACTCCTTCTGGCTGCTCAACATCCCTGTGTGCCCGCCACTCCCACCCTTTATTGCTGCTTCCTGCCACTTGGCTCCCCAGGCTATTCTCAAATCCTCTGAGAGTCAGGTTTAATCCTGCTGGGGGGGGCCCTCTCTGGGGGAGAGGAGGGGAGTATCATTCCTGGGGAGACCTCCAAGGTATGCAGGGCTGGGGGGCAGGAGAGGTTCACTGGGGGACTGGCTTGAGGGGACAAGGCAGCTGTCATCTGGCAGGCTAAGATGGTTGCTGGTTTCTGTTTTCTGTGCCCCTTCCCACACCCCAACAACATGCACCATGGTGACGCCCTGAAGGCATAGTCAACGGACATGTGGTCATCCACACTGGCAAGTCTCCACACCACCAGGTGTCGCTCTCTGCATGTTGCTCTGCTGCACCCTCCCCCAGGAGGTCAGCATCCATGCAGATGCTCTATCACCCTCCCTGCTAGCCTCTGCTCCTGACTTCCCAGGCTTGGGTCTCAAACCTAGGCCACCAGCATGCCAAGGAGATGTCCCACCCCTCAGCAGCACTGAGCTGGCCCCTCTCCCACACATTTAATCACCCAACTGCAGCACCATTTGTGCTCACCAGATGGCAGTGTTGCAGTTCAAGCCAACACCCACCCAGCCCAAGGAGGGGAGCATTTTCTGGACAGTCAGTCCTCCTTCCCCTGCTGGCCCTGCAATGACTCAGGCTCATTTTTCTTTTTTTTTATTTATATTTTTTCACCCCGACCACAGCTTTGTCTCTGGTTCACCCAATGGCCAACACACCCTGGCTGTGGGACAGCAACCCTGCAAGTTCACCCCCTCGCAGTGGGGCCATCGCAAGGGATGGTTCCATATCACAGCGGTCGTGTCAGGGGTCAGGTTGACCATCATACCAGGAGGTCCTAATGCTTGGGAGGTTTCCCACTTTTTTGCTGGTTCCCCTGATCCCCTGAGGATGATGGCATACAATGTAGCTAAGGAGGCATGCACACGCCAAGACATGCAGCCTCTCCAGACTTCTGTCGACATCCTCCCTTTCTACATGGCATCCCTAACTGCACTGCCACCCATGATCACCTAGGCAGCAGTATTTCAGCAAGTACAGAAACCCCTCCCCTCTCCAGAAGAGAAGAGTGTTCTTATGATGCTCGATCCACCCCCCTCCCCCACCGGCTGGCCCTTCGATGACCCAAGCTCATTCTGGAACCCAGATCGCCAGCATCACAAGTGGTAGCCCCACCGCTGCGCTGGCTGGCTGACCTCAGTCTCGGTTTTGAACCCGGGTCACCAGTGCTGTATGCCGTAGCATCACCGACGGGCCAGCCCCCAGCTAATTTTAACTTGAAGGGAAGAGTAGACATTAGACTTTCTCAAGGCTGCTTGTCTACGCTCAGCATCAGAACTGCCTCTTTATGCCATTGGAATCATTTCTGCAGCAACAGACTATGATGTCACAAGCAGAGGATTCTGGGCAGGCAACAACCAAAGAAGTTGAAGGCTAGGGGACAGGGATCCTGTTTTCATGTTAATGTTCATAGTTACAAAGAAAAAGTGGATGCTAAAAACTCCTACCTACTTACAGCTGTCTGGCAGAATAGCCTACAGGTTAGAGCAACAAGCTGTGAATAAGCTTGGTATACCTAACCAACCTGGGTTTGATTCCCACAACCTCCACTTGCAGACTGTGTGACCTGAACAACACACTAGTCCTCCCAGTGTTCCCAGAATGTATTAGGAATGAGTATAGGCTTAGTGTATCTATACTGGCCAAAAACTGCTAAAATTTCTATCTCTCTGATAAGCTGAAATATAACTTAAAATTCTGTTTGGTTAAAGTTCCCCCATGGTCCTCATGGACTCGTTAAATACAGTTCTGTTTGTGTGTGTACAGTCCCTGCACTACCAGTATTTAATTCCTGGCTTTGTAAAGCACTTTGAGTTATTGGGTATATAAGGGTTCTTTGTAAATCTAATTCCTAGTCTATCTTCCTTCAGTTTTTCATCTCTCTCGTTCTCTTTCCCGTCTGTTTTTTTCAGTCCCCACTCTCCCCTGGAGAAGGCCATGCTCTTTCCTCTCCCTGCCTGCCTCTCCTTTGTGTCTCCCTCTGTGTTTGGGACTCTATGGGCTGCTTCCCTCTTTTGTTCCCCTGCACCTCCCACTTCCGATCTCCCTCCTGCTCTCCCTCCCCCTCTCTGCTGACCTTTCACCCTGGCCCAGGATGTGCCACAAAAGCTGCCCTCCCCCTCTAATAACGTCGACTGACAGCCAGACACAAAGTGCCGGCATGAAGGCATTGTACGTCCAACAATAGGGAACCAGGTTAATAATGACAGGGCGCGAAGTGTTGTCAGTCTGCTGAGGTTGCCATGGGGGGATGTTGAGGAAAACAGAGTGTTTCTCCAACCCGACCCAACTGCCATGCTTCAAGTGGCTATTGAAACCTACAGCTGTTTACAGAAACCACTTAGTGTGTTCACCACCGGCACCTGACGGCTGACACTCACAGTTGATGGGCATGCTGTCAGCCCCCTGAGAAAACATAGCATTTAAAAAAGTATCATTTTGTCAGCTGATTATTTTTTTATTTTCTTTATGCCCCCTCCCTGGTACTGGGCATACCTTTGGTTCCTACCTTTTACCTTGCTGCTGCTGCAGGGCACCACCTACGTACCTGGGCCATCTCCTGCTCCACACACCTGTATCTCCAGTGTTTGACAACCCTACCTTACCCCATCTCCCCTAGGCAAGGCTCCCATTTTAGCCTGATCGGGCCTAAGTAGGGGAGGGCAAAGCAACCTATTGAGCGATTGGTGCCTGAGGTAGGGGGCAGGCATACAATGTGCTACATGAGTGTAGGCTGCAGCATCAGGCCAGAATGTCATCCCTGCACCCAGCAAGGGGAGTTTTCCCCATTAGTGCCCACCCACTACCCAGCCATATGACATGCACATGCTAACGATGTCCTCAGGGGGTACCAAGCAATGTGTGATCCCCCATACTGCTAATGACACCTGAACGGGCTACGCCTAGGTGCCTCTGTATACCCCACCCTGACAGGAGAGCGTACTCATAATCTATTTACACAGGGATGTTCAACTCACTCATGCCCCCCCCACACACATACACACAGAGAACAAAACACTACTTTGGGAGAATGCACTTGAACTAATACAGAGCAGAATTATAAGGGGATTGGAGTATTTTATTTCAAGATCATAGTCCAATTTGAGGAAATAAGAAGCTGTGAACCATTACATGAAATCGCAGAAAGCCAAGGACTTGTAGAAGACCTGTCAAGATCTACGAAATGCCAGGCATGATGTTTTGCATTCATGGAAATCATTACTAATAAATTGGAATATTTGCTCTGGTAGACAAATCAGAGATGACCCGCTTATCATTGGTGTTCAGGATGCCTTTTTTGGAAACAGCATAAACATTTAAATATCTTGGAATGCATTAAGCCAGAAAGTTAATTTTTTGATAGCCATATTGATGGTAATAAATGCTGTTTTTTTTGGTATTGTTTTATTAATTCTATTACTGCTAACTGAGGTAATGCAAAACCCTTGCTAAACAGGTACGTCTCTCCGTTGTTGACACTAATTGCAATACTTCACAGCGTCCCTGTCTCAGATACATAACAACGAGTTAACTATCTCAGAGTTATACCTTAGCGAAACTGACTTACCAACCGAGAGGGAAAGCACAACAGTTTCAAGACAGATGGCAACCTTGGGTATTATATGTCGCAAAATACTCAGTTTGTCCCCTAGAGTTTGACGGCTCCTTTGAAATGTGAAATAGAATTTGGTCCACTGCCTGGCAACTATTTTGGTGGGTTACTTGTAGACCTGAATTGTTTGTGACATAACATGTTTATAATCTATTATTATATGTTACATATTACACTCATCCTATATCACTACTGTGCTGATTCATGTATTGTACCCAACAAAAAAACTCTTTTAAAATAAATATTAAATATAAAAAAAACGAGTTAATTAATAATACATGTTGTTTTACTTTTAGGACCTCTTATTGGACCCACCATTGTAATCTTCATAAAAATTTCAGGGATCCTTCCACATGAAAATAAGGTCTTGTTTAGTAACCTTAACTTGACTTACAATGTTTTTAAATATAGTTTACTTGCCTGCCTTTTTAATAAATTCTCAGTCAGTTAGATGTGGCATTATACTAGTCCAAACACACAAAGCAATTTATTGAGCGGCACAGTAAAACCAGAACTAGTGAATGTTCTTTCTCTTACATAACGCCTTATTTACTCAACAATTGGTCATCTAGTGCAAACCTTACTATGTCTTTTGTGTGTAAAATTCAAGGGAATTTGGTTGCCCAGTCTAGCATCATATTCTGTTTCTAGCAGGGGGTTGTTAGGCTGTAGCCCCAAAACCTGGGCCTTTGTTTTCATTTGTGAAGTTTGACTAGCAGCACGCCATGAAGCTAGCCCCCATCAACAATGCTTGGGCCTTCTCTTTCCCAAATCCTGCAGACTCTCTGTCTAGCTGTGCTATAGTTACACACCGTGTTTTTGTTTGGTGTGCACCTTTTTCTGTACAGTGTACAGGATGTTGTTAGCTATAATTTAGTGAATTGTTCTTTGTGCAGTCATGGGGTATTAGTCGTCAAGCATGGCTGAAGATGTCTTTCTTTTTAACTCAGACTACCTCCTGGTTAAACTAATTAAATACTGTAAAAATACTAAATAAAAATGTTGGGATTGAAAGGGCAACCTGTCTTCTTATCTATTCTCAACTGGCAGTGCATCTGCCTCTGGGCCAAAAGGTCGTGGATTCATGTTCCACAGCAAGTTCGGACTCATATCATAAATGCTGAAATATAGAAGCATAACATTTATCAGAGAAAAAGGCATCATGTCTATTTTATTCCTATCTATCATTCGGTTCAAGGCGACCATTTTAGATAAGGTTAAACACGAGACGTTTTGACTCATTTACATGCTATGGAAGTGAGTTAAGGAAAAGTAATACCCCTATTGGCACCACTCAGCCTTCTTCCATTCCTGTTTGGTGTTGTTTTACTATACTTGCCACCCACATGCAAACACCTCGACTGACTGCACAGAACACCTCCTCCAGTAGTTTCCCACCCATCTACCACCCTTTGTGTGAAAAAAATGTTTTCTGTTATCTTTCTTGAATTACCCCCCCAGAAAGTGTCTCCCCTGGTGCTTGTATTCCTGCTCATAAAAACAGAGGCACCAGAGTGCAGTACTGAGAGGATGCTGTGCTGCTGGGGTATGCCGTCCTTCAGAAGAGACATTAAACCAAGCTCCCGTCTGCCTGTTCTGGTGGTTGCTCAGGTAGACATTGCAGACCCCATGGCACTTCTCGAAAAGACTAGGGGAATTCTTTGTTTGTAGGAACATCGCAGCAACAAATAGACTACAATCAAGTTCAGCTCGTGTCATTATACAACAAATAGAAAAAAAAATAGCTAACCTCTTATGCTTTTTTTTCCTTAGGAACCTTTTCCTTTTTCAACCTTTTTTTCATGTTTTTAGAGTAGGAGAATTTCCCCGGTGTACTAGTCAAATTTTCGCCTTCACTAAAATACCACAAACAGCTTCATTTCATTCAATGTCAAATGGCTTTCATCTGTACCCCCAAAAATAGACAATATTGTCTAGCCCTGCTTTCCCGGTCAACAGAAAACGAAATAAATAAACATGAGAATTATTACCTTCCATCTCGCGTGTTTGTTGAATTGGTAAGTCCACTGGGCCTAGAAGTCCCTTTTTCAGGGGCGACGATACAGAAGGTAAGCAACTGAAACCAAACCTGATTAAGCTGTTGGTGGTATTTTTTAGTGAATGAGGGGAATTTGGCCAGGACACCAGGGACATTCCCCTACTCTTTTCAACAGGTGCCATTGGATCTTTAACATCCACCTGAACTACCACCACTCCAGGCAGATGGGACCTCGGTTTAACATCTCATCCGAAAGATGTCACCTCAGAAGTGCAGCACCCCTCTCATGCTGCACTACAGTGTCAGTACTGGGATATTAACCCAAGTGCCAGATGTGGGAACTGAACCCACAGCCCTCTAATCTCCCAGCCTCAGAGGCGAGTGTGCTACCTGCTGAGCCACTGACACATTGTTATATCATGAATGCACTCTTACACAAACACCTAGAACTGGACATCGGCCCATCCAATCTGCCCAGCCCTACCTGTAGCATGATGCGACTGTCCTAGCGGTCCCTCACTCCCCTTCCCCCCATGTCAGCCTTCCCTGCTATGCGCTCCAGTCCACTATGCCTGACCCACTCTCACTCGAATCCCCCTCTGATCTGATGTAGACCAACTGCTGTTGCGGTCTGTTCCACTTACCCATCCTCCTGTGTGACAAATGCAATCCATTATGTTTTGTAACAATATATCTATATAGAATAATACACAGGGAAGCGTGTATAATGGGAATTTTACACACATCCAAGGTGTGGGGTGGTACCATACCTCTCAGCCTGTCAGTGTTGAAATGCACTGGCCTTTAAAATTCAGAGCAAATGGCCAGAATGTGTGGCGCTTTGTTATTTTAAAGAGTAATGTGTCTGAGCAAAGTGGACCCCATGTGTTCTGTGTTAAGAAATGTTTCCATCAAGTTAGTTTGATGTTTTAATAGTTGGCGTGTCCAGAAATAGCTCTAACATTATGAGGAACATCAATAAACCTCCACAGGTAAATCTGAGTGTAAAAATCATAGCACTATGTCAAATTCGTCGCAGTTGGGAATATGGATGCTACATAAAACCCAAGAACGAAGCTTGAGGGGTTTATAAAAGCATCCCACACCAAGGAGGTGTGTAAAATTCAACTTTTACACAGCTCCCCATCTTCTGTTTTATATCATTGCTGGGTACTGTTTTCTCTCCTACAAAATACTATCCAGCAGTTACAGGAAACAGTATGGCTAGTGGTTCTGGTAGCTCATATGTGGAGCACGGCAAACCCAGTGCGTGTTCACTGTCATAACTAGGTGGTTATAATAATGAAATATAACCAGGTTTCACCATGAGCGAACATGCTGTTCGGTCATTATATTACAGTATATGTCATTTTAAAGTTTACTTGTTTGTTTTATAACGTCATACAGTTGAACAAATAAAGATCAGTCAACCAAAGCACGTTCATACCATTCGCCAAAATGTTATTGGATTAATCGTCCCCTTTTCTCCTTTAGTTTTAATTTTGGGTGACATTAATGTGATTTCTCACATTACCAAATATAAGAGATATTGGCTACTGACATGTGCTCTAGTTTATAAAAGGTTACTCCTTCAAAGTTGGACAAATATTGAACCACCTACCGTTCACCAATGGCTTAACAACCTACTGTTTATAGCCAACAACGAAATAATTTGCCATTCTGTGATGAATAAGAATGATGTTTTTTTGAACATATGGGAATCTTTCCTAGCCCTTTGTGTTTAGAGACTGATGATAAATGACTCTGAACATATTAATGTTATCGTTATTAGAACGTAGGTCAGATATTATACAAATGTGCTTTAGACATTAATTTGACGGTTAAAATGAAGTTCAATGCTCTTCACTTATTAGAATGTAATAAGTTATTAGCTTAGACATAGATACTGTATCACCTTTAGTATTAAGAGTTTTTGAATATTGCTATATGTATCTAAAATATATTGTATTCTGTTATGAAAATTTAATAACGTTTTATTTTTTTTTATTTATAGTTTATCATTCCATTACATTTTAGGCAGTATTACAGTGCAATGTACAAATGCATGTTATGACAATTAAGCATTGTATTCATACTTACAGTTTTCTTTCCCATTTACCCCAGAACACTTCAGTGAACTGCCTTCAAAAGATGTTTCTTGTTCTAATACATGAAACTATAATGTTATTATAGTACAATTCCAGAACATAGTCAATTCCTCAGACTATTTACTATAAAATACAATAACTTAATAATATTCTATTCGATGTGGATTTTATTTTCCCCCTAATATTTAATAACATTTTAATTGAAAAAAAAAAAAACAAAAACAACCAACCAATCCCCATTCACTGGAAAAAAAAAATTAACCCAATAGCTTGGTCTAACCCTCCTTTCCTTGCCAAATAAAAACAAAATCAAATAAATGAAAACATTTGATGACTTGCATCTGAACAGGAACCTCCCCAAAGATAATTTTATTATTTTCTAACAGGAAAACTGGTCCCCTCCTGTCTTTTACTCCTTCAGATTTAAAGTAACCCCCCCCCACCGCACTTATCTGCTGCATGTCCTGCCCACCTTCTGTCCTAAGCAGTGTTTAAAATCTAATTTGCTCTTGTTTCAGATGTCCACTACGGTGCATTGACACCTCATTCTACCAGACAGTTTCCATCAGACTGAGTGTTCCCCGCAGTGTAAACTGGCAATGCTCAGATAGAAGCCGTCAGATACTGCTGTCTGGGTTCGATGAGGGGCAGATACTGTGATGTGTGGCAGTCGAGGTGGCTGGAGTGCATTCGGATCCTTGAGAACTCCAAGAATACAGCATATAATATAGCAGTGTCAGTGGCTCAGTAGGTAGCACACTTGCCTCTGAGGCTGGGAGATCAGAGGGCTGTGGGTTCAGTTCCCACATCTGGCACTTGGGTTAATATCTCAGTACTGACACTGTAGTGCAGCATGAGAGGGGTGCTGCACTTCTGAGGTGCTGTCTCTCGGATGAGATGTCAAACTGAGGTCCCATCTGCCTGGATTGGTGGTAGTTCAGGTGGATGTTAAAGATCCCATGGCACTTATCGAAAAGAGTAAGGGAATTTCCCTGGTGTCCTGGCCAAATTTCCCTCATTCACTGAAAATACCACCAACAGCTTAATCTGGTTCAAGGTCAGTTGGCATTCATCTGTATTCCCCTGGGTCGTGCCTGAAAATAAGCAGGATTTGTCTAGTGCATTTACCCAGTCAATAAAAATAAAGTGGCCGCATTAGTGAACGCACCCTGAGCACCCCCTTACAAATATTTAAGGCCTGTTTCTAGTGGTGTCTCTTGCATCTGAGGCACTCCCCTCCTTACAATGCCATTGGGTTGCCATATGTCCTATGGCAGGGGTACCTGCCTCACGGGCTTTAAAAGGTTGGAGTCTTGGAGTCCTGGGTCCTTTAATCTCCTGGTTAGGGGTTGTTTACATGGTTTAAAGATAGTGTATAGCAGGGTGTCTCCACCCAGAAAAAAAACAAAACTGGGCCTAGTGCAGCACCCTTCCGTCACCCCACCTGTGAACCAGTTCAATCCCATGAGAATCCCCTCAAGGCAGGCAACGAATTAACGCTTTAAAGCAGCAGGGGCAATGAAATTAGGCACAAAATGTGACCCAACTCCACTCCACTCCACCCCCACTATAAAAGGTTCCAAGCATCTTCCAGTTTAATTTGATGGTACAATTTTCTGATTCCACCAAAATGTATTTTACAAGTGTTCTAATTGAGCGTTTTCTCAAGAAAAAAAGACGGCCACCACATTTTGCATAGAAATAGCATTGTAGACCAGTCGAAGGTTTGTTTATTTATTCATTCAAATCTTGGAAATACACTTTTGAGCTGGAAGCTTATTTACAAAGGCTCCACGTCATATTAAAGAAAGTCTCACAGAACAGGACAAGGGAATGGACAATGAGTTCAAAAAAGTGCTTGACATGTTACATAGCTACAACGGTACATGGCACAATGATTATGATCGGAAAAAAAAAAAAGACTCGTGGTGTGTAGCATAGGAGGTACCTAGACAAGTGCATTTGACAGGCATGCTAATATTTTTCTTAACTGTAGCTAAAACTAGCTTTTTTGGAAAACATTTGTCATTGCACTGCTGCTTTAAACTTCAATAGAAAGAGGAGCTGTACAGTACTAAAAACACAAAACAAAAAGGTTGTATGAAATGCACGCTGAAAAATAGAAAATAGAATTAGAATCGATGTTTCAAGCACAGGTACTTTTCAGGAATTCTACCCTTTCTTTCCCCTTAACGCTCCCCTAACTTTGCTATTTACTCTTTATAGATAATTCCGAAACAGGCCTATGGTTGAAAAACATCGATTCTAACTCCAATTTCAATTGTCAACGTCCATTTAATATTACCTTTTTGTTTTGTTGCACCGTAGTGCTGTGTAAAGTAGAACTGATGAAAAAAGTAGGTTTTAATATATTTTCTTTAACTAACAGAAACTTATCTTCACAATACCTTATTATCTGAGAAAGCTTGTACTGTAGAAGTTTTTGGTAGTCAAATGAAAGGTATTACAGCTTACTTTTTCTTTTTTTTTTTTATTTCATTAACTTAAGTCGAACTCACAGAAGGATTTCGAACAGAAAAACAAGGTATTTATTTAGGGTGTGGGCTTCAGACCCTAAATGGGTGGGAAGGGGTTAGCAGCAGTAAGCTAGGGCAGTTTAGCATTCCTCAGCCTATTCCAGTCCCAGCCACCCTTCAGTGCTCTCCGAGGCTCAGCTGAATAATGCTTACGAACTATGATTTGTGCCCTTCCACATTCAGCCCACTAACAGCAGCCCACCCCCCCAAACCACATATTCACAGTAAAGTATTAAAACAGCCCTCCTGTATGGGGGGCACAATCCCCTCCCTACTAGTACCAGTGCAATAGTCCTATTTGTAATTAGGGGGCTCCCTGTGCTTTACTGGGTCTCCATCCGTTGGAACGGTGCAGACCCACTAATATTGCATGTGGTTGGCTGGCGGCGGTGGCGCACTTCGACAAAATCATTAGCAGCGGTTTGCAGAAATAAATCCCCAAACACAGCTGCAGCTGAGGTATTTGTAAATCCGGGCTCGATGGCTTGGTCTGGTAAATGATTTCCAACTACAATCCAAGTTTCTGCTGCAAGGCAAACTGCGAGTTTACTTGTGGTTCCCCAGACCAGGGAAACTCCCTCACACTGCAGGGTTGCTGGCACAGTTTGCGACGAGTCCCCCTCTGGCTCATTCCTCTCTCTGTCTCCCTAGCTCGCCCATGCGTAATGGTGGTCGGCGTCAGCGGAGGATCTGCACTTTCCTCTGATGCAGGATGGGCCTGCCCTGTCAATCAGTTGCTCATCCCTGCTTCACAGGGCAGCTCCTCCTGGGCCTCTCCAAGTCAGTCTGCCCCGCTCAGCACATCCGGGCATCCAGCCCTGAGGTGTGGCAACAACCAGTACCGGCTGTGGGATCGGTCAGGTGGTTTCAGTCATGCTGCTCGGCCACAACACCGCAAAAGTGTCTGTTGCTGTAGCCTTCAGTTTTGTTTTCAAGCAGTATGATTATCTCCTTTTTCCCTTACAGAAGGAGTTTTGCTTCTCTCGTTTCGATAGGACTCTGGCAGATGCACAGTCTGTCTCTGCAGTGCAGGAGTCAGAGTCTCTTTCAACAGCACACAGGCACCAGTCTGCTTCTGGGTCTCATGCACACTGCACTGGGTCCACAACAGGGTGCTCAGATTCTCTAGAATCCATTCTGCCAGCACCCAGTTGGATTTTTGGTAGATCAAATTCCGGTGCCAATTCCATTTTGAGTTCAGGTAAGGCATCAGAGCAGAATCGGAGATAGAATCAGAATTTCATGATGCCTCATCTGACTGTTTCTGTGCCTGTGGTCAGTCACCTAAGCTCCCTCTCCACCTAGTAATGGCAGTAAAAAACTTACCTTTCACCCACTCCTCACCTTACCTTACTTTGTCTGCGAGTCACTCTGTGAGCTGTGCTGGCAGTCCTAGGCTGTCCTCTTCTGTCGCTCAATGTGTGTGCGAGTCACTCTGGGAGCTGCCAGGTCATGATGAAGCAGGGCAAGGTGGGGTTGCAGCTCTGTACTCCAAGTTCTGTTGTCCATTCCAAATGTCTGTCCATCCCCAGTCCACTAGTTACCCCATGCACCCATGCATCCACCAACCACACTGCACCCATCGGCACCCACTGACCACACTGCACCATTGGCACATACCCACACCCCATCGACAGCCCAACCAAGTGTCTGCTGCTGGCAAGCTTTGTGCATGGCTAAACTGGCTATTAGCTAGTGGCTAGTAGGTAAGGTAGGCTAGAAGAAGAAGAAGAATAATCAGCATTTATATAGTGCTTTTCATACACAGTATCCCAAAGCACTTTACAAGCAATGCTAGACTGGTAGTGAAGTGACTGAATGTGTGGTGTTGGCCATATCGCACATCATCACCCACACACAGCCTGGACAATTGTATGAACCAGTTTATAGGAAGGGGAATGTTGGCCAGGACCCTAGGAATGCTCCCTGCTCTTTTGCGAAGAGTGCCCAGGGTTCTTTTACTTCCACCTGTACACCCACCAGGGCATCACCAGGATGGGCAGAAGGGACCTCATTTTAACGTCTCATCCAAAGGACGGCACACCCCAGAAGTACAGCACCCCCCAATACTGCACTCGGATGCCAGCGATTTTTAGGTGCAAGTCCAATCCTGGTGTGGGATGAGAACCCACGACCTTCTGGTCCAGAGGCGGATGTGCCACCAACTGAGCCACGCTGACTGATGCTGGGGTACTGCAGACTCACTTAAGTGACTGGCAGCCTGGTAGTGGTGGCGACAAGTGAGAGCAAACTCCCTCTCAATCCATCAGCCACCAGTTATTTATTTTTCAGCTGCACAGCACTCATCACTGCTGTAGACTCAGTCCCTGTACCAGTAGCCAAAAGCCATGTTGTTCCCTACCTTTTCACAGAAGCCCTCTCGATTCTATGGTGGCTGGGATGACCTAAAGACAGTCCTGGGGTTTGCTACCATCATAAAACTTATGTATATTAGGCATCCGGTGGTGCAACAGAAGGGCCATCTTTAGGTCACCCTGGCCAACATAGAATTGAGGGTTCTGGGAAAGGCGGGGGAACAACATGACCTTTGGCTACTAGTACATCACGGACTGGGTCTGCAGCAGTGACTGTTTTGTGACTGGAAAAGAACAGAACTAAGCCAGCTGCTAGATTGGGGGGGTCCGGGGGTCTGCTCTCACTGTTGAATCTCCACAAACAGCCAGGCCACCCATTTAACTCAGTCACCAATCGACACCATGCCACAGCATCAGCCACTTGAGTTAGTCGCTACTGCTAGCCATTAGCCTAAGGGTCAAGCCATGCTCAAGATTCATGGCAGTCACCCGGGCAGCTGCCAGCAAGCCAGGCTCTCTCAGGAATAGTTGGACATTGGAGAGGAGGAAGAGGGTGGACAATCAAAAACAAGAGAAGAACTTGTTGGATTATTGTACTCAATTGACACATCTGAGGATTCTACAGCTGCCCCACCTGCCCTGCTGACCTGTTCAGCAAAGCCTGAGGCAGACGAAAGGTAAGAGAAGAAAGAAGTCAAGGGAAGGCTATCAGATGCAGATTTGGAATCTGATTCTAATTCCACATTTGAGAGGTTTTTGGTATTCAGATGTTTGGCTTTCAGTACCAAAAAGTCTGAATTCCTAAAAAAAGACCAAACTCTGAGGCACCTGATTCCATCAGATGGATTCTGAGCAGTCCTAGTCTGAAACAACCCGTTCTGTTCACTGGGACAGTAGTAGCTTTAGTCAGTGGTTTGAGCTGCCAAGCAACATACAGTAGGCAGTACTGGGAGGTATGTCACTTGGCAGGCGATTGGCTGGTGTGAAGGTGACTGAATTAATTAGATCCTTGGGATCTTTCCACAAGCAGTCCAACCCCGTTTGGTCACCCTGGCACCCTCTGACACTATCACCATACCAGCTTGGGTCAGAGATGACAAAAATGGCCGTCAATTTATAGTTCAAACCCAGTGTGCCCCCAGTTAGTCCTGCCCAGGTTCTCTTATATGTCCAGTTTGGCTGGGGCAATGATTAGGAAAGTCCCAGTGTCAACAGCACTGATGCAATGATTCCCTCAGTTGCGGCTGGCACCTCTGATGTGCAAACACAAGGGAGACTTAAAAGTAAAGTCCCCATGGAGAGATTATACAAAATATAAGGTAGAGATGCAAGGAAAACACAGATCAGATACAAAACAGAATTCAATACAAGATGACATGGGTGGAATAGCAGGAGTGTTTAATGCTGGACCCTAAATGCATCCTGTCACAGGGTTTGGGAAACACTGGGCTAAACCAGGTACAGGGGGTACTCAGGCTCTTGGTGGAGACTGGTTTTGAACACGGAGGGCGGCTGGGGGCGCATTCCTGAGTTGAGGTGGGAGCTTATTGCAGGAATCTGGGACAGAATATGCAAAGGCCTTTCAATCAGAAAGTTGAGTGCAGCAGATGAGTGTGGTGTGAGTAGGAATTTATTGATCGTGTGAAGGAAGTTAAGAGATAATATGGGTCTCTCCCATGTACACAGCTGTATAGCAAAGAGAACTAGTGTTAGCCATGTCTGCCTGAGGGACATAGCCAGTTGAGTTTGTCAAAGAGAATACAGTGATAGGGATAAAGTCACATGAAAGTATAAACATTCATAGCTTTTTATACGGATGATGTAAGGCTAGAAGAATGGAATTTGAGTCAGACCATTGCGTATTTGGTTTATTTTAATTTTTTTTACCAAGAAAAAATGTCTTATTAGATCAACGAACAAATACATTAAGTAACAATATCAATATAAGTACATATTGAAATATTTCAATACAAAAGTACAGTCAAGTCATATATATAAATCACAACGCTATTCATCAAAAGCTCACCATTAACATAGATGAATAGATGTTCTCAAGAATCATGAAATAACATACCTGTACAATGTGTCTGCCAGTTAAAGAATGAGTGAACTTCTTATAAACAAAAAGGACAATTGTCCCAGGGTAGATATTTTCATTAACAATAAAGTCTTTAAAGAATTGATTTGTAAAGTCACTAAATTTATACCATCACTAATAACAGCTGGACTAAATAACCTTTGTTCCCCTACTTTATGGGAACTAATTAATTCAGAAATCTTGAGCCAGCACGAAAGATTTACTGTTAGTCAGCGCTTATTTGAAATTACACCATTTAATATACAGTCTTTAATACAGGGAAAAAGAAAATAAGTATGTGAGAATAGATATAGATTGAGTTCGAATAGAATTTGGAAAGACTGAATGTTCTTCAAACCTGTTTTTTTTTTTAATTATTTTTAAGCCTTGCTCACCAATATGCTATTTATCTGTTCTTAAAAGCTTGTCCACAGAAGGCCTATTTTGGATATAAGCTGATTTGTCAGATTAAACTAATTTGTCAAAACAGCTTAAACAATATTGTCTCAGTCAATACCAGCTCCACCCGCTGCTCTCCCATCAGCAATTAGTCTATGTAAGTTATCAAATTTGCTGTCAAACCTATGACTTATACCTCTTAGTTGTAGGGCCAACCTCTCTACTCTGAAAATCTTTAGAAAATGATTCTTCCACTCTGTAATAGAGCAAAGTTTCTCTTCCGCGTATCTGGTTTATACAGCATAGGTTTACTAGTTATATAACATTTACAGCAGCTGTTTGGGTGACGCCTGAACTCTTTCTGTTTGATTTCAACTGCTGCCTTCAGGACTGCATGGGGCTACTGTGGTGCACAACCGCAGTGTGTTTTGCCGCCTCGAGGTTTTGATTCCCTCTGGTCTTGAGAGCGAAGGTCGAGAGTTCTGTGGGACTCTGAACCCCGAGGTGGCAGAACACACAGGTTGTGCATAAAGTTGCTCATCCTTTTTTTTTATAGTGTATTGTAAAAATAGTGGTGCCTGCTCCCGCCACTTGCAGTTTCACTTTGTGCCTGTGTGATCTGCCGTGCATTCATGTCGCTGTACTCGCCATTGTCAATTGTGTGACATATGCATGTGGTGGTTGTTTTGCTTTCAAAACGAAACTGACTGATGCAGTGTCTAGGGGTTTCAGAATGCTAGTGTACCACAGAAGGGTATGGTCATATTCCAAGACCTTTGAACGGTGGTACAACAGCATTTTTAAAGGGATGGAATTCTATATAGAACAACACTCCTTATATACTATATAATGATTGCCACATACCTAAATTGTAAGATAGCATGGCACTGTGTACATTGGGTGCCAAGATAACATGTTTATCTTGCACAGTTTATTTGTACATCTGTTGTGTGAATGACATTATAAAACAGATATTAGAAATCCTGAAAGTTGATGGGCTGAAGCAGTGTTTGATATGTGATGGTATCTCAGTACATCATCATGGGTCAGAACTAAATGCTGTACCAAGATCAACCGTGTCCATATTCCAACTCTTTGGGTCCATTTTATAACAACAATAATAATATATTCCAGGGAGTGTTATATTTAAGCAATAAGCCATAACAGGGGATGTGTTATAATCAGATAATGGCCCGCCTCAGGTGGGTTGAAGTGCGAGGTAAAGCTGAATGCTTCCACCACCTGAGAAGGGCCGTTAGCCCACCATAATATAGCCCCTGGAGTGCCTTATTGTGATTATGAAATGGGTCCTTTTTAGTAAATTGGATGTAGTTTTAAATGCAATTTGGTTGAGCTACTTTCAGCTGGGCTGTTGTGCCGGGATAATGGCTCAGCTGAAAGTACCTCTTGGCCAATCAAGAGCCAGCATTCTTTCTACCCATTTCATAATACGGGGTATTGTCACTTTTTGGGTGGTTGAAGGCATGCACCTTCACTTTACACATGATGATATGACATGATATACCAAACTCTCTCATGCAGTATTGCTTAAAGAGACCCAGTGGTTAAAAAAAAGGTTTTCCATGTAAATGGTATATTTTAGTGTTTCTTGGTAGTTATTTTCTATTAATTTATGTTATGCAAAACATCTGCTGACTACCTTCTACCTGGAACCTGCAGCAGGTGTTAACAGCTGGCCAGGTAGCACAGGCAGCCCTGCTCAAGCAGTCCCGGGGAAACTGGTCAGAGGGGATGCTGACGGCACTGCTGCCATTGTAACTGGCAATAGGCTCGGCTTCGCGGTTGCCCAGAATTGAGCTAGTTGCCACCTCATTGCTTAGGGCAGTTTCTTTGTGTATTTTTCATGTTGTTTATAATTTATTTACCCAGGAGAGCCCAGAGGAGATGCATCTTATTTCCAGTGGGGTTCTGCTTCTTACCCATTTCTGCAGCTGGGTGGACTAGAGCACTGAGAGGTTACATGACTTGCTTGGGGTCACACAGTGAGTAAGTGGTTCTAGTGGGATTTGAACCTGGGTCTCCTGGTTTTCAAACCTCTGCTCTGGCCACTAGATCATGCCACCTCATCGACAAGGTGCAACACTACAAGGCACCACCAAATATATACTGCATTGTAGGTTCTAACAAATTAATGTCATCACCATAGTGTACGTAGTGTTTTCCCCAGTTGGCTACCAGCTCCTCTGGACAGGTGCCTGTGTGACTATCAAGAATGAAGGAAGCTTCGTTTGGTTGCAGCCCAGCTGTGCCTCACACTACCTCCTGATGTCCATCAATCGTTCACGTCAGCACTGCCCGCACCACTGCTCCCCAGAATTGCTACCTCTTACAAAAAAAAGAAGCCTTTCTCTAAAGCTCTCAATTCAGCGCCCCTACAGAACATAGTTAGTCACTCGTGAAATGCAAAGCTCCCTCTCTCGCTCTCTTCACTGCGATGCTCTCTCTCTCTCTTCCTCGCACTCCTGCACTACGCCAGTTGATTTATCACCTCTCCCAGTCCTTCTGACAAACTATTTACAGGAAAATGAGTTTCAGCACGGCCGATGCATCCTCTGGGAATGGGGGAAAGTAGAGATTTTTGGCAGAGTGATTCCCCCCAGAGGTCTCCAGTATTTATGAGGGTCCTTAAGATAAATGAGTGAAATTAATAGAGTCAGTGATGTAACCGAAGACTTCAGAGAACCTGCTGTTGAAGCGACTTCAGGAAAAAAAATTGTGTTTCATTCACTTTTGCATCTGTTCATAGTGTGCTTAGCTGGACACAAGTTTTCATTCTAGAAGCAGCATGGTGACTGCTTGCCCAAGGGGATAGGGTGGGATTTGTGTGTGAATGAGATGCAGTCAGAGTGTACAGTGCAAGTTCTTTAATGTTAGAGACCAAGGTGTGAATCTGTCTCAGGGAGTGATCAAGCAGAGGTCCTATAGTCCAGTTTTGAACTATTCCCCCTGGGGAGAGACCAGGGCAGGGATGTCTTTGAGCTCCCCTGACAGCCCAAACTCCTAAACCATTATTACTGGCAGTGACTCCTGTTGGTACGGACTGGGACTGGAGTAGCTGTCAGCTTCCCAACAGATAGCACTCCTCAGCTGTTACCTACAGTGAATCCTGCTGGGAGAACCTGGGTGTGCAACAACCATGAGCGCCCAGCAGCTGGACACCTACACCAGTACCTACAGCGACTCCTACTGGGAGAGGCTAGAACTGGAGTAACCATCGCCAACTGCGACTCTTGCTAGGAGAGCTACAGCTGGTGGTTTGCTATATTCAGAATTTATTGGACCCCACACATTGGTTATCATTTAGCCCCAACTCCTCAATCCATGTAAAGGCCAGCTTCCAACCGCAAGGATTTTCAAGGAACAACATTCATGGAAGGGCCTTCATGTCGTGACATCTTTTAGTCCTCCAGCTACAGCAGACAAAAATCAGACACCCATTGCTTCATTTCCTGTTAGGTGCTGATCATGTCAGGGGCTTGTGGGACATGGACATGTGAGTCTCAGCTGAACAGACACAGAGGTGTGACAGGTCAGAGTCTTGGTTGATTGTGGAGAGTACTGTATCTGTGAAGTACTTTGTCAGCTGAGCCAATGTTACATGATTTCATCACAGAAGCAGTCACAGCTTTACGAGCTTCGATGCAGAGTGGAGCAGATGAAATAATGATGCCAAGATCGCGCTCAGCACCGTTCAGTCACTCGAGAGCAGGTCAGGGCTCACCAGCCACTTATTGTAACAGGTCAAAGGTCAAAAAAATAACATGCCACATGGGCCTCACTTGTGACTTCATTATAATAGGGAAGGAATACCACAACAGAAGGGGAAAGCACCAAAAACAGACGGACGTGTGATAATCAGGAGGCAGAGGGGGGTGGCCTATCGGATAAAGAAGAAAACCACAAGCTAAGACATACTGGTTCAAATCTCATTTCCCCAGCACTGCAGTGCTGTTCCGTCTCAGTCTTTCATTTCGTTGTATTGGAAGTTGGACAATTAACAATAAACTCTCATTTGCAGAGTGACCCTACCTAAAATGAGCAATGCCCTTTAAGTGCAAAATGTTAACAGATTTGCAATACTAATTAAAAATGTTAAGTACATTAATCATTATGTTATTCTTAATGGACTGGAGACAGTGCAGGGAAAGGCTACCAAAATGGTACAGGGGCCACTAGGGAGGTGTTATGATGAGCGGATGGGTGATCTCAATATGTACCCTCAGGAGGGCAGGAGGTAGTGGGGAGACAAGCTGGAGATGTTCAAGTGCCTGCACCAGTTAAACAAGGTGGGTAGCTGTGAGTTGTTCACAATGACAGTAACCGCAGGCATTGGGGGAAGCCATGGAGTTGTGGGGTTGGAGGAGATTCAAAAAGGAATGTGAGGAAGTATCTTTATACATACTTTTACAGACAGGAAAGGCAGGGACAGTATACAGACAGGGAGTTATATACAGGTATTATAGGGACTGTATACAGACAGTCAGTTATATACCGGTAGCGCAGGGACTGTATACAGACAGTGAGTTAGATACTGGTAGTGCAGGGACTGTATACAGACAGTGAGTTAGATACCGGTACTGCAGGGACTGTATATAGACAGTGAGTTACAGTCCAGTTGTGCAGGGACTGTATACAGACAGTGAGTTAGATACCAGTAGTGCAGGAACTGTATACAAACAGTGAGTCAGATACTGGTAGTGTAGGGACTGTATACAGACAGTGAGTTATATACTGGTAGTGCAGCGACTCTATACAGACAGTGAGTTAGATACTGGTAGTGCAGAGACTGTGTACAGACAGTGAGTTAGAAACCACAAGTTCAGAGACTGTATGCAGACAGTGAGTTAGATACCGCCAGTGTAGAGACTGTATACAGACAGTGAGATAGATACTGGTAGTGTAGAGACTGTACACAGACAGTGAGTTAGATACTGCCAGTGCAGAGACTGTATACAGATAGTGAGTTAGATACCGGTAGTGCAGGGACTGTATACAGAAAGTGAGTTAGATACTGGTAGTGCAGGAACAGTATATAGACAGTAAGTTAGATACTGGTAGTGCACGGACTGTATACAGACAGTGCTTAAGATACTGATAGAGTAGGAACTGTATACAGACAGTGCTTTAGATACTGGTAGTACATGGACTGTACACAGACAGTGAGTTAGATACTGGAAGTGCAGAAACAGCATACAGACAGTGAGTTAGATACCGGTAGTGCAGGGAATGTATACAGACAGGGAGTTAGATACTGGTAGTGCAGGGATAGTATACAGACAGTAAGTTAGATACCGGTAGTGCAGGAACAGTATACAGACAGTGAGTTAGATATGAGTAGTGCAGGAACTCTATACAGACAGTGAGTTAGATACTGGAAGTGCAGAAACAGCATACAGACAGTGAGTTAGATACCGGTAGTGCAGGGAATGTATACAGACAGGGAGTTAGATACTGGTAGTGCAGGGACTGTATACAGACAGTGAGTTAGATACTGGTAGTGCAGGGACTGTATACAGACAGTGAGTTAGATACCGGTAGTGCAGGGACTGTATACAGACAGTGAGTTAGATACCGGTAGTGCAGGGGCTGTATACAGACAGTGAGCTAGATACTGGTAGTGCAGGAACAGTATACAGACAGAGAGTACTATACTGCTAGTGCAGGAACAGTATACAGACAGTGAGTTAGATACTGGTAGTGTAGGAACAGTATAAAGACAGTGAGTTAGATACGGGTAGTGCAGGGACTCTATACAGACAGTGAGTTAGACATCGGTTCTGCAAAGACTGTATACAGACTGTGAGTTAGATGCAGGTAGTGCAGGGACTGTATACAGACAGTGAGTTAGATACCGGTAGTGCAGGGAATGTACGCAGACAGTGAGTTAGATACTGGTACTGCAGGGACTGTATATAGACAGTGAGTTAGAGTCCGGTTGTGCAGGGACTATATGCAGACAGTGAGTTAGATACCGGTAGTGCAGGGACTATATACAGACAGTGAGTTAGATACCGGTAGTGCAGGGACTGTATACAGACAGTGAGTTAGATACCGGTAGTACAGGGACTGTATACAGACAGTGAGTTAGATACAGGTAGTGAAGGGATTGTATACAGAGAGTGCATTAGATACTGGTAGTGTAGGGACTGTATGCAGACAGTGAGTTAGATACCGGTAGTGCAGGGACTATATACAGACAGTGAGTTAGATACGAGTAGTGCAGGGACTGTATACAGACAGCGAGTTAGATACGAGTAGTGCCGGGACTGTATACAGACAGTGAGTTAGATACCGGTAGTGCAGGGACTATATACAGACAGTGAGCTAGATACTGGTAGTGCGGGGACTCTATACAGACAGTGAGTTAGATACCGGTAGTGCAGGGACTGTATACAGACAGTGAGTTAGATACCGGTAGTGCAGGGGCTGTATACAGACAGTGAGCTAGATACTGGTAGTGCAGGAACAGTATACAGACAGAGAGTAATATACTGCTAGTGCAGGAACAGTATACAGACAGTGAGTTAGATACTGGTAGTGTAGGAACAGTATAAAGACAGTGAGTTAGATACGGGTAGTGCAGGGACTCTATACAGACAGTGAGTTAGACATCAGTTCTGCAAAGACTGTATACAGACTGTGAGTTAGATGCAGGTAGTGCAGGGACTGTATACAGACAGTGAGTTAGATACCGGTAGTGCAGGGAATGTACGCAGACAGTGAGTTAGATACTGGTACTGCAGGGACTGTATATAGACAGTGAGTTAGAGTCCGGTTGTGCAGGGACTATATGCAGACAGTGAGTTAGATACCGGTAGTGCAGGGACTATATACAGACAGTGAGTTAGATACCGTGAGTGCAGGGACTGTATACAGACAGTGAGTTAGATACCCGGTAGTACAGGGACTGTATACAGACAGTGAGTTAGATACAGGTAGTGAAGGGATTGTATACAGAGAGTGCATTAGATACTGGTAGTGTAGGGACTGTATGCAGACAGTGAGTTAGATACCGGTAGTGCAGGGACTATATACAGACAGTGAGTTAGATACCAGTAGTGCAGGGACTGTATACAGACAGCGAGTTAGATACCAGTAGTGCCGGGACTGTATACAGACAGTGAGTTAGATACCGGTAGTGCAGGGACTATATACAGACAGTGAGCTAGATACTGGTAAAGCAGAGACTGTATACAGACAGTGAGTTAGATACTGGTAGTGCAGGGACTGTATATAGAAAGTGAGCTAGATACCGGTAGTGCAGGGACTGTATAGAGACAGTGAGTTAGATACCGGTAGTGTAGGGATTGTATACAGACAGTGAGTTAGATACCGGTAGTGCAGGGACTATATATAGACTGAGTTGGATACTGGTAGTGTAAGGACTGTAAACAGTGAGTTAGATATTTGTAGTTCGGGGACTGTATACAAAGAGTGAGTTAGATACCGGTAGTGCAGGGACTGCATACACACAGTGAGTTAGAGACCAGTAGTGCAGGGACTATATACAGACGGAGTTGGATACAGGTAGTGTAAGGACTGTATACAATGAGTTAGATATTTGCAGTGCGGGGACTGTATACAGAGAGTGAGTTAGATACTGGTAGTGCAGGGACTGTATACACACAGTGAGTTAGATACCGGTAGTGCAGGGACTGCATGCAGACAGTGAGTTACATACTGGTAGTAAAGGGACTATATACAGATAGTGAGCTAGATACTGGTAGTGCGGGGACTCTATACAGACAGTGAGTTAGATACCGGTAGTGCAGGGACTGTATACAGACAGTGAGTTAGATACTGGTATTGCAGGGACTGAATACAGACAGTGAGTTAGATACCAGTAGAGCATGGACTGTATACAGACAGTGAGTTAGATACTGGTAGTGCAGGGACTATACACAGACAGTGAGTTAGATACCGGTAGTGCAGGGACTGTATACAGACAGTGAGTTAGATACCGGTAGTGCAGGGACTGTATACAGACAGTGAGTTAGATACCGGTAGTGCAGGGACTGTATCCAAACAGTGAGTTAGATACCGGTAGTACAGAGACTGTATACAGACAGTGAGTTAGATACCGGTAGTGCAGGGACTCTATATAGACAGCGAGTTAGATACCGGTAGTGCAGGGACTGTATACAAACAGTGAGTTAGATACCGGTAGTGCAGGGACTATATACAGACAGTGAGCTAGATACTGGTAAAGCAGAGACTGTACACAGACAGTGAGTTAGATACCGGTAGTGCAGGGACTGTATATAGAAAGTGAGTTAGATACCGGTAGTGCAGGGACTGTATACAGACAGTGAGTTAGATACCGGTAGTGTAGGGATTATATACAGACGTGAGTAGATACTGGTAGTACAGGGACTATATACAGACTGAGCTGGATACTGGTATGTAAGGACTGTATACAGTGAGTTAGATATTTGTAGTGCGAGGGACTGTATACAAAGTGAGTTAGATACTGGTAGTGCAGGGACTGTATACACACAGTGAGTTAGAGACCAGTAGTGCAGGGACTGTATACAGACAGTGAGTTAGATACCAGTAGTGCAGGGACTATATACAGACTGAGTTGGATACTGGTAGTGTAAGGATTGTATACAATGAGTTGAGATATTTGTAGTCAGGGGGACTGTATACAGAGGTGAGTTAGATACTGGTAGTGCAGGGACTGTATATACACAGAGAGTTAGATACGGTAGTGCAGGGACTGCATACAGACAGTGAGTTACATACTGGTAGTAAAGGGACTATATACAGACAGTGAGCTAGATACTGGTATGTGGAGACTGTATACAGACAGTGAGCCAGATGCCAGTAGTGCAGAGACTGTATACAGACAGTGAGTTAGATACTGGTAGTAAAGGGACTATATACAGACAGTTTGCTAGATACTGGTAGTGCGGGGACTCTATACAGACAGTGAGTTAGATACCGGTAGTGCAGGAACTGTATACAGACAGTGAGTTAGATACCGGTAGTGCAGGGACTGTATACAGACAGTGAGTTAGATACTGGTATTGCAGGGACTGAATACAGACAGTGAGTTAGATACCAGTAGTGCAGGGACTGTACACAGACAGTGAGTTAGATACCGGTAGTGCAGGGACTGTATACAGACAGTGAGTTAGATACCGGTAGTGCAGGGACTGTATACAGACAGTGAGTTAGATACTGGTATTGCAGGGACTGAATACAGACAGTGAGTTAGATACCAGTAGTGCAGGGACTGTACACAGACAGTGAGTTAGATACCGGTAGTGCAGGGACTGTATACAGGCAGTGAGTTAGATACCGGTAGTACAGGGACTGTATACAGAGAGTGCATTAGATACTGGTAGTGCAGGGACTGTATACAGACAGTGAGTTAGATACCGGTAGTGCAGGGACTGTATACAGAGAGTGCATTAGTTACTGGTAGTGCAGGGATTGTATCCAAACAGTGAGTTAGATACCGGTAGTGCAGGGACTGTATACAGACAGTGAGTTAGATACTGGTAGTGCAGGGACTCTATATAGACAGTGAGTTAGATACCGATAGTGCAGGGACTGTACACAGACAGTGAGTTAGATACCGGTAGTGCAGGGACTATATACAGACAGTGAGCTAGATACTGGTAAAGCAGAGACTGTACACAGACAGTGAGTTAGATACCAGTAGTGCAGGACTGTATATAGAAAGTGAGTTAGATACCGGTAGTGCAGGGACTGTATACAGACAGTGAGTTAGATACGGTAGTGTAGGATTGTATACAGACAGTGAGTTAGATACTGGTAGTGCAGGACTATATACAGACTGGGTTGGATACTGGTAGTGTAAGGACTGTATACAGTGAGTTGATATTTGTAGTCGAGGGACTGTATACAAAGTGAGTTAGATACTGGTAGTGCAGGGACTGTATACACAGTGAGTTGGAGACCAGTAGTGCAGGGACTGTATACAGACAGTGAGTTAGATACCAGTAGTGCAGGGACTATATACAGACTGGAGTTGGATACTGGTAGTGTAAGGACTGTAACAATGAGTTAGATATTTGTAGTCGGGGACTGTATACACACAGAGTTGAGATACCGGTAGTGCAGGGACTGCACATACAGACAGTGAGTTACATACTGATAGTAAAGGGACTATATACAGACAGTGAGCTAGATACTGGTAGTGTGGAGACTGTATACAGACAGTGAGCCAGATGCCAGTAGTGCAGAGACTGTATACAGACAGTGAGTTAGATAACTGGTAGTAAGGGACTATATACAGACAGTTTGCTAGATACTGGTAGTGCGGGGACTCTATACAGACAGTGAGTTAGATACCGGTAGTGCAGGGACTGTATACAGACAGTGAGTTAGATACTGGTAGTGCAGGGACTGTATACAGACAGTGAATTAGATACCGGTAGTGCAGGGACTGTATACAGACAGTGAGTTAGATACCAGTAGAGCAGGGACTGTATACAGACAGTGAGTTAGATACCGGTAGTGCAGGGACTATACACAGACAGTGAGTTAGATACCGGTAGTGCAGGGACTGTATACAGACAGTGAGTTAGATACCGGTAGTGCAGGGACTCTACATAGACAGCGAGTTAGATACCGGTAGTGCTGGGACTGTATACAGACAGTGAGTTAGATACCGGTAGTGTAGGGATTGTATACAGACAGTGAGTAGATACTGGTAGTACAGGGACTATATACAGACTGAGCTGGATACTGGTAGTGTAAGGACTGTATACAGTGAGTTAGATATTTTAGTCATGGGACTGTATACAAAGAGTGAGTTAGATACTGGTAGTGCAGGGACTGTATACACACAGTGAGTTAGAGACCAGTAGTGCAGGACTGTATACAGACAGTGAGTTGATACCAGTAGTGCAGGGACTATATATAGACTGAGTTGGATACTGGTAGTGTAAGGGATTGTATACAATGAGTTAGATATTTGTAGTGCGGGGACTGTATACAGAGAGTGAGTTAGATACTGGTAGTGCAGGGACTGTATATACACAGAGAGTTAGATACCGGTAGTGCAAGGACTGCATACAGACAGTGAGTTACATACTGGTAGTAAAGGGACTATATACAGACAGTGAGCTAGATACTGGTAGTGTGGAGACTGTATACAGACAGTGAGCCAGATGCCAGTAGTGCAGAGACTGTATACAGACAGTGAGTTAGATACTGGTAGTAAAGGGACTATATACAGACAGTTTGCTAGATACTGGTAGTGCGGGGACTCTATACAGACAGTGAGTTAGATACCGGTAGTGCAGGGACTGTATACAGACAGTGAGTTAGATACTGGTATTGCAGGGACTGAATACAGACAGTGAGTTAGATACCAGTAGTGCAGGGACTGTACACAGACAGTGAGTTAGATACTGGTAGTGCAGGGACTGCATACAGACAGTGAGTTACATACTGATAGTAAAGGGACTATATACAGACAGTGAGCTAGATACTGGTAGTGTGGAGACTGTATACAGACAGTGAGCCAGATGCCAGTAGTGCAGAGACTGTATACAGACAGTGAGTTAGATACTGGTAGTAAAGGGACTATATACAGACAGTTTGCTAGATACTGGTAGTGCGGGGACTCTATACAGACAGTGAGTTAGATACCGGTAGTGCAGGGACTGTATACAGACAGTGAGTTAGATACCGGTAGTGCAGGGACTGTATACAGACAGTGAATTAGATACCGGTAGTGCAGGGACTGTATACAGACAGTGAGTTAGATACCAGTAGAGCAGGGACTGTATACAGACAGTGAGTTAGATACCGGTAGTGCAGGGACTATACACAGACAGTGAGTTAGATACGGTGGTGCAGGGACTGTATACAGACAGTGAGTTAGATACCGGTAGTGCAGGGACTCTACATAGACAGCGAGTTAGATACCGGTAGTGCTGGGACTGTATACAGACAGTGAGTTAGATACCGGTAGTGTAGGGATTGTATACAGACAGTGAGTAGATACTGGTAGTACAGGGACTATATACAGACTGAGCTGGATACTGGTAGTGTAAGGACTGTATACAGTGAGTTAGATATTTTTAGTGCGGGGACTGTATACAAAGAGTGAGTTAGATACTGGTAGTGCAGGGACTGTATACACACAGTGAGTTAGAGACCAGTAGTGCAGGGACTGTATACAGACAGTGAGTTAGATACCAGTAGTGCAGGGACTATATATAGACTGAGTTGGATACTGGTAGTGTAAGGATTGTATACAATGAGTTAGATATTTGTAGTGCGGGGACTGTATACAGAGAGTGAGTTAGATACTGGTAGTGCAGGGACTGTATATACACAGAGAGTTAGATACCGGTAGTGCAAGGACTGCATACAGACAGTGAGTTACATACTGGTAGTAAAGGGACTATATACAGACAGTGAGCTAGATACTGGTAGTGTGGAGACTGTATACAGACAGTGAGCCAGATGCCAGTAGTGCAGAGACTGTATACAGACAGTGAGTTGGATACTGGTAGTAAAGGGACTATATACAGACAGTTTGCTAGATACTGGTAGTGCGGGGACTCTATACAGACAGTGAGTTAGATACCGGTAGTGCAGGGACTGTATACAGACAGTGAGTTAGATACTGTATTGCAGGGACTGAATACAGACAGTGAGTTAGATACCAGTAGTGCAGGGACTGTACACAGACAGTGAGTTAGATACCGGTAGTGCAGGGACTGTATACAGGCAGTGAGTTAGATACCGGTAGTACAGGGACTGTATACAGAGAGTGCATTAGATACTGGTAGTGCAGGGACTGTATACAGACAGTGAGTTAGATACCAGTAATGCAGGGACTGTATACAGAGAGTGCATTAGTTACTGGTAGTGCAGGGATTGTATCCAAACAGTGAGTTAGATACCGGTAGTGCAGGGACTGTACACAGACAGTGAGTTAGATACTGGTAGTGCAGGGACTCTATATAGACAGTGAGTTAGATACCGATAGTGCAGAGACTGTACACAGACAGTGAGTTAGATACCGGTAGTGCAGGGACTATATACAGACAGTGAGCTAGATACTGGTAAAGCAGAGACTGTACACAGACAGTGAGTTGGATACCAGTAGTGCAGGGACTGTATATAGAAAGTGAGTTAGATACCGGTAGTGCAGGGACTGTATACAGACAGTGAGTTAGATACCGGTAGTGTAGGGATTGTATACAGACAGTGAGTTAGATACTGGTAGTGCAGGGACTATATACAGACTGAGTTGGATACTGGTAGTGTAAGGACTGTATACAGTGAGTTAGATATTTGTAGTGCGGGGACTGTATACAAAGAGTGAGTTAGATACTGGTAGTGCAGGGACTGTATACACACAGTGAGTTGGAGACCAGTAGTGCAGGGACTGTATACAGACAGTGAGTTAGATACCAGTAGTGCAGGGACTATATACAGACTGAGTTGGATACTGGTAGTGTAAGGACTGTATACAATGAGTTAGATATTTGTAGTGCGGGGACTGTATACACACAGAGAGTTAGATACCGGTAGTGCAGCGACTGCATACAGACAGTGAGTTACATACTGATAGTAAAGGGACTATATACAGACAGTGAGCTAGATACTGGTAGTGTGGAGACTGTATACAGACAGTGAGCCAGATGCCAGTAGTGCAGAGACTGTATACAGACAGTGAGTTAGATACTGGTAGTAAAGGGACTATATACAGACAGTTTGCTAGATACTGGTAGTGCGGGGACTCTATACAGACAGTGAGTTAGATACCGGTAGTGCAGGGACTGTATACAGACAGTGAGTTAGATACCAGTAGAGCAGGGACTGTATACAGACAGTGAGTTAGATACCGGTAGTGCAGGGACTATACACAGACAGTGAGTTAGATACCGGTAGTGCAGGGACTGTATACAGACAGTGAGTTAGATACTGGTAGTGCAGGGACTCTACATAGACAGCGAGTTAGATACTGGTAGTGCTGGGACTGTATACAGACAGTGAGTTAGATACCGGTAGTGCAGGGACTGTATACAGACAGTGAGTTAGATACCGGTAGTGCAGGGACTCTACATAGACAGCGAGTTAGATACCAGTAGTGCTGGGACTGTATACAGACAGTGAGTTAGATATGGGTAGTGCAGGGACTATATACAGACAGTGAGTCAGATACTAGTAGTGCAGAGTCTGTATTCAGACAGCGAGTTAGATACCGGTAGTGCAGGGACTGTATACAGACAGTGAGTTATTTACCAGGAGTGCATGGACTGTATACAGACAGTGAGTTAGATACCAGTAGTACAGGGGCTGTATAGAGACAGTGAGTTAGAAGACAAAGAACCTCTGTGCGCAAACACTGAGGCAAGGGTTACCCCAAAGGGCATTTGGCTGGGAAGCCAAGTTTCAAGAAAATACAAAATCACACATGCCCCCACAATGCAAAGCATCATGGGCTGCATATGCAAATCACCACAGAATGTTATGCTGGTCCAACTTTAAGCAGAATTGCATGGTGCCGGGTGTTAGATACCGGTAGTGCAGGAACTGTATACAGATAGTGAGTTAGAGACCAGTGAGTTAGATACTGGTATTGCAGGGACTATATACAGACAGTGAGCTAGATACTGGTAGTGCAGGGACTGTATACAATGAGTTAGATAATGGTAGTATAGGGGCTGAATGCAGACAATGAGTTAGATACTGGTAGCGCAGGGACTGTATACCGACAGTAAATTAGATACTGGTACTGCAGAGACTGTATGAAGACACTGAGTTAGATATTGGTGGTGCAGGGACTGTATACAGGCAGTGCATTAAATACCAGTAGTGCAAGGACTGTATATGGAAAGTGAGTTAGATACCAGTCGTGCAGGAACAGTATACAGACAGTGAGTTAGATACTGGTAGTGCAGGAACAGTATACAGACAGTGAGTTAGATACCGGTAGTGCAGGGACTGTATACAGAGAGAGAGTTAGATACCAGTAGTGCAGGGGAGCGTATACAGACAGTGAGTTAGATACCAGTAGTGCAGGGACTGTATACAGACAGTGAGTTAGATACCAGTAGTTCAGAGACTGTATAGAGACAGTGAGTTAGATACTGGTAGTGCAGGGACTATATACAGACAGTGAGCTAGATTCTGGTAGTGCATGACTGTATACAATGAGTTAGATAATAGTAGTATAGGGGCTGTATGCAGACAATGAGTTAGATACTGGTAGTGCAGGGACTGTATACAGACAGTAAATTACATACTGGTAGTGCAGAGACTGTATGAAGACACTGAGTTAGATATTGGTAGTGTAGGGACTGTATACAGGCAGTGCATTAAATACCAGTAGTGCAAGGACTGTATATGGACAGTGAGTTAGATACCGGTAGTGCAGGGACTACATATAGGCAGTGAGTTAGAAACTGCTAGTGCAGGGACTGTATACAGACAATACAGAGATACATAGACACTGTCGGCAGATAAGGGCCTATAGCCTATCCAGTCTGCCCATTTGAGCTTGTAAGTTCAGTTAATGTTTTCCTAGAAGTCTGTTGCCCCTTACCCCGACCTCCAGAATTCCCTTATGTCTATCCCATGCGTTCTTAAATCTCGTGATTGTTTCAGCACCCACTACTTCCTCTGGCAGGGTGTTCCACTTGTCCACCACCCGTTCTGTGAAGAAATTCTTCCTCACGTTTCCTCTGAATCGCCCTCCCCCCAACTTCATCCCATGCCCTCTAGTCCTGGAACATATTTTTCATTGAAAAATAGTGTATTCCTGCACCCTGTTCCTCCCTGTAAGATACTTGTATGTCCCTATCGTATCCTCTCTCCTTCCTCTCCTCCAGGGAATACACAGTCAAGTCCTTCAGCCTGTCCTCATAGGATTTGTGATACAATCCCTGTACCATCTTTGTTGCCCTCCTCTGAACCTTCCCTACCTTGTCTACATCCTTACCAGGTAAGGTCTCCAGTACACTGTACTCAAGATGGGGCCTCACTATTCTACAGTAGAATTATGACCTCCCCTTTTCCTGCTGGTGATGCCTCTGCCTGTGCATCCCAGCATCCTATTTTCTTTACCTGCTACCTTGTCGCACTGTTTCCCTACCTTGAGGTCATCAGAGATGATAACCCCAAGGTCCCTTTCCTGCTTGGTGCATGCTATATCCTCACCCCCAACTGATACGTTGTTCCATGGTTTTTGTGCCCCATATGCATTATCTTGCACTTCTTTGCATTGAATTTGAACTGCCAAACCCCTGACCATTCTTCAAGTTTCTGCAGGTCCCTCCTCATTCTGTCTACACCCTCTGGCATGTCCACTCTGTTACAGAGCTTTGTGTCATCAGCGAACAGTGAAATTCTGCCTTCTAGATCCTGTGCAATGTCACTGATGAAGATATTGAATAGGACCAGTCCCAGCACTGATCCCTGTGGTACCCCACTGGTTACTCTTCCCTCTGTGGAGTGACAGCCATTTACCACCACCCTCTGTGTCCTGCCACCCAGCCAGTTACCTACCCACCACACTACTGTCCTGCCCACACCCATATTCCCCAGTTTGTGTAATAGTCTTCTATGTGGCACAGTGTCAAAGGCCTTGCTGAAGTCCAGATAGGCCATGTCCACTGCCCTCCCCTGATCCACCTCCCTAGTCACCCAGTCAAAAAATTCAACGAGGTTGGTCTGACATGACCTCCCCCTGGTGAAACCATGCTGCCTTGGGTCCTGTAGTCCATTGACAACCAGATGTTCAACCAATCTCTCCTTCAGTAGTGCTTCCATGATCTTCCCCACTACCGAGGTGAGGCTGACTGGTCTGTAGTTCCCTGCTTCCTCTTTGTTTCTACTTTTGTATAAGGGCACTACATCTGCTGTCCTCCAGTCTTTGGGTACCTCCCCTGTTTCCAGTGATCAGCTAAACAGGATAGCCAGAGGTTCAGCCACCACCTCTCTTAGTTCTTTAAGGACCCTGGGGTGCACCCCATCTGGCCCCATTGCTTTATCAACTCTTATTACTTCCAGTTCCTTCAGGACCCTTTCTCGTGTAAAGGGACTTGTGTCCATTTCTGCACCATTCCCAACCCTTGTACTCCCTTCAGACCCATTACCCTCCTCTTCCTCAGTAAAGACTGAGTAGAAATACCTGTTCAATATGTCAGCTTTACTGTTGTCATCCTCCACGCAGCCCCCATCCTCCCCCTTCAGTCTCACTATCCCTCCCTTTGCCTTTCTTTTTTCACTTATGTACCTGTAAAAGGTTTTGTCCCGTCTACCCACTGATTTTGCAATGTGCTCTTCTGTCTGAGCTTTGGCTTCCCTTACTGACCTCCCTGCCTCCCTTTGCTTCTCCTGGTACTTCTCCCTATACCCTTCTGCCAGGGTCTTTTTGTATTGCCTGAATGCAATCTTTTTGGCTTTCACTTTCTTTGCTACCTCTTTGGAAAACCATAATGGCCTTCTCTTCCTTTTCCCCTTGTTAACCTGCTTAATGCATAATTCTGTTGTTCTTGTAATCCCCATTTTAAATACTTCCCACTGTTCCTCAACCCCTGATTCCTGTCCCATTCCCCTTAATGCCTCTTTCAAGTATCTCCCCATTTTCCCAAAGTCTGCCCCCCTAAAATCCAGGATACGTGTTTTTGTGTGGTTTGGTTCTGCTCTTTCTGTGATTTCAAACCACAATGACTGGTGGTCACTGTTACCCAGGTGCTCCCCACTGTTACCCCATCACACTGTCCCTGTTTGTGAGCACAAGGTCCAGTATTGCCTTCTGCCGAGTTGGTTCCATGACCAGTTGCTTGAGGAAGGCACCCTGAAGGGGAGTCCAGGATAAATCTGCTCCTAGTTGATGCTGCTGCTGGGATGCTCCAGTCCACGTCTGGAATATTGAAGTCTCCAACCAGTACTACCTCACCCTTGTCTGCCATCCTTTGGATGGCTAGCATCAGCTCCCTGTCTGTTTCTTCCTCCTGGGCTGGTGGTCTATAGACCACACCTGTGCGGATGGCTGTCCCCATTTTCCTTTCCAGCTTAACCCACAGTATCTCTCCCCCCATTTTGTTTGTCCTTGATCTCTGTGGCCTTTATGCCATCTTTCACATGAAGTGTTTCACATAAAGAGTTAGATAATGGTAGTTCAGGGACAGTATACAGACAGTGAGTCAGATACCGGCACTGCAGGGACTGTATGCAGACAGTGAGTTAGATACTGGTAGTGCAGGGACTGTATACAGACAGTAAGTTAGAAACTGGTAGTGCAGGGACTGTATACAGACAGTGAGTTAGATACTGGTAGTGCAGGGACTGTATACAAACAGTGAATTAGATACTGGTAGTGCAGGGACTGTATACAGACTGTGAGTTAGATACTGGTAGTGCAGGGACTGTATACAGATGATGAGTTAGATACTGGCATTGCAGGGACTGTATACAAACAGTGAGTTAGATACTGGTAGTGCAAGGACTGTATGCAGACAGTGAGTTAGATACCGATAGTGCAGGGAGTGTATACAGACAGTGAGTTATATACTAGGAGTGCATGGACTGTATACAGACAGTGAGTTAGATACCAGTAGTGCAGGTACTGTATACAGACACTGAGTTAGATAGTGGTAGTGCAGGACTGTATACAATACTGTAGTGCAGGGACTATATACAGACAGTGAGTTAGATACTGGTAGTGCAGGGGCTGTATACAAACATTGAGTTAGATACTGGTAGTGCAGGGACTGTATACAGACAGTGAGTTATATACTAGGAGTGCATGGACTGTATACAGATAGTGAGTTAGATACCGGTAGTGCAGGGAGTGTATACAGACAGTGAGTTAGATACCGGTAGTGCAGGGACTATACACAGACAGTGAGTTAGATACCGGTAGTGCAGGGACTCTATACAGATAGTGAGTTAGATGCCAGTAGTACAGGGAATGCATACAGATAGTGACTTAGATACTGGTAGTGCAGGGACTGTATACAGACTGTGAGTTAGATACTGGTAGTAAAGGGACTATATACAGACAGTTTGCTAGATACTGGTAGTGCAGAGACTGTATGTAGACAGTGAGTTAGATACTGGTAGTGCAGGGACTGTATACAGACAGTGAATTAGGTACCAGTAGTTCAGGGACTGTCTACAGAGAGTGAGTTAGATACTGGTAGTGCAGGGACTGTATACAATGAGTTAAATACTGGTAGTGCAGGGACTATATGCAGACAGTAAGTTAGATACTGGTAGTGCAGGGACTGTATACAGACAGTGAGTTAGATACTGGTAGTGCAGAGACTGTATACAGACAGTGAGTCAGATACCGGCAGTGCAGGGACTGTATACAGTGAGTTAGATATCAGTAGTGCAGGGACTGTATACAGACAGTGAGTTAGATACCGGTAGTGCAAGGACTGTATACAGACAGTGAGTTATATACTAGGAGTGCATGGACTGTATACAGATAGTGAGTTAGATACTGATAGTGCAGGGACTGTATACAGACAGTAAGTTAGATATTGGTAGTGCAGGGACTGTATACAGACAGTGAGTTAGATACTGGTGGTGCAGGGACTGTATAGAGACAGTGAGTTAGATACCGGTAGTGCAGGGACTTTATACAATACTGGTAGTGTAGGGACTGTATACAGACAGTGAGTTAGATATCGGTAGTGCAGGGACTTTATACAATACTGGTAGTGCAGGGTCCGTATACAGACAGTGAGTTAGATACTGGTGTTGCAGAGGCTGTAAACAGATAGTGGGCCAAATTCTCAAAGGTTAGAGAGAATGACGCACAGTGCTTGCGCAAAAAAAAAAAAGATGCAAGGAGCAGGCTATGTTAAAATTTGTGTCAATTACAATTTTCTAATGCTGCTAGCATTAAAAAGCAGGTCTGCCTGCGACAGAGTGGCATGCATTAGGCTCGGATCATAAAAATGGTTGTGCCATGTAGGAAAGGAGCTTGCCTAACAGAATGAGTGCACCATTCCTTTATTTTAGATTTTCAAAGGCAGAATGTCTTGTCAGTGTACATAGCACTGTATGCTGCTGTTAGAGCAGCCAGAGCTGGCCTAACTCACACTGCAGCATATAAAGAGGCCCACAGCAGGCAGGGAGATCTGAGTCGCAACTGAGGCATGACTGCAGCAGCAGAAGCACCGCAGTAGTGACATGACAATATGCCAGGTGCAGTGGTCCTAATTGGCATCAGGTGGCCATCGCAAGGTGGAGGAGATGAGCCCAGCAAGAGGCTGTCGGGGCACAAAGGCATGGCAGACCACCAATGCAGCGGGTATCCCACAGGAGATATGAAGCACGAGTATACCAGAGGTGAGATCATATAATGACTTGAGTGAGGAGCAGTGCGTAGCACGATACTGGCTCAGTAAGGCTTCAATTATGGAGCTGTGCAATGAGTTGAGCGGCGACCTGCAGAGTAGCACACACAGAGGCCATCTCATACCAGTGGATGTGAAGGTCAGCACGGCTCTCTGCTTCCTAGCAAATGGGAGTTTCCAGACCCCGACAGGTGATACCGTTGGCATCTCACAGTCCTCTGTCTCAAAGTGCCTCAAACAATTCTGGGAGGCACTGCTACGCAGGACACAGAGGTAGATCACATCCCCACTGGATGTTCAGCTGCAGCAGGCAGTGAAGCAGAGGTTCTATAGCATCACACGCTCCCCACGTGTCCTGGGTACAACTGACTGCACACGTATGTGTAAAGGCACCACCAAGTGACGAGGATGCATATGGCAACAGAAAGGGGTACTGCTCCATGAACATACCAGCGGTATGTGACAGCCAGTGTCACATCCTGGATGTTGTTGCCTAATACCCTGGATCCTGCCACAACGCCTACATGTTCAGGCACTGTGGACTGTGCAAGGCATTTGAATGTAGAGACATACAGGATGGATGGGGCATGAGCCACACACCAGTATAGTATTACCCTGCCGGGTTGCATATACTGGGTTCACACACACAGCCCAACGTGTGCCCAAAAGGGCAAGGCACAGTGCCTAGATCATGTAGTGGGGGTAGGGTGGGGCAAGAGAGAGGCCATACATGGGTGCGTTGGCAAAGGATCCACCACAGACAGGGTCAGATGCCCTAACGGCAGCCCAGTCTTTCGCCAGGCAGCCAGCACAGCAGGGCAGGGATGACCGGGTGCAGACATGCCCCCAGTGGCGACCAGTGCTTTCCATTCTCACAGGTGACAGTGGATATCCACAGCAGGCATGGCTGATGGTATCACCCAGACCTCCACAGGTAGAGGCCAAGACACACTACAGTGAGGCACATGTATCCACAAGGTTGGTAACTGAAGGTACTGTGGGGCTCCTGAAGATGCGATTCTGGTGCCTTGACAGATCAGGGGGCACTGCTGTACACCCCAACAATGGCATGCAAGATCTTCCTGGCATGTTGCATACTGCATAACATCGCCACAGCACGCAGGATAACCATATCAGAGGTGAATGTTGAGCAGCATGATGATGATGATGACGGTGATGAAGATGACAGCCCAGATGCCTTAACTGTGTAAGTGCCACAAGGACATGAACTGCAGCAGGTGGACACCATGCTACAGCCCAGCTGGTCAGCAGCCACTTCATCTGAACAAACTTCACCACAACAGCACACCCGCTGGTAGTGTAGAACCCACAGAGCCCACAGTCAGTGCCTGGCAGCAGACTGGAGTGCCTGACCATCTGTATGCCAGGCTTCAGAGGAGCACAGCCATGCACTGATGGGGACCAGCAGCAACACAGCCACAGGAGCAATGGGGCTGTCCACCATCCCATCCACAGGAGCAGTGGGGCTGTCCACCATCCCATCCACAGGAGCAGTGGGGCTGTCCACCATCCCATCCACAGTAGCAACGGGGCTGTCCACCATCCCAGCCACAGGAGCAACAGGGCTGTCCACCATCCCATCCACAGGAGCAATGGGGCTGTCCACCATCCCATCCACAGGAGCAATGGGGCTGTCCACCATCCCATCCACAGGAGCAATGGGCTGTCCACCATCACAGCCACAGGAGCAAAGGGGCTGTCCACCATCCCATCCACAGGAGCAACAGGGCTGTCCACCATCCCAGCCACAGGAGCAGTGGGGCTGTCTACCATCCCATCCACAGGAGCAACAGGGCTGTCCACCATCCCATCCACAGGAGCAATGGGGCTGTCCACCATCCCATCCACAGGAGCAGTGGGGCTGTCCACCATCCCATCCACAGGAGCAACGGGGCTGTCCACCATCCCAGCCACAGGAGCAACAGGGCTGTCCACCATCCCATCCACAGGAGCAATGGGGCTGTCCACCATCCCATCCACAGGAGCAATGGGGCTGTCCACCATCCCATCCACAGGAGCAAAAGGGCTATCCACCATCCCATCCACAGGAGCAACAGGGCTGTCTACCATCCCAGCCACAGGAGCAACAGGGCTGTCCACCATCCCATCCACAGGAGCAGTGGGGCTGTCCACCATCCCATCCACAGGAGCAATGGGGCTGTCCACCATCCCATACACAGAAGCAACAGGGCTGTCCACCATCCCATCCACAGGAGCAACGGGACTGTCCACCATGCCATCCACAGCAACAACGGGGCTGTCCACTATCCCATCCACAGGAGCAACGTGGCTGTCCACCATCCCAACCACAGGAGCAACGGGGATGTCCAACTTCCCATCCACAGGAGCAACGGGGCTGTCCACCATCCTATCCACAGGAGCAACGGGGCTGTCCACCATCCCAGCCAGAGGAGCAATGGGGCTGTCCACCATCCCATCCACAGGCCGGTGATGCCAAAGCGGATGTCCATGACCCACACAGGACCAACACACAGCAGAGACACCAACATGGGTTGTGTGTCCAGGGAGAGCTTCATAGGAGGTGTTGCTGCCTGGTACTGCCTAGAGTCAATGGCAGCACTTTGCATGTATCGTGCCCATTTTCTGTATGTAGTCCCCAGGCAGCAGACAAACGCATTCAGTCACCCAACACTGAGGGTCACAACATACTACACATGGAGAGTGCCAATGGCCGGTTGGTGCAGCCAGCTGTGAGATGAGTACTGGACCAGTACCCCTGACATGTCACAACAGAACACCCAAAAGCATAAAGCAGTATGACAGATGAAGACACCCCAGATGAGGCATGAGACACAGGGTGGTGGGGCCCAGTGTTATGAGGTCCGGGCTCAGGAAACCATATGGCACGATAGACCCCCAGAAAGTGCAGGCAGCCAGGTATGTAATGTGACCCACAAGCAAGGCCCCACCATGGCAGCAAGACTGCAGGTCCCTCTCCCACAGTGTCCCAGCAGTGACACAGGACCCCCTAGTGAGCTGTATCCTGGTGGCTCCCCCATATAAACGGTCTTCCTGCCATGCAGTGGGCCCCACTGGTGACCTCAACCCCCCCCAGTCCATGCTGGTGGCCATTCCGAGGTACTGTGACACCAGTGACTGTGTCAATGGGCTGTGAAGCAGCACCCTCATGATGGTTTTGGACCATGTGTGTGTGCGGCAATTACAGTGTCATAGCGCCATGGTCATGCATACATTATGGTCAGGTGTGGTGCCTATGACAATATGGGCCCCTGTGCCAACCAGGGCCATGAACGCAAGGAACAGCCCCATCGCCCACCATGTCCCCTATGACAGTTACATGCTGCTGCCTGTGGTGTGCAGCAACCCACTGGTGAGAACATGTCAATTCAGCGAAGATATTATAGCGACAGCAGTTACAGTGATGGCATTTCGGCAACTGCAATTACGGCACCCATATAATATGGGCGAGTACCGTAACAGCGACACTTTGGCACATGCTTGTTTTATGGCTTTGTCCCCCATACCAACCTTACTAAAATAACCAACTCTGAGGTCGTAGCACCTCGGGGAAGGGGGAATGCATTTGTCGCCATCTCGGTGTTCACCCATATGTACGAGCGCCGTAATTGCAGTCGCTGAAATGCAGCCACTGAAATTGTTTGTCACTATAATGTCTTCGCTCAATTGACATGTTACCGTGAGAAGCAGGCGGTGCAGGAACGTTGGTGACAGAGTGGACTGAGCAGAGGTACACACATGTAAATGTAGCCTGGTGAGCACTGGTATGCAGTGCAGTGCATGTCTTTCCTGTAACATGTACAGTGTGGAGGTCCAACATACCACGACAATAATGTGCAGAAATTGACCCAAGCTATGGCAGTTTCTGGAGAATTTCGGATGCACACTGTGGCAAATGATGAAGTGATGCCGCGTGTGTCAAAAATGAGGCATAGTGCGTTGGAATGTGGAAAATGTCTGTCTGAGGCATGCAGCAAGCTCAGAACATGCTTGGCATCTTCTTGGGCAGAATTAACACCACACCCTTGCAGCTTCAAGCTAATTGCAAAAGCAGCCAGAAATATAGCAGCTTCCTGGACAAGGGCCCCAAATTTCGGTGATGGGGACACTGACCTCATCAGCAGTGTCCAACAATGGGCCAGGGTTCTATTGCCACCTGGAAGCAGCAGTAGGCATTCCCCTGAGGCCAGGGATACGGCATGGCACACCATGGGTGCAAACTGCAACAGCTATCAGGGGTGAGGTTCAACACCAGGCAGTTGAAACACAGCTGGAATGACCTAGCCCTCTGTGAGACAGACACCCTCCAGCGCCTCAGGGACATGGCCCGAGAGGCTGATATCACCACACGGGATGGACATCAGTGGGAGAGAGGCAAGTTTCTCCACACACAGGCATGTCTGATATACTTGTCTGTGTCACTGATGTTGACAGGCCCAAACTGACAGATGTGCAGCAGGCACCTGTTGACAGAGGTGCAGCTAAGCACTGACAAAGGTGGCCAAGGCAGTGAGGGGAACACCGATGCTACATGGATTGTGCTGGATGATGTACCAGGGACCAGCCATCAAGGTAAGTGTCACATATATTGTAGGTACACACTGCAGGGTTCCGTGGTATGCTGGTCACATGCCAAGTCATGTCGGCCATGGCTGGAGTAGTAGTAGTAATAGATTTTCTTTATTTGAGGTGCCCTTCCCAAAGACTCGGGGCGGCGCCCTTACAACACAGTTAAAATACAAACATAAAATAAGACAAAAACTGTAAAGCTAAAAAAAACGAAACGATAACAAGAATTAAAATCAAGGCCTAAACAACTAAATAGAGGATAATGTATGGTTCTATATCTACAAGCGTGTGTAACCATCGAGAGGTTCCCATGGTGATCATTTAAACCTCAAGAGCGAAGCTCGAGAGGCTTTGGTCACAATATGGGCAACCTCGAGACGGTGCACACTGTCTTATATAGTGTGTGGTTCTGCTGTGGCACAAATATGGACTTTTTAAAAATGTATTTAAAAATAGCCTCACCTTACTTTGTCATTTTTTCCCCTGTATGATGCTCTCCTTCATTCGAGCTCTCACCGCCACGGCCGCTTCTGAAACGGGAAGTGTGCGCATTGCGCAACCCCGTTCTAAGTTGCTATGCTGCACTAGCTACGTAGCTGGTGCAGCATAACAACACTGTTGAAGGGATGGATTTCCATCCTCAACAACGTTCCACCATATACTATATACAGTTCTCCATCTACGCAGTTAAAACAACTACCTCAGACCCAGGAAAGGCTTGTCTAAATAAGAAAGTTTTTAATTTATGTTTGAATGTTTCCAGTGATGGTGCATCCCAGAGATGACTAGGCAAAGAGTTCCAAAGAGTTGGAGCAGCAACCTCAAATGTGGTCTCAGAGACTGAGATGGGCCGTAGGGGTGCAGGAGATCCTTCTGATAGCTTGGACCCAAACCGTGTAAGACCTTACAGGTCAAAAGACCTATGTTGAAGGTGATGTGCCAGCGCACCGGCAGCCAGTGCAGCTCGCGAAGCATGGGGGGTGATATGGGTAAATCTAGAATGACCAGTCAGCACCTGTGCTGCTGCGTTCTGCAGAAGCTGCAGGCGGCGCAACTCACCACCCCGACCCCGAGGTAGAGAGCATTACAGTAGTCAAGTCTCTAGGTCATGAACGCATGTACCAGGGTGGCCAAGTCTTCAGGCGGGGCAAAGGGCTTAATCTGGGCGATGTTCCGGAGATGGTAAAAACTGGCCCGGTCAACAGCCAACACCTGAACATCAAATGTCAGCTTGCTGTCAAACACAACGCCTAGATATTTCACCTTTGATGAGACTTCCAGTTCCATTGGTCCAATAAAAAAGGCCCAGTCTGTCACCAGAGGTTCCCAAACCCACTCTTCAACCAGGCTCTACCACCAGTACCTCGGTCTTCCCGGGGTTTAGTCCTAGCCAATTCGAGGCCATCCAGGCTTGGATCTCTGCCAAGCATTTATTCAGCACATTGACAGCATCAGGTCTATCAGGTGAGAAAGACAGGTAGAGCCGAGTATCATCAGCGTAACAATGAAAACTCAGCCCATACCATCTTATGACCTCGCCCAGGGGTAGCATGTATACTGCGAACAGCATGGGGAGAGGACAGAACCATGGGGATCTCCACAGAGTAGGTTCCTAGGATCAGAGGGGGCAACCCAGAGCAGTGGTGTCATCTCACTGCTCTACAATGTCACTGCACTAGGAAGTGGTGTGCATGATCCCCGTGTCCCATGGGCAACAGGTAAGCCAATGCATGTGCCGAACACACATGCCACGGGGGGCCAGGAGACTGTGCCACCCTGTACAGAAAATGCAGGACAATGCACATGGACAGGGATGACATGACACAGCATGGGGGGGTGGCACACACATGGGGGGGTCAGTGACGGGGGACTCCAGGACAGCCTCCAGTGATCTGTCTGACCCTGACACGTGGGCAGTGGCTAGGGTTCATGCCAGGGATACACAGGAGTTTTTTTTTTTAAACTTTATTTAACCATTTCAATTTTAAAATCACAAACATGGTACAAGCACATGAAAACACAAAACAGAGTTCATAACAATGGCAGTACAGATACAGATACAAGGTACAAATACAGATACAAATGACACTTGGCATAAATAGAACAATTCATTCTGCTTATGGGAGGTTAAGTAATGACACTAGCAATAACTATCAGGAAGGGGTCAGCTATACATAATGCAAACATTCACCCAGTCAACAGGTCCTCCTCCCATCCAGGAAGCTCCTTATATAAAAGGAACTACCCTCCTCTGGAAAAAATAAAATTAAAATAAAATAAAACTAGGGGTCATCAAGGAATGAAGTCTACGCTCTCTTTTGACGTGTAGAAGACCCATCTCCTCCAGAGGATCTCAAACTGGGACGTTTTGTATTGAGACTAGCCGAGAGAGCTTCCAGCCGATAGATAGGTATCATGAGATCCTGCCACATATGTAAGGCAATATGTTGTTGGGACAACCAGTTTTTTGTTATCATTTTTTGGGCTGCTAAACAAGAGATCCTCAGGAATTTACTCGCTAAAGGGTCTCTAAGTTCCCTTGGAAAATCCGAGAAAAAATACAGGGAGGGGGATAGCTGTAGATCTGTGCCCATTATGGACTGCAGAGCCTGCTGCAGATCTTTGAGAAAAGGTTGCAGCTCTGAGCATCCCCAGAAAATATGCTCCACTGCAGCCGGAGAATGTCTGCAAGCCCTCCAGCAAGCAAAGGAGCCAGTCCTCCGAAACCTTCCCTGAACTGCCGGAGGTCTAAAAAATCTACTAAAAATTTTCCAAGAGAACTCCTTCCAGGACAGAGCCTGAAGACCCCAGTGTATTCTCTGGAAGAACCGATCCCACACACTGTCTTGGATCTGAAAGCCTAGGTCCCTCTCCCACGCCCTTCTTACTGATTGGACAGAGTCCCCCTTCCAGGCAAGCAATGCTTCGTAAAGAATGGAAATAATATGTTTCTTAAGTGGTTTCCCTCTATTGCTAATTTAAATAATTCCGCAATTTGGTGGGGGGAGGCGCAGTCTCAGACCCCTCCTTAGGCTGAAGGGACTTAACATAGTCTCTTATTTGGAAGCACCTAAACCTATCCTGCCAGGATATATCATATTTGATAACCAGGCTCTGGAAAGCCTGAATCTCATTACCATCTGAAAAATGCCAAATCAGGTGTAGCTTCTTTTCCTCCCACCGCTTAAAACCCCCATCCCATCTAGCAGGAATAAAGGTATTTAAGTAGGAAATTGACCATAACAAATATTTCCAGTCCTTGGCATCCCTATCGGATAAAATCCTGTACCAGATTGCCAGGGTAGAGACTGTAAAAGGGACCTCGACCTCTGCCTCTATCCATTTTTATGTTTGCTTGCACGCATGTGCAAGAAACATAGTGCTATCATCGGAGATTTCGGAGGTGTGTCACCTCCTCCTCCAATTCAGTCAGTGTGTTGGCAGGCGCGGCCCTTGTAAGCCAATGCATGCTGGAGCTGTCTATGACAAGCTCCAAAATGCAGTGGCATACAGTTCAAAGGGGGAGCTACTCTTGAGTGAGCAGCGATAAGATATCACCTGCTCATCGTAGCTCCCCCACACACACACACACCCGGCGTCGCGCCCCGCCCCTGCAGCACAGAGTGTATAGCGGCGAGGTGCCCAATCCTGCCGGCTGTGCCATTCCCCGCCTCCCCCCAAAGCCTTCAAAATGCCATGCTGGGTGCCCACCCAAGCGTGGCAACTAATAATATAGCCGACAGGGTGCCCAATCCCCGTGGCTCCCTATCTCACCCCGAGTACTAAGTGCCACGCTGGGAGCCCACCCCAGCGTGGCAATCGCTCTTAAGCCCGACGGGGTGCCCAATACCGTCGGCTGAACACCCCCAACCGTTCTTGTGCCACGCTGAGGCCCACCCCAGCGTGGCAAATCCACGTCGTCCCTTTTTTGTTTTTAACCTGAAAAGAAAAACCAGTTCCACATAGTCTCCTGGCCCCTCCCACAACCCGCACCACCACTGCGTACCCAGCCTCCCCACCCCCTCACCCCACTACCTCCGGACCTCGGCGATGATCTTGCGGTGGACGGGAACACGTCTGCACTCTTCAGAGCCGACCACGAACCGAGGAAATGCCGGTAAGCTGTAGATATGGGGGTTTCAACTTTGTTGCATATCTCAGAGCATTTTTGGAATTTTGCACCAAATTTTCAACATGGGGTTTTGGGACCCTTCTCATGAATGATGTCACTATCATGGCATTATTTGGGCCTGAAGGGTGATTTCGCAGTCACTGCTGTGAAATCACCCTCCGAACCTGAATACTTCGCCATGACAGTGACATCATTCATGAAGAAGGGTCCCGAACCCCATGTTAAAATTGCTATAAACTCCAAAATTGACTGTTCTAATGAAAGGCAGTGCTATGCAGTTCCTTCACGCAGGCCTCGTAAGTTCGCTGAAATTTCAATATTTTCACTCCAGATTTTCAACATTGCCATTTTACCACACCTTCTTATGAGTAGTACAGCTGTCATTTTTCACATCTCACCCAAAATGTGTTTCCGCCCATGTAGCGCACAATGGCGCAGTCGGTGTGCGAAATCAATGTATGGGACAAATTAAGAAAATCACAGTGACACTGTTCATGAGCAGAGGTGTTAAAATGGCTATGTTGAAAATTTGGTGAAAAAATTCCTAAAAATGTGTTACGAGCGTGCATTGCACACTTCCTACACATGCTCGTAAGGTCGCGAATTTTCAATATTTTCACTCCAGAGTTTCAACATTGCCATTTTACCACACCTTCTTATGAGTAGTACAGCTGCCATTTTTCACATCTCACCCAAAACGTGTTTCCGCCCATGTAGCGTACAATGGCGCAGTCGGTGTGCGAGATCAATGTACGGGACAAATTAAGAAAATCACTGTGACACTGTTCATGAGCAGAGGTGTTAAAATGGCTATGTTGAAAATTTGGTGAAAAAATTCCAAAAATGACTGTTTCTGACGTCGTTGTACAGTTCTATACTGCCTTCGTAAGTTCACGAATTTTCCAATATTTTCCTCCAGATTTCCAACATTGCCATTTTACCACACCTTCTTATGAGTAGTACAGCTGTCATTTTCACATCTCACCCAAAAGCGTGTTTCCGCCCATATAGCGCACAATGGCGCGATCGATGTCTGAAATCAATGTCACCGGGACAAATTAAGAAAATCACAGTGACACTGTTCATTAGCAGAGGTCTTAAAATGGCTATGTTGAAATTAGTGAAAAATTCCTAATGGTCGACTTTTGTAGCATCGTTGAACAGTTCCTATGCATGCTCTGAAAGTTTGCAAATTTAATATTTTCACTCCAGATTTTCAACATTGCCATTTTATTACACTTCCTTATGAACAGTACAGCTGCAATTTTTCATATGTCACCCAAAATGTGTTTTAGCACATGTAGCGCACAATGGTGCTGTTGGCGTCGGCTAATGTTTGAGACAGATTAAGAAAATCAGAGTTACACTGTTCATGAGCAGAGAGTCTTAAAATGGCTATGTTGAAAATTTGGTGAAAAAGTCTATAAAATCTGTGTTACGAGTGAGCATTCGCAGTTTCCCGCACCCTCGTTAGTTCATGACTTTGTAATATTTTCAGTCCAGATTTTCACCAGTGGCATTTTCCACACTTCTTATGAACAGTACAGCTGTCATTTTTCACAACATGGCGGAAGTGTGTTTTCACACTTTTAGCGCCAGAGATGCATAGTCGCTGTGGGAAATCATTGTTCGGCACAGATAAAGAAAATCACAGTGACACTGTTCATGATCGGAGGCACCAAAATGCCTGAGTTGACAATCTGCTGTAAAAAATCCCCAACCTAATTATATTACGGGTGTGCGTTGCACAGTTTCTATGTACGCTCGTGACTTCACCATTTTTTTAAATATTTTTACCACAGATTTGCAACATTGCCATTTTTTACACCTCCCCATGAACAGTACAGCTGTCATTTTTTACATCCTGTTCGGAATGTTTTTGCACCTGTGGTGCTAAATGCCATAGTCACTGTGCATAAGCAGCTTTTGGTTAACAAACTGATATTCCCCCTGTTCATGAGGTGGGGTCACAAAAAAACATGTTGAAAATTTGGAGTGAAAATACCAACGAATGCCTGAGGTATTAGGGTTTCCAACCCATAACGCCCAACCCTGTAGAGAATGACAGGCATCAGGGGTGTGACTTGGGATTCTTGCCTGTGATGCTCATACCATTCCACACCTGCAGTCAGTGAGGCATCGGGGTATGCCTTGGACTCTTCGGCCCCAAAGTTCACCCCATTCTCCTATATCGCACCCATCTCACCATATTTCCTAATGAAATAGGGTGCGATAAGGGCCAAAAGACCCAAGGAGCACCGTGACACTTGTCAGTGTCTGCAGGGTGGGGTGGGGTGTGGTGAAATGGCGTGGCCGTTATGCCTGACGACCCAAACGCACACCCCAATGCCTGTCACTCTCTGCAGGGTGGTGGTGGGGTTGGCTTCAGTTCAATACTTCACTGCCATTCCTATTACGCAGCTCTGTAACTTCTACACTACCACTGCCGATGCCAGCAAGCAAACATTCGGCATTGACAAATGCTTGTTCTCTTTGCTGGAGGAGAATTCTGTTTAGGTTTGTGAGGCCTCCTTCTTGCAGCTCCAGTGTTTTCCATTTGGCTATACATGTTTGATCCAGCCAGTAAAATATAGTTCATAATTGGGCTGCTTGATAATATAATTTCAGGTTCGGTAACGAAAGGCCCCCCCTTCTTTTATGAATCTGGAGGACTGCAAGCCGAACCCTAGGTTTATGAGGACCCCATAAAACATGAGAGCTCTTCCCATTGAAGGAGGTGAAGTAAGAATCTGGAATATACGGAGGAATTGTTTGTACTAGGTATAAGAATTTAGGAAGAAGCACCATTTTAACAGCCTCCACCCTTTGTATCAAGGTGATAGATATCGGGGCCCAGGCTTCCAACTCTCGTTTCAGCTTTTCCAAGATTGGAATAAAGTTCAGAGAGAAAAGCTGGCTTGGGTTAAAGCTGATATGAACCCCTAGGTATTTTATATGAGTGAGGTTCCATTTAAAGGGAAAGGTGTTTTGAATTCTGTCCGAGGGCTGATAGTGACCCTGTAGGACCTCAGTCTTGGTCGCGTTTATCTTGTATCCTGCTAACCTGCTGAATTCTGTCAGGCATTCCCAAAGGGGCTCCAGTGATTGTTCCGGATCTTTAAGGTATATAAGCAAGTCGTCAGCGTACAAGGTCAATTTGTGGGTCTCTCCGCCCAGCTCCCAGCCCTGTATCCTCTCATCCAGTCTTATTGCTTGAGCTAAGGGCTCACGGTATAGGGCAAAGAAAAGGGGGGGAGAGAGGACAACCCTGTCTAGTGCCTCAGAGCAGGGGGACTGGAGAGGACACTCGACCATTGATTTTAACATATGCCCTGGGGTTAGTGTAGATATTGTTTATAATTTTGACAAATGGATCTAAGAAACCAAATCCACGCAAAGCCGAGCCCAGGAACTCCCATGCCACCCGGTCGAAGGCCTTCTCGGCGTCCAGACTTAAACGCAGGAAGGGAGACTTCAACCGGGCAGCATGGTGCAACAAATGCAATGTCCCTTTAATATTATCCTGGGTCTGCCTCGCCGGAACAAAACCGGTCTGATCAAAGTCAGTCAGCCTAGGGAGTACAGTCTCTGAACATTTAGCTAATATAGAGGCATATAACTTGTAGTCAATGTTAAGAACAGAGATAGGGTGGAATGATTTACATTGCGTGGCATCCTTCCCTAGTTTCAGTATGCTTGAAATAATGGCATAATTCCATGTATCTGGAAAAGCCTCCCCCTTTTGCGCTACTCTGCAAGCCTCCAGTATATGGGTTTTAAGTTCTGACCTAAAAAATTTAAAAAATTCTGGGGTGTACCCATCGGGGCCAGGTGACTTGTTTGTTTTAAGATTTTTTATAACCTTATCCACCTCTGTAGTAGAAATGGGGGAATCCAAAAAGTCCCTAAGTTCCTGTGACAACCTAGGGAGCTTAAGCTTAGCCAAATATGGGTCTATTTGTGTCAAACTTGGGAACTGATCCAGGGTATACAGATTTTGATAAAATTCCTTAAAACCTGACAGAATTTTATCTGGAGATTTCAGCATCTGTCCTGTTCTGGGGTCTCGAATCTGCATGACTGTGGAATGAAAGGTCTGACGCCTCAATCTATGGGCTAGGAGATGCATGGCCCGGGGGCCGCTTTCATAGAAACACTGGCGCAAGCGTTGTAGTATCTGCTCAGTTTTAATGTCTACGATTTTCTGTATCTGTTCCTCAGTTTCCCGAAATTCAGAGACCACTGTTACATCCCCTGCCGCATGCCGGTTTTGCAGAACATGCAACTGAGTTTGAAGGTGAAGCAGTCTCTGAGTTTGCTGTTTTTTAAAATAAGCAGCAAATTTAATACAGTCTCCTCTGAATACAATTTTAATAGTGTCCCACAAGGTAGTTTTAGAGACGTCAGGCGAGTCATTTTCCTGTACAATCTGTGCTATCCTAGTTTGGGCCAATTCTGTGAATTCATTTAAGTTCAGCAGATAATTATTGAACCTCCAGAGTGTCTGGCCCTTTTGGATGTTCCAGTGCATCTGCATTAAAATTTGGGAGTGGTCTGAAAGAATAGATGGGACATGCTGGCATTCCTTCACCTGATTCTGGTGCTCCCCGGATACGATAATGTAATCAATACGGCCATATGAACCATGTGGGTGTGAAAAATGTGTATATTCTCTTTTACCTGGATTTAGAAGTCTCCAAGCGTCCACCCAAAATGCTCCCTTTAAGTGATCTTTAATCGCCCTGCTAACTGGATTTTGCCTGAATACTGACGTTCAAGAAGTGTCCCTTTGTTCCCAAATCTGGTTGAGGTCCCCTCCCAAAATCAGCACTCCTGTCTGATGTTCGGTGATTTTCTACAATAGGAATCGTGCAACCTCCTTTGTGGAGCCGGGTGGGATATAAAGGGAAACTATGGTTGTCAGGGTCCCTTCCAGATGCCCAGTGAGAATGGCTAAGCGACCCTCAGGATCGGTGTAGCTGGAATTTGTCTGGAAATGGGTGTTGCGGGACACCAGTATAGCAGCTCCCCTTCTTTTCCCCCGCCCGTAAGAAGCTGCAGTGATCTGGGTAAACCCGAATTTCCCCAATTTCTGGTGCTCAACTCTTGTAAGGTGGGTCTTCTGCAAAAGGACAATGGTGGGACTTTGCCGTTTTATGGCTGTTAACACCTCATATCTTTTGACCAGATTGTTTAGCCCACTGACATTATGAGACAGAATTTTTTTATTAGGGATATCACCCATTTAGAATCAGATGATGAAACTTAGTCCTGAATTCTTCATACCTTTGTGCCTCAAATGAATCCCCCCTGATCCCAACCTCCCCCACCCTTGTATTGTTCGAATCCAACTGATACCACTGCCCAAAACCAGTTCTCCCCTTATTTTGCCATTTCAACCAATAACCATAAGAATCCATACTGCATGTGTCCCCAGCATCCAACATGTAAACACATCCACAGAGATAACAGATAACAGATAGCCTCTAACCTCCCACAGGGTACTACCACCCAGAAAAAACTTCCTTGGGGGAGTAAACTATATATGTAACGACTCCCAAGAGAGGGGAACAACGTAACTAGTTCCCTATAGGTCCGAACTACATGAGCTTGGGGAGGAGGCATAAGGACCAAGAAATTGGTTCCATCCTCCTGGACCCTAAAAATAGTGGGTCCTAGTCAGATGGGAAGGCCTAGTTACATCAGCATATCCACCTCCGAGGAGCGCAAGGCTGTCAGCCCCCCACCCCGTGGAAGGGGTTCCACACGCCCCATGCAGCTCACAATAAGGAGTGTTAAAAAAGCCCTCGGTGGAATCAGCTGCATCAACAATTCCACCTACCCCTCCCTCCTCCAGCAAAGGTAAAAACATTTTAAGGAAACTTCAGTCTATTTCCACAGAACATAACCTTGTCCATTGTGAGCTCCTGTAAAGTAATAATTAACTACTGCGCTTTCCCAAATCCAAGGAAAAGAAGCAGGCAATTCCCTTCCCAATGGGTCCTCCAACATTAGAAAAGATTGTTCAAACTACCGGTCCTGTTCGTGGAGAGGCATCTCGGGTTCAGCTCCGATTAAGTTTCTGTTTTAAGAGCTGGCAGCAGGGCGCCAGAAGTCAAGCAGTCAGCAACTCAGCCTGAGAACCAAAACCAGTCTCGTTAGCTAAAATCACTGGTGCACGAGGTTACGGCTTAGTTAACAGTTGGAAATGTTCCCCCATCGCCATCTACTGGACAGTTGATGTCAAGTGCATGAAACGTGCCCTCGCGATGGATGAAGACCCAAAACCAGCTTACCCCTGGAGGAGTGTCTGCATAGATCTGAAACCCGAACATCCAGCACATTAAAAAATGGCACTCCTCTCCCTCGAAGCCAGGAAACAGCATGAAAGCCCCACCAAGGCTAATCTCTCACCTCAAGTGTCCTCAGCTCTCCCAGCCACAGAAACTGCACTGTCCTGCGAGTGGGTAAGCTTACTCAACATCATTTTTATATCTCGCAGAGTGTGAGGGGGCCGTTCTTTTCCCTGCCCATTTGGAGTTTTGTTGTGATACAGTTTGCCATTGATTCCCAGATTTAGAGAGGTGTTCCACTCGTTGACTAGTTTCTGGAATGGCATGGCCTTTGCTTGTCATGGCCCGAGGTGCTTCCTCATACGAGTGATACAACTCAGTACCTGAACTCCAGTGTGCCTGCAGGGGGGAGAGAAAGGGAGTTTGGAATCTAATGCCTAGGATTTTCAGTTGCCGCAGAATAGGGGCATACGCCAGTCGTTGTTGTTGAATAGAAGGGGGGTAATCTTGGTCAAAAAATAAATGTGCTCCATTGTAGTCTACTTTCTGCTGCTTCTATGCAGTCTTCAAGATCACCTCTTTGTCCCGGTAACTAGCGAATTTGGCCACTATTGATCTGGGTCTGGCTGTTGCTGAGGTGGGTTTGGGTACGAGGGCTCGGTATGCCCTTTCGATCTTAAAGGAGAAGGCCGGCGGGAGATCAAGCACATGACAGAGCAGGTCTTCCAGATATTCAGCCATGTCCCCCACTTCCGTAGCTTCTGGTAGGCCATAGATTCATAAATTATCTCAGCAAGAACGGGCTTCGAGGTCCAAACATTTCGCATTCAGAGATTCTTGTTGCTGAGCAAGGGCTTCAATCGCTTGGGAAATATGTATGAGATCATCCTCCGCAGTCAAGATTCTGTCCTCTGCTGTAGTAATTCTGGTTTCCAGCCCGGTAATATTATTGTGAAGTTTTTCAAACTCTTGCTTCGCTTCTGATCTGGACTGCTTTATTTCTGTTAGTAAGGTTTCAAACCTCAAACACGACAGAGTTTCACATTCAGTCTAAGTATCTCCGCCCACCATACTCGCAGGGGAATCCCCTCCACTTGCGTTTGAACTAGTTGGGCTCAATCCAGCTTGATCCTTTCTTGATTTAAGTTTCCTGGAACAAGATCGCGTCACATATGCGGCTCCACCATGCGATTTATGCATAATTCTCTAAATTTTGGTTGATTGAGGTTGTGTGGAGTCTGAACTTTGCTGGAAAGTAGGGAGAGCTCCTCAGTTAAGCAGCCATGTTGCCGATGACATCACAGAAAGTCCGATACACAGGAGTTTTGCACAGCACGATATAGTCCGGGTGGCAGGCACTGGAGTGCAGTGACTGATGATGCAGTCTACGGTAGCTCCAATTATAGTGGCATAGGCAGGTTTTCAGATAGGAGATAGTGGCGAGGACAGGGAGTGTTGGGTGATGGTGGATGGAATGTGGGCAGGAGTGGTGTACCATAGGCAGGTGGCCTGTGTCATGGCCCGTACAACACGTGCACCAGCACCGTTGTGGTCGCCAGCCGTGGCAGTGTACCAGACATCGCCCATGCTGGTGGGCCCTGTGTATGGGTGGCCTGCACTGCAGGAGATGTGGATGGGACATGCACCATGCACATGCCACTTACAGCTCCCAGGTTGTAACAGCGGACTGTGATCTGCAGCTGGGCATAGTGAAGCATGTACTGTGCATGCCCTCCAGGGATATGGTACTGCATGACTGAGGGGCAAAGCTGCCACCAGGTGGGGCCCCTGCAACATGGAGGTACATTCAGTGCTGGCCCACAGAGGCATGCCACACACAGGGGGGTACCATATGGCTAAGGGGCTGCTGCTCTGCCATGGGAAGGGGTGCAGCATGCAAGACAGGGTGTGGCTGCATCCCCAATACTAAGAGCGGTGTGATGGGTGCCCCCTGGGAACTGTAGCTGATGCTGTATAGCACAACCCACGTCATGCCAGAAAGCCAAGCGCTGGTGCACCGAGGCCACAATGGTGGATGCTGGGCTACTGGGGTTCTCCAATGGGGCTACTACCGTGTCACCAAAGAGGTCCACAACACTGACCACACCAGAAGAAGAATCAGCATTTACATAGCGCTTTTTCATACATCCAAAGTGCTTTACAAGCAATGCTAGACTAGTAGTGAAGTGACTGAATGTGTGGTGGCAACCATATCGCACATCATCACCCACACACAGCCTGGATAATTGCATGAACCGGTTTATGGGAAGGGGAATGTTGGCCAGGACACCGGGAATGTTCCCTACTCTTTGCGAAGAGTGCCCTGGGTTCTTTTACTTCCACCTGGACACCCACCAGGACAACACCAGGATGGGCAGAAGGGACCTCGGTTTAACATCTCATCCGAAGGACGGCACACCCCAGCAGTACAGTTCCCCCCAATACTGCACTCAGATGCCAGCGATTTTTAGGTGCAAGTCCAATCCCGGTGTGGGCCGAGAACCCACGACCTTCTGGTCCAGAGGCGGATGTGCTACCAACTGAGCCATGCTGACCCCCCCAGAAGAAGAAGTGGCTTGGGAATGGTGTGGTCCTCACAGGCTGCACAACAGAGTCCAGGGTGGGACAACTTTCGCCCATAGTATGGGGATGACTGCGATGACATGGTTGCACTGGGATAGACGGAAACTGCCCAAAGGCCATGTAACAGTTCCCCTGTACACAGAGGTGGTGGACACATGGCTCAGTGCATGAGCTACCGTGCCAAGTGACACCTTTAAGGAAGAGTTGAGGTGGGGGGGTAGTGCCCCCTACATGCAACAGATAATGCATGATAGTAGGGTGCAATAGTTGGCTGTGTGGGGACCCTGGTTATGTAGTACCATGCACATTATGGGCTTATATATATGCTACAGCCCCAAGCAATGGCCCCTGTGTGGTGTAGATACTGCCCACTGCATATGGCAGCCCACCAGCCTGCCCTCCTCAGCACCCCCTACCCCACAAAAGTATGTGTGTGTGTATCACTCCCTTCAACAAGGGCAACAGCCAGTACGTGGCCCCCATCAGTGCCCAGTAGTCTCATGGTTCTCACTTTGACAGCCTCCCTCCATGGGCTAGCATCCCACATGGTGATAGGGGCGACGTGACCCCATGCCATACATGTGTGGTGTACCTGACACTGTGGCGGTACAGCACAGATGTGATGCATTCCCCACACTGACACCCACACCTGTCTGGGCAGGGTAGTACCATGGCAGCCATGCTATACCACAGGAATTGTTGCACAGCAGGTCCATTACCGTGGCCAAAGCACAGCCCATAGGCTTGGCACACATGTATTCCCCAACACCCCTACACCCTGGACATGCACCCCAGGGGTTGCTATGTAGTTGAGGCCACATGTACATAATGGCCATACATGTAGGGCCCAGCACCTGTAGTGAGGAAACACTGACAGTGCCCCTTCCCCTTGAAGGCCATAGGTCCCATCTACTGGCTGATGCTGTACCACCTCTCCAATGTTGTAGAGGACACTGCCCCCATCGCCTTGGGTCATGGCTGACAGCAGCAACCAGAGTGTTACATGCGATGGGGTGCTACACACCACAGAGACACCCACTTCCATGGGGACCCAGAGCCCTACACAGCCACAGTGGCATGTCAGCGGGCCAAGGTTCATGTTGGTAGGGACCACAGTGGTACAGCCTGACCTTGGAAGATGCGGCCCCACCCTGCAATACTGTCTGGATACTGCACCCCCAGGGCCCCCCATCCCATACCCACAGTCCCCCGCTGGCTGGTGTGCTGTACCCCAGTACCCCAGACAGTCCCCTGGCACTGCCAATGCCACACCCATAGAGCACCATTGGCCACCCCTCACAATGTCCCATGGCCCCTGCCCCATCCACACCACTGTTGGTTGGGCCTTACATGCCACCTGCCACTGGGGCATGGCAGGGGCTGTTGCAGTGCACACATGGTGCTGTGGCACTATACAGGTATGGCAGGCATTGTGTGCCCCTTGTATACATTGCCCTGAGCATACATTGTCACCCACACCACCCACCGTTCCCCATAATCTGACACTGGGTTCCATGGGTGCACCTGGACCTGAGCCTTGTCCCTGTTTGCGTGCTGCATTTGCCAACTTTTTACCTCCATTGCGAGGCGCAGGTGGCCACGGGACAACTGCTGGGCCTTGTGTGTCCTCGTGGCATGTCCAGCCTGGCGTGGGATGATGTGTGGGTGATTCTCTTTACCGTGCCCACATTGCAGACCTGCCTGTAAAGGCCTACCATTCACCCTACACTGATGCTGTCCACCGTCTGTTGTTTTAGGTGCTAGCTGCATGATGCACATGGGTAGCCGGAACCAACACCATGTGTCTATGCCCTGGAGAGTGCCATGCATTAGCAAAAGCAGCAAGAAGCTAAATTGTATGCCAAAAGGACAAGGTGCCAGTTGGAAGAGGTGCAGGAATATGCATCAGATGAGGGTTACTGGCAGCAGCAGCACCCTGAAGAAGACAGGGGTACAGTGCCAATAACCCTGGGATAGGGCCTGGAAATAATGATGGGGTCACAGGTGCTGAGGTGGAGGAGGCCAACAATGTTTTGGCGGAGGTGTGCCCCCCACTGAAGATGCACCCATGCAGCCACAGCCAGTCGATGTGCAGGAGCCAGCCAACTCCCAACCCCTTCTGGCCATCTGTGCGCCGGTCCGAGTGCGCCCATCAACAGGGTGCCAAAATCCTCGATTCACTGCCCTTTTCCTGAGGTCCACCCTCCCCAGAGTTAGAATCTATAGATGGAGAGGGCATGGAGGTGCTGCCCCCCACACCCGGGATGCAGGGGGCACAGCCCCGCACATCACAAGCAGGATTCAAACCTCAATCTCTGGTGCCCTAATAATGGGCGCACTCGGACGGGTGCCGTCTGATGGTGGAACCACCCCCAACATGTGCTAAGGGAGCCAAAGGATGAAGCAGAGGATGTGGTGGGGGAGGACATACCACCGCAGTGGTGAACTAGGCTTCAGTCCTTCATGTAGACTGTTGGGACCCAGCTACAGACTGTAGTGAATGACCTGTCATGCCTACAGGGCTCCCTCCAGGCCCTAGTCAACACTGTGGCTACATCTGACAGATCTTGAACAGCCCTTGGCAGGATACCACATTACAATGGGCATCTGCCGGTCTCCATTGCCTTGCTCATTGTAAATAGTGTGTTGTATTTCTTGTTTATTGTTGCTGTTGTGTGTAATGTTAGTTGATTTGTGCATAGCCTGTTTAATGTTTTAGTGTTGTTCATTCAATAGATATTCCTTGTTTCCTCCCTTATATGGTGTCAATGTCGTTATTCCAGTGTGCTACGGTACTTTTGTGCCTAGGCTCTGGAACTCCATTCCGGACTCTGTTCGCTCTGCCCCTTCCCATGGGACCTTTCGCTCCTCCCTGTGGTCCCACCTAAAACAAACGACAAGATGTGACTGCTCCTAGTCTCTGTAATGTAATACTCTGCAGTCCACTATTGTCCACTCTGAGTCCATGATGGTCTATGAAATATGTATTCAGTGATTCTAATGTCTATCTATGTCCTGTAACAATTTGTACTATGTGTGGCAGTATATCTGCCCTTATACAAGCGTTGTTATAGCTGTTTTTTACTGTATCATGCTGTTTCTCCAATGTTGCCATGTATGTATACTGTATGTTTTGTGCTCTCCCGGGTCGTTCCTGAAAATAGGCATACTACTTGTCTAGTGTACTTACCCGGTAAACAAAAGCTAAATAAATAAAATAAAATGTGCTGGGTGGCCACCTGCACAGCACACAGGGACATGTGTGCCACAGGGGTGTACTGTGGGCAGGTACTGGTTCCACACCGCCAGGGTGGCTGCATGCACCACAGTGTTATGCTGGATGCCACACATATGTGCAGGCCTGGGGGGGTCACATGCTACTGCAATGCACTGCTGCATGTGGCAGCCACATGCTTTGTGCCACCGCATGGTACAGTGCTGCAGCATGTTTACCAGCTGGTTGTGCCATGTGTGTGACCCCATACTCCTTGGGTGGCTTCCATTGCCAGGTTCTGCAGCAGTGGCTGTCCCTGGGCTCACTGGTGTTCATGAGTGACAACCCAGTGTTTGCCTTACATCCCATGCAGTGGTACTTGTGGACTGAAGCCACCATTGTTGGCCATTACACAGCATCATGCATCACACGCACCGCCCCTCACAGGCTCCTCTTGTGCTATGGCATGGCACCTTCACAGTTGTGCCACAGTCGCCAGATCCTGGACATAGCAGTGTCATGTATACATACAGTACATGTTGCACCGTGCCAGTACCCAGGTGTGTGCCATGCTGGGCAGAGGTGTAGTACACCCACACATGGCAGGCACACATGTATCACTGCTGACCTGTGTACTTGGGGTGTACACAGCTATCATACGCTACCTGGGTGCCCTCCTTAGGAGGCCTGGGGTGTTTTGGGCAGGCAGTCATAAGGCCTCTGTTCATTCAGGGTCCTGGCATTGCTTACTGTGAGCCTATGTGTACAGCACTTCACTACCTACCGGTCCCGGGTCAGCCCTGGGAGCTCTGCACATGTACCCAGTGGATGTTCCCCATTACAGTACACTACCACTATGTCCCCCCAAGGCAGTCTGCAGCACATTGTCCATGGCATGTCCTCACTGTGTCAGACTGTCACATGTCCACTGGCGAGCAGCTTGGTCTCACCACGCAGCGTGCATGGCACATCACTCCATGGTGTACAGCTGGTGTACAGTCCTGCTGGTCTACTGTGCATCCTGTCTACCCCTCCTCTTCCTGCCGTGCATCTGAGTCTGTGCTGCCTGTATCTGTGCAATATGTTGCTGATGGGTGTCCACCACTGACCTGTTGTTGGTTGGATCCCCCTACAGGCCACTGTGTGCAGTTGATAGTTGTCCACTGCGACCTCCATAAAGCTGTCCCTGTATCATGTGGAGTTGTGTCACATGCCATTCCTGGCATCCCATTATCCTTAGCCTTCCTCTCCCTTTTTCTGTGGGGTGCACCTGTGGCAGTGTTTTCTTCCGTGGCAGTGGTGTCCTGGGTGAGGGAACCCCTGGTAGCCATGGTGCTCCAACAGCTGCCGGCATGGGCCTCTGACTTGCTGGGGGCCTGGAAAGTGTCAGCCCGGACTTCTGTTGTCTGGTGGGCACTGACAGCCTGCCCTGTGGTAGCACTGGGTTCTGGACCTGTTGTGTGCTGGCAGCCTGCGTGCTGGTCAGACATGGTAGTGGATCATGTTGATTCTTAATAGTCTGGGTCATGACGGCACTGGGTTGTGTTGCCAGCTGAGTGCTCATGGCCTGGGATGTGGTATACCAGGGAACTGGTGACTGAGGGGTGCTGCCAGCTTGGTTTGTGGGTGCAACAGTGTCCTGGGGCTGTAGTCACTGTATGACTGTGGCAACTGTGCAGTGTGAGCCTGTAGTTGCTGTGTGCTGTGGAGCACTGAACGAGGTCTACTGGACCACTCTCTGCTGTCCACACTGTATCCATGTCCAGTGACCACACTGTATCCATGCCTGCTGTGGCCTGTGTGCCCATACCCACTGAAGCCACTGTCTACATATCCACTAGGACTCCTGTACCATACTTACTAGATGCCACCCTGGCCACTGTGTGCATGGGTAATGTGTCCACTGTGTTGATGGCTGCTGTGGGAAGTATGACACCGGATGCCTGCTTCATAGCTCACCCAGCTGCCGTGGACATTGTGGCCATGGTGGTGTTGCCCTGTGGCACTGATGTGTTCCATGTGGTGCACTGATTGTGCAATGTTCTCCACTGCAGCAGTGATGGCATTCATCTGCTCCAGTTGGACTACAATACTCCGCTCCAGCATAATTGTCATGCACTCCAGTGTGTCTACCTGCTACAGTGTGCACACCTGGATCCTGTGCATTGCTGCAATGCTGTCTGCATGCCAGGCTGCACTCTCATGCACCCCGGTCTGGATGGCATCCTGTACCCTAGCCATAGCTTCCTCCATGCGACTGTGGTGCGCCATGGTGGCTATGTGGTGTGCATTCACTGTGCCCCATTTTGCCATTAGCTTCCATCTCAGTGCCTCCTCGGTGGCGTGCACATTCTGGCACTAGCAACCCAAGTGATCATCCTGCATGAGTTCGGTGGAAATGTCCTGTGCAGGCTGTTATGATGTCACCTCCTCTTGTTCCGACCTTGGGGACTGAGGTCTTGGCCAATGTTGTCGTGAACTGGGTCTCTAATTTCTGTCTCCGACCCCTCACTGTTGTTCTGTGTGCTCACTGTGCTTCCATCAATGCCAGTGCACTAGTGTGTCACCTCAGAGATTTCCCTCTGGTCCCCACTCACCTGCTGCTGTCTGTCCCCCATCACTGTGCACTCAGTGGTGTCAGTGGCCTCTGTCTGTGTGTCTTTCATCTCCTCTCCTAAGAGTCGTTGTTCAGTGCTGCACCTTGTGCCTGGCGTTGCATTTTCCAAGTGTTCAACAATGGTATCTGTAGGGACACAATTTATCCATTCTTACTCGGTGTGTTGAGTAGCCATGTCACTATGCTACTGTCTCTTGTGTGCACTGCATATCATGGCACTGTGAAGTGGTCCACCTGTAGGTGGTCTGTGGCCACCAACACGTGGTTCAGGCTGCAACGTGGCACAGCGTCTCCATTGTTGTGTGCTATGCCTGTCCGATTGTCCTGTGTACAGTGTGTTGGCCTTCTGTGTGCCTGCAATGGTGCTCCGTATATTTTAGGCTGTCAGGGTACAGGTATCATGCTGTCCTTTCCACACTCACATCCTAGCCATCTTGGTCCTCTAACACCTGCCCTGTGCTGGCAACATTCTGTACCCTCTGGTGCAACACCAACCCCCACCCCCCAACACCCAACAGTGGTGTCCAGTGCTTATGTCCTGCTTGCACCCCTGGCAGCCTGGCCCCTGCCTGGATACTATGCAGGCATACCTCAGGATGCAGCCTTTGATGCATTATCCCACCCTCTACAGTGCTCACACCTGTGTGTTAGGATTCTGTTGTCAGCCTACAGGCCACGTTGGTGGTGCTTGCTACATACAAACTTGTCCTGAACATGCTACATGTTTTTACATCCGGGGTTCCTCTCACATCTATTGTCAGTGGTACAGGTCAGCTGTCACCCATGTCAGCATACACATATGTCCTACCTGCCCTCCCTCTTCATGCTACTGGCCCGTGATCTATGCCACAGTGCGCACCCCCATGCCAGACTGCCATGCCAACTTACAGGCCTTGGTACAGTGTGGCTCTGCTCCCATTATGCACATCTGAGAGCCACATCCAAGTGCCTGTGACGGCAGTGTGTTGTCCCATTTGCTGGTGGCATACACAGTTATTGCCATGAGTTGGGGCTTACACCCTTCACTGCATGTGTGGTTTTGGACATATGTACCTGGTATACAAAACACAAAATGTGACATGCTTCTTTGGATGTCAAGCATGCATCCATATTTTGCACATGTTCTGACCTTGTCTGCTGGTTCACATTTTAAGCGTCTTTGCAGGCACGACAGTTCCCTCTGGTCATTACGTGATGTGCACACCTGCTTGGCCCTGGCACCCCGACGTGTGCCTGTGGTCAAGGCTTGCCGTCCTACCTACTATGCCTTTTACATACCTGCTGAAGCCTGTAGCCTGAAGAGGTCCAGGTTGCTGTCTCCCTCAGTTATGCAGCTACTGAGGTGTGCCGCCACATGCTCCTCCTGGCCGCTCTGAGGCATCGCTTGGCTTGGACCACCTCCATTTGATGTGGTAAAGCGTCTGTTCTGGGACATCTTCTCCTTTGACCTCCATCTAATATCATGATAACGTTTCTGCGGTTCCCTCATGGAGTGCCTCACAGGGCCTATAGCATTAACTCTAGTGGCCACCTCATCCCAGACCTGTTTCCTTTGGTCTCGCAGTTCCTTGTCCTCACCTCTGAATAGCAGCAGGTTAGCTTGAGCATCCACCTCCTCTATGAGTACGTCAGTTCATGCCTCTGTGAAGTTTTTTTTGTGCTGATGTTTGCCAGCCTTTCCTCCTTTCATTGTTGCACTCATCTGTGCCACCATCACTTGCGTCACTTTTTTGACACAGCTTTTTTGTTCTTGCCCCATGCACCACATTTCTGATGAAGCTTGTGTCTTGCATCATTTGGGGGACTTTGATAAACTGAGCGCTTCTGTACCAAAATCAGATGCACTCACTTTGACTCACCTGGCATTGATGCAAAGTGACTGTTTGATGCATTTTGCGATGTTGTAAGGGCCCTTTGAATATCAAGCACAATGAGTTAGATACCGGTAGTGCAGGGACTGTATACAGACAGTGAGTTACATACTGGCAGTGCAGGGACTGTATGTAGATAGTGAGTTAGATACTGGTAATGCAAGGACTGTATACAAACAGTGAGTTAGAGACGTATAGTGCAGGGAGTGTATACAGACAGTGAGATAGATACCCGTAATGCAGGAACTGTATGCAGACAGTGAGTTAGATACCAGTAGTGCAGGGACTGTATGCAGACAGTGAGTTAGATACCCATAGTGCAGGGACTGTATACAGACAGTGAGTTAGATACCGGTAGTGCAGGGACTGTATACAGACAATGAGTTACATACTGGCAGTGCAGGGACTGTATGTAGATAGTGAGTTAGATACTGGTAATGTAAGGACTGTGTACAAACAGTGAGTTAGATACTCATAGTGCAGGGAGTGTATACAGACAGTGAGTTAGATACCCATAGTGCAGGAACTGTATGCAGACAGTGAGTTAGATACCAGTAGTGCAGGGACTGTATGCAGACAGTAAGTTAGATACCCGTAGTGCAGGGACTGTATACAGACAGTGAGTTAGATATGGGTAGTGCAGTGACTGTATACAGACAGTCAGTTAGATACTGGTAGTGCAGGGACTATATACAGACAGTGAGTTAGATACCAGTAGTGCAGGGACTGTATGCAGACAGTGAGTTAGATACCCGTAGTGCAGGGACTGTATACAGACAGTGAGTTAAATACCGGTAGTGCAGGGACTGTATACAGACAGTGAGTTACATACTGGCAGTGCAGGGACTATATGTAGATAGTGAGTTAGATACTGGTAATGTAAGGACTGTGTAAAAACAGTGAGTTAGATACTCGTAGTGCAGGGAGTGTATACAGACAGTGAGTTAGATACCCGTAGTGCAGGAACTGTATGCAGACAGTGAGTTAGATACCAGTAGTGCAGGGACTGTATGCAGACAGTGAGTTACATACCGGTAGTGCAGGGACTGTATACAGACAGTGAGTTATATACCGGTAGTGCAGGGACTGTATAAAGACAATGAGTCAGATACTGGTAGTGCAGGGACTGTATACATACAATGAGTTAGATACCAGCAGCACAGACACTGCATGCAGACAGTGACTTAGATATTGGTAGTGCAGGGACTATATACAGACAGTGAGTTAGATACTGGTAGTGCAGGGACTGATACAGACAATGAGTTAGAGACCAGTAGTGCAGGGACTGTATGCAGACAGTGAGTTAGATACCGCTAGTGCAGGGACAGTATACAGACCGTGAGTTAGATACCGGTAGTGCAAGGACTGTATACAGACAGTGAGTTAGATACTGGTAGTGCAGGGACTGTATACAGATCGTAAGTTAGATACTGGTAGTGCAGGGACTGTATACAGACAGTGAGTTAGATACCAGTAGTGCAGGGACTGTATGCAGACAGTGAGTTAGATACCGCTAGTGCAGAGACAGTATACAGACCGTGAGTTCGATACCGGTAGTGCAGAGACTATATGCAGACAGTGAATTAGATACCGGTAGTGTAAGGACTGTATACAGACAGTGAATTAGATACCGGTAGTGCAGGGACTGTATACAGACAGTGAGTTAGATACTGGCAGTGAAGGGACTGTATACAGACATCGAGTTAGATACTGGTAGTGCAGGGAGTGTATACAGACAGTGAGTTAGATACCGGTAGTGCAGGGACTGTATACAGACAGTGAGTTAGATACTGGTAGTGTAGGGACTGTATGCAGACAGTGAGTTAGATACCGGCAGTGCAGGGACTGTATACAGACAATGAGTTATATATGGGTAGTGCAGAGACTGTATACAGACAGTGAGTTAGATACCGGTAGTGCAGGGACTGTGTACAGACAGTGAGTCAGATACCGGTAGTACAGGGACTGTATACAGACAGTGAGTCAGATACGGTAGCGCCGGGACTGTATACAGACAGTGAGTTAGATACTGGTAGTGCAGGGACTGTATACAGACAGTGAGTCAGATACCGGTAGTGCAGGGACTGTATACAGACAGTGAGTTAGATACTGGTAGTGCAGGGACTGTATACAGACAGTGAGTCAGATACCGGTAGTGCAGGGACTGTATACAGACAGTGAGTTAGATACTGGTAGTGAAGGGACTGTATACAGTGAGCGAGTTAGATAATGGTAGTGCAGGGACTGTATACAGACAGTGAGTTAGATACTGGTAGTGCAGGGACTGATACAGACAATGAGTTAGAGACCAGTAGTGCAGGGACTGTATGCAGACAGTGAGTTAGATACCGCTAGTGCAGGGACAGTATACAGACCGTGAGTTAGATACCGGTAGTGCAAGGACTGTATACAGACAGTGAGTTAGATACTGGTAGTGCAGGGACTGTATACAGATCGTCAGTTAGATACTGGTAGTGCAGGGACTGTATACAGACAGTGAGTTAGATACCAGTAGTGCAGGGACTGTATGCAGACAGTGAGTTAGATACCGCTAGTGCAGAGACAGTATACAGACCGTGAGTTCGATACCGGTAGTGCAGAGACTATATGCAGACAGTGAATTAGATACCGGTAGTGTAAGGACTGTATACAGACAGTGAATTAGATACCGGTAGTGCAGGGACTGTATACAGACAGTGAGTTAGATACTGGCAGTGAAGGGACTGTATACAGACAGCGAGTTAGATACTGGTAGTGCAGGGAGTGTATACAGACAGTGAGTTAGATACCGGTAGTGCAGGGACTGTATACAGACAGTGAGTTAGATACTGGTAGTGTAGGGACTGTATGCAGACAGTGAGTTAGATACCGGCAGTGCAGGGACTGTATACAGACAATGAGTTATATATGGGTAGTGCAGAGACTGTATACAGACAGTGAGTTAGATACCGGTAGTGCAGGGACTGTGTACAGACAGTGAGTCAGATACCGGTAGTACAGGGACTGTATACAGACAGTGAGTCAGAGTCACAGTGGCGCGGGACTGTATACAGACAGTGAGTTAGATACTGGTGGTGCAGGGACTGTACTTACAGACAGTGAGTCAGATACCGGTAGTGCAGGGACTGTATACAGACAGTGAGTTAGATACTGGTAGTGCAGGGACTGTATACAGACAGTGAGTCAGATACCGGTAGTGCAGGGACTGTATACAGACAGTGAGTTAGATACTGGTAGTGAAGGGACTGTATACAGTGAGCGAGATAGATAATGGTAGTGCAGGGACTGTATACAGACAGTGAGTTAGATACTGGCAGTGCAGGGACTGTATACAGACAGTGAGTTAGATACTGGTAGTGCAGGGACTGTATACAGACAACGAGTTAGATACTGGTTGTGCAGGGGCTGTATGCAGACAGTGCGTTAGATACCAGTAGTGGAGGGACTGTATGCAGACAGTGAGTTAGATCCCGGTTGTGCAGGGACTGTATACAGACAGTGAGTTAGATACCGGCAGTGCAGGGACTGTATACAGACAGTGAGTTAGATACCGGTAGTGCAGGGGCTGTATACAGACAGTGAGTTAGATACTGGTAGTGCATGGACTGTATACAGACAGCAAGTCAGATACTGGTTGTGCAGGGGCTGTATGCAGACAGTGGGTTAAATACCAGTAGTACAGGGGCTGTATACAGACAGTGAGCTAGATACTGGTAGTGCAGTGACTGTATACAGACTGCGAGTTAGATACTGGCTGTGCAGGGGCTGTATGCAGACAGTGAGTTAGATGCCAGTAGTGGAGGGACTGTATGCAGACAGTGAGTTAGATCCCGGTAGTGCAGGGACTGTATACAGACAGTGAGTTAGATACCGGTAGTGCAGGGACTGTATACAGACAGTGAGTTAGATACCGGTAGTGCAGGGGCTGTATACAGACAGTGAGTTAGATACTGGTAGTGCATGGACTGTATACAGACAGCGACTTAGATACTGGTTGTGCAGGGGCTGTATGCAGACAATTGGTTAAATACCAGTAGTACAGGGGCTGTGTATACAGACAGTGAGCCTAGATACTGGTAGTGCAGTGACTGTATACAGACTGCGAGTTAGATACTGGCTGTGCAGGGGCTGTATGCAGACAGTGAGTTAGATACCAGTAGTGGATGGACTGTATGCAGACAGTGAGTTAGATCCCGGTAGTGCAGGGACTATATACAGACAGTGAGTTAGATACTTGTAGTGCAGTGACTGTATACAGACAGTGAGTTAAATACCAGTAGTACAGGGGGTGTATACAGACAGTGAGCTAGATACTGGTTGTGCAGGGACTGTATACAGACAGTGAGTTAGATACTGGTAATTGTAGGGACTGTATACAGGCAGTGAGTTAGATACTGGTAGTGTTGGGACTGTATACAGACAGTGAGTTAGATACCGGTAGTGCAGGGACTGTATACAGACAGTGAGTTAGATACTGGCAGTGCAGGGACTGTATACAGACAATGAGTTATATATGGGTAGTGCAGGGACTGTATACAGACATTGAATTAGATACTGGTAGTGCAGGGACTGTATACAGACAGTGAGTTAGATAGTGGTAGTGAAGGGACTGTATACAGACAGTGAGTTAGATACTGGCAGTGCAGGGACTGTTTACAGACAATGAGTTATATATAGGTAGTGCAGGGACTGTATACAGACAGTGAGTTAGATACCGGTAGTGCAGGGACTGAGTACAGACAGTGAGTCAGATACCGGTAGTGCAGGGACTGTATACAGACAGTGAGTCAGATACTGGTAGCGCAGAGACTGTATACAGACAGTGAGTTAGATACTGGTAGTGCAGGGACTGTATACAGACAGTGAGTCAGATACCAGTAGTGCAGGAACTGTATACAGACAGTGAGTCAGATACCGGTAGTGCAGGGACTGTATACAGACAGTGAGTTAGATACTGGTAGTGAAGGGACTGTATACAGACAGTGAGTTAGATACTGGTAGTGAAGGGACTGTATACAGAGAGCGAGTTAGATACTGGTAGTGCAGGGACTGTATACAGACAGTGAGTTAGATACTGGTAGTGCAGGAACTGTATACAGACAGTGAGTTAGATACTGGTAGTGAAGGGACTGTATACAGAGAGCGAGTTAGATACTGGTAGTGCAGGGACTGTATACAGACAGTGAGTTAGATACTGGTAGTGTTGGGACTGTATACAGACAGTGAGTTAGATACCAGTAGTGCAGGGACTGTATACAGACAGTGAGTTAGATACTGGCAGTGCAGGGACTGTATACAGACAATGAGTTATATATGGGTAGTGCAGGGACTGTATACAGACAGTGAGTTAGATACTGGTAGTGAAGGGACTGTATACAGACAGTGATTTAGATACTGGTAGTGCAGGGACTGTATACAGACAGTGAGTCAGATACTGGTAGTGCAGGGACTGTATACAGACAGTGAGTTAGATACTGGTAGTGCAGGGACTGTAACAGACAGTGAGTCAGATACCGGTAGTGCAGGGACTGTATACAGACAATGAGTTAGATACTGGTAGTGAAGGGACTGTATACAGACAGTGAGTTAGATACTGGCAGTGCAGGGACTGTATACAGACAATGAGTTATATATGGGTAGTGCAGGGACTGTATACAGACAGTGAATTAGATACTGGTAGTGCAGGGACTGTATACAGACAGTGAGTTAGATACTGGTAGTGCAGGGACTGTAACAGACAGTGAGTCAGATACCGGTAGTGCAGGGACTGTATACAGACAATGAGTTAGATACTCGTAGTGAAGGGACTGTATACAGACAGTGAGTTAGATACTGGCAGTGCAGGGACTGTATGCAGACAATGAGTTATATATGGGTAGTGCAGGGACTGTATACAGACAGTGAATTAGATACTGGTAGTGCAGGGACTGTATACAGACAGTGAGTTAGATACTGGTAGTGCAGGGACTGTATACAGAGAACAAGTTTGATACTGGTAGTGCAGGGACTGTGTACAGACAGTGAGTTAGATACTGGCAGTGCAGGGACTGTATACAGACAATGAGTTATATATGGGTAGTGCAGGGACTGTATACAGACAGTGAGTTAGATACCGTTAGTGCATTGACTGTATACAGACAGTGAGTCAGATACCGGTAGTGCAGGGAGTGTATACAGACAGTGAGTTAGATACTGGCAGTGCAGGGACTGTATACAGACAATGGGTTATATATGGGTAGTGCAGGGACTGCATACAGACATTGAATTAGATACTGGTAGTGCAGGGACTGTATACAGACAGTGCGTTAGATACTGGTAGTGAAGGGACTGTATACAGACAGTGAGTTAGATACTGGTAGTGCAGGGACTGTATACAGACAGTGAGTCAGATACCGGTAGTGCAGGGACTGTATACAGACAGTGAGTTAGATACTGGTAGTGCAGGGACTGTATACAGACTGTGAGTCAGATACCGGTAGTGCAGGGACTGTATACAGACAGTGAGTTAGATACTGGTAGTGAAGGGACTGTATACAGAGAGCGAGTTAGATACTGGTAGTGCAGGGACTTTATACAGACAGTGAGTTAGATACTGGCAGTGCAGGGACTGTATACAGACAATGAGTTATATATGGGTAGTGCAGGGACTGTATACAGACAGTGAATTAGATACTGGTAGTGCAGGGACTGTATACAGACAGTGAGTTAGATACTGGTAGTGCACGGACTGTATACAGACAGTGAGTTTGATACTGGTAGTGAAGGGACTGTAGACAGACAGTGAGTTAGATACTGGCAGTGCAGGGACTGTATACAGACAATGAGTTATATATGGGTAGTGCAGGGACTGTATACAGACAGTGAGTTAGATACCGGTAGTGCATTGACTGTATACAGACAGTGAGTCAGATACCGGTAGTGCAGAGACTGTATACAGACAGTGAGTCAGATACCGGTAGTGCAGGGACTGTATACAGACAGTGAGTTAGATACTGGTAGTGAAGGGACTGTATACAGAGAGCGAGTTAGATACTGGTAGTGCAGGGACTTTATACAGACAGTCAGTTAGATACTGGTAGTGTTGGGACTGTATACAGACAGTGAGTTAGATACCGGTAGTGCAGGGACTGTATACAGACAGTGAGTTAGATACTAGCAGTGCAGGGACTGTATACAGACAATGAGTTATATATGGGTAGTGCAGGGACTGTATACAGACATTGAATTAGATACTGGTAGTGCAAGGACTGTATACAGACAGTGAGTTAGATACTGGTAGTGCAGGGGCTGTATACAGACAGTGGATCAGATACCGGTAGTGCAGGGACTGTATACAGACAGTGAGTTAGATACTGGTAGTGCAGGGACTGTATACAGACAGTGAGTAAGATACTGGTAGTGAAGGGACTGTATACAGACAGTGAGTTAGATACTGGTAGTGAAGGGACTGTATACAGTGAGCGAGTTAGATAATGGTAGTGCAGGGACTGTATACAGACAGTGAGTTAGATACTGGCAGTGCAGGGACTGTATAACAGACAGTGAGTTAGATTCTGGAATTGCAGGGACTGTGTATACAGACAGTGAGTTTGATACTGGTAGTGAAGGACTGTATACAGACAGTGAGGTTAGATACTGGCATGCAGGGACTGTATACAGACAGTGAGTTAGAATACAGTAGTGCATTGACTGTATACAGACCAATGAGTCAGACTGATAGTGCAGGGATTATGTATACACAGACAGTGAGTTAGAATACACGGTAGTGCAGGGGCTGTGTATACAGACAGTGGGTTAGATACTGGTAGTGCAGGGACTGTATACAGACAACGAGTTGAGATACTGGTTGTGCAGGGGGCTGTATGCAGACAGTGAGTTAGATACCAGTAGTGGAGGGACTGTATGCAGACAGTGAGTTAGATCCGGTAGTGCAGGGACTGTATACAGACAGTGAGGTTAGATACCGGTGTGCAGGGACTGTATACAGACAGTAGAGTTAGATACTGGTAGTGCATGGACCGTATCACAGACAGCGAGTTAGATACTGGTTGTGCAGGGGCTGTATACAGACAGTGGGTTAAATACCAGTAGTACGGGGCTGTATACAGACAGTGAGCTAGATACTGGTAGTGCAGTGACTGTATACAGACTAGAGTTAGATACTGGCTGTGCAGGGGCTGTATGCAGACAGTGAGTTAGATACCAGTGAGTGGATGGACTGTATGCAGACCAGTGAGTTAGATCCAGTGGTGCAGGGACTGTGCAACAGAACGATGAGTTAGATACTTGTAGTGCAGTGACTGTATACAGACAGTGAGTTAAATACCAGTAGTACAGGGGCTGTATACAGACAGTGAGCTAGATACTGGTTGTGCAGGGACTGTATACAGACAGTGAGTTAGATACTGGTAGTGTAGGGACTGTATACAGGCAGTGAGTTAGATACTGGTAGTGTTGGGACTGTATACAGACAGTGAGTTAGATACCGGTAGTGCAGGGACTGTATACAGACAGTGAGTTAGATACTGGCAGTGCAGGGACTGTTTACAGACAATGAGTTATATATAGGTAGTGCAGGGACTGTATACAGACAGTGAGTTAGATACCGGTAGTGCAGGGACTGAGTACAGACAGTGAGTCAGATACGGTAGTGCAGGGACTGTATACAAGACAGTGAGTTAGATACTGATAGTGAAGGGACTGTATACAGATAGTGGAGTTAGATACTGGTAGTGAAGGGACTGTATACAGAAGCAAGTTAGATACTGGTAGTGCAGGGACCTGTATACAGACAGTGAGATTAGATACTGGTAGAGCTGGGAACTGCACACAGACAGTGAGTTAGATACTGGTAGTGAAGGGACTGTATACAGAGAGCGAAGGTTAGATACTGGTAGTGCAGGACTGTAGAACCAGACTAGTGGGTTCAGAATACCAATAGTGTTGGGACTGTATACAGACAGTCAGTTAGATACCAGTAATGCAGGGACTGTATACAGACAGTGAGTTAGATACTGGCAGTGCAGGGACTGTATACAGACAATGAGTTATATATGGGTAGTGCAGGGACTGTATACAGACAGTGAGTTAGATACTGGTAATGAAGGGACTGTATACAGACAGTGAGTTAGATACTGGTAGTGCAGGGACTGTATACAGACAGTGAGTCAGATACTGGTAGTGCAGGGACTGTATACAGACAGTGAGTTAGATACTGGTAGTGCAGGGATTGTATACAGACAGTGAGTCAGATACCGGTAGTGCAGGGACTGTATACAGACAATGAGTTAGATACTGGTAGTGAAGGGACTGTATACAGACAGTGAGTTAGATACTGGCAGTGCAGGGACTGTGTACAGACAATGAGTTATATATGGGTAAGTGCAGGGGACTGTATCACAGACAGTGAATTAGATACTGGTAGTGCAGGGACTGTATACAGACAGGTGAGTTAGATATTGGTAGTACAGGGACTGTGTACAGACAGTGAGTTAGATACTAGCAGTGCAGGGACTGTGTACAGAACATTGAGTTATATATGGGTAATTGCAGACAGTGGAGTTAGATACTACCAATAGTGGAGGGACTGTATGCAGACAGTGAGTTCTAGATCCAGTGCAAGGGACTGTATACAGACCCGAGGTGAGTTTAGATGCAGGTAGTGCAGGGACTATACAGACAGTGAGTTGATACCCCGATGGTGCAGGGGCTTATACAGACAGTGAGTTAGATACTGGTAGTGCATGGACTGTATACAGACAGCGAGTTGATACTGGTTGCAGGGCTGTATGCAGACAGTGGGTTAAATACCAGTAGGCCAGAATGTATACAGACAGTGAGCTAATACTGGTAGTGCAGTGACTGTACAGACTGCGAGTTAGATACTGGCTATGCAGGGCTGTATGCAGACAGTGATTGAATCCAGTAGTGAAGAGGACTGTATGCAGACAGTGATTGATCAGTAGTGCAGGGACTGTATACAGACAGTGAGTTAGATACTTGTAGTACAGTGACTGTATACAGACAGTGAGTTAAACACCAGTAGTACAGAGACTGTATACAGACAGTGAGCTAGATACTGGTTGTGCAGGGGTATATACAGACAGTGAGTTAGATACTAGTAGTGTAGGGACTTATACAGGCAGTGAGTTAGATACTGGTAGTATTGGGACTGTATACAGACAGTAGGTTAGACCAGTAGTGCGGGGACTGTATACAGACAGTGAGTTAGATACTGGTGCAGGGACTGTATACAGACAATGAGTTATCGGTAGTCAGGGACTGTATACGGCATTGATTAGATACTGGTAGTGCAGGACTGTATACAGACAGTGAGTTAGATACTGGTAGTGAAGGACTGTGTACAGACAGTGGTGGATGGCAGTGCGGACTGTGTACAGACAGTGAGTTATATATGGGTAGTGCAGGCCCAACACAGACAGTGAGTTAGATACGGTAGTACAGGGGACTGTATACAGACAGTGAGTCAATACCCATTGCAGCGGACTATTAAACACAGTGAGTTAGATACTGGCAGTGCGGGGCTATATGAACAATGGGTTATATATGGGTAGTGCAGACTGCGTACAGACATTGATTAGATACTGGTAATACAGGACTGTATACAGACGTGCGTTAAATACTGTTAGTGAAGGACTGTATACAGACGATGAGTTAATACTGAGTGCAGGGACTATTACAGACAGTGAGTCAGATACCCGGTAGTGCAGGGACTGTATACAGACAGTGAGTTAGATACTGGTAGTGCAGGGACTGTATACAGACTAGGAGTCACATACACATGAGTGCAGGGACAGCATACAGACAGTGAGTTAGATACTGGTAGCAGAGGGACTATACAAGGAAAGCCAGGTTAGTGCTGGTAGTGCAGGACTTTACATAAGACAGTAAGTTAGACACTGACAGTGAAGGCTGTATACAGACAATGAGTTATATAGAGGGTACGGACTGAATACAGACAGTGAATTAGATACTGGTAGTGCAGGACAACATACACAGACAGTGGAGATTCAGATGCTGTTGGTGCAGACGCGCCACCAGACAGTGAAGTTTAATGCTGGTAGTGAAGGGACTGTAGACAGACAGTAGGTTAGATACTGGTGCAGGGACTGTATACAATGAGTTATATAAGGTAGTGCAGGGACTGTACACAGACAGTGAGTTAGATACCAGTAGTGGATTGACTGTATACGAACAGTGAGTCAGATCCGGTAGTGCAGAGACTATATAAGACAGAGTCAGATACACGAGTGCAGGACTATGTAGACAGTGAGTTAGATACTGGTAGTGAAGGGACTGTACAGAGAAGGCGAGTTAGATACTAGTAGTGCAGGACTTTATACAGACATGAGGTAGATACTGGTAGTGTTGGGACTGTATACAGACAGTAGGTTAATACAGAGCTGCAGGGGACTGTACACAGACAATGAGTTAGATACAAGCGTGCAGGACTATACAGACAATGGGGAACATGGTAGTGCAGGGACTATACAGACATTAGTAGAGACTGACATCAGGACATATACAGACAGTGAGATGAATACTGGTAATGCAGGGTGTATACAGACAGTGATCAGATACACTGGGTGGGGACTGTATACAGACAGCGATTGAATACCGGTAATGCAGGACCGTATACAGACAGTGAGTAGATGCAGTGATGCAGGGACTAATAGACAGTGAGTTAGATACTGGTAGTGGAAGACACAACATACAATGGCTGAATAATAATAGTGCAGGATGCAAAGACAGTGAGTTAGATACTGGCAGTGCAGGGACTGTATACAGACGTGAGTTAGACACTGGTAGTGCAGGACTGCAGACAGTGAGTTTGATACTAGTGTGAAGGACTGTATGCAGACAGTGAGTTAGATACTGGCAGTGCAGGGACTGTATACAGATGAGTTAGATACCGGTAGTGCACTGACTGTATACAGACATGAGTCGAATACGGTAGTGCAGGGATTGTATACAACAGTGAGTTAGTACAGTGGTGCAGGGCTGTAGAAGCGAGGAGGTTGAATACTTTATGATAGTGCAGGGACTGTCGACAGTTAGTACTGGTTATGGGGAATACATGCAGACAGTGAGTTAGATACGTAGTGGAGGACTTGCAGACAGTGAGTTAGATCGGTAGTGCGGGACTGTATACAGACAGTGAGTTGAATACACTGGTGGGGACTGTACAGACAGGGAGTTAGATGACAGTAGTGCAGGGCTGTATACAGACAGTGAGTTAGATACAGTAAGTGCATGGACTGTATACAGACAGCGAGTTAGATACTGGTTGTGCAGATCATTAGACAGTGGGTTAAATACCAGTAGTACACAGGGCTGTATACAGACGTGAGCTAGATACTGGTAGTGCAGTGACTGTATACAGACTGGAGTTAGATACTGACTGCACGGGGCTGTATGCAGACAGTGAGTTAGGTACCAGTAGTGGAGGACTGTATGCAGACAGTGAGTTAGATACCCGGTAGTGCAGGGACTGTATACAGACAGTGAGTTAGAACCCGGTAGTGCAGGGCTATAGACAGTGAGTTAGATACTGGTAGTATGGACTGTATACGGACAGGTTAGATACTAGTTGTGCAGGGCTGTATACAGACGGTGGGTTAAACACCAGTAGTACGGGGCTGTATACAGACAGTGAGCTGATACTGGTAGTGCAGTGACTGTATACAGACTGAGTTGATACTGTGTGCAGAGACATGCAGACAGTGAGTTGAAACCAGTAGTGAACGGACTGTATGCAGACAATGAGTTAGATCCCAGTAATGAGGGACTGTTACAGACAGTGAGTTAGATACTTGTGGTGCAGTGACTGTACACAGACAGTGAGTTAAATACCAGTGGTACAGGGCTGTATACAGACAGTGAGCTAGATACTGGTTGTGCAGGGAGTGTACAGACAGTGGAAAGATACTGGTAGTGTAGGGACTGTATACAGGCAGTGAGTTAGATACTGGTAGTGTGGGATATATACAGACGTGAGTTAGATCCAGTAGTGCGGGACTGTATACAGACGTGAGTTGAACTGGTAGTGAAGGGACATTATATACAGACAGTGAGTTAGATACTGGTAGTGCAGGACTGTATACAGACAGTGAGTCAGATACTTATGATTGCAGGGACTGTATAAGACAGTGAGTTAGATACTAGTAGTGCGGGGACTGTATACAGACGTGAGTCAGATACCGGTAGTGAGGACTGTATACAACAGAGTTAGATACTGGTAGTGAAAAGAAGAATGTGTACAGACAGTGAGTTAGATACTGGCAGTGCAGGGACATGCAAGACAGTGAGTTATATGGGTATAGGGACTGTATACGGACAGTGAGTTAATCCAGTAGTGCAGGGACTGTATACAGACGTGGTCAGATGCAGTAGTACAGGACTGTATACAGACAGTGAGTTAGATACTGAGGTGCAGGGGACTGTGTATACAGACAATGGAGTTATATATGGTGTACAGAGACTGCATACAGACGTGAATGAGTACTGGTAGTGCAGGGACTTCGCTAGCCACAGACAGTGCGTTAGATACTGGTGTGAAGGGACTGTACAGTAATTATACTGGTAGTGCAGGACTGTACAGACAGTGAGGTTATATGGGTAGTGCAGGGACTGTAACAGACAGTGAGTTAGATACAGTGAGCAGGGACTGTATACAGACAGTGAGTCAGATACCCGGTAGTGCAGGACTGTATACAGACTGAAGATTAGATACTGAATTACAGGACTGTATAAACAATGGGTTATATAGGTGTGCAGAGACTGCATACAGACATTGAATTAGATACTGGTAGTGCAGGACTGTATACAGACAGTCGTTAGATACTGGTAGTGAGGACTGTATACAGACAGTTAGATACTGGTAGTGCGGGGACTGTATACAGACAGAGTCAGATACGGTAGGTGAGGACTGTATACAGACAATGGTTGATACTGGTGTGCAGGGACTGTATACAGACAGTGAGTTGATACCAGTGATGAAGGACTAACACAGAGAGGTTAGATACTGGTAGTGCAGGGACTTTATACAGACAGTGAGTTAGATACTGACAGTGCAGGACTGTATACAGACAATGAGTTATATATGGGCAGTGCAGGGACTGTATACAGACAGTGAATTAGATACTGGTAGTGCAGGACTGTACCAGACAGTGGTTAGATACCAGTAGTGCAGGACTGTACAGACAGTGAGTTTGATACAGGTAGTGAAGGACAGTAGACAGACAGTAAGTTAGATACTGGCAATGAGGACTGTATACAGACAATGAGTTATATATGGGTAGTGCAAGGACTGTATACAGACAGTGAGTTGATACACATAGTGCATTGACTGTATACAGACAGTAGTCAGATACGTGAGCAGAACTGTATACAGACAGTGATCAGATACGATAGTGCAGGGACTGTATACAGACAGTGAGTTGATACTGGTAGTGAAGGGACTGTATACAGAAGCCGGTTAGATACTGGTAGTACAGGGACTTTATACAGACAGTGAGTTAGATACTGGTAGTGTTGGGACTATACAGACAGTAGTTGAACACGGTAGTGCAGGGACTGTATACAGACAGTGGTTAGATACTGGCAGTGCGGGACTGTATACAGACAATGAGTTATATATGGGTAGTGCAGGGACTATATACAGACATTAGAATGAATACTGGAATGCAAGGACTGTATACAGACAGTAAGTTAGACTGGTAGAGCAGGGCTGTATACAGACAGTGAGTCAGATACAGGTAGTGCAGGGACTGTATACAGACAGTGAGTTAGATGCTAGTAGTGCAGGGACTGTACACAAGCAGTGAGTCAGATACGGTGTACAGGGACTATATACAGACAGTGAGTTAGATACTGTTGGTAAGGGACTGTATACAGTGAAGCGAGTTAGATAATGGTAGTGCAGGGACTGTATACAGACAGTGAGTTAGATACTGGCAGTGCAGGGACTGTATACAAACAGTGAGTTAGATACTGATGGTGGGGACTGTATACGAATTGAGTTTGATACTAGTAGTGAAGGGACTGTATACAGACAGTGAGTTAGATACAGCAGTGGGGACTATACAGACAGTGAGTTAGATACAGTAGTGCATTGACTATATACAGACAATGGAGTCAGATACATTGGTACAGGGATTGTATACAGACGGTGAATACGGTAGTGCAGAACAATATACAGACAGTGAATTAGATACTGGTGAGGGACTGTATCAACCTTGAGTTAGATACGTTGTGCGGAACATATGCACACAGTGAGTTAGATACCAGTGATGGAGGACTGTATGCAGACAGTGAGTTAGATCGGTAGTGCAGGGACACTATACAGACAGTGAGTTAGATACGGTAGTGCAGGGACTGTATACAGACAGTGAGTTAGATACACGGTGGTGCGGGGCTATGCAGACAGTGAGTTAGATACTGGTGCATCTGGACTTGTATACAGACAGCGGGTTAGATACTAGTTGTGCAGGGCTGTATACAGACAGTGGGTTCAAATACCAATGGTACAGGGCGCTATGCAGACAGTGAGCTAGATACTGGTAGTGCGGTGACGTATACAGACTGCGAGTTAGATACTAAGCTGTGCAGGCGGCTGTATGCAGACAGTGAGTTAGATACCAATAATTGGAGGGACTGTATGCAGACAGTGAGTTTAGATCCCGGTAGTGCAGGGACTGTATACAGGCAGTGGAGTTAGATGCAGTGGTGCAGGGACTGTATACAGACAGTGGAGTTAGATGCATTAGTGCAGGCTGTATACAGACAGTGAGTTAGATACTGGTAGTGCATGGACTGTATGCAGACAGCGAGTTAGATACTGGTTGTGCAGGGCTGTATGCAGACAGTGGGTTAAATACCAGTAGTACAGGGCTGTATGCAGACAGTGAGCTAGATACTGGTAGTGCAGTGACTGTATACAGACTGACGAGGTTAGATACTGGCTGTGCAGGGGCTGTATGCAGACGGTGAGTTAGATACCAGTAATTGAATGGACTGTATGCAGACAGTAGGTTAGATCCCAGTAGTGCAGGACTTATTATACAGACAGTGAGTTGAATACTTGTGGTGCAGTGACTGTACAGACAATGAGTTAAATACCAGTAGTACAGGGGCTGTATACAGACAGTGAGCTGAATACTGATTGTGCAGAGGTGTATACAGACAGTGAGTTGAATGCTGGTAGTGTGAGGGACTGGCCTTACAGGCAGTGGAGTTAGATACTGAGCCAGTGTTGGGACTGTGGCCCAAGACAGTGAGTTGAATACAGGTAGTGCAGGGGACTGTATACAGCAGACAGTGAGTTGAATGCTGGCAGTGCAAGGGACTGTATACAGACAATGAGTTATATATGGGTAGTGCAGGGACTGTATACAGACATTGAATGAGATACTGGTAGTGCAGGGACTGTATACAGACAGTGAGTTAGATACTGGTGGTGAGAGGGACTGTGTGCAGACGGTGAGTTAGATACTGACACCGCGGACTGTGTACAGACAGTGGGTTATATATGGAGTAGTGCAGGGACTGTATACAGACAGTGAGTTAGATACGGTAGTGCAGGGGACTGTATACAGACAGTGAGTCAGATACAGTAGTGCAGGGACTGTATACAGACAGTGAGTTAGATACTGGCAGTGCAGGACTGTATACAGACAATAGAGTTATATATGGGTGGTGCAGAGACTGCGTACAGACATTGAATTAGATACTGGTAGTGCAGGACTGTATACAGACAGTCGTTAGATACTGGTAGTGAAGGGACTGTATACAGACAGTGGAGTTTAGATACTGGTAGTGCAGGGGACTGTATACAGATGAATTCAGGATACGACTGCGTTAGGGACTGTATACAGACAGTGGGTTAGATACATGGTGCAGGGACTGTATACAGACTGTGAGTCAGATACCCATTAGTGCAGGGACTGTATACAGACAGTGAGTTAATACTGGTAGTGAAGGGACTGCAGCATACAGAGGCGGAGTTAGATACTGGTAATTTGAGGGACTTTATACAGACAGTAAGGGATGGGCCTGGCGGTAGAAGGGATAACACAGACAATGAAGTTATATATGGGTAGTGCAAAAGGACTGAATACAGACAGTGAATTAGAATACTGGTAGTGCAGGGACTGTATACAGACAGTGAGTTAAGATACTGGTGGTACACGGACTGTATACAGACAGTGAGTTTGATACTGGTAGTGAAGGGACTGTAGACGGACAGTGAGTTAGATACTGGCAGTGCAGGGACTGTATACAGACAATGAGTTATATGGTAGTGCAGGGACTGTATACAGACAGTGAGTTAGATGCACGTGAGTGGATTGACATATACAGACAGTGAGTCAGATACGGTAGTGCAGACTGTATACAGACAGTAGAATAAGATGACGGTGATGCAGGAAACTGTATACAGACAGTGAGTTAGATACTGGTAGTAGAGGGACTGTATACAGAAGCGAGTTAGAATACTGGTAGTGCAGGGACTTTATACACAGACAGTGAGTTGAATACTGGTAGTGTTGGGGACTGTATACAGACAGGTGAGTTGAATACAGTGGGCAGGGACTGTATACAGACAGTGAGTGAGATACTGGCAGTGCAAAGGACTGTATACAGACAATGAGGTTATATATGGGTAGTGGGGACTGTATACAGACATTGAATTAGATACTGGTGCTGCAAGGACTGTATACAGACAGTGAGTTAGATACTGGTAGTGCAGGGGCTTTAATATACAGACAGTGAGTCAGATACGGTGGTGCAGGACTGTATACAGACAGTGAGTTAGATACCCGGTGGTGCGGGGTTGTATACGGACAGTGGTCAGATACGGTGGTGCAGGGGACTGTATACAGACAGTGAGTTAGATACTGGTAGTGAAGGGACTGTATACAGTGGCCGAGTTAGATAATGGTAGTGAGGGACTGCATACAGACAGTGAGTTAGATCACAGCAAGTGCAGGGACTGTATACAGACGATGAGTTAGATACTGGTAGTGCAGGGACTGTATACAGACAGTGAGTTTTGATACTAGTAGTGAAGGACTGTACACAGACAGTGAGTTAGATACTGGCAGTGCAGGGACTGTATACAGACAGTGAGTTAGAATACCCATTGGTGCACTGACTGTATACGGACAGTGAGTCGAATACCCGGTGGTGGGGATTGTATACAGGGCAGTGAGTTAGATACCGGTGGTGCAGGGGCTGTATACAGACAGTGAGTTAGATACTGGTAGTGCAGGGGACTGTATACAGACACAAGAGTTAGATACTGGTTGTGCAGGGGCTGTATGCAGACGATGAGTTGAATACCAGTAGTGGAGGGACTGTATGCAGACAGTGAGTTAGATCCCGGTGGTGCAGGGGACTGTATACAGACAGTGAGTTAGATGCAGTAGTGCGGGACTGTATACAGACAGGGAGTTAGATACGTAGTGCAGGGGCTGTATACAGACAGTGAGTTAGATACTGGTGGTGCATGGACTGTATACAGACAGCGAGTTAGATACTGGTTGTGCAGGGTCTGTATACGAACAATGGGTTAAAAATACCGGTAGTACAGGGGCTGTATACAGACCGAAGTGACTATAGATACTGGTAGTGCGGTGACTGTGCTTCAGACTTCTTGAGGATTAGATACTGGCTGTGCAGATATGCAGACAGTGAGTTAGGTACCCAGTAATTGGAGGGGACTGTGCAGACGGTGGGTTAGATACCCGGTGGTGCAGGGACTGTATACAGACAGTGAGTTGAATACACATTGGTGCAGGGCTGCATACAGACAGTAGAGTTAGATACTGGTGCATGGACTGTATACAGACAGCGAGGTTAGATACTGGTTGTGCAGAGGCTGTATGCAGACAGTGGGTTAAACCACCAGATAGTAGAGGAGCTTTTGTATACGAGACAGTGAGCTAGATACTGGTAGTGCAGTGACTGTATACAGACTTGCAGGATTAGATATGGCTGTGCAGGGCTGTATGCAGACAGTGAGGTTAGATACAATTGAATGGGACGTGTATGCAGACAGTGAGGTTAGATCCCAGTAGTGCAGGGACTGTATACAGACAGTGAGTTAGATACTTGTAGTGCAGTGACTGTACACAGACAGTGAGTTAAATACCAGTAGTACAGGGGCAATATACAGACAGTGAGCTAGATACTGGTTGTGCAGGGGAGTGTATACAGACAGTGAGCAGTTAGATACTGGTAGTGTAGGGACTGTATACAGGCAGTGAGGTTAGAATACTGGTAGTGTTGGGACTGTATACAGACAGTGAGTTAGATACACGGTAGTGCAGGGACTGTATACAGACAGTGAGTTAAGATACTGGTAGTGAAGGGACTTATATACAGACATGTGAGTTAGATACTGGTAGTGCGAGGACTGTATACAGACAGTGGGTCAGATACTTGTAGTGCAGGGACTGTATACAGACAGTGAGTTAGATACTGGTAGTGCAGGGACTGTATACAGACAGTGAGTCCAGATACCGGTAAGTGGACAGGGACTGTATACAGACAATGAGTTAGATACTGGTAGTGAAGGACTGTGTACAGACAGTGAGTTAGATACTGGCAGTGCAGGGACTGTGTACAGACAGTGAGTTATATATGGGTAGTGCAGGGACGTGTATACAGACGGTGAGTTAGATACGGTGCAGGGACTGTATACAGACAGTGGAGTCAGATACCGGTAGATGCTGGGACTGTATACAGACGATGGGTTGAATACTGGCAGTGCAGGGACTGTATACAGACAATGGGTTATATATGGGTAGTGCAGAGACTGCATACAGACATTGAATTAGATACTGGTAGTGCAGGGACTGTATACAGACAGTGCGTTAGATACTACTGGTAGTGAAGGGACTGTATACAGACAGTGGAGTTTATATACTGGTAGTGCAGGGACTGTGTACAGACAGTGAGTTATATATGGTAGTGCAGGGACTGTATACAGACAGTGAGTTAGATACCGGTGAGTGCAGGGACTGTATACAGACAGTGGAGTCAGATACCCGGTGAGTGCAGGGACTGTATACAGACAGATGAGTTAGATACTGGCAGTGGGGACTGTATACAGACAATGGGTTATATATGGGTAGTGCAGAGACTGCATACAGACATTGAATTGAATATACTGGTTGTGCAGGGACTGCTTATATACAGACAGTCGTTAGATACTGGTAGTGGAAGGGACTGTTATACAGACAGTAAGAGTTAGATACTGGTAGTGCAGGGACTGTATACAGACAGTGAGTCAGATACCCGGTGGTGCAGGGACTGTATACAGACAGTGGAGTTAGAATACTGGTAGGTGCAGGGACTGTAGACAGACAGTGAGTTAGAATACTGGTAGTGAAGGGACTGTATACAGAGGCAGAGTTAGATGCTGGTGGTGCAGGGACTTTATACAGACAGTGAGAGTTAGATACTGGCAGTGCAGGGACTGCTAACAGACAATGAGGTTATATATGGGTAGTGCAGGGACTGTATACAGACAGTGAATTAGATACTGGTAGTGCGGGACTGTATACAGACAGTGAGTTGAGATACTGGTAGTGCAGGACTGTATACAGACAGTGAGTTTGATACTGGTAGTGAAGGGACTGTGAGACAGGACAGTGAGTTAGATACTGGCAGTGCAGGGACTGTATACAGACAATGGGTTATATATATGGGTAATTTGTTTGGGGACTGTATACAGACAGTATGAGTTAGATACCGGTGGTAGGTGACTGTGATACGGAGTTAGTGAGTCAGATACCCGATGGTGCAGAGACTGTATACAGACAGTAAGGTCAGAATACGGTAGTGCAGGGACTGTGTATACAGACAGTGGGTAGATACTGGTAGTGAAGGACTGTATACAGAGGCGAGATTAGATACTGGTAGTGCAGGGACTTTATACAGACAGTGAGTTGGAGATACTGGTGAGTGTTGACGGACTGTATAGACGATGGAGTTAGATACCGGTAATTGCAGGACTCATATACAGACAGTGAGTTAGATACTGGCAGTGCAGGGACTGTATACAGACAATGAGTTATATATGGGTAGTGCAGGGACTGTATACAGACATTGAATTAGATACTGGTAGTCACGAGGACTGTATACAGACAGTGAGTTAGATACTGGTAGTGCAGGGACTGTATACAGACAATGAGTTATATATGGGTAGTGCAGGGACTGTATACAGACATTGAATTAGATACTGGTAGTGCAGGGACTGTATACAGACAGTGAGTTAGATACTGGTAGTGAAGGGACTGTGTACAGACAGTGAGTTAGATACTGGCAGTGCACGGACTGTGTACAGACAGTGAGTTATATATGGGTAGTGCAGGGACTGTATACAGACAGTGAGTTAGATACGGTGGTGCAGGGACTGTATACAGACAGTGAGTCAGATACCCGGTGATGCAGGGACTTTATATACAGACAGTGAGTTCAGATAACGGTGCAGGGACTGTAGCACAGACAATGGGTTATATATGGGTGGTGCAGAGACTGCATACAGACATTGAATTAGATACTGGTAGTGCAGGGACTGTATACAGACAGTGCGTTAGATACTGGTAGTGAAGGGACTGTATACAGACAGTGAGTTTAGATACTGGTGGTGCAGGGGACTGTATACAGACAGTGAGTCAGATACCCGGTAGGTGCAGGGACTGTATACAGACAGTGAGTTAGATACTGGTAGTGCGGGGACTGTATACAGACTGTGTCAGACAGAACGGTAGTGCAGGGACTGTATACAGACAGTGAGTTAGATACTGGTAGTGAATGGGACTGTATACAGAGAGCGAGTTAGATACTGGTAGTGCAGGGACTTTATACAGACAGTGAGTTAGATACTGGCAGTGCAGGGACTGTATACAGACAATGAGTTATATATAGGTAGTGCAAGGACTGTATACAGACAGTGAATTAGATACTGGTAGTGCAGGGACTGTATACAGACAGTGAGTTAGATACTGGTAGTGCACGGACTGTATACAGACAGTGAGTTTGATACTGGTAGTGAAGGGACTGTAGACAGACAGTGAGTTAGATACTGGCAGTGCAGGGACTGTATACAGACAATGAGTTATATATGGGTAGTGCAGGGACTGTATACAGACAGTGAGTTAGATACAGTAGTGCATTGACTGTATACAGACAGTGAGTCGAGATACCGGGTAGTGCAGAGACTGTATACAGACAGTGAGTCAGATACCCGGTGAGTGCAGGGACTGTCTACAGACAGTGAGTTAGATACTGGTAGTGAAGGGACTGTATACAGAGAGCGAGTTAGATACTGGTAGTGCAGGGACTTTATACAGACAGTGAGTTTGATACTGGTAGTGTTGGGACTGTATGCAGACAGTGAGTTAGATACCGGTAGTGCAGGGACTGTATACAGACAGTGAGTTAGATACTGGCAGTGCAGGGACTGTATACAGACAATGAGTTATATATGGGTAGTGCAGGGACTGTATTCAGACATTGAATTAGATACTGGTAGTACAAGGACTGTATACAGACAGTGAGTTAGATACTGGTAGTGCAGGGGCTGTATACAGACAGTGGGTCAGATACCACAGTGCAGGGGACTGTATACAGACAGTGAGTTGAAATACTGGTAGTGCAGGGACTGTATACAGACAGTGAGTCAGATACTCCGTTTGGGAGGACTGTATACAGACAGGGAGTTAGATACTGGTAGTGAAGGGACTGTATACAGTGAGCGAGTTAGATAATGGTAGTGCAGGGACTGTATACAGACAGTGAGTTAGATACTGGCAGTGCAGGGACTGTGTACAGACAGTGAGTTAGATACTGGTAGTGCAGGGACTGTATACAGACAGTGAGTTTGATACTGGTAGTGAAGGGACTGTATACAGACAGTGAGTTAGATACTGGCAGTGCAGGGACTGTATACAGACAGTGAGTTAGATACCGGTAGTGCATTGACTGTATACAGACAGTGAGTCAGATACCGGTAGTGCAGGGATTGTATACAGACAGTGAGTTAGATACCGGTAGTGCAGGGGCTGTATACAGACAGTGAGTTAGATACTGGTAGTGCAGGGACTGTATACAGACAACGAGTTAGATACTGGTTGTGCAGGGGCTGTATGCAGACAGTGAGTTAGATACCAGTAGTGGAGGGACTGTATGCAGACAGTGAGTTAGATCCCGGTAGTGCAGGGACTGTATACAGACAGTGAGTTAGATACCGGTAGTGCAGGGACTGTATACAGACAGTGAGTTAGATACCGGTAGTGCAGGGGCTGTATACAGACAGTGAGTTAGATACTGGTAGTGCATGGACTGTATACAGACAGCGAGTTAGATACTGGTTGTGCAGGGGCTGTATGCAGACAGTGGGTTAAATACCAGTAGTACAGGGGCTGTATACAGACAGTGAGCTAGATACTGGTAGTGCAGTGACTGTATACAGACTGCGAGTTAGATACTGGCTGTGCAGGGGCTGTATGCAGACAGTGAGTTAGATACCAGTAGTGGACGGACTGTATGCAGACAGTGAGTTAGATCCCAGTAGTGCAGGGACTGTATACAGACAGTGAGTTAGATACTTGTAGTGCAGTGACTGTATACAGACAGTGAGTTAAATACCAGTAGTACAGGGGCTGTATACAGACAGTGAGCTAGATACTGGTTGTGCAGGGAGTGTATACAGACAGTGAGTTAGATACTGGTAGTGTAGGGACTGTATACAGGCAGTGAGTTAGATACTGGTAGTGTTGGGACTGTATACAGACAGTGAGTTAGATACCGGTAGTGCAGGGACTGTATACAGACAGTGAGTTAGATACTGGTAGTGAAGGGACTGTATACAGACAGTGAGTTAGATACTGGTAGTGCAGGGACTGTATACAGACAGTGAGTCAGATACTTGTAGTGCAGGGACTGTATACAGACAGTGAGTTAGATACTGGTAGTGCAGGGACTGTATACAGACAGTGAGTCAGATACCGGTAGTGCAGGGACTGTATACAGACAATGAGTTAGATACTGGTAGTGAAGGGACTGTGTACAGACAGTGAGTTAGATACTGGCAGTGCAGGGACTGTGTACAGACAGTGAGTTATATATGGGTAGTGCAGGGACTGTATACAGACAGTGAGTTAGATACCGGTAGTGCAGGGACTGTATACAGACAGTGAGTCAGATACCGGTAGTGCTGGGACTGTATACAGACAGTGAGTTAGATACTGGCAGTGCAGGGACTGTATACAGACAATGGGTTATATATGGGTAGTGCAGAGACTGCATACAGACATTGAATTAGATACTGGTAGTGCAGGGACTGTATACAGACAGTGCGTTAGATACTGGTAGTGAAGGGACTGTATACAGACAGTGAGTTATATACTGGTAGTGCAGGGACTGTATACAGACAGTGAGTTATATATGGGTAGTGCAGGGACTGTATACAGACAGTGAGTTAGATACCGGTAGTGCAGGGACTGTATACAGACAGTGAGTCAGATACCGGTAGTGCAGGGACTGTATACAGACAGTGAGTTAGATACTGGCAGTGCAGGGACTGTATACAGACAATGGGTTATATATGGGTAGTGCAGAGACTGCATACAGACATTGAATTAGATACTGGTAGTGCAGGGACTGTATACAGACAGTGCGTTAGATACTGGTAGTGAAGGGACTGTATACAGACAGTGAGTTAGATACTGGTAGTGCAGGGACTGTATACAGACAGTGAGTCAGATACCGGTAGTGCAGGGACTGTATACAGACAGTGAGTTAGATACTGGTAGTGCAGGGACTGTATACAGACAGTGAGTTAGATACTGGTAGTGAAGGGACTGTATACAGAGAGCGAGTTAGATACTGGTAGTGCAGGGACTTTATACAGACAGTGAGTTAGATACTGGCAGTGCAGGGACTGTATACAGACAATGAGTTATATATGGGTAGTGCAGGGACTGTATACAGACAGTGAATTAGATACTGGTAGTGCAGGGACTGTATACAGACAGTGAGTTAGATACTGGTAGTGCACGGACTGTATACAGACAGTGAGTTTGATACTGGTAGTGAAGGGACTGTAGACAGACAGTGAGTTAGATACTGGCAGTGCAGGGACTGTATACAGACAATGAGTTATATATGGGTAGTGCAGGGACTGTATACAGACAGTGAGTTAGATACCGGTAGTGCATTGACTGTATACAGACAGTGAGTCAGATACCGGTAGTGCAGAGACTGTATACAGACAGTGAGTCAGATACCGGTAGTGCAGGGACTGTATACAGACAGTGAGTTAGATACTGGTAGTGAAGGGACTGTATACAGAGAGCGAGTTAGATACTGGTAGTGCAGGGACTTTATACAGACAGTGAGTTAGATACTGGTAGTGTTGGGACTGTATACAGACAGTGAGTTAGATACCGGTAGTGCAGGGACTGTATACAGACAGTGAGTTAGATACTGGCAGTGCAGGGACTGTATACAGACAATGAGTTATATATGGGTAGTGCAGGGACTGTATACAGACATTGAATTAGATACTGGTAGTGCGAGGACTGTATACAGACAGTGAGTTAGATACTGGTAGTGCAGGGGCTGTATACAGACAGTGAGTCAGATACCGGTAGTGCAGGGACTGTATACAGACAGTGAGTTAGATACTGGTAGTGCAGGGACTGTATACAGACAGTGAGTCAGATACCGGTAGTGCAGGGACTGTATACAGACAGTGAGTTAGATACTGGTAGTGAAGGGACTGTATACAGTGAGCGAGTTAGATAATGGTAGTGCAGGGACTGTATACAGACAGTGAGTTAGATACTGGCAGTGCAGGGACTGTATACAGACAGTGAGTTAGATACTGGTAGTGCAGGGACTGTATACAGACAGTGAGTTTGATACTGGTAGTGAAGGGACTGTATACAGACAGTGAGTTAGATACTGGCAGTGCAGGGACTGTATACAGACAGTGAGTTAGATACCGGTAGTGCATTGACTGTATACAGACAGTGAGTCAGATACCGGTAGTGCAGGGATTGTATACAGACAGTGAGTTAGATACCGGTAGTGCAGGGGCTGTATACAGACAGTGAGTTAGATACTGGTAGTGCAGGGACTGTATACAGACAACGAGTTAGATACTGGTTGTGCAGGGGCTGTATGCAGACAGTGAGTTAGATACCAGTAGTGGAGGGACTGTATGCAGACAGTGAGTTAGATCCCGGTAGTGCAGGGACTGTATACAGACAGTGAGTTAGATACCGGTAGTGCAGGGACTGTATACAGACAGTGAGTTAGATACCGGTAGTGCAGGGGCTGTATACAGACAGTGAGTTAGATACTGGTAGTGCATGGACTGTATACAGACAGCGAGTTAGATACTGGTTGTGCAGGGGCTGTATACAGACAGTGGGTTAAATACCAGTAGTACAGGGGCTGTATACAGACAGTGAGCTAGATACTGGTAGTGCAGTGACTGTATACAGACTGCGAGTTAGATACTGGCTGTGCAGGGGCTGTATGCAGACAGTGAGTTAGATACCAGTAGTGGAGGGACTGTATGCAGACAGTGAGTTAGATCCCGGTAGTGCAGGGACTGTATACAGACAGTGAGTTAGATACCGGTAGTGCAGGGACTGTATACAGACAGTGAGTTAGATACCGGTAGTGCAGGGGCTGTATACAGACAGTGAGTTAGATACTGGTAGTGCATGGACTGTATACAGACAGCGAGTTAGATACTGGTTGTGCAGGGGCTGTATGCAGACAGTGGGTTAAATACCAGTAGTACAGGGGCTGTATACAGACAGTGAGCTAGATACTGGTAGTGCAGTGACTGTATACAGACTGCGAGTTAGATACTGGCTGTGCAGGGGCTGTATGCAGACAGTGAGTTAGATACCAGTAGTGGACGGACTGTATGCAGACAGTGAGTTAGATCCCAGTAGTGCAGGGACTGTATACAGACAGTGAGTTAGATACTTGTAGTGCAGTGACTGTATACAGACAGTGAGTTAAATACCAGTAGTACAGGGGCTGTATACAGACAGTGAGCTAGATACTGGTTGTGCAGGGAGTGTATACAGACAGTGAGTTAGATACTGGTAGTGTAGGGACTGTATACAGGCAGTGAGTTAGATACTGGTAGTGTTGGGACTGTATACAGACAGTGAGTTAGATACCGGTAGTGCAGGGACTGTATACAGACAGTGAGTTAGATACTGGCAGTGCAGGGACTGTATACAGACAATGAGTTATATATGGGTAGTGCAGGGACTGTATACAGACATTGAATTAGATACTGGTAGTGCAGGGACTGTATACAGACAGTGAGTTAGATACTGGTAGTGAAGGGACTGTATACAGACAGTGAGTTAGATACTGGCAGTGCAGGGACTGTATACAGACAATGAGTTATATATAGGTAGTGCAGGGACTGTATACAGACAGTGAGTTAGATACCGGTAGTGCAGGGACTGAGTACAGACAGTGAGTCAGATATCGGTAGTGCAGGGACTGTATACAGACAGTGAGTCAGATACTGGTAGCGCAGAGACTGTATACAGACAGTGAGTTAGATACTGGTAGTTCAGGGACTGTATACAGACAGTGAGTCAGATATCAGTAGTGCAGGGACTGTATACAGACAGTGAGTTAGATACTGGTAGTGCAGGGACTGTATACAGACAGTGAGTCAGATACCGGTAGTGCAGGGACTGTATACAGACAGTGAGTTAGATACTGGTAGTGAAGGGACTGTATACAGACAGTGAGTTAGATACTGGTAGTGAAGGGACTGTATACAGAGAGCGAGTTAGATACTGGTAGTGCAGGGACTGTATACAGACAGTGAGTTAGATACTGGTAGTGCAGGAACTGTATACAGACAGTGAGTTAGATACTGGTAGTGAAGGGACTGTATACGGAGAGCGAGTTAGATACTGGTAGTGCAGAGACTGTATACAGACAGTGAGTTAGATACTGGTAGTGAAGGGACTGTATACAGACAGTGAGTTAGATACTGGTAGTGCAGGGACTGTATACAGACAGTGAGTTAGATACTGGCAGTGCAGGGACTGTATACAGACAATGAGTTATATATGGGTAGTGCAGGGACTGTATACAGACAGTGAGTTAGATACTGGTAGTGAAGGGACTGTATACAGACAGTGAGTTAGATACTGGTAGTGCAGGGACTGTATACAGACAGTGAGTCAGATACTGGCAGTGCAGGAACTGTATACAGACAATGAGTTATATATGGGTAGTGCAGGGACTGTATACAGACAGTGAATTAGATACTGGTAGTGCAGGGACTGTATACAGACAGTGAGTTAGATACTGGTAGTGCAGGGACTGTATACAGAGAGCAAGTTTGATACTGGTAGTGCAGGGACTGTATACAGACAGTGAGTTAGATACTGGCAGTGCAGGGACTGTATACAGACAATGAGTTATATATGGGTAGTGCAGGGACTGTATACAGACAGTGAGTTAGATACCGGTAGTGCATTGACTGTATACAGACAGTGAGTCAGATACTGGTAGTGCAGGGACTGTATACAGACAGTGAGTTAGATACCGGTAGTGCAGGGGCTGTATACAGACAGTGAGTTAGATACTAGTAGTGCAGGGACTGTATACAGACAGCGAGTTAGATGCTGGTTGTGCAGGGGCTGTATGCAGACACTGAGTTCGATACCAGTAGTGGAGGGACTGTATGCAGACAGTGAGTTAGATCCCGGTAGTGCAGGGACTGTATACAGACAGTGAGTTAGATACCTGTAGTGCAGGGACTGTATACAGACAGTGAGTTAGATACCAGTAGTGCAGGGGCTGTATACAGACAGTGAGTTAGATACTGGTAGTGCAGGGACTGTATACAGACAGCGAGTTAGATACTGGTTGTGCAGGGGTTGTATGCAGACAGTGAGTTAAATACCAGTAGTACAGGGGCTGTGTACAGACAGTGAGCTAGATACTGGTAGTGCAGGGACTGTATACAGACAGCGAGTTAGATACTGGTTGTGCAGGGGCTGTATGCAGACAGTGAGTTAGATACCAGTAGTGGACGGACTGTATGCAGACAATGAGTTAGATCCCGGTAGTGCAGGGACTGTATACATACAGTGAGTTAAATACCACTAGTACAGGGGCTGTATGCAGACAGTGAGCTAGATACTGGTTGTGCAGGGACTTTATACAGACCGTGAGTTAGATACCGGTAATGCAGAGACTGTATACAGACAGTGAGTTAGATACTGGTAGTGTAGGGACTGTATGCAGACAAACACAGTGGACCCTATATGGAAAAGGGGAGGGCATTACTAACTATGTTAGTACCATGCTAACCAGCAATAGCATGATAGGATGGACTTGGGGCCATAGTCAAAGGCCCCCTGTATACAATGCTTACTTGATAGCACAGTCACGCACAAGATACCACTGCCCTCTTGCACTTTAGGTATCCAACTTGCCTGCAGGGTGTAGCGGTAAATTCAACAGTTTTGAAAAGCGCTAAACAGCCACCGGTACAGTGCTGTTTAATGCTTTCAAACTCCTACTCTTATCACTGCACACAACACTGTGCAAAGACCTCCTGGCAGAACCCTCCCCACAGCAAAGCATCAGTAGCCGCCAACCCCCCACCCCCAGTCATTGTAACACTACGTGTAGGATCCCTAGTGCCCCCCAGATCACTGTTAGCCATGCATCCACTGGTCTTCCCTCCCGATTGCTGAGCCACTGCCCACCCTGATGGACAGTACAACGCCCATCCTGCCCCACTCTGTCAGGGCCTTGTACCCAGATAGTACAACACCCATCCTGCCCCACCCTGTCAAGGCCCTTCACCCAGACACCAGTAGTGAGGCAGACTCCATTGACAGTCACTGGCACAGCCCCACCACTCACCACCTTGGCCAGCCACCATCCGATTGTCAGGGAGCGAGTGAGTGCCAACTGTAGAAATAGCTGTGTGAATGCCACGTGGTATCCCTGCATCAACAGCAGGGCATGTTCGAGACCCATGTGAATACTATGTGGTATCCCTTCATTAAACAACAGCATGGCATGCTCGTGACCTGTGCAAGAACTGTATGGTGTTCACTTGGGTGCCAGCCTGCCAGGAGCCTGTATTCTTCCAGTTTCATAATGTGGGGTAATCACCTGCTGTGCCCCCATCTTCTATTATTGTTACATCTGTTCCTCACCCTGGTGCTTGGAGTCATCACAGAGATGCCCTTCCTCCTACCAGGAAAGCAGTAAAGTGGCTTCTTCACAGATGACACAAATTCCACTCCTCAGCTGACAGAGAGTGCACAAACAGCAGGGAACCCACACAATTCCTTCCCTCCATGATGCGTTTCACTCCCAGCATGCCTCAATGTGGGAACTGAAGGATTGCTTGTCAGCTGCAGCCTGTTTGGTGTGCAACCCCTCTGTTCGATCCCCCTAATTATCTTAGCAGAAGTGTGCACATGGTCCAGGGAACATCTCGGGCTTGATTCCCATAGGTTGACTCAGGGATTGCAGAAACGCTGCGACAAACCCTGTGCTGCGCTAACGGCATTGGTGCACGCTGTGCCTGATTCTAAAGGCTCGCATGCATTTGCGAACACTTTACTCCTTTTATGGGTGCCTCGCACCAAAGGTCACCACTAACCTCATAAATGGTCCGGTGGAAGTTAGACCAGCAAAAGCTGGTCTAACTTCAAGGCATGTGGGTATGGGGCCTAGGGGATGGAGAATCCAGAGTGCCGGGCGGGGACTGCCACAAGCCCCATGTACCGTGGCGTTTGTGCCCTCGGGGCTTACAGCATTCAAAATCCTCTTAGAATCAAGCCCCTGTTGTCTAGAAGGTATAACTTTTGCTTACCGGGAGTGCCCCCGCATTCCAATACAGTTAAGAAGCACACACCCAAGCTTGGAGTTCCCCAGGGCACACCGAGACCCTTTCAGGTGTTTCAAGTAAATGAAATCACAGACACAAAAGCTTCTCACACGTGTTCCTTTACTGGTGAAGAATCTGTTGAAGTTCAGTTACAGTCATTGCACAGATTCAAAGATCTCAGTACCTCAGGTTAGAGGTTCAGCCTTTCATTCTGAATTCTAAATTCCTGCATTTCCTCTTTATCTTCAGAGCTATTTACAATGTTCCTTCAGGGAATTTGGGATAAATCTCGACCCCGCCATCAGGCTGGTACTAGTTTGGACAACCTCCAACTCAGCCTCTTGCTGGGAAGCATGAGAACCCTGTCTCTTCCCAGCAGGCCCCATTTCATCCTTATATTAATCTTTTGACTTAAAGAGGAACAGTCAGCACAAAGGACCCCACACTTAAGTGTGGGGCTGGTCCCAATGTGTACTTTGTATGCCAAAAGCATTTTGGTTTACTTACTGTTTACTGTAGCGTAGTAGATTACATCAGACTAATTTTGCTTAGCTGTAGGCTGATGTCTTCTGTTACTACAAATCCCAGAATCCCTTGCAGTTGACATTAGAGCAGTAGGCAGCAGTGAGAGATTCAATAGCCTGCAGTGCGTGTTAGAGCTTTTATAACCTCCAATCACACGTTTTCATGGAATGCTTTTCTCCAAGGGCTAAGTACAATCCTCTGTGACTGTACTTAGCTCACGGAGAACAAAGGAACCAGCAAACCAAAGATCAGAGCTGATATAAACTCGAACGTGTCCTGCACTGCACTCGCTGGGACGAGACAGGGTTATCTTACTTTCCAGCAAGAGGCTGAGTAGGAGGTCATCCAAGCCAGTACCGACCTCACTTGGGTGTGGAGGCCTTTGGTGGTGGCTGTTCCCCCTTTAACACAGTCATTTCTCCCCAACTACATGGAAGGGCCTGTCTGTGACTGCCAGAGTGTGGCTCTGCTGGGAGTCCTGCTCCCTTCTACCCTCACCGTAACAGTGATTGGCAGTAGTGAAACGGTACATCTCTGAATCCTCTGACCCTGGCGCATTTACCTTTGCGACTGCCATACCTATTCTTTACAGCGTTCCCATACTACATCTTCAGTTGTTTTTTGTGGTCTCATCATGTGATGTGCACATCCTACTGTTGTGCTCAGTGTCTGCTGGGGAAGGCAATCATGGACTCATGCCTTTCCCTCACAGTCACCCATCAACTCTCTACCTGCTCTAATACAGGTGAGGGTCCAATTGATCCACACACAGTCACATGTGCTTTGTACAGACTTCTTTTACCTTGGATCAGGCCAATGGTGCCACTGCCATGGAATTTGGCTTCTGCCATCCTTCCATGCACCCCATAGACAGATCTTGTACCTCATTCTGTTCTGCTGTTGCATTGTCTGCCATCTTTGGGTGTGTTGTTGATGCACAAGCCTGTTTCTAGGATTACAGTACCTCCCCCCACCCACCAGGTGTCCCCTGGACATCTTTGGGGAAGCTACCACAGGCAAGCCGGCCGTAAGGTTGTTTCCTGTGAGGGGAAACCCTCCTGGAGTTCCCACACCCTCTGGTCTCTACTGCATCCTCCCTGTCTATGGACAATGTGCACAGAATAACAGCACACAAAGTTTAATGCCATTCGTTCTTGTGTTATAAAATGAATAGGAGAAATCCTGGAGACTCATTGGTTGACAGCATTCTCTACCCATGCTAATACTGAACCATAAAGGTGCGGGCAGAAAAAAGCACCTGCCAACAGTTTTTTTCACTTGACTTCACAGTACTCTGCTCGAAGTACTTTAAACAGCTCCTAGAACAGCACCACCTACTGGCCACTGCATGAAATTACAGAACTTTTTTTGAGCTATAGCCCTGGGAAAAAAGTTACATAATTTTAGAAACTGTTTTTTTGTCCCATTTTTTATTAATACACAAATGGATCCAGTTCATAATCACAGTAATAAACTCCAGAGCATGTTATATCATAGAACGATTGGGGGTGTACTTGGAGGAGGTGGGAGGTCTGGATAGTCGGCAACATGGGTTTGTGCCAGGTAGATCATGTCAAACCAATCTTGTGGAGTTCTACTAATGGGTAACATCAGAACTGGACAGGGGAAAGCCTGTGGATGTATTTTTCTTGGACTTCAGCAAGGCGTTCGACTCTGTCCCCCACAATGGTCTGGTGGAGAAACTGATGGGGTTGGGAGTAGGCCCTTGATGGTCAGATGGATTGAAAACTGGCTAGCTGGACCCACTCAGAGAGTAGTCGGTGTGGGCTCTCGAACCCTAGAGAGGTTCAGTAGTGGGGCACTGCGAGGGCTCGGTACTGGGTCCAACTCCTGTTTAATGCATAAGCATTTTCGGACATCAGGGAGGGTATAGGGTGTGAAATGAGTCTCTTTGCCGATGACTCCAAGATGGGAGCAGTAGTTGAGGGGGAAGAGGGGAGGTTGGCCCTGCAATGGGACCTGGACACCATGGAAAGGTGGGCTCACACATGGAAATTAAATTCCAATATCACCAAGTGCAAGGTGTTACATCTTGGGCGGGGAAACCCTAAACACAGGTACACCCTGGGAGGGGAGGCTCTGGAGGCCTCAACAGGGGAAAAAGACCTAGGGGTAATGGTGGATGCATGTATGAATAACTCCGAGCAGTGTAGGAGAGAGGCTAGCAAAGCAAACAGGATGTTGGGATGCATCGTAAGGGGGATCACCTCTAGCAGCAGGGAAGTGATTCTGCCGCTGTATAATGGACTGGTTAGACCACACCTTGAGTACTGTGTACAGTACTGGAGAACACACTTGAAGAGGGACATACAGCTCCTGAACAGGGTACAGAGGAGGGCAACTAAGATGATACTGAGGACTAGGGATTTGACGATGAGGACAGACTTGAGGAGCTCTGCCTGTTTTCATTGGAGGAGAGGAGAGACAGGGGGAACATGATTGAGGTCTTCAAGTACCTCAAGGGAATAAATAGGGTAAACACGGAGGGGATCTTTAGACTAAAGCAGGGAGGTATCACCAGAGGGCATGGTTTGAAGTTGGAAGGTGGAAGGGTGAGGGGGAAAAGAGGAGGAGGTTTTTCACTGAGAGGGTGGTGGATCCTTGGAACATGCTGCCTGGCAAGCTGGTTCAGAGATCCACAGTGGAGGGCTTCAAGAGAGGGTGGGACAGACACAGAAAGCGGATGTATCAGATGATGGCCTGGCCCAGGGGTGGGGGGATGACGATAGGGATTTCTGGAACACATGGGGGGGAGGGCCTTGGTACCCAACTAGAGATCTGAGGTTCGAGCAGACTCGATAGACCGTAAGGCCTAATATGCTGGCAATTAGTATGTTAGTAACATCGTCACTTCTTGAGCATGTTAGAGACTCGGCTTCACCTTGTGCCTCAAAATGTACCCAAAGCATGCTCATATCCTATGATACAACACACCCTGCCATATGTTATTGCTTAATTATAAAATGGGCCAAGAAAATCTCATAATCTCATTGTCCAAAACATGTCACATGACTGTTAGTTATTCTCATTCAATCATCCAAGCTATGTCTTTTTTTCTCAAATGAAAGCCCAATTTATAAGCAGAATAGCACAGTCCATGGTGTGTGTTTCTGAGGAAGTAATTCACTTCTCAAGCATTCGTGGCACTTGAACATGCCTCTTACCTAACAACCACCCAAAGTGTGCATATATTCCCAGGGTTGGATTGAGGTACAAAGGGCCCACCTGGAAAGCTGATGATGGGGCCCACCTGGAAAATCAATAAGGGAGGACCCAGCATGACACATTCTATCAGTATTCCACTTACATCTGATACGTTAGCTCTGTGCCATCCAGATTGGATGCAACCAAAAATGTATTTCGTTTTTAGAGAATCAAATACTTCATTTTGAAAAATATCACCATATTTTTGGGAGTCAGATATTTTTAATATAGAGTTTGAAACCCATGCAGGAAACCCCCACCTATGCTACACAGAAACTCCACCCCGTCCCTGATTCATAAACATTTATCTTTCACAGAGGAGGGTACTGTCTCTTTAAATTAGGAACAGCAAGCATTAGGATGAATCCTCTGATGTTCTCGGGCTGTTGTGCTGCCTTTCTCCCATGATGCCCTGCGAGCCAAGAGGGAGGCGCGGAGCTCAGCTGAGGAACCCAGGATTTAATTCTATGCATCATTAAGTAGTCCCCTCAATGCACCGTCCCCTATACATCATCCATGCTTAGTAAACAGCAGGATGACATTACATTAGCAAGTGGAAATGAATTCCCTTTTTATAGGGAAATTGAGAATTGGCTGGGAAAAAAACACTAAAAACCAATTATCTAAGCATTTATGAGTTCCAGCTCCGTCTCGGATGCAAAGAACCATTTAATAGTTAATATAAAAACAAAATTTTGATAGATTGGGGTATAGTTTTGTCTTAATTTTTTTTTTCTTCAAACGTTGTAGGCAGATAGAGTGACATTTAAAATGATTACGACATTATTTTCCTAATACTATTGGCATTTTGGAGATATTTCTCCCTAACCCCCACCCCCCTCCCATGATTCTGACGGTATTTTCAAATGTTTAGGAAAAAAAAAAGAAAACGTTTTTGTTGCTTAATGTGGACCAAGGTCCAGACTTAGAGTGCTAAGGAGGGGAGAGGCTTCATCTAGTTACACTCTGGCCAACATTGATTAACCAGCACCCTCCTCCACCAACCCCCCTCTCTCAAACTTGACTCCCCAGCCAGAACTCTCACTTGACATTACAGAACGTTAATTCTCCAGAGAATCAGACCTGCTGCATCTAGAGAGGTATCGTTATTGCCTACCAGAGCTGGAACAACTAGAATGTTCTTTTCTTTCTTTCTTCCTGATTTCACCCTTATATAGATACAGTATATATATATATATATATATATATATATATATATACACACACACACGTGTGTGTGTGTGTGTATACTGTATATATATATATATATATGTGTATATATCTGTGTGTGTGTGTGTGTGTGTATATATATATATATATATATATGTGTGTATTGCAAAAAAACAATGTTAATGCACCAGTTAGGGTTCAAATTAATGCCCCCAAGGCAACCCCAAGGAAGACCCCACTGATTCACCAAGACTCCAGAGACCCAAAACCCTAATGTTTTTTTCCTTTTGCTGCTCAGGGTTGTGGGTGGGGAGTTAGGGTTGGAAACCCTAATGCCGCATTTCCTTACTTTTGTGGCATTAATTTGAACCCCAGCTTGTGCACTAATGTACTTTTTTTGTGAAGAATTTCTTTCCTTTTTGAGATACTGGAATTGTATCCTCCTTTGTGTAGGTCCCTTTTGGATTTGTGTGATGCAGACCCTATGCAAAGAGAAGAGCTGTCTTCAGTATATGGGGTCCACCCATGTTGGTGTGACTGTTACTATGCAGACGTCGATTACGGTGACAGCAACATGCCGCCTGACATTATGACACCTGGCATTGTGCCTCCCAGGACATAGGGCATCAAAGCACTGTCCCAGGAAACAGTCAGGTTTTGTGGGGGGCTTTGCCTCCCCCACCCCCAAAAAATTTATATAACCTCCTCTGGGGTGGGCATGCCATGAAGGGCACAGAAATTTTGTAGATGCTCAACATGGCATGAGTGTGGGGTGATCTAAAATCAAGATCGCCCCATCACTCTCACCCTTTTTGCGGTGACAACATTACCGCACTGTAATGCTGTCACCATGCTAACAGTATACCACTATATGGTACTGGGGCCCATGTGGGCAACCCTGCACCTTCCTTTCTCAGGCTAGGGAGTGGTGTCGTATGACAGCGCAGTCCCCCCCCTGCCTTGGCCCATCCAGCTGGGTCACTGAGCTCGCCCCTGAACTCCGCTCACCAGCACAAGATCACAAAGCACTAGCAACTGGGGTAAAGGCTGGTACTACACCCAACTTTTCTTAACAATTATTATGCTTGTTTTTTTTTTTGTTTGTTTTTTTTTTGACCCCAAATTTTCAAGAGCCATTTTATGACTCCCCCTTATAAATATGATCTGAGTTTTTATAGAATAGTGGCCGAAATATCATTTTGCACCATACATATGAAAACACATCTGATTCAGGATTTGAAAAATGACACCAGTCACATTTATGAGCTAGTCGGTGGTTAGGGTGGGATGGGCGGGGTCTGGGGGTCGGATCGGTGATGGCCCATTTTATTTTCTACAGGTTTCAAACAGTAAAATACAAAAAGATCAATGAGGATTCTTTTTCTTAAGTCATAGGGAAGCCAATACTGGGGAGTGGATACCCCAGTGCCAAGATACTGTTCGGTGGCTCCAGGAGTGGGCACCCCGGTGATGCTACCTATAGTTTGTGTGTGTGGGGGGGGGGTGACCTGGATGGGGATTATAGCAATGCAGTACTGGGGTGGGTACCCCTGTCTGCTATTATTTACATATATGAAAGGATCAGGGATGAACGAGAGAGGGCTGGCTGAGCTGGGAGCAGGAGGAAGTAAAAATATTAAAAAAAAAAAAAATAAAGACTATATATACAGACAGACAGACAGAGAGATAGCTATGAGAAAGAGAGCAGCTGCAGATGTCAAGAAAGTCCCACTGCTCCCATACAGAGAATGCGGATGAATGTCTCCTCTCGCTAAGATGGGCACCCAGGATTATTAGGTGACCAGAAACATCATTTCTAGGGCAATTTAAAAAAAAATAAACACCACAATCTAGCTAAATGGGCCCCATTTGCCCAGGTTCAAATGTTTGGTTTATTAAAATACATAATTTTTAAGTATTTTTCATTTTTTAGTTTAAAAAAAACACAAGGTGGCAGCCCTCACAATTGGTATTTTTTTCTCACGACAAGTAAAGCACTAATTTGTGATCAGTAAATGCTCATGACTGGTCTTTTGTATCATTCATATCAGAGTGTTATCCAAAAACCCTGCAGAGCATGCTCAGACAAAACATTTAAATCCTTATAACTTTGGAACAGTTTAATATTTTTTCACAAAACCTTTGAAAGGCACTACTTTGTTCACATCCCACTTCTACCTTGAACGTTTTGTGAAAAAATCCTGTACCAGCTAGGCTGTATGTGAGAGCAAAAGTATAAGAATAAAACTGACACTTTTAAAAAATAAGGGATATACAGGTTTCAGAAATTGCACCACGCGCCATCATGAAACTTTTCATGTCTTGAGACTATGCCAGCCTGACCGTTCATGCAAATCTCTGGGCAATTCTGTCGAATGCCACCAAATGTATTAACATGCAAAGTCAGGGGTTTAACACTGAGCACCACAGGCAACCCTATCTATAGGGGCACTACTGCGACCCTATAATGTGCATATTAAATATTTAACTTTGAGGGATTTCTCTAAATACGATGCCACCCGCTTACTTGCAGACGTTAGGGTAATAAATTGGCATGCCCTGCCATCTATGAAGGATGCTTCCTCTTCCCTGGGCTTCCTTATCTCTGCTCTCTCTGACAGTCATGATAGACATTTCCCCCTTACCACCCATAGAGCGCACAGGGGAGATACCTAGTGGCTCACAATGGACCTCATTAAATTAATGAAAGCGTGATGCCAAACGGGCAACCTACAAAGCCTCCCCCTCCCTACCTCTCTGAAATGAGTACAGATCCCTGAGAAATCTCTTCAAAAGGAGGATAAACTTATGTAAAGCTGGGTATTTTCAGACTCTCCAGACCTGCAGCCCCAGCAACTCGAGGCATTTCAGTTCTGCAGTTTGCTCCTTGGTTGCCCCAGAGACCAAGCAAGCTCCCTTACACATTCTCACCTCGTCTGGGCCCACATCTGACCCTAACTTGGTCGCTAATGCCCTCAAGATGAAATTTGCTAAACTATCTGACTACCTTGTAATGCTCCCTCCTTACAATCTTGACCCCCCCGACCTGTCCACTGTAGGCCCCATCATACTAAAGTTCTATTTCAGAGCTCTCTCCCCCTGTGAGACCCTCAAGCTTCTCCTGAGTCTCCCAAACAGGGGAAGTGCTGGCAGTGTCGGCCTCTCCCTCTGCTTCCTGAAAATCATTGCCCATGCCTTTGCTACACTGCTGACGGTGATCTTTAACCTCTCCCTCACCACATCTTCTGTACCACCCTTATGGAAACAGGCTTGGGTCATTCCTGTTTTTAAATCTGGCAATCCCTGACAAATGGACAGCTACCACTCTATATTCTATCCTTTCGCACCTAAGTAAGCTCCTAGAGAAAGTTGTTCACCACCAGATCTCAGACCATGTCTCAAAATATAACCTCCTCTGCTCCCAACAGGTAGTTTCAGAAAAGGTCACAGCATCACCACAGCACAGATTCATGGACCATATACTCCGAAATATGGACGTCAGAAACATCACAGGCGCTGCCTTTGTGGACCTCTCAAAGGTGTTCAACTTTAAACCACAGCATTCTCCTTGACAACCCGCAAAACATTGGCTGTTCCCCCCACCTATCACCTGGTTCCAAGTTTACCTCCCCGACCATACTCAAACAGTCTGCCTTGGTGGGGCCACCTCCTCCACAACACCCGTCACCACTGGGGTTCCCCTGGGCTCAATCCTTGGACCCCTTTTATTCTCCCCCTCTGTAAACTCCCTCCCCAAAGATAATCACTCATGTAAATCGTTACTTTATGTGGATGACCTCATACTATTCCGCAGTAACCGGTCCCTGGCCAGCCTCTCCACTGCGCTTTCAGAAAATTACTGTGCCACCTATGAATGGTTCCTGCAAAACAGGCTAAACGTCAATGCCAAGAAAACCAAAGCTATGCTATTCAGCTCTAAGCCCAGGCTATCCAAGCTGGCAAACACAAACAGTCCTCTGAAGCTCCTATCCCCTGATGGTATGCCCCTAGAGACTGTTACCTCTTTTAAGTACCTTGACATTACGCTTGGCCCGGTGTTGACCTTCGTTGACCACATCAAGGTCACTACCCAATGGGGGGGAGATACACAATGTGGGGGGAGATACTAACAACAACAAAAATAGATAGGGACCTGGGGGTAGTCATATCAGACGACCGAACAGTAGGCAAGCAATGTGAGAGGGCAGTAAGGAGGGCTGGGGGGATGCTGGGATGCATAGGGAGAGGCATCACCAGTAGAAAACAGGAAGTTGTCATCCCTCTGTACAGATGGTGAGACCTCATCTGGAGTAATGCATGCAGTTCTGGAGACCCCATCTCTGCAAGAACATAGACAGAATGGAGGCAGTCCAGAGGAGGACAAGTAAAATGGTGCAGGGTCTGCACCAGAACCATATGAAGAGAGACTAAAGGAGTTTAATATACTGTATATACCCTAGAAAAAAAAGGAGGGGGGGGGGACATGATAGAAACATTCAAGTACCTCAAGGGAATTAACAAAGTCCAAGAGCGTAGCATCTTTCAGAAAAAGAGATGTGCAAGAACAAGGAGGCACAATTTGAAGACAGAGGGGGGATGGCTCGGGGGCAACATGAAGAAGTATTTTTTCACGGAGTGGATGGTGGACACATGGAACAGGAGGAGGTAGTGGGGTCAAAAACAGTGGGAGAATTCAAGAATGCATGGGACAAACATAAGGCAGTTCTAGTAGGGGGGTAGGAGGAAGTAGGCTGTTGGTTAACTAGGATCTTCAGCTTATCTGAAAGGTAGGGAAATGGGCAGACTGGATGGGCTAAGCGGTTCTTATCTGCCATCAAAGTCTATGTTTCTGTGTTCTATGTTATCCCACGCATTAATCAGAAATTGGGACCTGCGTACCGGATAATAAAATACCTCACCCGGAAGCTCAGCTTGCCATTGCCCATGGCACCCTCCTCCCACAACTGGACTAGGGCTCCACTATCTACACACTTACCTCTTCCTTCGGACTTGCCAGGCTAAACTCTGCCTTCAATAATATCTGTAGGTTTGCCCTTCTAGCACCCACCCTTACCCATCACTACTCCCTCTACCAGGCACTTGGATGGCTTCCACCTCAGGCCCATCGTGACTACTTGCTAGGCTGTTCTGTTGATAAAGCCATCCAGGATATAGCTGGGTCCCCTCTCTCCTCCATCCCAAAACTTGCCTTTGTGGCCTCCACCACTCCTCTAGCTTACAGCTGGAATGCCCCCAGACCTCCACTTGCAAGGGCCAAAATTTAAGGACCTTAAAACCAACCTACTACCACTACCTCCCAACCTCCTAGACAAAGCCACTTCTTTTGGCCGCCCACTCCCCCCCCCCCAGTCTACCCTCCCCCTCACCTTGACTCCTCCTTGGACTCTCACACTAGGTGTCACACCTCTTTATCTCCTTCGCTACATATAAACAGTATCCTTTACCCTAGTCGAATGCTCTTGATGTTGTACTATCACCATTGGTACTATGAATGACATTGTAACCTTACTGTATACTAGCTACCTACTATTCGAGTATTGTATGTAAACTGTTTGTTATTGCTGTCATTGTCACTGTTTGACGTGGAACCTTTGTAAAAGAGCTCTGAGCTCAAAGGTATGATCCGAATCTCTAAATAAATAAAAATGCCTGCTCCTCTGCAGCTCCTCACCTGTGGAACAGCCTACCAGCTTCCCTGTGATCCCTCAACTCCCACTGTCAATTCAAATCTCTCTACAGAGTGCAGCTAACAGCGACTTTCAAATGCTCCTGCTCCCCTGGTTAAACACCCCATATGCGAGTACGCCACCCCACCCCCACCCCCACTGGGTAGTTTCCATGACCCTACTGATGATTTTATGGGGCTTGACATGTCACTGCTTCATTCCCCCGGCTGTTGTCCCTACACAATTCACTTGTCCTTTGTTAATGTATTGTAATATGTCTCACTTTTACTCCTCAGGCTGTTATACCTTGTACTTGATTCTCCTTTGCCACTATAATTAAATATGTACCCTGTTTTACTCATCAGGTCATCATGCCTTGCACTGTTTGCTTGTCTTTCTCAATGCACTTGAAATATGTAGCCATTTCTTTGCCTGTACGCCGCCTAAGTGCCTTGTACCTTGCAGCATAGTGATGTCTTGTCATTGGTATTGTTCTGCTGTGCCATCTTCATGGCCCGGGTCGTGCCTGAAAATGGTCCTTGGATCAGTACACCTATCCAGTAAACAAATAAACAATTTATAAAATGGGGGAGAAAAAATATAAAAATGCTGTGGATAAGGAAGCACATCACATGACCGTGCATTATCCCACAACGACTGCACACCTGCTTTTTTTTCTATTCCCCCCCCCCCCAACAATTTTGGACATTTTATAAGAGATAATCCACTACTGGGCGTGCGATTATGCTCTGATATGCACATGCCTTGGCTGGGTGAATTCACTCAGCCTGTGGCCTTGTGCCTCACAACCCACACCAAGGCATGCCTATATCTGAGTACGACTGCTTGTCAGGTGACCCAGTGTCGCTGATGCTATGCAACCTGGCCAGAGAAGGTGATATCCCTGTTCCACTCCTGCAGCAAACCCTTTGGTGGGGGGAGGGGGGCCCCACCATTCCACTCTTGCATCAAACCCTTTGGTGGAGGGAAGGAGGCACCACTGTTCCACTCTTGCATTGACCCCTTTGGTGGGGGAGACAGGCACCACCGTTCTGCTCCTGCATCAACTCCTTTGGTGGGGACAGGAAGGCACCACCATTCTGCTCTTGCATTGATCCCTTTGGTGGGGGAGGGAGGCTCCACCATTCTGCTCCTGCAGAGACTCTTTTGGTGGGGGAGAGTGGCAACACAGTTCTACTCCTAGAGTGACCCCTTTGATGGGGAGGGAGGCACCACCATTCTGCTTCTGCATTGATCCCTTTGGTGGGGGGAGGGAGGCACCGCCATTCTGCTCCTGCAGTCACCCCTTTGGCGGGGGGGCACCACCATTCCACTCCTGCATCAATGACTTTGGTAGGGGAGAGGGGCACCACCATTCTGCTCCTGCAGAGACTCCTTTGGTGAGGGGAGAGTGGCACCATGGTTCCACTCCTGAAGTGACCACTTTGATGGGGGAGGGAGGCACCACCATTCTGCTCCTGCATCAACCTCTTTGATGGGGGGAGACAAGCACCACCATTCTGCTCCTGCACTGACCTCCTTTGGTGGGTGAAGAGAGGCATCACTGTTCACTCCTGCATCAATCCCATAGGTGAGGGGAGAGAGGCACCACTGTTCTACTTTTGTATCAACTCCTTTAGTAGGGAGAGGAAGCCAACAGCATTCTTCTCCTGCAGTGACCCCTTTGGTGGGGTAGACAGGCACCACCATTCTGCTCTTGCATTGATCCCTTTGGTGGGGGGAGGGAGGCACCACCATTCTGCTCCTGCAGTCACCCTTTTGGTGGGTGGGTGGGCACCACCACTCCACTCCTGCATTGATCCCTTTTGTGGGAAGAGAGAGGCACCACCATGCACTGCTGCATCAACCCCTTAGGTGGGGGAGGGAGGTACCAATGTTTCACTTCTGCATCAACTCCTTTGGTGGGGAGAGGAAGCCAACATCATTATTCTACTGCAGTGACTCCTTTGGTGGGTGGAGGGAGGCAACAGTGTTCCGCTCCTGCATCGACCCTTTGGTAGGGTGGGGGGCACCACCATTCCGCTCCTGCATTGACCCCTTTGGTGGAGGGAGGGAGGCACCACCATTCCACTTCTACATACACTCCTTTGCTGGGGGGGGGGGCACCACTGTTTTGCTCCTGCATCAGTGTCTTTGGTAGGTGGAGAGAGGCACCACCATCCACTCCTGCACTGACCTTTTTTGGTGGGGGGGCACCACCATTCTGTTCCTGCATCAACCCCTTTGGTGGGGGAGGGAGGCACCACTCTTCCACTCCTGCAATGATCCCTTTGGTGGGGAGAGGGAGGGAGGCACCAATGTTCTGCTCCTGCATCGACCTCTTTAGTGGGGGGAGGGAGGCACCACCCCTTGGCTCCTGCATCGACCCCTTTGGTGGGGGAAGGGAGGTACAACATTCTGCTTCTGCATTGACCCCTTTGGTGGGGGAGGAAGGCACCACCATTCTGCTCCTGCAGCAACCCCTTTGGTGGGGGGGGAGAGAGAAACCACCGTTCCATACCAGAAGTGATCCCTTTGTTGGGGGGAAGGAGGCACCATCATTCCACTGTTACAGTGACCCCTTTGGCGGGGGATGGGAGACACCACCATTCCGCTCCTAGAGTGGCTCCTTTGGTGGAAGGAGGGAGCACCACCATTCTGCTCCTGTAGCAACCCATTTAGTGGTGGAGGGAAGTACCACCATTTCACTCCTGCATCGACCTCTTTAGTGGAGGAAGGGAGTCACCAGCATTTCGCTTCTGCAGTGACCCCTTTGGTAGGGGGATGGAGGCACCACTGTCAGGATACATGCATTATTGCCTTCTTCACAGGTCTTTATGGAAACATGAGTGTGTTGCAGGGGTGCTGTGGGGGTGCTGTGGGGGTGTAGGGCAGATAGGAAAAGTGAGCAGTGGTGGTTACAGTGTGGAGGTCTGGCATACAGGCCCTGTGCCACAACTGCGGCTGATCCATGATTGTTGGGCTGGAAGGTTGTCAGTTGCATCTGTGAAGGATTTCTGCCATGGAGAGTGAATACTGACATGTAAGCAAAAGAGGAATGGAAAGTACAACACAGCTGTCACCCTAGCATTATTGAACCTTGGACAAAGGGGGGAGAAGAGCTAGACTGAGATAGACTGACACATAGATAAAGCCAGACTGAGACAGATAGAGACAGGCAGATAGATACACCCAGGCAGAGAAAGACAGATACAGTCAAAGACAGGCAGACAGAGTGAGACAGACAGACAGACAGACAGATCGCAAGACAGAGAAACAGACAGAGACAGACAAATAGTCACGCAGGCAAAGTAAGGGATTTTATTCTTTTTTTTTTCGCAAAGGTTTTTGTTCTCTGCAGCAGACATGGGCAACTATGATCTCTGTCCCCATCTGCAGCGGCCATCCCCTAGCTCCTCCACGTCCAGAAGCATAATTCCGCCACGGACTCCCCCCATAGCAAGGCTGAAGGGGGAGAGACATCCTTCCCCTATGGCAGACATATCCAGTTCTTGCCTCTGGACCCGGATCATCAGGGTGGACCACCGGATCATGGGCAGGGCTTCACAAATCCCATGCCCTCCGTATGTCCCTCTTTTGTTGTCCCCCTCCCCGTGCTGCAGCGCCAGTATGTGTGCGTAGAGGTGCACTCGTCCTGCATCACCGCAGCTCCCTCCTTTGGAGTCACTTGTGCCTGCACTAACACCAGGCCTCCATCTGGAGGCAGTCAAGGGCCAAGATGGCTTGGCCACCCTCCCCAAGAGGAGAGCTATCCCTGTGATACTTGATCAGCTCCCACTCCTCCGACCCCCGGCAACCCGTGCTCGTTCCTGAACACAGGTCACCGGCACAGCAGAAGGTAAGGTGTTCGACGCCTTAGCCTCCACACTGCCAGGCTGCTGATCTGATACCTTTTATGAGACAGCATGCAAGTTTCAGTGCACAAGCTTTCAAGTCTACACAGCGCCCCTCTTCACCGACTGGTTTCATGTAGACCCCAAAGTGTGTGAGCTGGAAGTTCCATATTGGCCCAGTAAAAGGCTCCTCCTGTGTCCTGCCAGCTTTAGACTTTTTTCTTAAAAGGAAGTACACTAGGGTGCACATTGATGGGCCGGCACTAGCGAGCGTGACTCAGTACAACATGGGTTACCTGGTTCTGCTCCCGCAGCACCCCTGTCACAGGACAAGGAGGTGCTTCTATTACACCTCCTCCACTGGGGGGTGCTGCAGTATTGTCATGTCCTCAGGGTGCCACATGAGTGGAATGTGAAAGAAATCATGAAAAACAAAAGTCACAAACACTGGCAGAATGAGGGCCTTCACTCTAGTTTTGCAAGGCGTAAAGTAAGCAGGTTGGCAGCACATTTTGCTACCCAGAAATTGCTATTTGTTAATCAACGGCAGGCTCAATAGGCAGAATCAAAAAGTTGTAGTTGGCCACCTGACAGACAAGCCAGGTGCCAGACATAGCAACTTCAAAGTAAAATAACAAGAGACCGTGCTAAGGCTAATGCAGAAAAAAACCCACGATATTTGTTGTCTGTTTCAAACACTTTATTCTCAAAGATTCATGACAGCAGCACTCACCCACCATGCCGCCGAACGTTTGACAAGCAATTGACATGCTCTTTCTGAAGACTCCTTGAGTACGTGGATTCCTCAAAAGTGTTCAGCGGCATGGTAGGTGGGTGCTGCTATCATAAATCTTTGGGAATAGCGTGTTTGAATCGACCAACATCGTAGTTTTTTTCTGCATTAGCCTCAGCATGGTCTTTTGTTACTTCACTTGGGCTTGAGAAGCAGAAGTTTCTAATTAACTAATTCGTGCATCACAATAATCATTTTTATCGCAAATCCCCCCCCCCACTCCACCCTCTGCAGTTTCACTATTCTGGACTAAATCTTTTTTTATTTTATCTCTACGCTTCATGTGGGGATGTTCCCCATATTAGACCCCCCCAGCTGCCCACAATGGAGGCCCTAGCTTACCCACTACAGCAGAGTCCCCGAAGGAGTGACCAAGTTCCACCTGATTACCACCCGAGGCTTATGCTGGTGGTATCATTTGAATAGAGAGGAGGAACTTCACACTGCAGCTGAAGCATAGGATTTCCCAAGCTTGTGGTTCCCCCAGAGAAGAGGATTTGCAGTTACATCAGCACAAGACATGCATGCTCCCACATGCACCCCACAGATGTCCGCTGCTGTCTCCGCCTCTACAGTGTGGTTCCAACCTGCTGTACACCCATCCACCACTGGGTGTCACTCAGGCACGGAGCACCAACAACTCCCCCCACCCTCCGGAGGTGGAAAGGTGTCTGTGGGGCGCTCATTCAACCAACCCCTAGCCGGCCCTCTGATGCTCCAGGCTCATTCTCGAAACCAGATCACCAGCATCACAAGCAGTAGCGCTACCGCTGCGCCCACGGGTAGCTTTACGCCCACGGGCAGCTTTATCCTGGACTAGACTATTAAACATTTAGTGCAATTGCTTCTCAAACCTGCCTGTTTGCTCATTCAAATTTTGTTGATTAGTAAAGATCGCTGGCTAGGTTTCCAAGACAAAGTTGTGCCTTGCTTTTGAGTTGCACACCATGAATAAAGCTGTTCTGTGGCTGTTTGCAGTGCTGGAACGTTGCCGACTGTGGTGTGATGGAAAAAGACAGTGGTGGGTGGCAGGTGATAAAGACGTGTAAGGCAAAAAGAGAAGTATTAAGCCACGGTTCACCTTCAGAAGTAATCCCTCTTGGATGCCGATGCTTCCAGGTACGTTGTGGTGCGAGAGCAAAGAAATCCAGTCAGAACGTAGCAACATAACTGGCTGTCACATACCATAGACTCTGGTATCATCAATTACAGCTACATTGATTTAAGATACTAGTGAAAAATGTCTGCACTTCGACTGATAGTGGCACTTCTACCAACGCATTTACATTTTATGTTTTCCCCCGGTGTCTGCAATAGATTTAGCTTCAATGGACTATATCAAAGAGAGTTTCGTCTCCATGGATTTCAGTTTTTAAACTACCTTCAAGAATCAGGTTAACTTACTGTATGCTTTGCTAAGGAGCTAGACAGCCAACCTCTATCCAGATTGGAACACCAGGGCTTGTTCAGACCGGAAGATTCAAGCTTTTGCCAGTTTCAAGGTGCGGTGCTGTTTTGGTTTGGAAATGTTCTGAGATGTTTTTCAAGTTCCCAACCAATTACCATTTAAATAAGCACAAAAAAGTGTAAAATCAGGTCTGGGTTGGTATTCCTGATTAAAAGTGTTAGAGCTTGAATCTGAAGAATATATACTACACTCCGGAGATAGTCTGCGCCCTCTCCTACAGTCCTTGGCTCAGGCAGCTTGCTTCCCGTACTGCAGGGCCCTGCGAAGGCCAGGTAAAAATTCCAGCGGTGTCAAAGTATTTTTATAAATGCCCCTTTTATATACTTCACCCCTTGGGGTGGGGTGTGTGTTGGGGGATTACCACCGCATACACACGCTGCAGTACGCATTGATTCTACACTTAGTGTGTTGACTGCAGTTTGGAATCTTGGCCTGTAAGCAATGTCAGGTCTGAAACTGATAAAAGAGGGCAGTACATTTTTGCTAATTGGCAGCTGTCTGTATATTCCTACATTCAGAAATGGTATTCATAAGCCAGCTTGTTGTCTCAGTAGGAGGGCTGCTGTTTACAATGCTGGCAGCCTGGATTTGGGGGCTGGACTGGGGGAGGAGAAAGTATCCCAGATATTTTTTTTTTTCCTCCAGGGAGGGAGGCAGGTGTGATCAGCTGCACTACCGCCATCTGGGTGGTTTCAGTTGGTGATGCAGATTGGAGCCACTATAGGGAGGGGTTGTGGTGCCACCTGACAGCACACAAGCATAACTGATGTGCGGGTTCCCTGCCATCCATGCCAGTGGTGTTCCAGAGGGTTAGAAGAAAGCAGAAAGAATTCCAGACGTAGTAGGATGAAGACAGCTCTCTGCATGCCTCACGCCACTAACTACAGTACCCACCTCTTCTGCTGTGCATAAACTCCAAAGGCGCTTCTGGAACCCCAGTGGGTCCGCAACTGGTGGGAAGCAAGCCATGGTATCTGTAGGTAGGGGAAAAAGTACCAAGAGAAGGTGGGTGGTTGGGCTTAGGGAGCCACCAGAATAGGGCAGGTTGGAGAGTGAGAGGGCATAAAACTGAGATTAACAAAAAAGAGAAACTATATTCATCCTTTCAGTTATATAAATTTGCCTTTAAACCCCAGTTGCGTACAGTTAGTTATACACCCCAATTACCTGTATAGTCATATTCCCAAATATATGTATGTTTAACTCTATATTTATAGCCCAATAATGTATATTTAACCATATAGTCATACCCACAATTATGTATTTTAACTGTGCATTCATCCCCCAACTATATATATTTAACTGTATAGTCATCCTCCAATTATATATATTTAACTGTATATTCATCCCCAGTGATGTCTGCTTAACTGCGTATTCATCCCCAAATAATGTATATTTGTCATATTCACCTCCTTATATATATTTAATTGTATAGTCATCCCCAATTATGTATATTTACCTGTATATTCACACCCAATTATGCATATTTAACTGCATATTAATCCCCAAGTGTTGCATACTTAACTGTATATTCATATCCCAATTATCTATATTTAACAGTATATTCATTGCCAATTATTGTATTTTTAAGTGTATATTCACCCCAATTATATATATTTATCTGTATCTTAACTATACATCCATATCCCAATTATGTATATTGAACTGTATATTCATCCCCAATGATGTATATTTAACTGTATATTCATCCCCAATGATGTATATTTGACAATATATTGATCCCACAGTGATGTGTATTTAAAGTACAGTTACGTAAGAACTTACCGTCAACAGTAGATCTTCGAGAGAGGCTCTTGCAGTAGGTAATTACTTGTAGAACTGCGCCCCCTGGCGTCAGGACCACACGGAAACTTTTGCTAGCAGTGTCAGACAAGGGACCGCCACCCGATGTCACGGACACTTTATAGTGGGCGGTCCCCACTTCCGCCTTCCAGTTCTCCCATCGGAGACCTCCAAGAGGCATGACAGGAGAATGGGAAAGAGGCACCTGGAGCCAAGAAAGGCACAAGGAAAAGGAGCTACAGACTAAAAAAAGGGGAGGGAGGGAGGGAAAAGGTTACCTACTGCAAGAGCCTCTCTCGAATATCTGCTCTTACCTCCTTGTTTCTTTCATCCATGGTTCTTCTTTTTGGCAGAGGAAGGGCCCAGCCACCCACCCCATCCCCAACCACCCCACGCTACACTCCTTTTATAGGGCAGCACGGTCATGACATTTCCTGTAGCAAAGCAGGAAGGGGGGAATCAGAGTAGTATCCACACAGTGACCTCATTTACAGGGGCACAAGTAATTTAACTTGTTATAACAAATTATACAAAAACAAACAAAACACAAAATCAATTTTTTGCCTTTATTTTCCTCCTTCAAATTACTCAGACCAGGTTATAAACCCAGAAACTCATCTGGAATGGATATTATTAACTGCAGGTACTGCGGGACACTCTTCCAAAGGGCTGTTTTACAGGATTTAGGACACGGTCCTACATGCTGGACCATTGGAGATCTAAGGGCTCAGCTCCAGGCAGCATGGGCAGAGACTGTGCACCTCAAATCGCATATACAGGAGGAAATATATTATAAGAACTGCCTGCCATTTCCCCAACATCCAACAGAAGCACCTCAACCGCAGAGACTAGTTGGTCTGGGAGGTTGGCAGGTGGTTAGGAGGGGCAAATCGGGTGCCCCATCACTCAGTGCTCTTCAATGTATCACCTCCACAAATCATATAAAAACTACAAACAGGTATCTGCCTCTATCTCTGAAATCAAACAAAGGGGCAGAGGACACTAGAGAGCAGGACACTGCAGCACAGGAGCTAGCACAACAAACCTCACCCAAAACAAGGACCAAAACCAAAAAACATCATAGGAGACTCCATGATTCGGGGAGCTGATACCTACCTGTAGCTGGGGGTAATGGTCTGATGTCTCCCAGGTACATCAGCGTGGAGAGACACTCACTGCATTGCTAAAATCGTGCAGGAAGCAGGAGAAAACATTGATGTCCTGGTACACATAGGGACTAACGATCTCGCCAGCTGGTCAGTTGTGGAAACCAAGGAACACCTGACCAGGCTGGGTGACAAACTGTCATCCATTTATCTGGCATCTCCTTTTCTGAGATCCTGCCAGTCTGGGAGAGGGGGGCAGATGGACGGAAGGTCAAAGAAGGGGAGATAGGGGAGCTAAACATGTGGCTCAAGAGCTGATGCCAGGAAAAAGGTCACAAATTTGTAGGGAACTGGCAACAGTTTTGGGAGCGAAAGTTCTTTAAATTTGATGGACTGCATTTGACTAAGGAGGGAGTCAGTGCATTGGGGCAGAAGTTTGATGTCTTTGCAGAATAGTTAAACTAGCAAATGGGGAGAGGGGTGCAGCACCCCATACGTTGAATGGGAAGAACACCCCTCCCCCCTTTAGCCAGTGATCAAACAGGAGTTCAGCATGTTTGTAGTTCATTTGCATCACCAGGTAAGGAAAAAGGTCTGGCTCCCCATACGACATGTAGGGGAAATGCTGGACCTCGCCCAACAACTAACACACCAAAATCTGGACAATGAAAAATCATGTACACAAATGCTCGCAGTCTGGGAAACAAAGATCCCAGACCTGCAGACAACAATAACAGGGGCTAAACTGGACATAGTATCCATTAGCAAGACATGGGTCACCAGTAACCACACTTGGGAGACTTCAGTACCCGGCTATGTACTGTTCAGAAGAGACCGAGGTTCAAAAAGGGGAGGGTGGAGTGGCCCTTTATGTCAATGAAAATATCAAAGCTACAGATATTCAGAATACACATAAGGAGCCAGAAGAACTGTGGGTCACCCTGGAAACAGGAAATGGGACAGCCATATGAACTGGAATTGTCTACAGGCCTCCAGATCAGGGGGAGGACATAAACACATTACTGTTAGAAGATACACAAAACATGACTGCTAAAGGGGAGATTCTAATAATGGGAGACTTCAACATGCCAGATACAGATTGGTCAATACCAGCAGGAACATCTGCCAGAACCAGACACATAGTGGATTCCCTGCAGGGGGAGGGCCTCAAACAACTGGTAGAACAACCCACAAGAGACAGGGCTATCTCAGATCTAGTACTGACTAGCAGGGAAAGGATTACAGATCTCCAGGCAGAAGGTCACCTGGGGGCCAATGACCATCACGTGGTATGGTTCAATTTGGCCACTAGAACTAAATCATCCCATTCCAAGGCAAAAATATGGGACTTCCGAGGAGCTGACATTGATAAGATGGCCAACACAGTTAAGCTAGCCCTGGCAAAAAGAAGTACAGGTGAGGGGGTACAGGCAAAGTGGGCAAGCATTAAGGATGCAATATGTGAAGCAACATCCCATTGTGTTAGAGAGAAAAGCAAGGGCAAAAGAAGAAGGAAACCACTTTGGTTCTCAAGAACAGTAGCAGAAAAGGTCAGAGCCAAAAGGCTGGCCTTCAGAAAATATAAGGAAACGCAGCGGGACAATGATAGGGAGGCATACCAAACTTCCCTAAGGGACGCAGGGAAGGCAGTAAGGCAGGCAAAGGCCCAAACCAAGGAAACACTAGCATGAACAGTAAAAGAAGGTGACAAGACTTTCTATAGATACATTAGTGAAAGGAGAAAGTCCAGAGGGGGTACTGCTAAGATCAAAGGGGATAAGGGGGAGTGTGAGGAGGAGGACCAAGGAAAAGCATCTATCCTAAACAGATACTTCTGCTCAGTATTTACTGAGGAAAAGGTAGGGCAGGGCCCACAGCTCAGCAATATGGACACCGGGGGGAGGGATGTGTGCACTAGTCCTTTCACAAAAGAAAGGGTCCTACAAGAGCTCGCTAAGCTCAGGGTGGTCAAGGCAATGGGACCTGATGGCATACATCCCAGGGTACTAAAGGAGCTAAGGGTGGAACTAGCAGAGCCATTATCAGAACTATTTAGTGAGTCTCTGAGCACAGGAGAGGCCCCAGAAGACTGGAAAAGGGCTCATGTGATCCCACTTCACAAGAGTGGTAGTAGGGAGGAGGCAGAGAACTACAGACCAGTCAGTCTTACCTCAGTAGTGGGCAAGATTATGGAGGCACTCCTTAAGGAAAGGATAGTGCAACACCTGGAATCCATAGGAGCACAGGATCCAAGACAGCATGGGTTTACAACAGGAAGGTCCTGTCAAACTAATCTCATAGATTTCTTTGACTGGGATAACCAGAGTGGTGGACCAAGGGGGAGCAGCTGATGTCGCCTACCTTGACTTCAGCAAAGCTTTTGATACTGTTCCACATAGAAGATTGATTAATAAGCTGAGTAGGCTCGGGGTGGGTCAGAAGTTGGTCAACTGGGTGGCAAACTGGTTGGCGGGCAGAAAACAGAGAGTGGTGATAAACTGTATATACAGTCAGAAGAGACGTAAGTCACAAGTGGGGTACCTCAGGGATCAGTCCTGGGGCCCGTCCTTTTCAATATCTTCATCAGTGACATTGCTGATGGACTGGCGAGTAAGGTTTGTCTGTTTGCAGATGACACCAAGATCTGCACCAGAGTAGATGATCCAGATGGGGTGGGCAGAATGAGAAGAGATCTGGATAGACTGGCAAAATGGTCAGAAGAGTGGCAACGGGGGTTTAACGCAAACAAGTGCAAGATCATGCACATAGGGAAGAGAAACCCTGAAGCCACCTATAGGTTGGGAGGAGAGTTGCTGGCAATCACAAGGGAAGAAAGAGACTTGGGCATCATCATCACAGATGACCTGAAATCATCCAAGCAGACCACTAAAGCAGTAGGTAAGGCTAGAGGGATGTTGGGGTGTATTAGTAGGGGTATCACAAGTCGTAAGAGAGAAGTAATAATCCCTCTTTACAAGACACTGGTTAGGCCCCATCTGGAGTACTGCATATAGTACTGGAGGCCGCAACTGCAAAAGGACATTAACAAAATGGAGGCAGCCCAGAGAAGAGTAACCAAAATGGTGCAAGGACTGCATCAGAAAACGTAAGAGGACTGATTAATGGAGCTCAATATGTATACTTTAGAGCAAAGGAGGGAGAGAGGTGATATGATCAAAACATTCAAACATCTTAAGCAGGGCCCTGTGTTTACTGCGGCAAAGTGGACCTACATTCTGCGGCAGGACCTCATACTTTCTGCGGCAGAACAACTGCTGATTCTGTGGCCATTCTGCGGCAGATAAATTGTAGCTAAACAGCATACCTTTAAAGGGATTAAGTTTTTGTTAACCCTTTGACTGCCTTCGAGCAACCACTCTGCTTCACTGAAAGTGGAACAGCAGGCCATTTAACAATATGTAGTTTTCTTATCACAAATTTTAAACTGCAATAACCCAAACCTGGCACAGCTATGGGCATCAGTGTTCTCTTTTAATGAATTTTCCCTTCCACCCCAAATTTGAAGGCTCATCTGTTCTTCTGGAAATTGGTGGCCTTTGCTGTTTTCCTAGGTTATAATCAGAGGAGGACATACACACATAGCTAAAACTACACAGAAGGCAAAACCAGCTTGGATTTCTTCTGGTTTATATTTACAGTTGAGCAGATATAAAAGAGACTCCAACTTGAAAGCTATTTTTTTTTCTGATTTTGATCAACGTCCTTTTAGATTATTTTTTAAACTAGGAATACCCCAGCTGCCTTGCAACAAACATGTTGAGTGCAGTGTGCAAATCTATGTGTTGAGGGAGGGATTGTCTTCCTATAACAGTGAAGAAGGGTGTACCTTGCAGTGTCTGTAGGATTTGTTGAGTCCTGATTTTTCTTTTGGGGGACACACTAAAAAATGCAAGCAAGTCATTCTTATTAAGCTGGAGTAATCTTGGTTAGCATGTTCTCTTCTGCTCGCAACTCAGGGGGCTGTGGGGTTCTTCAGTCAGTGACCCTCATTTCATTTATGTATAGCAGCAATCAAACTCTCCATTCCGATTTTTTTCCATACCTGCTTGCTCCAGTTCTCCTGGTCCCCAACTCTGCTGCAGCTGGGCAACTTGACCCTCCTTAAGAATTGAGCTTGATGCCACCACTTAGATTGCAGGTTCAAATCAACCAAGAAATTACTGGCATGCTTGCAGGTACAGAACTGTGGCCCACAAATCAAAACTGTGATCGATGTCCACCAGTGGGAACTGAGTCCTCTGCTCAGTCTGCTGCCAGCCCTATGTTTCTGCTATCAGCTCCTCCTCCAATACCTGTCACCACACCGAGATCGATTCACCCTCCACAGGCACCACTGAATCTTCTGACTTCTTGACTACAGCTCACCTTCCGGTTCTTCCTTCCAAATTCATCTTCCAAGGATTCTGCATGCACCATGGCTGCCTCACAATGAAAAAATAACATGACTGAGCTACCCACACCTACACATCAGCAAATCATAACTGCCGTGGACCTAATCAAGCTCTGCTACTCTTGCGTCAGTCCCCCCAAATACTGGTTGGACGGAGTCATGTAACAAGAGACAGCGTGAGTCAAGATCCCATGCAGCCACTAGCTTTTCAGCTTTGTAGCTGATGGCATCAGTTTGCTGTCTCTTCTAAAGAGCATGTATGTCATGGCATACTTAACATATCAGTAGCTATGACCTTGTCTTGTGCGACTGCATAGCACAGCTAGCATTTCTGCAGCTGTGTGGCTGGTTTTCCTGATTTCTGCGGCAATCACTGATTTCTGCGGTCAGCCTTGATTTCTGCGGCCACTGCTATAACCGCAGAATCGCAGAAAACATGAGGCCCTGATATTAAGGGCATTAACAAGGTGAAAGAGTCTAACATGTTTCAATATAAGCAAAATAGCAGGACAAGAGGACACAGCATGAAATTAGAGGGAGGCCAATTAAGGGGGAATGTGAGGAAGTTCTTTTTCACAGAAAGGGTGGTGAATACATGGAATGGCCTACCTCAGGAAGTGGTGGATATGAATACAGTGCAGGGCTTCAAACAGGCATGGGACAGGCATAAGAGAGCAATAAAGATGAGTATGAATAGATAGGCCATTGACAGAGTAAAGGCTTATGGCACATTCATAAGGTAGAAACAATGGGCAGACTGGATGGGCCTTGCAGTCCTTATCTGCTGTCAACTTCTGTGTTTCTATGTTACGGTTAAGTTCTTACATAACTGTACAATCTTACTTCAAGAGGGCACTTGCAGTAGGTAATTACTTGTAGGACTGAGTCCCAAGCAATAAGAGTCCGAGGGACAGAAAAACATGGGAGGCTGGAACTGAAAGGCTAATAAGCAGCCAGAAACTTAGGACAGGAGTCCCTGGAGGACCACCAGTCCAAAATCAGCTCTGCACCTAGAGGCAATATCCAAACTATAGTGTTTAGTGAAAGTGTGGACTGAACTCCAAATGGCAGCTGCGCAAATCTCTGTGGCTGACACATTTCTGAAACAGGCTGTAGAAGGAGCCATACCACTGGTAGAGTGTCCTTTAACCTGCCCCGGAAGGACTTTATCATACTTCTGCTAACAGAAACTGATGCAGTTAGCCAATCATTTGGAAAGGCATTGCTTGGAAACTGCCGCACCCTCTCTCTTTGGTGCAAAAGAAACAAAAAGTTGGCCCGTTTTTTGGATATCTTTTGTCCTGTTAGTGTAATGATGTAAAATTGTGTGAACGTCTAGCATATGCAGACTGGTCTCCACCTGATTAGTATGCTCAGAGTAATACACCGGCAGCAGAAGAGAAGATTCAAGGTAGTCTCTGAGACAACTTTAGGCAGAAACTTAGGAGTAGTGCACAGAGCCACCTGGTCTCTAAAAAATCAAATGAGGCTCCTTACACATCAGGGCCAGAAGGTCGGAAATCCTTCGAGCAGAAGTAACTGAAAAGAGTGCTTTCCAGGACAAAAAGCGTAAGTCACAAGCACTTGCTGGTTCAAAAGGAGGCAAGGTCAATTTCTCCAAAATAAAGTTAAGGCTCTACAGTGGAGCAGGGTTACGGTTGGGGGGTTCAGATGCAGGATTCCTTTTAGAAAGGTTTTAGAGACCTCCAATTGGGCCAGAGTTTTGCCGTCCAACAAAATGTGGTATGCAAAAATGGCCACCAGATGCACCTTTAGTGATGACTAGCTCAAGCCCAGGTCAGAAAAATGAAAAAGATACTCCATGACCTGAGGAATGGGACATGAAAAAGGGTCCCAACCCTTCGAGTTGGCCCAGATGGAGAAGCGCTTCCATTTCATGGCGTACCTGTATGTAGTTCTGGTAGAAGGCTTTCTGGCCTGTACCAAAACCTGAGCTACCCTAGGGGAAACTCCAAATCTGGAAGCAACTATGTCTTGAGGAGCCATGCGTAAAGATGAAGGGACTTCAGGCCTGGATGGACTAGCATGCCCCCTTCCTGGGTCAGGAGATCGTGACAAATTGGTAGAAGAATCGGAGGCTCCATTGCCAACTGCTGAAGCAGTGGAAACCATATTTGTATAGGCCAAAAGGGAGTGATCAGAATCATTTGAACTTCTTCTGTTTGCAGCTTGATCAGCACTCTCTGTAAAACTGGAAAGGGAGGGAAGGCGTACAGAAACCTCCCTGTCCAACAGAGCGACAGCACATCTTGCCAGAAAGCACCATGCATGGGATCGAGCAAGCAAAACTTGGGAAATTTTATGTTTGATGAGGCTATGAACAGTTCCGCATCTGGACGACCCTAGAGGTCAAAGATGTGATCTACTACCTCCTGCTTAAGCTCCCACTTCTGTGCTCTCACCGTGGTGCAGCTGAGACTGTCTGCGAGAACATTCTGCACGCCTGGAGCATGAACTGCCAGGAGGCGAATCTTGTGCAGGACAGCCCAATTCCAGACTCACATCATTTCCCTGCATAGAGGATACGAGCAGGTGCCCCCCTGCTTGTTGACATACCACACTATGCACATGTTGTCCAATTGGACCAACAGCATATCCTGTTGAAGTGTGTGCTGAAAAGCTATAGAGCATACAGAACTGCTCTCATTTCAAGCACATTTATGTGCAAGTGTAGTTCCATGGGTGACCACAGGCCCTGGGTCCTATGAGTCCCGAGATGGGCATCCCATCCTGTCCCTGACGTGTCTGTGGTCAGGGTTTGGGAGTAAGGAGGGGCCTGGAAAGGAACTCCTTGGGTCAGATTGTCAGAGTTCTGCCCCCACTGCAGATCTCTCTGCATCGGGCTGGAGACTAGGACACAGCTGTCCAAGTCTTCTACCCTCTGGTCCCATTGAGACCTGAGAGTCCACTGCGAGATATGCATATGGAGCCTGGCCAAGGGAACCGTGGGGATAGCTGCTGTCATGAGGCCAAGAAGGTGGAGGACCACTCTGGCTGAAGTGTGTCTGTTGGAAGCTACCAGCTGGGCCTGCCTCTGCAGAGTCTCTGCTCTGTCCAGGGTGAGGAAGGCCATACCCTGGACCATATCCAGAACTGCTCCAATAAATTGCAGGCTCTGGGAAGGAGCGAGCTATTATTTGGTGCAACTGACAGTAATACCCAGATGCTCGAAAAGGTGCAGGGTAGCTGACAGAGATGCCTCCAACCCTTCCCTAGACGGGGCTGCAAGAAGCCAGTCACCGAGATAGGGGAAGACGTGGTGGCCCTGTCTCCTCAGGGCTCCTGCCACAACTGTGAGACACTTGGTAAAGACCTGTGGTGCTGAAGACAGGCCAAAGGGGAGGGCTTTGAACTGGTAATGCTTCCCTTGGAAAACGAACCCGAGGAATCTGCGATGGGGATGAAAAACGGGGATGTGCAGGTATGCAACCTGCATGTCCAGTGCACAAAGCCACTGTCCCTTGGACAGGAGAGGCAACAGGCTTTGCAACATCAGCATCCGAAACCGCTTGTATTCTATGAATAGGTTTAGGGTGCTGAGGTCTAGTACTGGGCGCAGATCCCCCGTCATTTTTGGAACCAGAAAGAAGTGGGAATAGAATCCTTTCCCGATCTGGTCTGCCTGCATTGGCTCTATTGCTTCCTTTTGAAGAAAAGCCATGATTTCCTTCCTGAACTGGGAAATATGCGCCCTTGGATAATGTGAAACCCCTGGAGGTTTGCTTGGTTTGTTTTGCAAAACTCGAGAGTGTGACCAAGCTTGATTAGCTGAATGACCAGGCATCTGTTGTGATGGACTCCCAGTCTCTCAGGTACCTTGTGAACCTTCTGCCCACCTGTTCCTCCAATGGACAAGGAGGAGGGAGGGCGGGCAGTGAGTTAGGAGTAGGGGGAGTTAGGAAGGGCTACCCCAGAAGTTCTCTGGGTTTTGGCTGAAGGGGTGGCGGCAGTGTTGGGAGCTCTGCATTTGAACTGGTGCATAGATGACTGTTGTGGCTTTGCCTGGCGTCTGTTTTGCCCCTGAAAAGAATGTTTCAACTGAGGTTTTGGGCACTACATAGTATGTACTGACCTGAGGGCAGTGCCTTTATCCTGAAGGCTCGTGATAATGTCCTGGGCATCCCCGCCTAACAGGACAGAGCCTCTGAAGGGGTCATCCTGAATAGCTGTCGGAACATCAGGAGCCAGACCCGACACTCTTAGCCAAGAGAATCTGTGAAGGCTCACTGCCGTGGCTCTGCCTCTAGCAGAGGAGTCCCCCACATTGTAGGTGGCCCTGAGTGAATGATGTCCTGCCACCTTAGCAGGCTGGAGGGTATTCACGGAGGTGGTTTTAGATTTGAGTCCAGGAGGGCCTCGACTATGGTCTCGAGCTGGCAGAACAGAGACTCTTGGTACACTAGCATATGTGCCACGTAATTCAGGGCATTAATGGCTAGTGTTGAAGAGGAATACAATTTCCTCCCGAACTGGTTCAGTTGCCTGGATTCCTTGTCGATGGGAAAGTACTAAGGTGCTTAGGCTGGGTGGGCCTATCATGGACTACAGTTATGACCACCGAGTCAGCCTTTGGGTGTACTTTGAGGTGGTCTTTGCCTTCTGGTGTCCTATAAACCCCGGTCAGCCTTTTTGGCCATTGCCAGGATAGAGGAAGGCATTTGCCAGATGGTCGAGGACAGATCCTCGTGAGGTTCCAGCCATGGAGAGGTGAGAACCGGACTCGTTTCAGGAAAATCTAGATGCTCAGCCAATGCCATTTTGTGTCTTGAGCATCAGACTTCCAGCCTTGTGACTCCACCATTTGTATAGGGACTGGCTCCTCTGGAGGAAGGGTCTCGAATCCCAAACCCTCTGAGGACGACTCAGAATCCGAATCATCGGAATCCGTAGGTTCCTTACTTGGAGGGGCAGACTCTTTCCGTAATGGAGCCACATCTGACATCAGGGCCTGTTTATAGCCTTTTGTCAGGCCTGATGTCAAGGCTTGAGGGGTGACCAGAGAGGCAGACCTAGGGGTCTGGTCTGGGCATCCTACGTCTAACGGGCATGGTTGTCTGCTGTCTAGTTCTGAGACTGAGATTTTGTCTCAGACCACCATGACTAAGATTTCTCAGAAGTCCACATGTGGTTGAGCAGGAGGTGTAGTGGGAGGTGATGGAGGATGAAAAGTAGGACACCCTGCATGGTAGCCTGATCCCATAGCATGGGTTCCATGCATCTGGAAGCCAAGTGCAGCATAATGATGGGCATAGCCTGACAACTGGAGATGAGACATTTGATATCCAGGATCTCTGGGGTAATAATAACTGAAAAAAAAAAAAGGTCCTGTGCTGGGCCTGACAGAGGGTAGCCTACGATGGCCCTGACAGAGGGTAGCCTGATGTCGGCCCTGATGGAGGGTACTCTGATGGTGGCCCTGACAGAGGGTAGCCTGATGGCAGCCCGACAGCGGAAAGCCTGAAGATGGCCCTGATGGGGGGCACCCCGGTGAAGGGCCTGAAGGCAGAGGACCTGACGGCGGCCCTGATGGGGGGCACCCCGGTGAAGGGCCTGAAGGCAGAGGACCTGACGGCAGCCCTGATGGGGGGCACCCCGGTGAAGGGCCTGAAGGCAGAGGACCTGACGGCGGCCCTGATGGGGGGCACCCCGGTGAAGGGCCTGAAGGCAGCAGAGGACCTGACGGCGGCCCTGATGGGGGGCACCCTAATGAAGGGCCTGAAGGCAGAGGACCTGACGGCGGCCCTGTAGGTGGTAAACCTGATGGAGGCCTTGCTGGAAGACGGCCCGAAGGAGGCCCTGATGGCGGGACTAAAGGGGCCGATGGGCACTGAGGAGGAGCAGGGTCTGACATCCCTATCAGGGGTGGCAGAGCTACCAACAAGCCTGAGGGAGCTCCTTCGTCAAGGATTCCTGACGGAAGGTCTCCGTCCACTGGATCCTGTGGCTCTGGGGACAATGATGGAGGTTCCAACGGAGGAGGAGATGGGGGCTTACCATGGAGGGAACACCACGGTGACCTTTGATCCCCTGCCAGGACGGAACTGACATCTGGCAGCACATTGTCAGGACCACCAGTAAGGTCTGATGTATGCAGAGTGGTCGGGTGATCATCAGAGTGTCCGACGATTGACTTATTGATCTGGGTCACACAGGAGTCGGAGGCACTGACCCCTGACTTATCAACTCCAGCCGGGCATTTGTTGGAGGGTTCAATGAGTGGCTTATTGGCCGCACCTGCCAACTTAGAGCCCATGGTTGTGATGGGCCTAAGGGTGGCGGAAACCTCAGACATGTCAGAGGCACATGCAGTCACTGTTACCAGTGGCAGTGGGGAAGGGGGCGAAGTCTGAACAGTGGAAGGGAGGACAAGCTTGTCCACAGCGCTCATCTTCCCAGAGGTAGAGGGCTGCTGCTCATCCACAGTGCCTGGAGGTGGCTTCGGATGAGAGGGGGACTGCTCCTGGTCCCGGTGTTTTTCTTTATCCCTCTTCTTCTTGTAGGAATCTGTTGGAGAGGAAGAGGTGCTTTTAAGTTTCTTGAGCTCCTTTTCCATCGATGCCATTTTCAGCTTGAGGAGATGGGCTTTGAGAGACTGTTGGCGCCTTTTCCATGCGGCCTGGTTGAACTGGGAGCAGGCTTCACACTCCTCGACATTATGGTCCGGGCCCAAGCAGAAGAGGCAGAGAGTATGTTGCTCTTTATGCGGTAACTGGACACTGCAAGAATTGCACTTGTTTTTATGTGATTCTGTAGTTGAGGTGGAAGACATACACGTAGGTAAGTAAACTGTATATTAAAGAGAAAAAATGTATACTCAACCAAAATTTAGGCGATCAAACTGCTGCGATGAGCTTCAGAAGGTCCAATGTGCACAGGTCGACAACAGGAAAGAACCGGAGGGCCGGACATGGGGACCGTCCACTATATAGTGTCACGCTGATGTCCGTCATGTGACGTTGGTTGGGTGATCCCCCATCAGACACTGCTAGCAAAAGTTTCTGTGTGGTCCTGATGCCAGGGGGCGCAGTCCTACAAGTAATTACCTGCTGCAAGAGCTCTCTCGAAATAAGTTCTGTATAGTCATCCCCGTGATGCATATCTAAATGTATATTCATACCTATGATGTATGTTTAACTGTATATTCATTTCGCAGTTATGTATACTTAACTGTATAGTCATCCGGATTATGTATATTTAACAGTATATTATCCCAATTACGTATCTTTGACTATGCACGCAAATTATGTATATTTAACTAAACATCCCCAGTGATGCATCTTAAGCTGTATATTCATCCCCCAATGATGCATTGTTAACTGCATGTTGATCCTCAATGATGTGTATATTTAACTGAATATTCTTACCCCAATTATATATATTTAACTGTATATTCATAATCCCAATGATTTATATTTATCTGTATAGTCATCCCCCAGTGATTTATATTTAACTGTATATTCATAACCACAATTACGTATATTTATTTGTATTTTCATCCCCCAGTGATTTATATTTAACTGTATATTCTTACCCCAATTATATATATTTAACTGTATATTCATAACCCCAATGATGTATATTTAACTGTATATTCTTACCCCAATTATATTTAACTGTATATTCATAACCCAAAATATGTGTATTTAATTGTATATTCATCCCCAATTATGTTTATTTAATTGCATATTCACACACCGATACATACATTTAACTGTATATTCATCCCCAATGATGTATAAACTGTATTCATACCCCCAGTTATTTATATGTAACGGTATACTCATTTCCAATTACATATATTTAACTGTTTATTCATTCCTGGTGATGTATATTTAACTGTTTATTCATACCCCCAATGATGTGTATTTAACTATGTATTCATACCCCAGTGATGTATATTTAACTGTAGATCACTCCTAGTGATTTATATTTAACTAGTTATTCATACCCCTATGATGTATATTTAACTGTATATTCGTACTCCTAATGATGTAAATTTAAGTATATGTTAATACCCATAATGATGCATTTTAACTGTATATTAATACTCCAAATTATGTATATTGAACTGTATATTCATACCTCCATAGATGTATGTTTAACTGTTTACTCATACCCCAGTGATGAGTATTTAAATGTATATCACACCTCAATTATGTATATTTAACCATACACCCAATTATTGTATATTTAACTGATAGTCACACCCACAGTTATGTATATGTTTAACTGTATGTTCACGCCCCCAGTTATGCATATTTAACTATACATACAGAATAATGTATGGGGGGAGTGCATAATGAGAATTTAATGCACACCTGAGGGGTGGGATGCTACATAAACCCCAAGGGCAAAGCCTGATGGGTTTATTAAAGCATCCCACCGTGAGAATGTGCATTAAATTCAAGATTTGCACTCTCCCATATATATTGTTTTATATAAGTGCTGGGTAGCGTTTTCTTGCCTTACAAAAAATCTTACATAACAATTATAGAAATTAGTTTGGGCAGTAGATGGTGCTGGTGTTCACATCGCAGCACTGGTGGTGGTGGTGTTTAAAGCCCCTCACCCACATGTAATTTACCAAATTTCAAATAAAGAAATAAATAATTCACTGCTCACGAACATTGCAAGTCCCTCTTTCTCACCTCTCTTCATTGTTTGTGATCGATGAGGCATGGTGACAGGGTGGGAAATGCCGGTTTGTTTGTTTTCAATTTTTTTCTCGGAGCTTCAGAAGTGTAAGAAGTACTGCATAGAGCTGCTGGGCTGTCACGTTTTTAAATTTGGGAAAATAAATCCTTGAAAGTGTAAGGGAATGAGCTGTCCCAAGGTAAGTCCTTGTGGCACTGTAGAGATCGGGGGATTGTGCGTTTGGGGAACAGCAAGTACCTGCGCAGAACGAGGGAAATCTGGCGCATGTTCGCCATTATAACTCATAGGTTATAACGGTGAACTATAACTCAGTTTCTATATGGAAGAAAACACTCCCCAGTTATTATACCCCAATTATGTATATTTAACTGTATCTTCACACCCCAATAATGTATTTAACAGTATATTCATACCTCAGTTATGTATATTTAACTATACACTCCAGTTATGTTTAACTATACTCTCCCAATATGTATATTTAACTGTACATCCATACCAACAATTATGTATGTTTAACTATATATTCATACTCCCAAACATGTATATATGTATACTCCAATTATGTGGATACGCTTTAAATGTCCATTTCAATGTAACTAATAATTAACTGCATGCAGCAAGGTAATTACACTGTAGTCACAAGTTTGCTGCATACACGTTTACTTCTAATTAATAGAAAACTGATTATTTTATTTATTGTATTTTGATGTGTTAGTAATTACTTTATACTTTCATAATACGATATTTGTTAGTGCAGTGAAACAAGTGAGTTTTTACTTTTGCTTTTTACAATGCTTATAAAAATGAATTCAATAGAATTCTGGTACTGTAATTTCAGAAACAGCCAGCTACTTAGGACCCTAATGTATTTCAATAAAAAACTATATACTGTATATTTTTCCATCTTTTTGAAAAGAAATAGATACTTCCTTCAGGAGAAAAAAACTTGCCTGTTATATGTTTGTACTATTGTGGGCCATCTGTTTGATTTTACAATTCATAAAACAATGATTGGCTTGTCTTTTCTTCTTCCCAAGTAAAGTCTGGTTATGAAGAAAATGTCATCTACTAAATTATAGCAAAAGATCACAGGTTATCAAAAATCACGTATTTCTATTAACTACATAATATGCTAGTGGTAGAAAAGTGTTATTTCTCCATAAAAATCTGAAAACAGATTTGCAGTTTCTCACTGAAGTACACTGGCAGCTGCCAGTAATCAGTTTCTGGCGCATTGTGCTCGATTTTCAGAGTCCTTAGATCACCAGAAGTTGCAGCAATCTAGGGCTGTGGCAAATCTTGCAATGTGTCAGAGACCCTGTGCCATATTTTTGAAAAATTAGGGTCTCTGCACCCAAGACCTAAGATTTGACACATCCCCAGGATTATGCCAAAGAAGTGGTGCACCTGCAAGGTTTGATGGAAGGATCAGTCAACCCTCCCCACCCGGTGCAGCACTCGAGGGGCCGTGAAAGGAGGGGGGTGAATATGGCCGTAAGACACAGACTGGGGCAGAAGGATCATGGGGGATGCCCTAGGGGGCATCAGGGAAACAGCCGCTATGTCATGGTGGTGAGTTGGCACCCAACAGGGATGTCTTGTGTAAAGACAGAGGGTCAATCCACCCGGGTAGTGGGGCAGTTGGCAGGGACAGACTATGAACTGGCACCAGGTCGGCACAATCCTGGCACTTGCCCCTTTGGTGCTGAAATCCCCTACCCTGTTGGCAGCAGGCAGCCTGCCAGAATACCGGTGGGGGGGGGGCTGGGTCCCAGGGGAATGTTGTGATGCTCGGAGAACATTCCTGTCCATCACTGGCAGCTCTCAACCTGCAGCCACTGCTTCCTGCCTACAGAGTTGTGGATTTTGTCTCCTATGGGGCAGGTGCCAGGGTTGTGCCCACCTGGGGCCAAGTCACAATCTGTCCCTCTTAACCCCCTACTACCCAGGTGGATTAGCCCTCTGCCCTTACACATGGAACCCCCACTGGGTGCCAACTCACCACACTGACACAGTTGCCATTTCACTGAGGCCCCCTAGGGCACCCCCTCATGCCTCTTCTGCCCCCGGCCCCCCTCCTAGCAGGTCCTCCCTATCATCACATTGTCCAGCAGTGGCGACTGGCCCTTACACCAGCTCCTGGCTGGTCTAAAAGCAGCCTCCTCTTGCAACCATGGTGGGGCTTCTGGAATCAGAATAAAAGGGGCGGTGCATCGTGGGAGACAACCACTTTGCAACCGCGCATGTGGGCACTTGTAGTTGGCAAGGGTGGCACAGGGGAGTCTGCTGCACAGCATCCCAATTTTTCTGCAGCCAGCATTCGAAAATCAGGATAGCTGCAACCTTTGATGCAAGGTGCCACTTGCGTCATACCCCTTTGGTGCTGGCACCTTGCATCAAAGTCTTTCTTTTGAAAATCAAGCCCCATAATACAAGAATTGCACTGGATTCTTTTTTACTAGCAGTTTCAAAATATAAATAAAATGAAGAAATGGTAAGTAAAGAAACAAATAAAAAGCACATTGAATGATTGCAGAGGCATCTAAAGGCCCCAAACCTTCATTCTTTAAGATATATGAAAATTACGTACCTACCGTAATTCTTGATCTTCTCTTGTACCTTCACCATTCATTACTTCCTGGGTGTAAGCCGGAGGCGCGCACCCGTCACGGGAGCTTTTTTTTTTTTTAAAGCGGCTAACGGCCCCGCCCTCGAGAGTGACGTCATGCGTCATGCGTGAGGGGCGGCCGTTAGTAGCGACCGACTCCTCCTCCAACTCAGTTCTGTGAGCTGGAGAGGCAAAAGCGAAAGCAGAAAATATAGATAGCGAGGCAAGCTAGCCAAGGGATAGCAAAGCAAGGAAGAATGAACTGAAAAAGGAATAAGCCGATGGAGGAAGGACAGAGGAGATAAGAGTATCCCTAACCTAGGGACTGCAGGGCCTCCTTACCTGGGCGACTCTAGGAGGAGAGAAAAGGAAGGAAATGAGAAAGAAGAAGAAGAGAAGAGAGAGATGGGATGTTGAAGGGACCAGAATGCCCAACGAGCATAGTTAGCTTATAGCTCAAGGCTCGACTAACAGGGAAGCAAGAATCCCCGGAGATAGAGCTGAAGAGAAGGTTCACCGAACCCGCTAGACAGACTCAGGAGGGCATAGTCCTCATCTTCAACATGCCATTGTTCTTGATCCCCACTTCGGGCTCCTGGCCGCGGAAGGCTTTAACTGGAGGACACCCGAGGAGGGAAGGATAAAACCCAGGCAGCATGAGAGCGCTGCTCAGGGGTTTAGAAATGGAAAATCTAAGCCTTTCAGGCGTTTATAGGTACAGAAGTGGGACTCAGTCGGACTCGCCAAGGCAGGCCAGAGGCTTAGACTGGCTGGGATTGGTCATGGTCAGCACTGCTTGTCTGTAAAACTGTCCAGGAGGACACTTGAAAGGAAAAAACAATGATCAAAATCTCACGAGAAGGGCTTTGTCTGCCCTTGCATCTTCCTTTTGTTTTTGTTTTGTTTTTTTTTTTACAGATAATCACTTGCAGGCTTAGGAGCATGACCTCAATGCAAAAATGCCTATGGCAGTCGAAGAGAGTTCCTCAGCTTTTCCTTTTTTTTTTTTTTTTTTAAGAAAAAAAATAGTCGTGCCTGTTCCTCTGCTCTGCAAGGCAAGAATTAGAGAAGTGGGGGGTTGCGATCTGTATGTGAATAGCTGGAAGCATGGGATTGCAGGATCAAAACTGAATAGCCAGAGCCAGGCAAACCCCAGAAGTATCTCGCCTGAGGGATGGCAAGAGATAGTTGTGCAGTTTGATCGCCAATGCAATTCCACGAGATGGCCCACCTAATCTTAGAGTAAATAATTTTTCTGGAAGAAATAAGGACCCCCCAAGATATAGACTTTTTTTTTTTTTTGGAAAAATTGGATCAATCTCCTACTTTTTTTTTTTTTTTTTTAATTTTATATTTTTTGCAGAGAGAGAAGGAGACGGGAGGTGGAGAAGCCACAGGAAGAGGCCACTGAGGGGATGGTGGGCGTAAGTAATGAATGGTGAAGATACAAGAGAAGATCAAGAATTACGGTAGGTATTTTCATATCTTCCCTTGTCAATCTTCACCATTCATTACTTCCTGGGTGAGTACCAAGCTCCTCTTCCCGGGGAGAGGCCATACCCTGAGGGAACAAGACCCCCAGCCTTCTGCTGGTGAGAAACAGAAGGAGAAGACCCTGGCTTATTCAGAAAGCCTAAGTGGGAGAAGAGCTAGGAGGTGCCTCCCGAGGACGAGGAGACGGAGGGAGCCCCTGTAAAAGTCTCCTAGCTCTAGAGGAGATAAGACGGGTCCCCCGGAAGGTGGAGCAATCACCCTACGCCGGGCCAGGGGTGACAACCTAGAGAGACGAAGCCATGCCGTCCGCCTGATGCAGATCGCTGTCCCGCAAGCCTGGAAGCCACCACTGGCGCCGTAAGATGCCCTTGCTTGGTGTCTTGCCAGCTCCAGGCCTACCGCTGGGAGGGCAACGGCTTGTCTGGTTTGCTCCGTGTCAGGCATTGATGCCAACAGCTGGGACATCATCGACCACAAATGCCGGTTGTAGGCAGCGTGGTGAGCCTGATGAGATGCAATACAGGCACTCGCATGAGAAGAAGAGAACACTCTTCGCCCCCAACGGTCGAACTGGAGAGAGTCCGGATCCGGTGGGCGGTCGTGCGCCAGGCAGCGGCGCCCAGAAGGAGTATCTAGGTAGACCAAACCAGAGGGCGGGTTGGGAAGGGAACCTAGAGACTCTGAGGGGGCACAATACCTATGCTGACAGTCAGCCGGGGCTGGAGAAGAAGCGGCTGGGGACTGCCAGGACCGGATAGACGCCTCCTGGAAGGGGATAGGCCAGGAAGGTACCACCAAATGCTGGGCACTGAATTCACCAAGGAATTTTCGCGTCTCCCGTTCGGTATTGTCTCTCCGAACATAGGAAATCCGAAGATCCCTCACCATCCTCGAGAGGAAACGCTGATATTCCGTGAAATCAGCATCGGAGGAAAGATGAGTAGGTTCTCTCCTCAGAGGAGGGAGACGAGGATGATGGGGAGCTGGAATGTCCAGAGGATTCCTGCGGGTGGGGAGAGTCGAAAGACCCGCCTCATGCATGTATCTAACATATGAGGGGAAGGCCACCGCAGAACCCCTGAACTGCTCCCAGGATAACGGACCCGTAGGACCGACATGGCCTGGGAGCGGGGGTGGTGAAGGCAGAGAGATGGGAGAGGGGCACCTCCGAGGAGGCAACTGCTCTCTGCCAGGGCTCTGGAATCCGGGGAACGGAGCCCTAGTAGGAGGGATCCCGGACAACAGACCAGGCCGCAGAACGGAACTCTGGGGAAGCGGAGCCTGGAAGAGCCCAGGGGGAGAACCTCCCCTGTGACGACGCCGGGACTGCATGGATCCAGAAGGGCAGTCCGCACGAATGCCGCCGGAGGGCACCCTAGAACCCTGGAGGGAGGGGCAGGTTCTGCACTACGGCTCCTGGCCACCCCCCCCGAGGTGGCCAAAGAAGACCGAGTGGCAGACCCCCTGCCCCTCAACCCCTCGGACTCCGAGAGGGCCCTCCTCCTCGACCACAGCGTCCCCCTGTCCCTAGAGGGGGCAACAGCACCCTGGGGGTAGCTGTCACCGCCCTCCAGAGAGGGGCCTCCCTCCCGCCACCCCCACGCCTGCCCCCCGGGGCTCCCGGCCACCCCCAGCCGGGGAACCCTCAGGAGACGACGGAAGGGGGGACAGAGGAAGGGGCCCCCTGCGCCGCCTGGTACCTCTAGCTACAGGGGACCCAGACCCCGAAGAGTGAGGGTGCCAGGATCGGTCCACATCCGAGTCATCGCCCTCCGAGGAGGACGAGACCAGCTGGACCTCAATGCTGGCCACCCCAGGGGTCCCTGAGGCCATGGTGCCGCGAACGGCCCCGGTACCTGCGGGCTGACGCCGCTGCCCCCCACGCCGGCAGCAGCCAGGCCTAACTCCAACCCCCACAGCTCGGGCAGGCCCGGCACCGCCTGGAGGATGGACTAGGCCCACGGCGCCGGCCGGGCGTAGTCGGGAGGTGAGGCGGCACCGCTGACGGCGCCGCCATGTCCATCGGTGCCGCGAATGGCGCCAAGGCCCAAAGCAGCACCGCCAATGGCGCCACGATGATCACCGGCACCGCGAACGGTGCCGGGACCCGAAACGGCGCCGAAAGGCGCGCGCGAGGGTCCACCCGGTGCCAGGCCCAAAAGTCGAGGGCCTCGGCACAGGGGAGCCTGCACCTCCGAGGAGGTGACTGCCGAGGCGGTGTCGCGCCGCTGCCCCGGGAGGGACTACGACGCCCCCAACACCGCAGAAGGGGCCTCCTCGCAAGAAAAGACGAGGAGACCCTCCTCCTCGGACCGTGTAGGCCCGGAGGGGACTGGGGAAGGCCTAACCACCTTGCCCGAGAATCCCGAGAGCGACGCCGCCCTCGGCGTTGGCGGGCTTTGCCGAGCTTAACGCTGCGATTTCGAGGACACGGCGGTCCATCGAGAAACAGGCATCGCACAAATCCATATCATGGTTGGGTCCCAGGCAAGCAAGGCAAACGCCATGCTGGTCCGAGACGGAGAAATGCCGCCACAGGAGCACCGACATAGGGGCGCGGCTCCGTCAAAAGCGCTTTAGCTCCCCAACCGGACATAACGCGAAATAATAAGGCTAAACACAGTAGGAAACACACCCGGCGCCGTAAGATAGAAAAAAGAACAGTCTTACCGGATCGGCTTCGAGTGTGACGAAAAAACAGGAGTCGGTACACTACGCACTTAAATTGACGCTTCACACGAAACAGGTGCTGCCTCGACGGCGGGAGAAACAGAACTGAGTTGGAGGAGGAGTCGGTCGCTACTGACGGCGGCCCCTCGCGCATGACGTCACTCTCGAGGGCAGGGCCCGTTAATAGCTTTAAAAAAATAAAAAAAAAAAGTTCCGTGACGGTGCGCCCGCTTACTACACCCCAGGAAGTAATGAATGGTGAAGATTGACAAGGGAAGATACACCCTTATTAAGCACTTGTTGTTTAACTGTATATTCATACCTCCAATTATCTATTTATTTGAAAATTTGTGACTAGAAGAAGCACACTGAGCCGAGGCTCATTTCCAGGTGCGACCCGAGGACAAGGGAATATGTGTACAAATGTAGACTGACGAACAGAACCAGATTAAGCTGTTGGTGGTATTTTTAGTGAATGGGGAGAATTTGGCCAGGACACCGGAGAAATTCCCCTACTCTTATCAAGAAGTGCCATGGGATCTTTAATGTCCATCTGAACAACTGCCAGAACAGGCAGACGGGACCTCGGTTTAACGTCTCATCCAAAAGACGGCACCTCAGGAGTGCAGCACCCCCCTCTTGATGCACTACAGTGTCAGTATTGGGATTTATCCCATGTTCTCGTTGTGGGGCTAGAACCAACCACCTTCTGATCTTCCGGCTTCAGAGGCAAGTGTACTACCTGCTGAGCCACTGACACTGCAATTATGCATATTTAACTGTGTATTCATACCCCAATTATGCATATTTGACCATACTGTAAGATAAGTTAATGTAAAAATGTGTATTTTGTATTGTGTTGGCTCTGTGCACAATGTTCTGTAACAGTTCCCTGCATGGAACTACTAATTTGGAGCAGCAGTGCTTGGATAGTAACCCACCAGACTGGACTCTATCGGATAGTGGGCAAAATTTCAGATCAATGACACGTCATTAAGTAGTGATGACAGCAGAGAATGGATTCGACAACCCTGGATCCCATCCATGGATCCTCTGATTAGGATTAGCATACTCAGATCCAGAATCCAACCTCAGATCCGAAATCTGAATTTGGTCGGATACATTTCGGATCTGGAGAAAGATATTAGCGCTGTCCGTCGGAGGGCAGTTGAATCCTTGACTGTACTCTCCAAGCACCACAAATGTGGAGGTTTAACTGTGTCTCAGACTGTGTACAGAAATACACTGCTCTGATAGGTCAACAGCTAATGCTTACTATTTTGTACACAAACCGTGACACATTAAGATTAAAAACTCCATATTACTGGTTCCATGGAGAGAACTGTACAGAATGTCATCTGTAAAAGGAAAACAACTCAAAAACACAGTTTTCCACATCAATGTTTTTTCAGGTACAGTTAGTTATATCATTCAGAGGGATGAATATAATTTCTGTAAACAGGAGCATTGGGAACAGCGGCCAAGCAACACAAATGTTCTGTCCCCTTTAAGGCTGTCTGACCTGTGACTGCAGTAGGAGTAAAGTGACACAAGAGGGTGCCAGTGTGCTGTGTCCAGCAGTGCCACTGACATGCAGGGAAGTGTTGTTAAACTCAGATGGGCAAATGCCCGTGTGTGTGTGTGTGTGTGTGTGTGTGTGTTGTTAGCTCGCATGCACATTTGTGTGTTGCAGTATGCTTTTATATACGCATTTTGAGTACATCTGTGCATGCATTTGTGCATAGAAACATAGAATCTAATGGCAGATAAGGACCGCATGGCCCACCTAGTCTGCCCATTTCCCTACCTAATGGATAAGCTGCAGATCCTAGTTAACCAACAGCCTACTTCCTCCTATCCCTCCACTAGAATTGCCTTATTTCTGTGGAGGCATGTGGAGGCATTTGTGTTCACATATTTCTTTCTGTGTGCATGTGATTGTGTGTGTATGTCTGTCTACAGATATTTACATTAAGTGTGATGTCACCAGCACCGACAAGGTCACTTGTTCAACTTAAACTGCTCCCCCCTATTAAAATCCCTGAAAAACAGACACGCAGTCTGTCTGCTGAACCTTTCTTCATTGCTGTCTCTGAGCATCAAAGACAGCATTTACATTTTTAATTACATGTTTAAATGTAAAAGGGCAGCCCAGTGTAATGATGGCTGTGTGTCACTCTGCCAACCAGGAAGGGGGAGGGGTGGGTCATGCTCAATACCCATAATCCCATGCTGTCCAGGGGTGGATGGGGCCAGGCATGTCACACAGAACTGAAAACCAACTTGCACTTATAGAATGCTTTTCATATACGCTGTGTCCCAAAGCACTTTACAAGCAGTAAGAGACAGGCAGTGCAGGGACTATAAACATGTAGTTGTACCCATGCCACTTATTTATTCTCGCACAAACCCATGCCACTCATTCATACCCACACACAGCCATACCACTCATTCATACCCACCCACAGCCATGCCATTCATTCATACCCACACACAGCCATGCCACTCATTCACACCCACACACAGCCATGCCACTCATTCACACCCACACACAGCCATGCCACTCATTCATACCCACACCAGCCATGCCATTCATTCACACCCACACACAGCCATGCCACTCATTCACACCCACACACAGCCATGCCACTCATTCATACCCACACCAGCCATGCCATTCATTCATACCCACACCAGCCATGCCACTCATTCATACCCACACACAGCCATGCCACTCATTCATACCCACACCAGCCATGCCATTCATTCACACCCACACACAGCCATGCCACTCATTCATACCCACACCAGCCATGCCATTCATTCATACCCACACCATGCATCATTCATTCATACCCACACACAGCCATGCCACTCATTCACACCCACACACAGCCATGCCACTCATTCATACCCACACCAGCCATGCCATTCATTCATACCCACACCAGCCATGCCACTCATTCATACCCACACACAGCCATGCCACTCATTCATACCCACACCAGCCATGCCATTCATTCACACCCACACACAGCCATGCCACTCATTCATACCCACACCAGCCATGCCATTCATTCATACCCACACCAGCCATGCCATTCATTCATACCCACACACAGCCATGCCACTCATTCACACCCACACACAGCCATGCCACTCATTCATACCCACACCAGCCATGCCATTCATTCACACCCACACACAGCCATGCCACTCATTCACACCCACACACAGCCATACCACTCATTCATACCCACCCACAGCCATGCCATTCATTCATACCCACACACAGCCATGCCACTCATTCACACCCACACACAGCCATGCCACTCATTCACACCCACACACAGCCATGCCACTCATTCATACCCACACCAGCCATGCCATTCATTCACACCCACACACAGCCATGCCACTCATTCACACCCACACACAGCCATGCCACTCATTCATACCCACCAGCCATGCCATTCATTCATACCCACACAGCCATGCCACTCATTCATACCCACACAGCCATGCCACTCATTCATACCCACACCAGCCATGCCATTCATTCACACCCACACACAGCCATGCCACTCATTCATACCCACACCAGCCATGCCATTCATTCATACCCACACCAGCCATGCCATTCATTCATACCCACACACAGCCATGCCACTCATTCACACCCACACACAGCCATGCCACTCATTCATACCCACACCAGCCATGCCATTCATTCATACCCACACCAGCCATGCCACTCATTCATACCCACACACAGCCATGCCATCTATCATACCCACACCAGCCATGCCATTCATTCACTCACACACAGCCATGCCACTCATTCATACCCACACCAGCCATGCCATTCATTCATACCCACACCAGCCATGCCACTCATTCACACCCACACAGCCATGCCACTCATTCATACCCACACCAGCCATGCCACTCATTCACACCCACACAGCCATGCCATTCATTCACACCCACACACAGCCATGCCACTCATTCACACCCACACACAGCCATGCCACTCATTCATACCCACACCAGCCATGCCATTCATTCATACCCACACCAGCCATGCCACTCATTCATACCCACACACAGCCATGCCACTCATTCATACCCACACACAGCCATGCCATTCATTCATACCCACACCAGCCATGCCATTCATTCATACCCACACCAGCCATGCCATTCATTCATACCCACACACAGCCATGTCCATTCATTCATACCCACCCACAGCCATGCCATCTATTCATACCCACACACAGCCATGCCATTCATTCATACCCACACACAGCCATGCCACTCATTCATACCCACACACAGCCATGCCACTCATTCATACCCACACACAGCCATGCCACTCATTCATACCCACACCAGCCATGCCATTCATTCATACCCACACCAGCCATGCTTTCATTCACACCACACACAGCCATGCCACTCATTCATACCCACACAGCCATGCCACTTCATTCATACCCACACAGCCATGCCACTATTCATTCACCCACACACAGCCATGCCACTCATTCACACCCACACCAGCCATGCCACTCATTCATACCCACACCAGCCATGCCACTCATTCATACCCACACAGCCATGCCACTCATTCATACCCACACCAGCCATGCCATTCATTCCATACCCACACACAGCCATGCCACTCATTCATACCCACAACAGCCATGCCACTCATTCATACCCACACACAGCCATGCCACTCATTCAACCCACACACAGCCATGCCACTCATTCATACCCACACAGCCATGCCACTCATTCCACCCACACCAGCCATGCCACTCATTCATACCACACACAGCCATGCCACTCATTCATACCCACACCAGCCATGCCACTCATTCATACCCACACAGCCATGCCATTATTCACACCCACACCAGCCATGCCATTCATTCATACCACACCAGCCATGCCACTCATTCATACCCACACACAGCCATGCCACTCATTCATACCCACACACAGCCATGCCACTCATTCATACCCACACCAGCCATGCCATCATTCATACCCACACCAGCCATGCCACTCATTCATACCCACACACAGCTATACCATTCATTCATACCCACACACAGCCATGCCATTCATTCCCAACCCACACACAGCCATGCCACTTCATTCATACCCACACACAGCCATGCCACTCATTCCATACCCACACCAGCCATGCCACTCATTCATACCCACACCAGCCATGCCATCATTCATACCCACACACAGCCATGCCACTCATTCATACCCACACCAGCCATGCCATTCATTCATACCCACACAGCCATGCCACTCATTCATACCCACACACAGCCATGCCACTCATTCATACCCACACCAGCCATGCCATTCATTCATACCCACACACAGCCATGCCACTCATTCATACCCACACCAGCCATGCCACTCATTCATACCCACACACAGCCATGCCACTCATTCATACCCACACCAGCCATGCCACTCATTCATACCACACCAGCCATGCCATCTATTCATACCCACACAGCCATGCCACCATTCATACCCACACAGCCATGCCACTCTATTCATACCCACACACAGCCATGCCATTCATTCATACCCACACACAGCCATGCCACTCATTCATACCCACACACAGCCATGCCATTCATTCATACCCACACACAGCCATGCCACTCATTCATACCCACACCAGCCATGCCATTCATTCATACCCACACACAGCCATGCCACTCATTCATACCCACACCAGCCATGCCATTCATTCATACCCACACACAGCCATGCCACTCATTCATACCCACACAGCCATGCCACTCATTCATACCCACACACAGCCATGCCACTCATTCATACCCACCCACAGCCATGCCACTCATTCATGCCCACACACAGCCATGCCATTCATTCACACCCACACCAGCCATGCCATTCATTCATACCCACACACAGCCATGCCACTCATTCATGCCCACACACAGCCATGCCACTCATTCATACCAGCACACAGCCATGCCACTCATTCATGCCTGCCGACAGCCATGCCACTCATTCATGCTTGCAAAAACCCATGCCATTTATTCATGCCCACCCACAGCCATGCCACTCATGCATGCCCACACCAGCCATGCCATTCATTCATGCCCACCCACAGCCATGCCACTCATTCATGCCCGCACACAGCCATGCCACTCATTCATGCCCGCACACAGCCATGCCACTCATTCATGCCCGCACACACCCATGCCACTCATTCATACCCACACACAGCCATGCCATTCATTCATGCCCACCCACAGCCATGCCACTCATTTATGCCCACACACAGCCATGCCATTCATGCCCACCCACAGCCATGCCACTCATTCATGCCCACACACAGCCATGCCACTCATGCATGCCCACACAGCCATGCCACTCATTCATGCCCGCCCACAGCCATGCCACTCATTTATGCCACACACAGCCATGCCACTCATTCATGCCCACCCACAGCCATGCCATCCATTCATGCCCACACACAGCCATGCCACTCATTCATGCCCACCCACAGCCATGTCACTCATTCATGCCCACCCACAGCCATGCCATTCATTCGCCCCACCCACCCATGTCACTCATTCATGCCCACCCACAGCCATGTCACTCATTCGTGCCCACCCACAGCCATGTCACTCATTCATGCCCACCCACAACCATGTCACTCATTCATGCCACCCACAGCCATGTCACTCATTCATGCCCACCCACAACCATGTCACTCATCCATGCCCACACAGCCATGCCACTCATTCATGCCCACTCACAGCCATGCCACTCATTCATGCCACACACAGCCATGCCACTCATTCATGCCCACCCACACCCATGCCACTCATTCATGCCCACCCACAGCCATGTCAATCATTCATGCCCACCCACAACCATGCCACTCATTCATGCCCACCCACAGCCATGCCACTCATTCATGCCACACACAGCCATGCCACTCATTCATGCCCACACAGCCATGCCACTCATTCATGCCCACACACAGCCACGCCACTCATTCATGCACAGCCATGCCACTCATCCATGCCCACACAGCCATGCCACTCATTCATGCCCACACACAACCATGCCACTCATTTATGCCACACACAGCCATGCCACTCATTCATGCCCACCCACAGCCATGCCATCCATTCATGCCCACACACAGCCATGCCACTCATTCATGCCCACCCACAGCCATGTCACTCATCTATGCCCACCCACAGCCAGCTCACTCTATTCGCCCACCCACAGCCATGTCACTCATTCATGCGCACCCACAGCCATGTCAATCATTCATGCCCACCCACAACCATGTCACTCATCCATGCCCACACAGCCATGCCATTCATTCATGCCCACTCACAGCCATGCCACTCATTCATGCCCACCCAAACCCATGCCACTCATTCATGCCCACTCACAGCCATGCCACTCATTCATGCCCACCCACAGCCATGCCACTCATTCATGCCCACCCACAGCCATGTCAATCATTCATGCCCACTCACAGCCATGCCACTCATTCATGCCCACCCACAGCCATGCCACTCATTCATGCCACACACAGCCATGCCACTCATTCATGCCCACCCACAGCCATGTCAATTATTCATGCCCACCCACAACCATGCCACTCATTCATGCCCACTCACAGCCATGCCACTCATTCATGCCCACCCAAACCCATGCCATTCATTCATGCCCACTCACAGCCATGCCACTCATTCATGCCACACACAGCCATGCCACTCATTCATGCCCACACACAGCCACGCCACTCATTCATGCACAGCCATGCCACTCATCCATGCCCACACAGCCATGCCATTTATTCGTGCCCACACACAGCCATGCCACTCATTCATGCCCACACACAGCGATGCCACTCATTCATGCCCACACAGCCATGCCACTCATTCATGCCCACACACAGCCATGCCACTCATTCATGCCTACACAGCCATGTCACTCATTCATGCCCACCCACAGCCATGTCACTCATTCATGCACAGCCATGCCACTCATCCATGCCCACCCACAGCCATGCCACTCATTCATGCACAGCCATGCCACTCATCCATGCCCACCCACAGCCATGCCACTCATTCATGCTCACACAAACCCATGCCACTCATCCATGCCCACCCACAGCCATGCCATTCATTCATGCCCACACAAACCCATGCCACTCATCCATGCCCACACATACCCATGCCACTTATTCATGCCCACTCACAGCCATGTCACTCACTCATGCCCACACAAAGCCATGCCACTCATCCATGCCCGCACAAACCCATGCCACTTATTCATGCCCAGACACAGCCATGTCACTCACTCATGCCCACACACAGCCGTGCCACTCATTCATGCCCACACACAGCCATGCCACTCATTCATGCCTGCAAAAACCCATGCCACTCATTCATGCCCACACACAGCCATGCCACTCATTCATGCCTACACAAACCCATGCCACTCATTCATGCCCACACACAGCCATGCCACTCATTCATGCCCGCACAAACCCATGCCACTCATTCATGCCCACACACAGCCATGTCACTCATTCATGCCCACCCACAACCATGTCACTCATTCATGCCCACACACAGCCATGCCACTCATTCATACCCACCCACAGCCATGTCACTCACTCATGCCCACCCACAGCCATGTCACTCACTCATGCCCACACACAGCCGTGCCACTCATTCATACCCACCCACAGCCATGTCACTCACTCATGCCCACACACAGCCGTGCCATTCATTCATGCCCACACACAGCCATGTCACTCACTCATGCCCACTCACAGGCATGTCATTCATTCATGCCCACACAGCCATGCCACTCATTCATACCCACACACAGCCATGGGCTGCATTGCCTGAACTTATTTAATTAATTTGGGTATTGGGAACAGCAATATTGACCAAAGCAGTGGAAAGCTCCCCAAGTCTGATGGAAAATGGATTCCAAGAGGTGTCAGTCACATGGATGGGGGGGGGGGGGCTAACCCCTGCTTTGCTGCAAAAGGATCCAAATTCACCATGCTACTCACTCGCTAAAAAAAATCAAAAACAAACTCAGAGCCAATACTGCTGAAAAATTGCTGTGCTTTTAATAAGCTAATAAAAATACAAAAAACAGCCTGAGAAGGAGTCTGTCACCCTATGAAAATTAAACCCCAGTGCTTCGCCACATAAGGTTTCATCAGGGGGCGTAGACACTAAAGCATACACCTGAATTTATATTCATTAAATTATGACATCATTATTTTGCATCATTTTGATTGGCTGTATAAATTATCTGTGCAAAACGTATTTTATATAAGGGTAATCCTCTATATGCTTTTAGAATGCCTACACCAAAGTTGACAAGCAAACAGTGTAGTTGCCATATTGGTCCTTGTAAGAACAGATCCAGAAGCAAATAGTTTGATACCTTTTATTGAACCAACAAAGATGTTACAACAAAAGAACAAAGTGCTCTAGTTTTCGGACCAAGAGAAAGCTTCTGAAGAAGGACCTGGTTGGTCCGAAAGCTAAAGCACTTTGTTCTTTTGTTGTAACATCTATGTTGGTCCAATAAAAGGTATGAAATCATTTGCTTCTGGACCTACACCAAAGTTGAAAACAATAGTAAAAAAATGCAAAAAAGTTTATGTACAGTTACAAATTTAGTTACAAATACAGAAACAGAATATTAATTGTTCTTTGCTCAAACAAAGATTATTAACTGTATAAGCATTATAAATTATTTTAGATACAGGCAGCTGACCTACTAAGCACAGGTAATAGATAAAAAGTCAAGTAGAGTCACAGAAGAAATTTCCTGACCATCTCAGAGCCCAAGTTATTGGTGTGAGCAACCTCCTTGTTCACTGGGGAGTCCCTGAGGATCAGAAACCATGTAGCTGAGAGTTGCAGAAGAGGTAGCTAGAATTGAGAAAGACCTGGAAGAAACAGGCATACATATAATTAATCTAGTGCTGAGTGTCCCGTTATTTGAATAACTTGTCATGTTGTACTAGAATTATTTGGGGTGATCTTTTTTCAAGCTCAACTCTGTTTTTGTCCAAATGTTGTAAATAATACAATAAGCATTTTTGAGAAAAAAACTGTTACAAATCAGGCTAAGGAGCTGCTAAAACAGAATAACAAAATGGTTATCAGCAATTTGACCAAATCAGAACAAATTGCCCTGGAAAATTTGTCAGATATGGAGGTAATTATGATTAAATCAGTTGATAAAGGGGGCAGTATTGTAATCATGGACAGGGAAAAGTAAGAGAGGAATGGACAATATGTTGCTTTACGACATTAATGACTACAAGAAACTTAGAAGCAATCCCACACACGTGTTTAAGAGGGACCTCTTTAATTTATTACAGGAGGGGCTGGCAACAGGGGTCATCAAGAATGACAAATTTAAATTTAAACGACCCTGGGTCATGCCTGAAAACGGTCCTCCAGATCAGTGCACTTACCCAGTTATCAAAGACTTAAATAAATTAATGCTTATATTGTAAGCACCCACTAATCCCCACATTCTACGCACTCCCTAGAATCCACAAAAATTCAGCGGACCCCCCTGGAAGACCAACAGTATCAGGGGTGGGGTCACTAATTGAACATTTTTGTGAATTTATAGCTTTCTTCCTGCAACAGTGTGTGTCAAAACCTTCTTCATATCTAAAAGATACAGGGGATACCCTAAGGAAAATTAAGGATGTTAAACGGGAGCATGATTTCCTATGGGTCTGAATAGATGGGACTGGCAACACTGTCCGAGGCATCGGAAAGATCCCCAACTCTTACGGGAAATGCCTTGGGTTCTTGGACTTTCACCTGGACCCTCACCAGGACAGCACAAGAGGTGGGCAGAAGGGACCCTGGTTTAATATCTCCACTGAAGGACAGCACACCCCGATAGTGGAGCATCCCCCCAGTACTGCTCTCAGGTGCCAACATTTATGGGCTATGAGCTCAGGTCCTGATATGGGACTACAGTCTACAAATGTCTGGTGTGCAGGTGGATGTGTCACCGACTAAGCCAAGCTGGCAGGTGAGGTGCACATCATCGAGGGAGGGCATGGGCCACACAGGATTCTGTGACCTCCCCAGCTGGCCAATCATAAAACAGTTTTGGCATTGTCTGTATGCCTAATAATCAACTGTGCATTATTGCTTAATAATCACCTGTGCATTATTGCTTTTCATAAAATGGGTATTGATCTGTTCTGACCCCCCCCACCAACCAGAACCGCATCACATGGAACTATATAAAAATTTAATATACCCCTTGCCAGAGAACACTATGGGGGTGCATTGCTTGAGATCACAACCTGTTGGAGTCAAGAAGCTCCCAATGGAATTTCTGCCTCAAGCCTTCAAGCCATGATTATAGTGTCTGCAGCCACACTCGACTATGACACAGCCACAGGCACACCCAGATCCACTGCTGCCCCCATGCTGCGCTGGTCCTACTAGCCAATGGCAGCCCATGCCAGCCAGCAAACTCTCCGCAACAAAAAGCTTGCGGTAGTGAGTGAGAGGAAGCGCAGCTTGCTGCAGAAGGGGAAAGTGAGACGTGAGATGCACTTTCCTTGTTCCTTCCCGCTAGCTGAATCCAGCAGGTGGTGGCATGGAACTTTGCGCTCTTCAGCTAAACACATTTTATAAGTGGAATAAGGCAACTCCATCTGGGGGGATTATGCTAGTTGATGTACCTCAGAGTGGCTGAAGTCCCTCACCCCTGAGGCTCAGGACTCCAACCCACCTCCTCTGCACATTAATATAGCATAATCCCCACCTCTGTCATGCCTTATTCCTCACATAACCGCACAGCCTGTTACGTGATATCTCTTACCTAACACTGCTCGGAATGGCATTCTGCAGGCTATTAGGACTTCATTATGTTGCCTGTTGAGAAACACAGAAAGTTAAAGATCTCATTAGGAATTTAATGGCTGCAAAACTATTCCTAATCAACATCCCCTTCCAACCACAGAGTTGGGAGGACAGGATGATGAAAGGGGTGGAAATCAGCTCATATGATTAAACAGATAGACTGACAATGAGAATAATGTGTGAAGGAAATTAGGATTCAATTAACATGTCCGCCTCTCGTCACCCTTTCCTCCCCTGCTATCAGATTTCCCCCCTCTGGAGTTCCCTTTCTCTGGTTGGAGTGAGAGGGTCGACATACTCATGATTTTCGGCCCAACTTAGTGTGCCTTGGTCCTACAGGCCTCACTGGGGCCTGAGGCTTGTTTATACAAGGGGGGGAGAAACTAGAAGGGTAATGTGGGTAAGCGAGGGCCTGTTCCCAGTCTCTCTCTCTCTCTCTTTCTCCTCTGATCTCTTTGACAAGGGGGAGGGATAAGAAAGCAAGAAGTGGTTTGTTTCCATTTCCTGAACACTATCAGGAATGGCCCAGGGCAGAGAGGCTGTTAAAGAAAAACACAGTGACTCTTCCCACCCTAAGGTTGGACAGTACAAGAATGGATTAACCCTCTGTCTTTCTCAGTTTTCTTTAAAAAAAAAAAGCAAAAAAAAAAAACCTTTTGTCTTATTTAAGTGATAATATACTACTTGGACTCACTATTCAAAGTAATAATATGATTGTTGAGTAAATAAAATACGAGGCCGGAGGCCGAGACAATCACATTATTGCCAAGGCGAGTGACCTCACCAGCACGTTATTACTATTATACTTCCTGTAGTTAAAATAAGATAATGGCACTGTTTCTGTGCTTAAGTAAGTTTGTGATAACTCCACTACACACCCCTCCCAGCACTATGCTTATTTACAGTTGCTGCCGTGCGTGCAGGCCAATCAGAATGCAAGGTAGGGTGATTATGTCACAACTATCATTTTATTGACATGAAATGCCTGTTCTATTAAATGCTACTCATTCATTACTGTTTAACAGAGCCATTCCCCACAGCCCTTGGTTTCCAGGGAGGAGCATTCTAGCTAATTCAGAGTTCAGATTTTGGAACGTTCAAAGTCTAGAGTCTGAACTGTAAAAACAAGCCACTCTTTAAAAAGTAACCAGTCAGGGAGGACCAAAAGTAGAACAAATTAGTTAATGCTGAAATGTCCTAAAAGCAGCTTGAGTGCTGTGAGTCCTGCAAGATACAAATAAGAAAAATCAAAGGAAAAGAATATGGCCCCAGTATTCATAACCCACGATAACCAGCACACAGTGTCGAAACTGCACATATGGAAGTGCACACAGAACAACAAATAACGTTCAGATGTGCAGCCAGACAGTGTCAGCACACAAATGGCTGAATATACCACCCGCAACGTTATGTGCAGCCAGACAGTGTCAGCAAACAAATGGCAGAATATATCACCTGCAACATTATGTGCAGCCAGACAGTGTCAGCACACAAATGGCTGAATATACCACTTGCAACGTTATGTGCAGCCAGACAGTGCGAGCACACAAACGGCTGAATATAAAACCCGCAATGTTATGTGCAGCCAGACAGTGTCAGCACACAAATGGCTGAATATACCACCCGCAACGTTATGTGCAGCCAGACACTGCAAGTACACAAATGGCTGAATATACCACCCGCAACGTTTTGTGCAGCCAGACACTGCGAGCACACAAACGGCTGAATATACCACCCGCAACGTTATGTGCAGCCAGACAGTGCGAGCACAAAACGGCTGAATATAAAACCCGCAATGTTAAGTGCAGCCAGACTGTGCGAGCACACAAAAGGGTGACTATACCACCCGCAACGTTAAGCAAGCCTACTGCATAATACACCAGACAGTGCAAGTGCAAATATAGTTGTATTTACCATGAGCTGAGCAAAGCCTGTCCAGCGCACAATACACAGGACAGCCACAGGCCAGAGCTTGCGGCAGTGCCGTGACAGTGGCTGTATGAAATAGTAAGCAGAACTGAGTGAACCATCCAACAGGGACAACTGGAGACATGCAGATCATGCAGAGAAGATACAACAAATATAGAAGTAGGGGACATGACCCTGCAGGGGCTGGCCAGACAAACCCAAGCACTAAATGGAGCACCCAGGAGACCACAGTAATACCGAGAGTGGAAAAATACACAGCTTTACATGTATGAAAAACATACAGTGCTGTAACCCTAAAACAAAGACACAGGACAAAAACTCCAGCCCAAAGCAAAACCCACCCCCCACAGGCCACACTTTGCACACCCACAACATATGAAGCACAATGAAAACCCAGATGTCTTGCATGCTGTGTAACTATCTCTGCTAGCCCTTCTGGGCACTATCTTGGCTTACTCCTTGCATGCAGTTATGGCCCTGTAACTGTCAGGACAGCCTCCCAGATCTGCTGAACCTCTGCCCACACGGCTGTCAACAGAAGGACCTGCCAAACTGCTGCCTGCACATTAGTCAAGAGCAAGCAGGACATGTCGAACCTCTGCCTGAATGTTCATTAACAGCAGAACCTGCTGCACCTCCTTCATGTCCATCAAAAACAGGACCTGTCGAACTGCTGCCTGCATGGCATCCAACAGCAAGACCTACCAAACATCAGCCTGCATGGCCATCAACAGTAGGACCTGCTGAACCTCTGCCTGACCGGCCGTCAGCAGCAGGACCTGCTGAACCTCTGCCTGCATGGTCAATGGCAACACCCGATGTACCTCTGCCTGCATGGTGTCGAACAGCAAGACCTGCCAAACCTCTTCCAGCACATCCGTCAACAGCAGGACCTGCCGTATCTCTGCCTGCAGATCCATCAACTGTAGGACCTGCTGAACCTCTGCCTGCACGGCTGTCAACAGCACGACCTGCCAAACCTCTTCCAGCACATCCGTCAACAGCAGGACCTGCCGTATCTCTGCCTGCAGATCCATCAACAGTAGGACCTGCTGAACCTCTGCCTGCATGGTGTCGAACAGCAAGACCTGCCAAACCTCTTCCAGCACATCCGTCAACAGCAGGACCTGCCGTATCTCTGCCTGCAGATCCATCAACAGCAGGACCTGCTGAACCTCTGCCTGCACAGCTATCAACAGCATGACCTGCCAAACCTCTTCCAGCACATCCGTCAACAGCAGGAACTGCTGAACCTCTGCCTGCATGGCCGTCAACAGCAGAACCTGCTGAACCTCTCTACATGGCCGTCAATATCAGGACTTGCCAGACCTCTGCCTGCATGGCCAACAGCAAGACCTACTGAACCTTTGCCTGCATGTCTATCAACAGTAGGGTTTGTCAAACCTCTGCCCACATAGTCATCAAGGACAGCACCTGACAAATCTCTGCCTGCATGGCAAACAGAAGGATCTGCCAAACCTCTGCCTGCAAGTCCATCAAAAGCAGTTCCTGCCAAACCTCTGCCTGCATGTCTGTGAACAGCAGAACCTGCTGAACCTCTTCCAGCTTGGCCATCATCAGCAGAACCTGCTGAACCTCTGCCTCCATGGCCATCAACTGTAGAACCTACTGAACCATCGCTTGGATGTCCATCAACAGCAGGACCTCCCGAACCTGTGCCTGCATGGCCATCCGCCATCCTGTAAAGCACCTATAGAACAGAAAGGCAACATGTAGCCAAGATGTGTATCTTAGGTACAATACAACCCCACCCCCACAGGCCCTCCCAAAGGTACCAGCTACAACTGTGCAGCTACAGCACACAAGTGCACAATGCACATGTGTGTGTGTGTGTGTGTGTGCAGGTACAAGTGGTGAGTGCAGAGACACAACCAGCTGAGAGAAGACTGCAGTGTGGCAGTGTCCAGAATGATTATCCTGCCCACAGACAAGGTGAGCAACGGATACAGTGAAGCTGACCAACTGTCAATCACCATGGAGCATACTCAGCACAGGTGTAGCACATGGCTGTGGTGACCTTTGGGTCCACACTCATAGCATGGCTTCTAAGTGCAGGTGTCTCGAGATCACCATGCAGCAGCTGACAGAGGTAGTACAGCAATGCCCTGTTAAGCCTGTACCAGCCCCCGATCTACTCACTGCTCAACTCTGTAAATGTATGCCAGGACCAGTACAGGAACTGTGCGGTACATGCCCTACCGTGGAGCTGCCAGGGTGGGTTGGCTTTGCCGTCTGCCTCTGCATGTGCCCACTGCAGGCTGTGGCACTTTGTGCCATTGTGGGCCTCACGGCTGCTTGTGTGTGTGCACTCTGCTGCCTGGGATACGTTTGCGCCTAGTTACGGCATGCCTCTTTTACGCCTCACTTACCGCTGCACTATTCTGCTGTTTGCGGTGGCCAGTGAACTGAGTGTGGCACTGTGTGTTGTATTCAGGTGTTCAGCATTATTCTGCAGGTAGATCTATTATTTTAGGGCTGAGATGCTATTGGCTTTGCACGGCACTGGCATCAGCTTTTAATATGGCATTCCCTGTTCTCATGCACTGTTTCACAGTTTGTGCATTGCTATTCCAGTCTGCACGGTGCATTCCTTCCGAACACTGGGGTCCAAAACTTGTTTGGTTGTTGTCAATCATTAGACTTTTGGAGGGCAAATGGAGAGAAAGAAGGGGGTTAGAGAGAATGATAACACATGCACTAATGATGTTTCCTGTTTCTACATCTAGTTGAGAGGTTAGCAAGAAAGGAATATTTGGGGATGGAAAAAGGCTGGCAGTTGAGTGCAAGGCTCAACAGAAGTTGGGTACCGTGAGGTAATGCCCCCCCCCAATTGCCAAGTCCAGTTATATAATTAAAAAATAACATATGACAAGAAGTATAGCATGCAAGTTTTATTCAGGAAAAGCAGATTAGCTGAGCCTCATTATGTTTGCTTGCACGCATGTGCAAGAAACATAGTGCCATGAACGGAGATTTCGGAGGTGTGTCACCTCCTCCTCCAATTCAGGCACTGGGCTGGCAGGCGCGGCCCCTGTAAGCCAATGCATTTTGGAGCTGTCTATGACATGCTCCAAAATGCAGTGGCATACAGTTGAAAGGGGGAGCTACGCTTGAGTGAGCAGCGATAAGATATCGGCTGCTCACACGCAGCTCCACCCCTCCCACGCACAGACAGACGTGCGCGCCCCCGTACTGAATAGCCACGGGTGCCCAATCCTCGTCGGCTGAACGCCTCCCCAAGTTCTGTGAAGCACGCTGGGAGCCCACCCCAGCGTGACAAACGCGCTGCCGCTTTTTTGTTTTTATTTTGCCGACGGGGTGCCCAATCTCGCCGGCTGAACGCCCCCAAGTCTTTGAGCACGCTGGGAGCCCACCCAGCGTGGCAACGCCCCTGACGATCGCCTTTTTTATTTTAAGACCTGTAAAATAAAAATTGTCCCGTATGCTCTCCCAACGCCCTCCCACAACCCGCACCCACCCACTGCGCACTCCAGCCTCCCCGCACCGCTCAATCCCATACTTACCTCGCGGACTCTGGCGCGACGACTCTTCGTGGACCGGGAACACGCCTGCACTCTTCAAAGCCGACCGCGAACTGAGGAAATGCCGTAAGCTGTATAATGGGTTACATAGGGGGTTTCAACTTTATTGCATATCTCGGCATTTTTGAATTTTGCCAAATTTTCAACATGGGGTTTTGGGACCCTTCTCATAAATATGTCACTGTCATGGCGGTATTCGTGCCCGAAGGGTGATTTCGCGCAGTGACTGTGCAGTGACTGCGAAATCACCCTTCGGCCTGAATACCGCCATGACAGTGACATCATTCATGAGAAGGGGTCCCAAAAACACCATGTTGAAAATTTGGTGCCAAAATTCCAAAAAATGACTGTTTTACGAGGGTGCGTTGCGCAGTTCCTACGCAGGCTCGTAAGTTCGCGAAATTTCAATATTTTCACTCCAGATTTTCAACATTGCCATTTTACCACACCTTCTTATGAGCAGTATAGCTGTCATTTTTCACATCTCACCCAAAATGTGTTTCCACCCATGTAGCGCAGAATGGCGCAGTCGGTGTGCGAAATCAATGTACGGGACAAATTAAGAAAATCACAGTGACACTGTTCATGAGCAGAGGTCTTAAAATGGCTATGTTGAAAATTTGGTGAAAAAATTCCTAAAAATGACTGTTTTTCGAGGGTGCATTGCGCAGTTCCTACGCACACTCGTAAGGTCGCGAATTTTCAATATTTTCACTCCAGATTTCCAACATTGCCATTTTATCACACCTTCTTATGAGCAGTACAGCTGTCATTTTTCACATGTCACCCAAAACGTGTTTCTGCCCATGTAGCACACAATGGCGCAGTCGGTGTGCGAGATCAATGTACGGGACAAATTAAGAAAATCACAGTGACACTGTTCATGAGCTCAGGTGTTAAAATGGCTATGTTGAAAATTTGGTGAAAAAATTCCTAAAAATGACTGTTTTACGAGCGTGCGTTGCACAGCTCCTATGCACGCTCGTAAGTTCACGAATTTTCAATATTTTCACTCCAGATTTCCAACATTGCCATTTTACCACACCTTCTTATGAGTAGTATAGCTGTCATTTTTCACATCTCACCCAAAACGTGTTTCCGCCCATGTAGCGAACAATGGCACAGTCGGTGTGCGAAATCAACGTACGTGACAAATTAAGAAAGTCACAGTGACACTGTTCATGAACAAAGGTCTTAAAATGGCTATGTTGAAAATTTGGTGAAAAAATTCCTAAAAATGACTGTTTTACGAGGTGCATTGCACAGTTCCCACGCACACTCGTAGGATTGCGAATTTTCAATATTTTCACTCCAGATTTTCAACATTGCCATTTTACCACACCTCCTTATGAGCAGTATAGCTGTCATTTTTCACATCTTGCCCAAAATGTGTTCCCACCCATGTAGTGCACAATGGCGCAGTATGTGCAAAATCAATGTATGGGACACATTAAGAAAATCACAGTGACACTGTTCATGAGCAGAGGTCTTAAAATGGCTATGTTGAAAATTTGGTGAAAAAATTCCTAAAAATGACTGTTTTACGAGCGTGCGTTGCGCAGTTCCTATGCATGCTCGTAAGTTTGCAAATTTAATATTTTCACTCCAGATTTTCAACATTGCCATTTTATTACACTTCCTTATGAACAGTACAGCTGCCATTTTTCATATGTCGCCCAAAATGTGTTTTCGCATATGTAGCGCACAATGGTGCTGTTGGTGTGCGAAAGCAATGTTTAGGACAGATTAAGAAAATCACAGTTACACTGTTCATGAGCAGAGGTCTTAAAATGGCTATGTTGAAAATTTGGTGACAAAAGTCCATAAAATGACTGTGTTACGAGTGAGCAATGCGCGGTTTCCACGCCTCGTAAGTTCATGACTTTGTAATATTTTCAGTCAGATTTTCACCAGTGGCATTTTTCACACTTCCTTATGAACAGTACAGCTGTCATTTTTCACAACATGGCTGAAGTGTGTTTCACACTTTCAGCGCTGAGATGCATGGTCGCTGTGGGGAATCATTGTTCGGCACAGATAAAGAAAATCACAGTGACACTGTTCATGATCGGAGGCACCAAAATGCCTGAGTTGACAATCTGCTGTAAATATCCCCAACCTAATTATATTACGGGTGTGCGTTGCACAGTTTCTATGTACGCTCATGACTTCACCATTTTTTAAATATTTGTACTGCAGATTTGCAACATTGCCATTTTTTACACCTCCCCATGAACAGTACAGCTGTCATTTTTTACATCCTGTTCAGAATGTTTTTGCACCTGTGGTGCTAAATGCCGTACTCGCTGTGCATAAGCAGCTTTCGGCTAACAAACTGATATTCCCCCTGTTCATGAGGTGGGGTCACAAAAAAAAACATGTTGAAAATTTGGGAGAAAATACCAAGGAATGCCTGAGGTATTAGGTTTCCAACCATAGCAGCAACCTGTGAGAATGACAGGCATCAGGGGTGTGACTTGGGATTCTTGCCTGTAATGCTCATACCATTCCACACCCTGCAGCCAGTGAGAGGTATTGAGGTATGCCTTGGACTCTTCAGCCCAAAGTTCACCCCGATTCTCCTATATCGCACCCATCTCACCGCATTTCCTAATGAAATGGGTAGCATAAGGCCAAACACCCAAGGAACACCATGACACTTGTCAGTGTCTGCAGGGTGGGGTGTGGTGAAATGGCAAGGCCATTATGCCTGATGACCCAAATGCACACCCCAATGCCTGTCACTCTCTGCAGGGTGGTGGTGGGGTTGGCTTCAGTTCAGTACTTCACTGCCATTCCTATTACGCAGCTCTGTAACTTCTACATTACCACTGCCAATGCCAGCAAGCAAACATTCGGCATTGACAAATGCTTGTTTTTAATGGTGTCCTGATATTATGGGATAGTGCTATGCCTCAAGTACATTGCGAGTCATGAAGCCGCAGGCTGAGTTACTCATGCTCCTGAGAAGTGATGATAGCCATGACATACCACACCATGTAGTGAATTAATTTTATTATTAAGTAGGTTCTTTGTATTAAAAAAAAATAATAATAATAATTTCTAAGGATTTGTTAATGATTTTAGCATTTGCTGGCTCGACTGTATAGTCTGGGTTTTGATGAGCTATCCTAGTCCTAATGTGGGTTAAGAGTTACCTTACCTCCAGATCCCAGGTGGTTTAACTCACCAGCACATGGTTCTGTTTTCTTGAAGCCTTGAGCATGGTCCCACGGGGCTCCATCTTGGGCCCTCTTCTCGTCTCACTGTTTATCAACCTTCTAGCCCTCCACCGAGGTACTTCAAGGAGTCTATTCAATGTGGATAACATAGGCATTTACAGGTGCGCCAGCAATATTGCTGATATTTCTCTTAGTTTAAATCAGGATTTTGCATCATTACCAAATTGGTTTATTCAGAATACGCTCTTCCTATGAGAAAAGAAAACCACAGCCACGCTTTATGGAGCTGCAGCCAGAATGAATACCCTGTATGATGCCTCACACATATGCACATCGGACGGCTCAAAACTGGAGGTAGTCTGCAGGTTTAAGTATCTCTGGACCCACCTTCATTCAGTTTATCCTTTACAAACCACCTGAACCACCTTACTATTCAAGTAAATAAAAAAACGATGCGACTTTAAGCGAAGTGGTGCCATACAGATGGAGCCAACTTGGTCATAGCAAATCAGGGCCTTCATTCCCGCCAGGGTTTTTAAAAAATATATTTATATTCCTTCCTTTCACTGACTGGGGCTTCCTTCAGCTGTCACCAGCAGCTGTGTCCCATCATCCTGAGTTCCCCCACCTGGATTCCTGGTCCCTGTGCTCACCTATGACTCACTTGCAGGGTGTTCCCCCTTGATTTGCTCCCAGACGCAGTGTCGTTCTCTGCTCCACGGCAACTCCCTACACATGTGGTTGCCTGCAGGTGGAGATGAGGGCCAGGGTTCTCCAGGGACCAGGCAGGAGAGGTCTGGCAGTGGACAAGGTGGGTATGGTGTTGCATCACCTGCCCATCTGGTGGCACTTTCTCTTTGTTCTGTGCCCCAGGGGAAGTGGATATGCAGTAATGTCCAGGCGATGACACGCACGCTCACGCACATGACACACTGAGGTCTGTCTGGCCTCTAATCCCCAAGCTGCTGTTGTTCCCAGGCTCGCCAAGCCCCAACCAATGCTCGTCATCAGACTGTTGCCAGAAGCCATCTCCAACCCTTCCTGGAGAAGGCAAGCTGTCCATCAGATACTTGAACCTGTTACTGCTGGCCTGCCCTCTGACAAGCTGGGTTCACTCCAGAACCTGGGTCATTGGCATGTCAAGCAGTAGCTCACCCGCTGTATCGCAGGGCCAGCTTCTCCCTCCTGGATTATGGAGCCATTCTCTTTGCATCCTTGCCTGAGAGGGAACAGTATAACTTCAAAACTCTACAATCTTTTTTTTTTTTTTTATTTCTTCACCCCCTACCCGAGGAACTCTCTCCAGCATCTGCCTAACCAGCACTCTACCTCCCGCTGTGGCGACCACAACTCCCTCACTCCGACCAGGCTACACTCCCGGATCTAAGCCCCCACGGGGAAGGGCTGCCCTATCCTCCTAGGGCACTCTATGTATAGTGTAGTGAGCCCTGTCGGAGTGGAGGCCAAAGGAGAGTGAGGAGCCCAGCGTTGGGAGTGTGGAGCTGGCAGCAGTGCCTTCGCCTATCCTCTGGAGGTTTTTTTTCCGTTTTTCCGTTTCACCCCCGATGCTCGGTCATGCAATGGCATCCGTGGCACTAGTGCTGACGCCTGCCGCACCACCGCTTCATAATGCGTGGCGGCGCCGTGCACGGCTATCCCTGGTCTCCACCAGAGGTCGCCCCTGTGCGGCCAACCCCTAGAGCCCTCCCCGGAAGAGAGAGAGTCCTCCGGACACTCAATCTCTTCCTTCCCCTGCCGACCCCCGACGACATGAGCTCGTTCCCGAACCCGAGTCACTGGCATAGCGCGAGGTGTGGCATCCAGCGCCTCAACCCTCAGTGTCACCAGGCTGGCTCAAGACTCTACAAACTTATAGGCATTTTGCCCTGGATGTGGGCAGAAGGCTGTACCATTGCTCAATCTATAGTGATCTCGGATGCCTCTCCCCTGAAGCCAGGTTGAAGTATTTACGGGGCAGCACTCCTTGCATCTAGTGCCCCAGCCTGTTTCATTTCTCTTAAAGGCCTTGATGTCTCAGATCAACATCGGCTGAATTACTGACAGTTCCTCAGCTCAAAACATCAGTGGGTCAAGGCACCTTGGATTATGTTGCTCCCAAGTTCTGGAACACCTTGCCTGTCGACCTGAGGGAGGCCAAATTCTTTCTGGTCCTTCAAGCAGTTTTTATGAACACTAGGCATTACTTTGTGTTTTACTTTAGTAAGTACTATTCTGTGTGTCACTGTTCTTATATTTAATGGATTACAGAGGTTAGGTATCACTGTGAAACATGTTCACTTGTGTCTGCTCTTTTGTCACTCTTAAGTTCTAGCATATTGTAACATTACCAGACTTACAAAGCCTTTGTACTATGTGACTTTACTTTCAGATGACAGATGTTCTTTGAAATTCAATGAAAAGTTTATTGTAAAAAAAAAATAATTTCTTTGTGACAAATGTAAATGTAATTGTTTTACACGAAACGGACTGTAACTGTCCACTGACTTATTGCCGTGTGTACCACTTTATTGTTTGTGTTCATGTGTGGGTGTCCCAGTGGGCCTTACCCACGCATCAAAGTCTAAATATATTAATAAATAAATAAAATACATAGATAAAATAAATAATTGTAAAAGGGCAGTGTCCCAGTGGGCTGTACCCAGTTACCAAAGTCTAAATATATTAATCAATCAATAAATAAATAAATAATTTGTATAGGTATACTTAAAATTTGTTCTTAGCATGCTCTTGTGTTCTATGTCAGTAGGTGGCGCTGTAGTACTGCAAGCTCGTTTCAGTGGAGCAGCAGGTCACCTATTGCCCAACCAGTTGTTCAGTCATTCGTTTACTGTCTGAAGCTGTAAGGTCTGATAAACTATAATTTTCTGAGAGCAAAGCTTTGGCAGAATGTCATGGTTTTAATAAACACATGGAAGCTTAACTTACAGACAGAAGCTCTTTATTCTGCAAGCAACCAAGTCACAGGAAAAAACAACCAATACTCAATAAACAGGCCAAAAGGCCCTAACATGGATGTACGCCCATAGATTACTGAATTGCCATTTGGGGGGTTTCAGCAAGGTAAGTTTTACTGCCATAGCAGTGTGCCACTGTCTGACATTTCGGCCGGCTAAGCCTCAACAGAAGGTCAGTTTGTGAGCCAGCACCCTTTGTTATGTAGGTTTCTGAAGGCAATGAAACAGGTAAGACCACAACCCAGATATAGAGTCATGTGGGGTGTCAACAAGCTATTTTCCAAGTTCTTTTATGGGACTCCAATGACCAGCTTCCACTGAAGTGACTATCCATGAAATTGGCCACTTTCCTTTGTTTGATGTCCAACTAGAGGGTCTCAGAAATGAAAGCCAGGCCCTGACATCTCCAGTAAATCCTTCAACTTCTTTTTAGGGCTGTTTTTTTCCCCATCATGTCTGTATCCACCTTACACTGTGGTGGCTCCCTTTTTGGTGGTAACCACAGGCCCCATCGCCCACTCTACCCAAGACTTAGGTCCTACTTCTTGAACCTCCATGGGTGGATGCCTTGGTGGGTGACGTGAAAGCTGTGGGACATGTCACTATCATCCTGCTGCCAGAGCTTTTCTCCCCTCAACGTTTCTCCATGGACTGGCATTCATGACATGGCATGCATGCACCACGTGAAGATGCAGTACACCTCAGGTGCCTGCACCTGGCCAACCAGATCGGCAACCACATCCAGGTGGCGGTAAAGTAGCAGTACACGCTGTCCTGCTCCACAAAGGAGGTGGGCCATCATGGGATGCTCAATCCTTTATCTCCAGTCAGACTCTGAGCGACCCCAGTTTGTTTCCGAACCTAGGTCGCTGGCGTGATGGGCGGTGAGGCCCTCTGCCTCAACTGACCATGCCACTGGGCTGAATCCTCCTTAACAAGAGCAAAAAGAACCACTCAGGGAATTTTTTACCCCAGATGTGACCCAGACCACAAGTTGTGCATGGTTAGTTGTGCTGAGTCATACTTAACTGACACCGAAGCACTAAGGCACAGGGCAAAGCCCAACTGCTGATTTCCCTCTCACAACCCCAAAGACCATTGCATACCACCACCATTACCAGATGGGTCCACTGCACCATGGGGACAAAACTGAATGCACTCCACTAGGGGTACCATGGCCAGCCACATGCCCAGGCTAGGGGTCCACTTAGAGAACATCCTTAAAATGCATGACTGGTTGACTCCGTCTTCAGAGGTTTCTATCACAGGTTGGTAATGACCCTCTAGCGAATGCAGTCATTGCCAGGGCTTTATACATACCTGTAGGTTAAACCTCCATGAATTGATGTAAAATTGTAATTTTCTGGGCATAAATCTTAACAGAAAGTGATGGTTTAATAAACATAAGTTGGTGCAAGATTGCAATCCCCCCCTCCCCATGTTTGTCTTCTTATAGGCACATGTGTCAAAGGATCAGGGCACATCACCTCAGCAACCAACAGAGCATTATGTTCATCTGCACTGAAGTTCAAGTTCATGACTAGCTTCCTATCACAAGGAAGAGGTGCAATTGCCGTCTGGTGGTCTAGAAGGCTAAGGCACTGTGCGCCACCTCTTACCATGCTGGGGGGCTGAGGTGGATCAAACAACCATCAGGCCACTCGTCTCCTGGATCAGGGTTGTGGGTCAGCTCAGCTTTTGGCTGCCACCTGGTGGAGGTCTGGGGGTAGCGCTGATGCACGAGCAACAGATGGAAGTCAGAGGAGGGGAGCCATGGTTCTGGGAGGCATACACGCCTCCACGTGCACGCATGGCTTGTGCTGCCATGACTAGGGAGAAAATGAGACAATGGTCAGCTCGGGTTCTGTAAAAACGCCTTCCACGCCAGCCCTCACCCTCGTGCTGCTGCCTGACTAGGACCCCTCCAGCACTGATGTGTGTTTCCAGGTGGGGGGAGGATGGCCTTCCCTGCCTGGCCCCACCACGGGAAGGGGATCCATGAAAGTGTCAGGGGGTCCTGGTCAAGGCTGAGGCAGAGGGGGCCGGACACAGGACAATGAGCCTGCACCAGCTGACCAAAGGGAGAGAAAGCTACATGGAAAAAAAGAAGAGGTGTGAGCTAGGGAAACTTTCTGTTTTATGAGGACTTGCAAGGGACTATGGGAGAATGGGGCATGCTGGGACTGGTAGTCCTGGAATAGTATCCGTGTTAGGGCCTTTTGGCCAGTTTTATTGTGTATTGGTTGTTTTCTTCCTCTAACGTTGCTGCCAGCAGAATAAAGAAAGGGAAAGGAAAGGGGAAATTGTTTAACCAGGAAATAAGGATGGACGTAGGACTTCAGCGTGTCTTTGTTTTAATATTTATAGAGTCCCGTTTAACTAGTTATCTACATGTTGGTTTCTCACCAAAGAACTATGTGAAAGGGTGGGTGGGGGTGGGGGTAATGTTTTGTGTTTTTTTGTGTGGGGAGGGGTTATGTTGATGTGGTTGGTGGGGTTGTGGCTATACTGAGGTAAGGCTTATATTCAGGTGCATGACATAATGATTTTACAGTGTGTTAGGACTCAGTTCACATACTAGTGAATATTTACTTCCTTCTAATTATCTTCTCCCGGGGGGGGGGGGTAATTCCATTGTGTTTTAGATTCCTTAGACTGTCACTGTACATATAGTAGTTTGATTATATACTGACACATTATTGAACTCTGAACATATCAGGATGCATGGTCTGGTTTACTTGGGGGTCCTTGACAGGTTTGTTTTTATGTTTGCTTGCACGCATGTACAAGAAACATAGTGCCAAAATATGAGAATTCGTAGGTGTGCCTCCCCCACTTCCAGTGCCCTGCTGCCTTTTGCAGGCGCAGTCGCACTGCGCCAATGAATGTAGGAGCTGTCTATGACAGCCATTCAGATGCAGTGGCGTACAGTTGAAAGCAAAAAAACGCTGCAGTTAGCGGCGGTAATGTGTAGGCACTGCACTGAAACAGCTGTCATAGACAGCTCCATCCCCCAACAAGTAGCATGCTGGGAGCCCACCCCAGCGTGCTCATGCGCCCCCCACACACACACTGTGTGGCCAACGGGGTGCCTTAATCCGTCAGCTCTGCTGTGCTCTTCCCCAACAGAGTTCCAGATGCCACTGGGAGCCCATCCCAGCGTGGCAGCAGTCTCAGGCCAAATGGGGTGCCCAATCCCGTTGGCTGCACTGTATCCCCCAACAGACTTCTAGGTGCCACGCTGGGAGCCCACCCCAGCGTGGCAACAGTCCTAGTGAGTGGCCGACGGGTGCCCAATCCCCGCTGGCTCCACTGCCCCAACAAACAGTTCTTCAGCTGCCACGCTGGAGCCCACCCAGCGTGGCAAAAGTCCAAGGTTCTTTAAAAAAGCCCCTGTAAGAAAAACGTCCCTCACTGACTGTCTTGACCCCCTGCCGCCACCTGCGCCCACCCTCTGCGCACCCTGCCTCCCTACACCCTCGCCTCACCCCATACTTACCTCCGCAGTCCGTCGCGATGATCTTCGGTGGACCAGGAACATGTCTGCACTCTTCAAAACCAACCACGAACTAAGGAAATGCCGGTAAGCTGTATAATGGAATAAATAGAGTTTTTTCAACTTTGATGCATATCTCAGGCATTTTTGGGAATTTTTTCACCAAATTTTCAACATGGAGTTCTTGGGACCTCACCTCATGAATTCTGGCACTGTCATTTTGTTATTGGTCCCGAAAGGTGATTTCGCGGTCACTGTGCGGAACCACCTTTCAGGACTGATTTACTTAACGACAGTGTCACAGTTCATGAGGCAGGACCCCAAAAACCCTATGTTGAAAATCTGGTGAAAAAATTCCCAAAAATGACTGTTTTACGAGCGTGCATTGCACAGTTCCTACGCACACTCGTAAGTTTGCAAATTTTTTTATATTTTCACTCCAGATTTTCAACACTACCATTTTACCACACCTCCTTATGAGCAGTACAGCTGTTATTTTTCACATCTCGCCCAAAATGTGTTTCGGCGCATGTAGCACACAATGGCGCAGTTGGTGTAAGAAATCAATGTTCGGGACAGATTAAGAAAATCACAGTGACACTGTTCATGAGCAGAGGTCTTAAAATGGCTATGTTAAAAATTTGATGATAAAAGTCCATAAAATGACTGTGTTACGAGCGAGCATTGCACCGTTTCCATACACCCTCGTAAGTTCATGAATTTGTAATATTTTCAGTCCAGATTTTCACCACTGGCATTTTTCCACTCTTCCATATGAACAGTACAGCTGTCATTTTTCACACCATGGCTGAAATATGTTTTCGCACTTCCAGCGTAGAAATGCGTGGTCGCTGTGGGAAATCACTGTTCGGGACAGATTAAGAAAATCACAGTGACACTGTTCATGAGCGGAGGTCCCAAATGCCTGTGTTGGCAATCTGCTGTAAAAAATCCCCAAACTAATTACATTACGGGTGTGCGTTCCGCAGTTTCTACACACGCTCATGACTTCACCCGTTTATTTAATATTTTCACTGCAGATTTTCAACATTGCCATTTTTTATACCTCCCATGAACAGTACAGCTGTCATTTTTCACATCCTGTTTGAAATGTGTTTTCGCACCTGTGGTGCCATATGGCGTAGTTGCTGTACAAAACCAGCTTTCGGCTAACAAACTGATATTGGCACTGTTCATAAGGTGGGGGTCACAAAAAACACATGTTGAAAATTTGGAGTGAAAATACCAACGAACGCCTGAGGCGTTAGGGTTTCCGACCATAACGCCTCACCCTGTGGAGACTGACAGGCATCGGGGTGTGACTTGGGATTCTTGCCTGTAATGCTCATACCATTCCACCCCCACCCACACCCACACCCTGCAGCCAGTGAGAGGCATCAAGGTGTGCCTTAGACTCTTCGGCCCCAAAGTTCACCCCATTCTCCTATACTGCACCCATCTCACCGTATTTCCTGATGGAATGGGGTGAGAATAAGGGCCAAAGACCCCAAGGCACGCCGTGACACTTGTCGGTGTTTACAGGGTAGGGTGTAGTGAAATGGCGTGGCCATTATGCCTGATGACCCAAAGGCACACCCCAATGCCTGTCACTCTCTGCAGGGTGGTGGTGGGGTTGGCTTCAGTTCAATACTTCACTGCCATTCCTATTATGCAGCTCTGTAACTTCTACACTACCACTGCCAATGCCAGCAAGCAAACATTCGGCATTGACAAATGCTTGTTTAATTTGTCACTTACACTGAAAATTTACATTATCTTGTATAAAATCTTGTTACGGCACAGAAGATATTAATGTTTATGGAATATAGTAACTGGCTGAGTGTATAGTTGGGAAAATGTCTCCAGATAGGTTGTATACTGTACAAATGTGTGAAACAGTTGCTCACACTAGGCCAACTTTACTTTAAACCCACGTAATGCCAAATATAGAATATTTCAGTTGTATAGTTTTTTAACATACAATTGTATCACATTTTAACATGTACTTTAAGTGAGTATTGAACCCAAAGGTCTTGCTTTTCATTAAGACTGTATTCATATAACACACTGAGACATTCAGATTTGATGTTAGTGGAACTTTCTACTTGAAGGATTCTTATCTTATTCTGTTGACATTTGACCTTGGAAGACTTTTCAGCTAAAAGCAAACTGCTGAAATCTGGTTCTTCTCATTTAAACTTCAGTTATGGTTTAAATGAGTATTTTAAACCAATGAGAATTCTTTCTGGGTTTTTTATGTATGATCTGGGTGTTAATAGTATGTGATTTTCTAAATAACTGCCATAAGCTTCCGAGGAAGGACTTAGTTGGTCCGAAAGCTTAGGCTCTTTGCTCTTTTTGTAACCTCTATGTTGTTCCAATAAACGGTATCAAACCATTTGCTTCTGAATCTTAACCAGGAGAGGTGCACTAAGCCAGAGCTTGTTTCCAGGTGCGACCTGGGAGCACAAGGAAGTTAAGTGACTTGCTCAGGGTCACACAGGATGCAAGTATAAAGAGGAGAGCTGATGCCTGTAAGCTAAGCCTGCATGTGTTGATGTAAAATCAGTGGGACTATCCGAGTCAGCAGCAGGAAGGAGAGTGATGCGAAACTGGTGAAAGCATGGTGTGGAGCTCACAAGTGTGCGGGTGACTGAGTGTCACACTTGGCAGCAAAACTGTTGGCCCTAACAACAAGGGTTTAACATACTAAGAAGCCAGCAGATTAGGCCCTATGGTCTATCGAGTCTGCTCGATGATCAGTGCCTTCTCAGGGCACTGTTTTTAGCCCTCCCCTCTCCCTCCCCAAAAAGTCCCACACTCCCCAGCGGGGCTCTGGGATGCACCCTCCCCTATACCTATTCCAGCCTGTCTTGAACCCCTCCACAACTGTAACAGCCCCCAACTCCCCGGGCAGCACATTCAAAGGCTCCACCACCCTCTCAGTGAAGTAGCGTCTCCTTGTTTCCCCCTCAATCTCCCCCCATTTGCAGAGCTGCGGTTGACAGCTGAAGAGTGGAGTCGATCAGTTGTTTGAGAAGACATCTTCAGTTGTAGATGGATTGGACAAATTGTTTTGCTGGTGTTTGTGTGTGTGTGTGTGCGCATGTGTGTGTCTGTGTGCAGGCTGAGGGTTTATGAAAGAAGTTTATATTTTGTGTTTGGAGTTGGGGGTAGGAGGAGGATTATGCATTACAGTTAATGAAGACTGTAGGGATTGGTACAGGAAATATGGAAAGAAATAGGAAGCTGGGAACTGAGCAAGAGAGGACGATTAATTCATTCTAGTAAAAAGACCGACTGGCTGGTACTTATTCTTCCCAGTAGCTATGTACTGGGATGCCCTCATGGCTCTTAACCAATGAAGTTTGTAGGTTCCTTTTTCCTCTTGTATAATTAGGCAGTAATGCATGACAGGGTGTGATATATCATGGGGTATTGCCACACTTCAGGTACGTTGTGTCACGAGGCTGCATGCCAAGTGACTCATCCACCTGAGAAGTGACAGCATCCCATAATATACCACACCCTATCATGTACTATAAGTATTATCTAAGATTTTTTGTGTACTTAAAAAACAAACAAAAACATATTTTTACAAATTTTTTAGAAAAATGGTTCTCTTACTTTTTAATATGTCAGTAGGTGGCGCTGTTGTAGTAGGTTCAACGGGAGAGGAGTGCAGTAAGCAGTGTGGCAAGAGTAAAGCTCTGAGTTTGGATGGTGGTCTATTCTTGCTGTGTGGCGGGAGCCTAGAGCCTGAGAGTGCAGCAGCAGGTATGGTGTGCTGGAAACCGTGCACAGGGAGAGACGTGCAGCTGTGGGTGTACTTGCTGAGTCAGGGCCTTTCTTAAAACACTGTGGGTAGGAATGGATGCCAGGCCAACCTGATTATGTGTGGCTAAACTGAGCAGAGGGATGCAGAGTGCGAGTGAAAAGGCTGCTGGCTGTCACTTTTTTTCACTGTGGGTATGTGCAGAGATGCCCCCATGGTTGTTAGCCAATCAAATTTGAGTATTTGTGAAATCATGTGATACCTCGTGGCGGGTAGCAGCGAGTCAAGAGAGCTCTGTTCAGGATTGCTATTTTACACTAATTTCAGGCGGTAAATTGGTGCTAAAGACCACAAAATGTCTATATCTGAGACAGAAGTCATGCAGCATCATGGAGATACAACTGTAGCCTGAATATTTGCACTTTTACAAGCGTTATTGGCTACAGAAGCTCTTGGTGTCACCACAGATGGCAGGTCCCAGTCTGTAAGTGCAGCAAACCTTCAGACTCCACGAAGGCCTGACCAGCCCAGCCATTGATCGAAAGCAAGATAATTTCACTGAAGACCTGGCTATCATCAAGGCAGCAATGCTTGAATTAGTGGGAGAGGACAAAAACATTCAACCTGTTCTGCATCATATTGCTCAGAGAGTCGGGGATGCCAAAATGAGGATTAACTCACTGGAACATAAAATGGCCAGGGACACCACCGAGCGGGTCATGATTCATTGAAAGGTCACATAGCTTGAGGAGAGAATTTATGACCAAGAGGGTTGGGGCCACAGGAACAATCTCATCATTGCCAGCTTGCCAGAAAAAGCTGAAGACTCTGACCCTATCAAATTCAACCAGAAACTTTGTGACAAGATTGAGGGTCCCTCACCCAATGACACCACATATATCATTGAGAAGACCCACCGAGCATTATGGCCACCACCAGGGGAAGAGACCCAGAGTAATTATTTTTAAGTTGCTCACTTACCCAGACAAATTTCACCCACAGTGCAAAGCAAGAGAAATCCAGACCATAGAATGGGAGGGACAACACCTTTTTCTTTTTAATGAGATGAGCCCACAGACACATCAAAAACAAGCTAAATACAAAGAAGTAGAGTCTAAACTTCATGCTGCTGGCATTACATTTCAGTTCTTGTACCCTGCTTGTATGTCGGAGACAATCTACTGCAAGCTGCACCAGTTCCACTCAGTGGTGCAAGCGGAGCAAGAACTCCCCAACCTCCTCCCTAATCTCTTTTCATCGGTGACATACCGTAGCAGCATGCCAGCATCAAGTGACAAAGATACATGAAGTGGAGGCATTGGTGGGAAAGCCTATCAACTAAAAGTGTATCAGAAGGCCGGCTTGGTGGTGCAGAGGGCTGGGCTCTGTGAGTACCTTGCCTCGTCCCACACCGGCGACCCGGGTTCAAGAATGGACTCGGGTCACTCGGGGGTTGGCCGGGGGAAGGAGGGTTAAGCATCCACAGGACTGTCTCCTCCCTCGGAGAGGGGGGAATCCAGTGCCTTTCCACTTGACTACCATCTGGAGGAATCCAGATGGTAGTGCATGCGAGGTCCAGTAAGTGGGAAGGGCATGCATTTAGAGCACTGGGGACATCGCCATGAAGGCAGAGCAAGCACACTGTGCTCACTGCATGTCTGTGCAGCCCAGAAGGAGAACACAAGGAGGAAAACAGAGGATGAGCTTCATTGTGCCCTGCCCACTTGCGCCAACATCCCGCTTGGTCTCTCTGGCTCCGGCGACATCTGGATTTGTATTCTGGGTGGGGAGGACAGCCCTCCCTTCCCAGCCCCACTGCGTGGTGCAATCTGCGAAGGATATAAGTCCCCCGAGACTGGAGGAGACACGGGATGTCCACGGATGAGTGGACAGGGTTGAGCCAGCCGCCCATACCCACCAAGAGAATAAAAACCTATACAGAAAACAGTGTATGGGAGAGACTAGTCCATGCTTGTGTTAAACTGATGCCTGCATTACGTCTTTCTTTGATGTGGGACTGTGCATTCCAGTGAGGTGGGCTTCTAATATGATCCACCCTCCACCCTGACCTCCATGCTTCCTCCAGCACAACTGTTCATGCAGCATTGAGATGGCAGTCAGCACTGTAGACCACATGGCAGCTTCAACCACTGAGATAGTCCGGCAGGCTTCATAATGCTTTGATTCCACACCTATCTGCATAGACACACTGAGCATTCTGCAGTGTGACTGTAGTCATGGCGATGGCCATGGAAGCAAGCTTTTCATGCTCAGGCTGCTATGACTTTTCCCTTCATTGGACTGCTGCAGGGGTAAGCTGAACACTTTGATATTTCTCAACTATGAGGGAGCTGGGGGCTGGGGGAGGGGGACAGCAGCAGCCGAACTACCAGCCTGCAGTACAAAGTAACAGGGCAAATAACTAACTTATACAGTATAGTCACTTAGATAGCTTTACATCACTTGCCCTAGACTCGCTGGGCTTTGTCCCTCCTCAGCTCCCCGCTCCAGCTAAGCTCAGCATCTGTACCACAGAACTATGGAATGTGGCCACCGTAGAGTATTATGCAGAGACAGTCATGACTGCCCCACTGATTCTAGGCATTTTAATGGCCTCTAATGCATTGGGCAAATTAAGGAGGTGGGGGTGAGAGGATCCAGAGAAGACACATATATGGGGCTGATGGACACAGGCCTTCTTTGCTGGGAGTGGACAGACCAATGTTTATGGTTTTCCTCCTTTATCTACGATTGGGTATTTTTTCGCTGCTACAGGTCATAGAGTGTTTACGAGTTCAAGAGGCTTGGGGGCCTATTATGAAACTCGCCACCTTCAAAAGGTGGTAATGAACCACCTTTAGAAGGTGGCGAGTGTATCAGTGTATCTCGAGCTGTATTTCGTGTGCTTATGCTTGGGCCACAGTCCGTGCCTAACTTCATTACTACTTTTTACGGCTGCAGTAGGCGGAGCCTGCAGACGTTTTGCATGTATAAAAGAAGTGATGTCATGTTTTCTGTCCGTGGAACTGACTGAAGGTGTAAATAGTCTAATCCGCCTTACCCTCCTCCAAGAAATGTTTTCCGCCCTCAAATAAATACACTTTCATGTTAGTCAATGGTTGCAGTGCACTATTTTCTTTCTTAAGTGGGAGGTACAAGAACTGGAACCTGAGTAGTGGGAGGCAGTATTAGTTTTTTGGGGGGAGTAAGATCCACCCCCACCTCCGCCCGAGAGGCTCCTAAAGATCCACCCCACCTTTTTTTTGGTTCATGTGCGAGGGACATGAGGTGGATCTATCATGCTGGAACAACTGACTATCAGAGCTGCTGGGGCATCAGAGTGTAAGCTTCAGAAGGAAAAGCCTGAAACTGCATCTCTATACAGCACTTGTTTAAACAGCATTGGCTCAGCTTACATTCCTCTCATGGTCACATATTTTCACAAATACATTCCAAGAGATGGAAAGTCCCTCCTGGTGGGTATATGGCGTTATTCAGACCTGTCCTCCAACCCTGCCCCCACCACCTTACTCTGTATTTTGCATCGACTGAAGCAAGTTAGTATAGCAAGCGGCTGCAGCGTATATCTTTCACTGAGCTTGCAGTTTTAAATGACTAGTCCACTCAGAATTTGCAAAAACATATGTTATGCAGAGTGTTTTTATTTGTATGTTAAGTCCTAGTGTATCCCTCCCGCTGTCTGCTATTATGAATTTTTCCTAAATTAGCCTATTAGCAGACACCTGCGAGCTAGCTAACTGGGGTTTCTGTACGAAAACTGCTACTAACTTAAGCTCTAATTCACTATTGTTGTTTTCTATGTGTGTCAGGTCTAGCTTGCAGGAATGTTTTAATTGTAACACGTTTAATTTCATCAAACCATACGCAACTATAAAAGCACAAAAATTGCCCAGATCACTAGTGCTACAATTAGTTAAGACTCTAGCTGTTTTCTTACAGAAAACCCACTCAGTTAGATTTCAAGTATTTGCTAAACTATGAATATAGGTATCAGCATTCTATCAGGCACAACTAACATTTAGAGCTGATTTTGCTCTGTGACGTGATTTTTCCTTTTTTTTTTTTTACAAATGACGTGTAGGGTATGAAGCTGCAGCCTAGAAACTGCAAAATACTTTAAAGTCACTTCTTCTCCTGTGTGTGGTATAGCATGAACACAACAGGATGACAGTGACTATTTCAGCTACACATTTGATCCCATTTACAATGGTCCATTGCACCACACATTTAGTGTATCCCACTTTTTCAAATAATAAAACAAATATTCGCCAACCTAAATAACTCGCACATACATATTTTTATACTTTATTGAAAAGATACTTCACATTTGTAACCGAAACAAAAATTGAAAATCATGTCACAGAGCAAAATCAGCACTAACTGCCAGTTCTTCCTATTAGAGTAGAGGAGGCAGCATAATGCAGTGGTCTAAGGCTCTGAGCTGCAAACCTGGTGTTCTGGATTTGAATCCCACAGCCTCCACATGTGTACTGTGTGTCCCTGAGCAAATCACTTAACTTCCTTCTGCTCCCAGGTCACACCTGTAAACAAGCTTTAGTGTGTCTATCCTGCTAAAAAAAAAAAAGAATGCTGGTACCTACATTTACAGTTTAGCAAATACAATAGAACTAACTGAGTGAGTTTTACACAGATACACAGAAATGTGACGGCTGAGAAAGGCACCACAGCCCATCTAGTCTGCCCAACACCGTACCTCCCCCTTCTGTTATGCTTCCACCCTCTTTTCCCAACCCCTTAAATCTATCCCAAGCCCTCTTGAACCCCTCCAATGTTTCAGCTGTCACTACCTCCTCCGGCAGCTTGTTCCAGGCCGCCACCACCTCTCTGTGAAAACTACCTCTGACATTACCTCTGTATTGCCACCTTCCAGTTTGAGGCTATGTCCTCGCTGCTCACTCCCTTCTTCAGTTTGAAACAAGCTAGTTACCTCTCTGCCTTATTTATTCCCTTCAGATACTTAGAGGTCTCAATCATGTCCCCTCTCCTCCTAGTCTCCAGAGGGTACAAATTCAGCCCTCTCAATCTTCTCTCATAGGGTACATTCTGCATCCCTCGTACCATTTTGCTGCCCTTCTGCACCTCTCCATCAGCTCAACATCTCTTCATAAGTGAGGCCTCCAGAACTGCACCCCATACTCCAGATGCGGCCTAACCATGGTTCTGTATAATGGCATTAACACCTCCCTCTTCCTGCTATTAAAACCCCTCGCAATGCGGCCAACATTCCATTTGCCTTTCCCACTGCTCTGCTACTCTGGTTACCCACCTTGAGGTAACGCAATACCATAATCCCCAGGTCCCTTTCTGTTTCCTTTTCCTTAATCACCAACCCCCCAAGGAAGTAAGTTTCCCTCTTTTGTAAGAAAACTGCTATAGTCTTTACTAATTATAGCAGTGATGATCTGGGGTGTGCTCACTGGATAAGAACAGTTACAAAGCTCTGCTGTTGTGAACTGATTTTAAAAAGCACTGCATATGCTAAATCTGTGCGCCTGGCTACATCACTGTCACATGAGACAGTGCACATTGTAGGAGGCAGAAGGCAATAAACCTATTTGTGATGGAGATCCCCAGAGGTCATAAAACTACCCTAAAGCTAGCAGCCTAGTTTAGGAAAAACTCCTAATAGCAGACAGAGGGAAGGACACATTAGGACTTTACATACAAATCAAAACACTCTGCATAACATATGTTTTTGCAAATTCTGGGTGGACTACTCCTTTAATTGAGCCATCCCCAATCTGTATCCTTCCAAGAACCACTTTGTGGTGTGCATACCAGTGTGGTTATTTCACTCTTATTTACAGCTTTACACCTTTATCAGTTTTTAATTGCAATTGTGTCTAAATGCTCCACCATGTAGCCTCCAGTCTCCCACTATACCTGCATGCATTGCAGCACTGTTTCACTGCATGCAGGAAGATTGGAGGCTACCAGGACATATGCAGACAGCAGTGTGGAGCACGGGTGTAGGCTGCACTACTGGAATGCCTCCATACCACAGTAACTTGACAGCTGTATGCGCACCTCCCTGGGTGTACCCCCATGTTCCCACCTAACCCACTTCTCTGTCTGCACTTGCCTCCCCAAGGGCCACCTCCTGATGGTATCCATGTACTGTCCTTGATTACTCTTCTCACTGTGCCGCGTGTTGGGAGTATCCTGCCTGCCCATATGTGATGTGGCAGCGATACCACCTGCAGAGCAGTGCCAGTAGTGAACACACACATTAGTGGAGCTCCTGAGTGCATCATGGAGCACTGCTGTGGTGGACAATAGACGTGTGGCACTGTGTACGGTTGAGCAGTGGGGAACACTGAAGGCAGTAGTAGAGGGTCTGCCTTCAGCCATACAGCAGCAGTACATGAACGTCTGCTGTGTCCAGGTGCCCTAATACTGGCAAAACTGATGCCATGTCTCCCCCCCTTTCTCTCTCTCTCTCTCCTTCCCCTTCCCTCTCTCTCACTGACATAGTCCCTGATTCCAACATACAGATCTCCCCCTCCCTCAAACCTCTCTCTGTCACCTCCACAACAAAAGTGTGTCTCATAACAGTGAAATATGGTTATTTACCTAATATGACTGTGCCATATACATAGTACTCCATAGGACATGTAGGAGGGCATCTCAAAATACAGCTGTCATCACCGAGTGCACCACGGGATGTGCACTGCTACTAGAGGGTTGAGACCACACACACTATCGCAGTCAGTGTGGACAGGCTGTAATGTTTTCAAACCCTTATCCACACTGTTCACTGGCAGTATGGACACACTTTAACGTTTACAGACTGTAACGGTGTGAATCCATTACAGCTTTTTCGAGTGTAGTATGGACAGGGCCTGCATGTCTATGTAATTATCTATCTTTCTATCAATTACATGTATCGCTATTTTTACCTATTTCTAAAACAAACCTGCATATCACATTTGCCTGCATTCTGAGCACATACTTATGAAACTGTACATATTTGTACTCCACTTCTGCATAGACCTCATACTTTCCTAATATTCCCATTATCACAAGCATAACTACCTTGCCCTTATCAAAAGCACCCCCCTCTGAAAGTTACTATCACATTTTCTCTGCCAACAGTCCATCATCATTACACCGGACTTCCTGACATCAACACATTGCTTAAATATAACTTGCATCACCTCATGGACACAAACCCTGTTTCTCTAAAAAAAAAAAAAAAACCCTATGTAAATAATCCCAAGGCTGAACATATGCCAGCCATTACTTTTTCATGTACAGCCACCTTCTGTACCATCATGGGGATTTGCATATGTTTTCCATAATGCTTTGCATTATTGGGGTATGTGCAATTGTGTTTTCTTTAAAATTTGTCTGTCCGGCCTGTATCATCTGGGATAACACATACATCAGTGGCGTTTGCTCTGGGGTTCTTTTGTAAACCTACAGCGCTTCCTATTCCTTCCATTAAAATGTACACCTCCATGTATTTTCCTAATAACGTGTATTTTTTTTTTGAAATTTAAATTTTATTGGTTTTAAGAAAAACACAACAACAACACAATACAAAACACATCAAAGAGAAACAAGAAGGAATTAAGAATAAACGGTACAACCAAAGAACCACCCCCCAACCTAATAACGTGTATGCCTTCCTTAGAACAGAAACTAAAACAAATCTTACTACTTACAAGTCATTGTGTTGTTTCTCCATACCTCTTTAACAATTCCACACAACTTCACTAACTTTATTATGCAGCCGTGGTGGATCTGACCAGAATTTGTTATATGGGGGATAATAGCAATTGCTAAAATTCTTGGGTTCTTTGCAATATAAAGAGTACTAGATATGTTCCCAAGTGAACCTGCACCTTAATCTCTGATCACACAGACCAGAGGACCAAACAGAGAAGAGACAGGCAGTAGACCCTACAGTTGGAGGACAATGGGGAGGGCGAGAACAGTGTGCTTACACTTGACTCATCGGTCAGGACCACTGTGCACATAGGGGAGAGATTAATGTTAAATGTTTCTCATCAGTTTACATGTTTTAATGTCTGTACGTGCTTGGGACAGGGAAATCTGGTTGAAACTTGTTATTTATCTGTTGTGTTATCTGTTCAATGTTGGGGAGGTAGTGAACGGGGCAGCCAGAGCAGACTACGGGTAAACCTGTATATTGTCACATGATCAGTACTGAAGTAACAGTCGCAGCCTATGACGCACAGGTTAAAAACCATAAGTAACCCTTTGTACTATATTGCTTGGAACGTAACGTGAACAAAGAGCAAAGTAAACAAAGAAACATAGAAGTTGTCGGCAGATGGGGACCATACGATCCATCAAGTGTGCCCTTGGCTTCCTACCCCCCTACTTAGCTGCCTGCTTGTGTATCCCACAGTGTCTGTCCCATGCCCGCTTGAATTCCCCCACCGTCTTGGCTCCCACCAATGGGCGGCGACGACTGCTCACTTCAATACTTTGTTGAAGTGAGTGGTGCGTCAGGCGATTGCTTTACAAAAATGGAGCCGCCCCTGCCTTCTCCATACTTCCGGGTTCCCGAGTTTTAAAAATATAAATACAGCTAGTTGCGGCACACGAAAATCCCGCTCTTTCTGGTCAGAGCTAAACCGGAGGGTAAGCTGTCCGAGGGAGGGAGCCCACGTTTTGGGGTACTTTCCTTTAAGATATCTGAATGTTTCTATCACGTCCCCATGACTCCTGCGTTGTTCTAAGGAGTATAATTTGACGTCATCCAGTCTTGCCTCGTACAGTTTCTGATGCAAGCCCTGCACCATCTTTGTTGCTCTTCTCTGTATTGTCTCCAGCCTATCTGTGTCCTTCCTGAGGTGTGGCCTCCAGAACTGGACACAGTACTCCTGGTGAGGCCTGACCAGGGACCGACACAGGGGCATGATTATTTCATGCCTTCTGCTCGTGATGCCCCTCTCTATGCATCCCAGGATACCACTAGCCTTTAGTGCTGCCTTTTCACATTGTCTACTGACCTTGAGGTCATCTGATATGATCACCCCTAGGTCTTGCTCCTGCCTGGTAGCCACCAGCTGCTCCCCTCCCATCGAGTACAGTTTCGCTGGGTTACGCTTTCCCAGGTGCATGACTTTGCATTTTTTGGTACTGAATTTCAATTGCCAGGTCTAGGACCACTCCTCCAGTTTTTGGAGACCAGCTTCCATGCTTTGCTGTCCCTCTGTTGTGTCCACCCTGTTGCTGATTTTGGTGTAATCTGCAAACAGGCACACCTTTCCCTCCAGTTCATCAGCAATGTCACGGATGAATACGTTGAAGAGGATCGGCCCCAGAACTGAGCCCTGTGGGACCCCGCTAGTCACCCTCCCCTCCCCTCCACAGAGTGCCATTTACTAATACTCTCGGAGTTCTCCCATGTAACCAGTTTCTGACCCAGTTTGCAACCTCGGGCCCAATTCCCATGCTCTCCAGTTTTTTGACTAGTCTCCTGTGCAGAACAGAGTCAAAAGCTTTACTTAAGTCCTGGTAAACCACATCCACTGCCCTACCCTGACCCACTGTTTAGAGGTACAAGGTGTTACAGAACCTTAAAAAATCACAAATGCAAATTTCTTTTCTTCAGGAAATACACATGAGAAAGGACCAGCTGCTGTTATTTAGGAGGGACTAGGTAGGACAAATCTTTGGGGCGGGAGACAATATGAAAAAGAGGGGTAGCCATTCTTATGGTCAGGTCAGCACAATATAAACTTAGAGAAGAAACAGCAGACCCAAGCAGCAGTTTTTTCTAATAAGAGGGATCCTGGGGCAAACCGAACTGACAGTGGGATCAGTCTATTTCCCCAACAAGGATGACCCAAGCTTTTTTATAGACCTAACTAGATGGCTGGCACTCTGGGCACACCTTCCTCCTCTATTAATAGGAGACTGGAACATCAAATTTGATCACACCCTGAACAGAGGCTCAGCCCCTAGGAGAGGACCTACACCAGCTCAGAGAGCCATTAGGGACTTAATGGACACTCTGGACCTCAGTGACCCTTGGTGTACCCTATATCCTGACACAAGGCAATATATATTTCTCTCAGCTGCACATGGCACTCTTTCCACATATAAGTTTTTCCTTCTAAGTGAAGAATGCCTCCCAGGTTTGGGTAGCTGTAAAATCCAAGCAAGAATGGCATCAGACTACTCCTCAGTGACCTTAGTGTTGCCGATAACACAGGCCCCCATACAGGAATGAATATGGAGAATGAATAATCAAATCCTTAAACACAAAGGCCTGATATTCAGACTGCGCCAGGCAGTGGCGCAAGCCTGGGCGCCGCGCAATTGTGATGCTTGGGGCCAGGTCCAGGTGATATTCAACGGGGATGTGCCATGGCGCAGCACCATTGATTATGGAAGGGGCATCGCACATACCGCACATGGTGCAATGGCACTGCGCCGGCGCAAGTCACAGATAGGGAGCACAGGGATGCGCCAGCGCAAGTACAGTTGCGCTAGGCACATCACCTGCGATTTTCAGCAGGGGGCATGCAAATGAGGCCATAATATATGCAAGGTGCAAATGGGGCCATTTGTATGTCATTATGGCCCCATTTGTATGCCTTAGCAGGGCAGCCCGGGCACTTGCACTGGCGCCCTGCACAGCATATGACGGGAGCTGTGGGGATCCAGGGCATCCTCGACCCTGTACTGCGATGCAGTGTAGATGTATACAAAGCTATCCCTGGCAGTCTAGTGGCCCTCCCCAGTCTCCGATACCTCAATAAATAATATCAGACCATCCCTGGTGGTCTAGTGGAACTCCCTGCCCATTGCGTGATTGTGGTAAATGTAAATTACATCAATCCCTGGTAGTCTAGTGAACCCCCTCCCGAATCCCGGTCGTGGTTCAATGGCCACTAAATGTCCCTGGTGATCTAGTGGCTCCCCCACCCACACAGGACCCTTGCCATCCTGCCCCCCTCCGTCACGGTAGGCGGCATCGCCTGGTACGCCACAGATAACAGGTACAGTATGGGCTATAAATACGTGGTCCCATGTGGACCAATGGGCTTGCAGGACATCTCTACTAGACAGTCCCAAATATGTGTCACATACTTGGGACTGTCTAGTACAGTATGTCCTGCAAGCCCATTGATCACACAGGGACCAATGGGCTTATGGCCCATACTGTACCTGTTATCGCGGGGGCAGCCAGGTGGCATGCGGGCGGATGCAGCTGCCCACTGATGATGGGGGAGCGGGTGGGCAAGGGGTCCTGTGTGGGTGGGAGGAGGGGTGCCACTGGATCAGCAGGGACATTCGTGTGGGCATTGAACTGCGATCGGGAACTTGGGAGGGAGGGTGGTCCACTAGACTACCAGGGATTGATGTAATTTACATTTATTGCAAACACGGCAACGGGCGGGGGGGTCCACTAGATCACCAGGGATGGTCATGTATATTATTTATCGGGGTACTGAGGACTGGGGAGGGCCACTAGACTACCAGGGATTTTGTATTATACATCTGCCACGCGATAGCGGCTACGGGTGGGAGAGGGGGCGGGTCAGTGTGTGCTTGTGGACGGTGTTCTGGGTGGCAGGGCCACCCAAGGCTGGGCTCCTGTGTTGCACCCTGCACTACTGCAGCCCGCCTTTGGGTGGCCGGGAGTTGTGCCTACTCTGCAAGGGCTCAATTTCAATTTTTGTTGTTGTTGTTAGTACCTCCCCCCCTCCCCCACTGTGTACTCTTCCCCTGGGTTTTTGTTTCCCAGGTGCATTACTTTGCACTTCATTGCACTGAATTTAAGCTGCCATAATTTTGACCATTCCTCCAACCTTATCAAGTCCCTTCTCATCCTTACTACCCACCCTTGTGTATCAAGCCTGTTGCAGATCTTTGTGTCATCTGCAAAGAGGCATACTTTTTCTTCCAGGCCCTCTGCAATGTCACTTATAAAGACGTTAAAAAGGACTGGTCCCAATACTGAACCCTGCGGTACCCCACTAGTAACCCCCCTTTCTTCAGAGTGGACTCAGTTTACTATTACCCTGGGATCCACAACCAGGCTACAGGTAGCTAACATGTTTATTAATCTTTTGTGTGGGACTATGTCAAATGCCTTGCTAAAATCTAGGTAGGCCATGTCCACAGCCCCTCCCTGGTCTACTATTTTGGTCACCCACTCAAAGAAATGCTGTCTTGGGTCCTGTGCCCCGCTGGCCTCTAGGTACTCATAATACTTTCTTTCAGAAGTGATTCCATCATCTTCCCTACCACTGAGGTCAAACTAACAAGTCTGTAGTTTCCTGCCTCTGCTTTGCTCCCATGTTTGTGAAGGGGAATCACATCCGCCCTCCTCCAGTCTTCAGGTACCACCCCATCCTCCCATGATTTGTTAAAAAAGGTAGTCAGTGGTGGCACTAGTTCTCCCCTTAGTTCTTTTAGAATTCTGGGGTGAATCCCATCAGGTCCAATTGCTTTGTCCACCTTCAGTTTCAGGAGTTATTTCAGAACCCTTTCTTCTGTGAATGGACTGTTATTGACACCCCTATCCAGAGTGCTTCTGTTGATTGGATTAGGTACCTCCCCCTCCTCTTCTTTTGTGAATACTGAGCTATGGAACATTACTGTCTAGACACCATTTAATAGATACTGGCACCATGTTCAATAAACTCTAGTCCCTAAATCCTAAGAAGTCAGCTGGCCTTGATAGACTCCACCCAAGATTCCTGAAGGAACTCGGTTATGAGTTAGCACCAGTCCTGGCAAAACTATATAATAAATCCCTGCAAGAAGTCATTGTTCCATCAGATTGGCGCACATCTATGGTTACTCCAATTTGTCAGAAGGGCAGTAAATCACAATTGGGTAACTATAGACCCATTAGCTTGACATCAGTTGTGAATTCAGTTATGGAGGGAATCATTAAGGGTAGGATTACAGAGGTTATGTCAGAACTGGGCCTACACGATCATGCCCGGCACGGCTTTGTCAAAGGGAGGTCATGTAACACTAACCTTGCTGTCTTCTATGAAACAATCCGTAGACAGTTAGATGCTGATAATAATGTGGATGTCATCTATTTGGACTTCAGAAGGGCATTTGATGCTGTCTCACATCATTTAATTGTGACAAAACTGCTAACAGTGGGGCTAGATATACAGCTCGTTAAGTGGGTGCAAGCTTGGTTAATGGATAGAAGGCAAGCAGTAAGAATAAATGGATTTGTGCTGAATGAGGGTGGTGTGACTAGCGGAGTCCCCCAGGGGTCGGTACTGGGACCCCTACTATTCAATATTTATATCCACAATTTGAAAATTGACACCACAAATTCCCTACTGAAATTTGTGGATGATCCCAAGCTGGGTGGACTAGTAACAGACCACCAGGACTGAGTAAGGATGTCTACTGACCTTTTGACAGTAGAGGGGTGGGCAAGAATAAACAATCTACAGTTCAACATTGATAAATGTGAAGCTACGTACTTTGGGTGATCCAGTGCTTGCCAGGACTATTATATTGATGGTACCAAAATTAGATCAACTAACAAGGTAGTCTCGGACTTCATCGCTGATCGTGTGTTGGAATTCCCCAGATGGGTGATTCTGGGGGATTTCAATGCATGGGTCAAAGACGAACTCTCGCAGTTTGGGCAGGACTTCCTCCAACTAATGAATTTGTTGGGCCTTATACAGATTATCATCTCTGCTTCCCATAGTCATGGTCATTCATTGGATCTGGTCTTCCTTCTGGGGATGGAGATCACTGACTTGGTGGTGGAACCGGTCAGTTGGTCGGACCATCATACTATAGGATTCAGATTCGAGGCTTCCCCCATAGACCTGCTCCTATGGAGATAGTCTGGTACCACCCTTTAAGGGGTTTGACCCCTGGTAGTCTTATAGTGGTGCTGGACCTATCAGGTGTGTCAAGAGTATGCAAAGAGCTGGGGAGACTGGTACTTACCTACAATAAGGCGGTGACAGGTGCCCTTGACTCTCTAACTCCTGTCCATGTTTGCCCCCTCACTCTCTGCCCAAAGTTCCCTTGGTTTGATGGGACTTTGAAGGAGTTGATGCGAAGGGGTCGAAGGTTGGAGAGATGCTGGCAGAAATCGGGCCTGTAGGTTGACAAACTTAGACTGATGGCCCATTATAAAGACTATCAATTAGCCATCTCCTGTAAAAAGGCAGAGTTCCTGTCCAAGGAGATTGCTGCGGTGAAGAATTGACCTACTCAGCTTCTCCAGACAGTTGACAGATTGTGCAATCCAACCTGTCTTCAGTCACATGGAGCATTTTCATAAGCTAAGTGTGATGAATTTGCTCACTTTTTTGCTGATAAGATTGCCACCATCAGATCTGAGATCCGTTAAGTGTCCTGTAATGGACAGTGTAGTGATTGGCATGAGGTGGCAAGCACCCAGGTCTGGTCTGACTTCAGCCAGCTGGTGATCGAGGACATTGTGCAGATTGTCCAGAGTATGCACCCAGCCTCTTGTTGTTTGGACCCAGGCCCAACGCGCCTCCTTATGGAGTGCGTTGAAGTCATTGTTCCGGTCCTTGCTGAAATAGTCTGGTGTTCTTTGGAAACAGGAGTGTTTCTGGACTCCCTGAAGGAGGCAGTAATGGTACCCCTCCTGAAGAAATCCTCCCTTGACCGGGACTGCTTAGCGAACTACAGACCGGTCTCTAACCTGCCCTTTGTGGGCAAGGTTATTGAGAAGATGGTTGCGGCACAGCTGGATGACCATTTAACAGCGCATAGTGTCTACGATCCTCTCAAGTCTGGGTTTCGGAAGAGGCACAGTACAGAGACTGCCCTTGTTCAGGTACTTAATGATCTCCTGATAGCAAGAGATCAGGGAAGCCGGTCTATTCTGGTTCTTCTTGATCTCTCTCCAGCATTTGACACTGTGGATCATGGGATGCTGCTGGAGCGCCTGCGGATTCTCTGTGGACTGTCTGGTACAGTTCTCAGATGGTTTTGATCTTTTCTCACTGGCAGGATTCAGAGGGTGGTGTCAGGGATTTATTCCTTGGCCCCTCTCCCCCTGTAATGTGGGGTTCCACAGGGCTCCGTGCTGTCCCCCATGTTATTCGCAGTGTTATGCTGCCATTGGGAGACATTATAAGGTGGTATGGGCTGAGTTTTCAATGCTATACAGATGATACTCAGCTCTACATGTCCTTCGTACCTGAGCTGAGTGGATTAGTCTCGGTTTTTAACAGCTGCCTTGCCAAGATCCGGGGCTGGATGAATGCCAACTGGTTGAGGTTGAACTCAGACAAGACTGAGGTGTTGGTGGTGGAATCAGATCACCATGGCTTGGGGTTGTTGGCTGGGCAACCCTCAGGGCTTTGGCTCAGGGGTGACCAGCTGCTGACTTCAGATCGGGCGCAAAATTTGGGCGTTGTGTTCGATAGCTGCCTGACTTTAGAAACTCAGGTGTCTGCTGTCGTTAAGACCTCTTTTTTCCATCTGAGGAACACTGCCCACATTAAGTGCTTGGTCCCGCCTGGTGACCTTCCAACATTAGTCCACACCTTTATTACCTCTCGCCTTGATTATTGCAATGCCCTGTAGCTAGGGCTATTGGGGGCTGATGTCCACCGATTGCAGCTAGTGCAGCATGCGGTGGCCAGACTGTTGACTGGCCTATCGAGATCTTGCTATGTCACGCCTGTGCTCCGCAGCCCACACTAGCTGCCAGTACATTGATGGATCAACTTCAAGGTCAGGTTACTGACCTATAAAGCCCTGCATGGACAGGGTCCACGCCACCTGCAAGATCTTCTCTGCCCCTACCACCCACTCTGCTCACTCCGTTCCGTTGGCGAGGGATTGCTGGAGGTTCCTAGGGTCTGACTGAAGAATTCTGGGGCTTGCTCCTTTGCTTTTGTGTCCCCTACCCTGTGGAACTCTCTACCTCACCAGGTAAGAGAGTGCCTGACTGTTGAGAGCTTTAAGACTGCTTTAGAAACTCATCTCTCTGGCTTAGCATATCCAGAATCTAATAATAGTTAGCCTTTTGTGATTTTTGCTCTGCTGTATTGCTGTTTTATACTTAATTTATTTTAATCGTATGATGTTGATTTATGCTGTTTGTAAGTCTTTTTTATACATTTGTACAGCACTGTGGTCTTTTGGGAATAGTATTTTTAAATAAAGGTGATTGAAAGGTGAGCTAGGTAGGAAGTCAGTTTTGTGACACCCTCAAACCCTGTGACCATTGCTGACAGATTGCGTGCAAATCAAATTACCTAGTAAACTGTGTAAGAATTTTCATCAACAGATCTGAAGCTGTATTAATGCCACTCCACAGAGCCTACATTTCACCCACATCTGGATTACGGTTCCCAGATCTGGAGCCCCGTCTTGAAAAAAGATGCAAACCTTGTAGAAAAACCACAGAGGAGGTTCACCAAACTCATTTCAAGTTGTGGGAATAAACCTTATGTAGACAGACTTAGGGATCTGTGGTTATTTATGTTGAGCAACAGGCAAACAAGAGAAGACCTGTTATTGTTATTCAATATCATAAAAGATAAGATATTGTTCAATGATCTGGGCTTGCAGTTTAGGAGACCTCTACACAATCTAAGAGGACATAAACTGTAACTGGTAGAAACAACACCTAATAGAGATATTAGGAAATACGCTTTTATTCCAAGGACAATTGAACTATGAAATAGGCTTCTGCACGACATAACATACTCCAATAGTTTCGCAACTTACAAAAAAATAAAAAAAAAATTGATATCTTTGTAAGGAACGGCTGCTTGTCCAGCCAAAACCACTGAGAAGAGGAGGAGGGCAATTGTTTTATGAGCTGTCTTCTGTTGCCCTCAAACCCGAGTACAAACCCGAGTATAAGGGCAGCCTATGTGGAATTAAATAACAAGGCAGCGGAACTAGCAATATACAGGGCTAAAGTCAAATATTTTGATCAAGCCGAGAAGGCTGGCAAACTGATAGCCCTCTGAATTAGACAGCAAGAGGCCTTCAAAACCGTAAGGGTCTTCAGGTGCAGGGAAAATCACATCTTGTTACGCAGTCTACAGAGGCAGTAGCAGCGCTCCCAGATCAGGCAAAGCAGTTTCCTGTAGAGCACCCTAATTTCCCTGTAAAACTGGGATGAAATTCCTGTAGATTTTCCTGTATGCACAAATCAGTGTAAGTACACAATTGGTGTCATTATGCCAGTCAATAAAATCACTAGAACAAATGTTCAGGCTGTTTTATGTGTTCTTATTTATTTTATATATAAAAAATCACCTACAACGTATCACATAACAACTCTACAACTACAAGAACTTTATATGTAGCAATATAATACCATCTTGAGGTTCTGGGGACATGTTGGAACGTATAAAGCTCAGTCCTCAATGTTCACATGTCTCCAGAACCTCCTGAAGGTATTGTAACCTTGTAATAACACATTCCCTTATACAGTATTCTATTTATAGTATGAAATGCCTTAACTTCAAATTTACCCCTTAATCACAGACTGATACATTTTGTGTTCTGCTCACAATGCATGAAAGAGGCATAGGGATGCACAAAATGTGCATACCCCCACCCTCGCCCCTGCACCCCACGGACAGGTGCACCCATACCGGCATTCACCAATGCCGACCACCTATCCACGGCTCCTCCCCCAATGCACAGGACTCTGCAGGGTGGCCAGGGGAGGAGTTGTCCTAGGCAGATATCCAATGGGATGCCCCCCTGGGACCCATAGTGAATCTCACACATAGGGTGGCATGGGTCTGGGGCTGTGCATGCCGATAGCATGCACCCGGACCAGCGCAGCACCCTCCAGTCCCAGTGCTGCCTCACATAAACTTTCTGGGCGCTCACCCATCCAGCTGCCCCTGCCACCTCCTGCTGCCCAGCAGGCAGGAGCAGCACAGTGTGCACTGTCCTGGTCTCCCAGTGACTGAATACCAGTGTTCATGGGGGCATGCTGTGGGTTATGGCAGGGTCTCCCTGGTGTACCCTGCACCACCCTCTGCACCCATGTGGCCAGCACTATGTGGGTTAGTGAATACACGTAGTGCTTGCACACCCCCGGAATGTTCCCATCACGGACCTGTCTGTAGACATGGGGAATCAGGCGCAGTGGGTCTGCATGTGCCCCCTTTGTGCATGCCATGCGGAGGGCACAGGGGGTGTGGAGTAGCTACTCACCCCAGATATGTGTGCATAGCCACTGCACACCAATCGTGCATTGGGCCTACAGCTCTGTGTACCTGTAGCGCTCCATTAATAAACATTGCTTCAGTGTATTGTTGTGTTTTTCACTGGCATGCTTAAACACCCCCCCCAACACACACACACACACACACACACACACACACACACACACACAGCTTTGTGCACTGAGCTCTCAGAGGTAAAAACAAACATTCACTTTTTTTTTCATTTATTTTACTAACCTTAGGCCAGACCAGGGTCCCTTCTGATCTCACACATATAATTTATAACTCCTGCTTATCTTGATGAAGACACCTCATACCTTTCCCAGGCTCACAATTAAATAGAAACATTGTCTAATTTGTTTTCAAATAACCTCAACCTCTAGGCTGGTCAGAAGAAGTGCTGCCTTAGTGATCTTTTTGAAAACACAACTCTGCTCTGTGCACCAAACAAGCCAAGTAGCACTTAAGCACTCTTTGTGTCCCCATCACCCTTTAAAGCCCACCATCATCGAGTCTCTAGTCTGGCTCGCTTTTTGCACTTCATGTGTTTAAAATAGACAATTTTGCAAAACAGAAGGTTTGTTTGCCTTGGTGGTTTGGGGCGCTGTTTCTCTCAAGCAACACTTAAGCATTCTTTCTTGCACCCCCCCCAAAGCATATCATCATCAAGTGGCCAGTCTTTTGTCTGACTCATTTTGCACTTAAAATGAGTTTAAAATAGACTAACCTAAGGATGCCCACAAGAAGGCTAGTTTACTTTAATTGGCTTAGGCTCTCTGTCAGTTCAGAACAGTGGCATTTGAGATGCAGCTAGGCTGACTCAGCGGTGTTGCTGTTCTGAGTAGGGCCACATGGCAGGTGTTTGGATCATGTAGCAGCTCACCGGTTCTTGATCAGAAGATCTGAATTCATCCTCAGAAAGATGCACTGCCAACACATTACCTTATTACCCCAGAGAAACACAGGCTGCAAATGGACCAACAGAATTGCTTAGTGTAGCAAAGTCAGCAAACTGAGCACCAATTGGAGGGCTCTGTCTGGATCTTGGCAGCCATGAGATTCATAGTGGGCATTTTCCCGTAGTGTTTGTCCATGTCCCCTGACATTTTAAAAATAAAAGATTTCCTTCCCGAATCCTGGTTTTGTAGTAAAAATCCCTTAAAATACAGGAATCCCTGTAGATCTGGGAGCACTGCAGTAGAGCAATTGAAATCCTTCTATGAGAGTCTGTATGGTGACAGGACCCAGGCACCATCTGGAGCCAAGCTTGACTCTTACCTCAATTCCCTCCCCCTTCCCAAACTTAATGAAGCACAGCAAGAGCTACTGCCAGCTAGAATCTCGACAGAAGAAATTTGTATGGCCATCAAAAATGTAAACCAAGATAAAGCCCCCGGACCGGATGGGTTCTCCCCCGTCTTTTACAGATGCTTCAGTTGAGAGCTACACCCCTTATCATAAGATCTGTTTCAACACATTTATGACAAGGGCATACAGGAACCAGAACTTATGGGGCCATTAGTCACACTGACTGGGGGGAGACTACACATTATTAGGGAATTACAGACCAATATCTCTGTTAAACCTAGATATCAACATTCTGGTGAATGGCTAGCCACAAGGTTCAACAAAGCACACAGTACCCTTACAGTGAATGAACAAGTGAGATTTATCCCAGGGAGGATGTCATCAGGCCATCCATGAAAACTGGACCAACTTGTCTCTGCATGCGGAAAGCCAGGTACCCTGTGGTGCCGGTCTCCCTGTGTGCAGATAAAGTATTTGATTGGGTTGCTTGGGACTATCTCTTCCAGGTTTTGGCTAAATAAGGAATTCCAGAAGACTATATAAACTGCATAGAAGTGCTGTATACCAAACCCACTGCTCAGATATTTTATAACAGTGTGTACTCAAACTCTTTTAGGCTGTACAAGTTAATGAGGCAGGGATGCCCCTTATCCCTTCTGTTTTCAACTTACAAAATGAAACAAACACCAGACATCACAAGTACTGCAACTGAGTGTACGGAATATAACGTTTCAGCGTACACCGGTGACATTTTATTATACATCTTGTACCCACTAACATCTTTGCCACATGCTCTTCAGGCCATCTTGGAGTTTGGGGAACTACCCAGCTACAAGTTAAACGTAGATAAAACTGAGGTAATGTCCCTCAATCAGGGAACACACAAACACAAAATTATGGCACTAGGGTTAAGTGGCAGGCCGCTAAAATATCTGGGTGTTCTGGTCACAAAAAAAAACAAAAGAAATGATCATGCAGCATCTGTATCAATGACTTCACAAACCCAAACTCAACTTGGACAGGTGTGCACACCTTCCATCTTACAGGGAAAAATTGATTTGGTTAAGATGAATCTGCTACCCAGAGTGCTCTACCCACTCAGCTTGGTGGATGTAGCAATACCGAAGTGGTTTGACGTCTTACATGGACTCTTACCTTGATTCACATGGGGTGAGAAAGTGGTACGTAGGGTGTACCACAAGTTGGTGGTACCAAAGCTTATGGGTGGGCTGAAATTACCTAATCTATACTTCTACCACCTTTCCTTCAGTAGTGGCAAGTACTTTAAATGATTTAAAGAACCCCCACTGCCACAGGAGCAGAACTACACACCACTGTGGTTGCAGATAGAGAACTCGCGTTGTGACAAGATGAATATCGACCTGCAAATTCTCCTGTATGTCAGGGCAGGACACCTCTCTAAGAGCCTGAAAAATATGCCAGTTGCTGCTGCAGTCCAAATGCACTCACAGCTTTGCAGGCTACTACAACTGAAACCCACAACTGTGGCACGCAGCCCTTACTCCGTAACCCAAACTTCCTGATAAATGGGGAAACCATCCCAGCCTGTCCATGGTCCAGCTGGAACATATCTAGAGTTGAACAGCTGCTCTTTGAGTACAAAACCATTTCCTTTCAAACGTTCCAGCAGAGACACCGAGTATCGAACAAAGAAGCATTCCCATTTGTTCAAATGTCACATATTCTAGCGAAACGTCAGAGGTCAAACTTGGGGCTTTAATCACGGCAAAGCTATCCTTCCATTAATGACATGGACCTTCCTATCACACTCAGTCTCCAACCTATACAGATGCATGTATGACCTCATGGCTAACACAGCGGATGGCTTGGCTCTGTATTGGCTTGGCTCTGTACTGGCAGAATGCCCTACCTAAACCCCGGGGACACTACTACTGGCAACAAATCTGGAAGGACCTCTACAAGTATGTCAAATCTGAGACCTATAGACTCATGCAGCTGAAAATCCTGCATAACAAGTATTTCACTCTGGAGAAATTGTGCAAAATACACAAACTGTAAACAGATACCTGCACAATGCGTAAGAAGGACCAATGCACTTTACTGCACATTCTTTGGCACTGCCCCAGTGCTTAACCCCTCTGGCGTAGCATCAGTGAAAAGCTGGACCCTCTGTTAGGACTGGAGGATGCCTTCACCCCATCTATCTGCATCTTGATGGAGCTACAAAGGCCATCTCATAGGGGCACAAAAATATCATACAGCATTCACAGCAGTGTGAGCCAGAAAATGTCTCCCTGAGTCACCGATTAAACCAAGATTTACCCAGTTACCCTGAGGGGCACGCAGAGCTGTCCTTTGTGTTGAAAGCAGAAAAATCGATTGCCAGTATGCACAACAAGTTAAAAAACTACCAGAACAAATGGGAGAAATTACATGTACCTATGACCTTGGCTTGAGATAGGATAGCCAGGAGAGGATCACTTTAATGTATGAGTCACTACACCGGGGTTGGGGTGGGGGTACTGTTTATTATATGCCAGGTGCCGCAATCCTGAAAGTTTGGATACACTTAATGATGGATTATAACATTTCATGTGGTATGGTGACTGGTATATTCATAAGGTATGCTGGAATGCAATGCTGTTATACAAGGCTCTGATTTGGGGATCCTGTATTGTCTGTGTATGACTGTCTTATATTGTCACTACAACCAATAAAATATAATTTATTTTAAAAAGTTTGAGTATTTGTTTTAATTAGCCATCAGATAATGAAGATTTAACTCACCAGCTGCAATACTAACACTAATGATTGTTCTCCCATAGCAAGGTTTTGTGTGTGTGTGTGGGGGGGGGTTTACAGGAACAAACCAACACCTGTCTGCACAAATCTTTGACAATCGTGATTTATTTATTTATTGATTTAGTATTTGATTACCTGGTAGATACACTAGGTCACATGGTCCGCGTACAGGCACAACCCTGGTTACAATACAGACAGACAACTTGTTGCACAGCAACACAACTCAAAAGACAACACAGATCAAATACTAAATCCATCAATTAATCAAATGTATTATCCTGAAAGTTATTGTAAAACTAGTACAACAGATGGGCAATAGTGCCTAAGGCTGTGTTCTCCTCTGTGGGATTCTTCTGACATTGTTCTTGTGGTTAATGATGTCATGAAGTTAAGATGTGATGTGTAACGGGATCCATGGCACGGGTGTTGAGTGTGTCTGGACCATCATTTTGACATTAACATGGTTTGTTCCCTATTTTTCCTTCCCTCCCTCCCTCCACCCGCACAATGGCATTGCACACCTTAATATTTGCCTCAGGTGCCCCAACTTTTCTGCCTCGAGGAGCAAGCACCCTGTCTCACCACAGGGGTCGCTACAGTACTGTAAAATGGCACCATCCTCTCTCAACTGTCCCACATTAGGAGGGGACATCTCTTATAGAACCCCTCAGAACCCCTCTGTTCATACCCCTCACTGTCCCACATTAGAAGTGGACATCCCTCATTTTACCCCTCAGAACAGTTATGTCCATACCTCTCAACTGTCCCAGATTAGGAGGGAGCACCACTCATTTAACCCATCAGAAGTACAGAACCCATCTGTCCATACCTGTTCGCTATCTCACATTAGGAGGGGGTGTCCCTCATTTAACCAATTAGAACCCTACAGGGTTTGAGAATCATATACATATAGGAATGAAATATTAGTCTTTGAAGACATATGCTATTGGGAAGACTAATGCCCGAGGTTCAATGGGAGGGGGATAGCTCCTTCCACATCCCCTACGTAAGTCACAACATTTTCGCTGTTCAGTTTTGAACGTTTCGAAAACTGGGAGTTTGTTGCTGCTCTGAGCTCCTGCGTGGCTGCTGACTGGGCCTCCTTTCTTCTTCTCTCCTTCTCTCTCCCTCTTCTATTCTGTCGTCACACTGCATCTCCTCTGCACCACTTCACGGCTTATGTCTTTGTTACCCCCCCACCTCTGTCTCTTCTTCTGTCTGTGTTTGTTTGCTTCGGTCCCTCAGTTTTCATTGCTGCTCCCTGACCTGCTTATGCTTGTCTGCCCCCTCCCCAAGTTTCTGTTGTCGATTGCAGCTTGTTTTTGTTTCTCCCCTTCCCGCTCACTCCTGTTGCCTTTGCTCCTTCGGCTTTTGTCCCCCCAGCTCCCTGTGGTTTCTGTGCTGCCCACGGCTCATCTGTCCCTGTCCGCTTGTACCCCCTGCTTCTGCTGTCTCTTTGTCCTCATGTCCTCCTGTGTGCTTCCATCTGTGGTCCCTCCTGGGTCTTCCATCTGTGGTCCCTCCTGGGTCTTGTCCTATTTCTGGCCTCTGCTCCCTTCCTGTTGTCTGCGTTGTTGTTACCTTTCCCTTCATGCATTTCATTCCTTTTTGGGCTTTTCTCCCCTTTCAGTGCCCCCACATTGCACTGCCTCCTCTCTCCTTCCGGAGCCACTGCTCCATACCCTGTCCCAGCCTCTGGCTTTTCCTGCAGCCAACGTTGCTCCTTGCAGCTTCTGCTCTTAGGGTAATTTAGCTTCGCCTGCAATCCCAGTGTGTGCTATACCTCTACAAGGTACTGCCTGCATTTTTGACTGGACGCTTTTCAGCTCCAGCAGCACCTCTCACACTTATACAACCCCCAGACTGGTGAACCACGTTTCCATTTTTCAGGAGCTGGCAAACTTTGATCACAGCACCACTGTATCGGTGGGGGGGGGGGTCTAATCCCCTAGCGTTACCACTTGATGACATCATTTTCCGTGTATATATGGAGTGCTTCTGCATTGACTGTTGCTGAATAGGGACCATTCTCAGGGCTCCCATATCTTCAGGGATTCCTGTATTTTACAAGGAACTGGAGCCATATAGGGGGAAGTTGTTTACATTGACTTGCACTACTTATACAGGAACACAGAGACATCTGGCTCCCATAGGAAACAATGGACTCTAAGTGGAAGCAGGGCAACATTTCCCTGGAGTTACAGGGACCATACCAATTTATTCTGAGAGCTCAGCAACCTGCCCTGGCACTTGTCAGTCCCACTCTTCTTCACTGGGGTTCCCTTTCTCAAACTGCGATACCTTGTGCTGCATGTTCTACTGCTCCATTGAACTTCCCTTTTGAGAACCCGCTCCTTCCTATGACTGACCTCAGCAGGGGTCTCCCCATTTCCAGCGAGCCTATGTGGGAGCTTAGCTCTCGACTCGATCACTGCGGTTGCTTTCTTCTGGCGGACCTACGTGGGGTCCCGCCAGTCTGGCTAGCCCACTTGGGGGCCAAGCTTGACTCAATTATACTCCTTTCTTGGGCAGACCTATGAGGGGGTCCTGCTGGTCCAGTTAGCCTTCATTGGGGCCTAGCTCAACGCACTCACCTCTACTCTTTCCTCGGGCAGAGCTATGTGGGAGTCTCGCTGCTCCAGCTAGCCCACGTGGTGGTCTAGCTCACTACTCAATCACTTTGCATGCTTTCCTCTAGTGGACCTCCGCAGGGTCCCATTGGTTCAGCCTGGCCCAAGTGGAGGCCTCGCTCCACAGCAGGTAAATTCTGCTTCATTCCTGTTCCAGTTTAGGTTCATATTTTTTATGCAGGACATCTCCGTTGAGCACAGCTCATTTCCATGCAGGTCTCAGGACATTTCAAGTACCTTTCTATTGAGGCTATCGATGGTACCCCACTTCTATGGAAGACTCGAGACAGTGTCAGGCAGGTCTCTTAAGTCAGTAGGACCATAAACATTCGTACATTGTTTATCTACCTTCTATCTATGTGACTTCCTGGCAAACGTCCCATGTATGAGCAATGCTATCCGGACATCTCAGTGTGTGTTATAGAAACATATCTTCAGTGTCTACAACCTTGGTGAACAGTCCACTGTCCAAGCAAAGCACATATGTACATTGTATATCTTCCTCTCCTGAACCCTTGTGAGGGTCTCGCCATTTTCAGCCAGTCCGCATGGGAGCCCACCTTGCAACTCCATCATTCGACTCCTTTCTCTAGTGACCATGCGTGAGGTTCCTGCCTGTTTAGCTTGGCGCCATTCCTGGTCCAGCCTCAGGAGGCCTGGAATCCTAGCTCGTCCACTCTGGAGTCCTAGTCTTCCTTCATCTGCACTTCTTTTTTTGGGTGATTGCCCTGTCCTGCCTTGTCATGCTGCATCATACCTGACACTTCTGCTCCCAGGAACTCTGATGACTGATCTCATTCCATTTCTTCCAGGGCCTGCAATACCAGACATCAATGTTGACTCTCTTCACAGTTGCTTCATCATTCTCCAAAATCTGCTCTGTTTTCCTATGTGTGCATGGAGCCTAGTTTAGCATCTGACTATGCGTGGGGGCCTGTCCTTACCGTTTCCTCCATGCTGCATCTAGATCTTCAGCTTCTGGACTTGCCCTGGACCTCCATGGACATCTTATACCTTTTTCTTGGGTCCTCTGGGAAGGACCTTCAACAATGACCTATGCGGGGTCTCCTCAATCAAGCTTCCTCATTCTGCCTACATGGGGTTCCCATTTAGCTGCCTAGTTCCAACCGGTCACTGGATTTTTCATCGTTGCTGCTTATCCCACCAGAATGCCTTCAGAGATCTCCTGTTTAATCTCATTCCACCATGTCATGGCACCTTCAACATCACAGTCTCCTCCCTGAATTTCAGCTGCTTCATCAGATGCTCTTGTTCCTCTATCTGCTGTTCCTGCCTTCTGCGATCACAGACCTGGCATCCTGGCTTGCGTCTGTGCCTTGACCTAGTAGGTAGAGGCCTCGGCTGATGCCATCTCAGGGCCTCCATGAAGGACCCTCATCATTGACCTATGTGGAGGTCTTTTCACCCACTCGCACAGACCGGACGTTACCGTCTAGTGCTCGACCATCCCTCGACTTAGCTCCCTGGATTTATCCTTGTGTTCAGTTCCAGTTCTCAGTTACTATACAGAAACCCTGGACATGGTTTAACCAGCTTTCCTCATCCAGACATCTATCCAAATCAGACTTCATCTTCTAGAATCATCATCCTTCAGTATTGACTTTCCGCGCACTGTCAAGATTCAAAGGGCATGACTCATCGACCAGCAAGACTAGGAATAAAACTCTTGGACATAACCAGAACCAAACGTCATCCCACATTTAGGATTATCTTCTCACAGTTTGCCCAGGTTATGAGCAGGTCAGTAGCCATGGGTCCTCAGAGGTTTCCCCCACGGGAGGTGGGGGTTCCTCATCTGCGTGCTACTGGTCACACTCTCCGGAGTTGGAGAAGGTAATCGAACTGTTAATAATCTTTTGGGTCATTTTTTATTCCTACATCTACCCAGCATTTCTACTGAGGTGAGAAACAAGGAAAAGCCAAAGTCTACGTTCATAAGCTTCAAGCATGTAACGTTCGAGCTCATACGTATACACAAGCACCACGCTATGTACCACACATTGAATGGGAAGGCTAAAGCCTGAGGTTCAGTTTGGGGGGGGGATAGCTCCTCCCACATCCCATACTTAAGTCACAGCACTTCCGCTGCTCAGTTTAAAGTGTTTCGAAAACACCCACCATCCTCCCCAGCCTCCTCCTCCTCTGGCACACTTATCTCACACTCAACGCTGGTCCTTTATTCCTACACCTACCCAGCATTTCTACCAAGGGTGGGAAACAGAGAATAGCCAAAGTCTAAGTTCATAAACCTCAAGCACGTAACGTTCGAGCTCATACATATACACAAGCACCATGCTATGTTCCACACATTGAAACATGGGTGATGTATAAACTTGACACATTATCTATACCTTGAATTTTTTTATCCACAATGTACAAGAACAAGAAATAACTACAATAATCTTTATTTTACTGTACATGTGTAGTACCTGTTGTCCTGTGAGGTGCTTCATGTATACAGCTTAGACTATCAGTGTTCCTTGTCTGTTTTTCTTACTGTCTGTAAGAAAATATTTCTTCATTAAAACACGATTATAAAAACTGACCCCTAGCAGATCTGACCAGAAACATATCATGGGTGACAGTGTCAAAGGCCTTACTGAATTCCAAACAGACTATGTCTACAGACTGTCCCCGGCCCACCTCCCCTGGTCACACACTTGAAGGGATCAGATTGGGTTGGCATGATTGGCCCTTATAAGGCCATGCTGGGGGGTGTGAGAATCTCAGCCTCAGTAAAGTGATAAATAAAACTAGAAGGCAAAGTTACTGGTAAAACTGCAACACCCTTGCTGTTGCACAGACATGCTGTTTCTGAACAATTTCATCACGGAGTATGGAGTAACATGCTTCGGAATGATGGCCGCCACGCTGGGCGTGCTGAAATAGCTCTGCACCGATAGTCTTTTGCTCGCTTTCTGTTGCTCGCTTCGGTTTTGCCTATTTTATTTAATTTAGTTTAATTTTCTTTGGTCTCTCAGTTTTACCTACTTCGAGTCGTTAATGTTTGTATAGTCGGGAAACGTATTTGGACTCACCCACCTGGAGCGTTATCGGAGCTGCCTGACCGGCCACGTAGTGTACACTAGGCTGTTTGACCGGGCCCGCTGCTGCCCCGAATGGGTGAAGATAAAGCGTTGTGGAAGACTTGTCAGGATAGTGTATTTTTTGATATTTTTAGTTCTCTGCATCAGAGTTGACTAATTTTGATATGGCATGTAACTGAGGGAACGCTCAGACTAGAGGGTAGTGCATTTGGTAAAGGCTGGAGAATTTTGTCCCGGGTTCGAGCTGGGTGTATTGAATTGGTCTGCTTTTAAGGAAAGAAATCGGGAGAAATTTTATTGCAGGTTGGTGGAGCTCTTAGACCTGGGACATCACGACCCCTGCAGCTGTGGGTAATTAGCTGCCAGAGTCTGCTTCTGTGCGGGAGAAACAGGCCTGGACTGACCGGGGAGCTGGCCGGTGGGCCTGAGACTTTTTCTCCAAGACCCCTCACTGGCCAGCCGGTGAGTTGGTTCAGTCAGGGTGTCGAGGTGGTAAGGCACATATTTCTGGTAGTGGCCCTCATAGGTAGGGTGTCAGCTGTCTGGCATGGTTTAAGGGTATACTTGGACTGATATCGGATGTTCGTGACTCCTATGAAGGTATAGATGTATTGGAAGTTTTTTTGCTACAAGGAGACTTCCTCTTGGAATTAAAAGGTTTAACTTTACTCACAATCGGAACTTCATCTCACGGTCAGATCTCAAACTTTTTTCTTTGAACTCTGTTCTGGGCAGTGAGAGTACACAGTTTATTTCAGACCCCCAGGTAGTGAGAGGGCCTGGGGGCTGAAACTGTATTTCACACTGTTTATTTTCTGGAATTTATGGTCAAAATCTTTTTTTTTTATGATTAAGACTTGCATTTTATGGTCTGAACTTACATTTTTCTTTTAACTCTGCTCTGGACAGTGAGGTTTATTTTATACCTCCAGGTAGTGAGAGGGCCTGGGGGCTGAAATTGCATTCTTACTGTCTGTTTCATTTTTTACTTTAGTGAAAGGAAGTTGATTTAAGCTTTAGTTAGTTATCTTTGGTCAAGTTCTACCCACATTGTTTTTTCACTTTGGTATTTTGACTTCCTGGAAGTGGAATCCTTGTGATGATACAGCATCCTTTTCTCGGACTACCATCTACATTACTCATTTAGTGATTTTGGAGCTTGGAATGTTGTTTTTATAAATTTTTATTTTATAAATTTTAATTTATTGTAATTTCAGTGTATTATAGATTTGTTTGGGTGGGGAGGGTAGTTAATTTTTTTTCCTTGAGTCTCTCCTCTGGGTGAGAGCGTGTGGGTAATCTCAGGGAAATTACTGGGGTTTGTTTTAATGTTGGTGTTTAATTAGTTAAGTAATTAGGGATTTATTCAGGAGTGTTTTAGTGTTTTGGGTCTTAGTATGTGTAGGAGGCTGTCCCCACGATCATGCATTATTCATCCTCCACCCTTTCTCCTCCCGTCCATTACAACTATCGACATACCAGCGCCGTACAGCACTGGTTATTGTTCGCATGGGGAGGAGGGGGGTCAGGGGTGTGAACAGTGGAGGTCGAATGAGCAGGGCCACATATTGGGGTAGTGAAATCCAGAAGACGCCCTGGGGCAAAATGGAATCTAGAATGGGGTCCTTCCTGTCTGGTTTCCATACCCATGGGCACCACCAATACTGGTGGGCAAGCAGTCCGAGCAGCTCCAGAAGCCCATTCTAACCGAGCGGTGTTGTGCAATGCCACATCCATTAAGAACAAGACTGCAGTTATTGCAGATCTTGTTGGGTCGGTGGATCTGGCGTGCATTACTGAGACCTAGCTGGATGAGAATGCAGGCCCCATATTAGAGGCTGCTATTCCGGCCAGGTACACGGTATTACACCGCCCGAGGTTGGACCGAACTGGGCCTCACGAGTGTATCAGTTGAGGAGGCTGAGTTTTTTGAGTGTACTGTAGTGGCAGGTGTGGGTTGCAGAATCGCCCTCATTTACCGTCCACCAGGTGATGAGAAGTGGTTTCTGCAGGAAGTAGCGAACTTTGTGATTGACATGGCGTTCGAGTCACCAGGCTGATCATCCTGGGCGACTTCAAAACCTGGGTCGATGATGAACTCTCGCAATTTGGACAACACTATCTCCAATTAATGGCATCTTTGGGCCTTACACAAGTTGTTACTTCTGCCACTCATAAAGGTGGTCACTCCTTGGACAGTCTTCCTCCTGAGGATCAAAGCCTTCGATTTGGGGGTGGAACCTGTCGGATGGTCCAATCATTGCACTGTGGGGTTCAGATTTTGCACCCCCTTTTGCAGGCCTACCCCTGTGGAGATGGTCAGGTACCGCCCTTTGCGAGATGTAAGCTCTGAGGGCCTGGCGACGGTGCTTGACCTATCAGAGCTTCTGGAGTGAGCAGTCACCCAGATGCCTTGGTTTTGGCCTATAATAAAGCCATCTCCTCCGCTCTGGATTTCATTGCTCCTGTCCGTGTTCATCCTCTCCCACTTCACCCTCGGTCCCCATGGTTTGATGAGTCTTTGAGGGAGATGCAGTGACAAGGACGAAGATTAGAGCGCTGCTGGTGGAGATCCGCCCTTGATGCCGACCATCTTACATTGATGGAACATTATCAGCTCTATCATTCCACAATCTCCCGTAAGAAGGCAGAGTTCCTGTCCAGGGAGATTGTGGCTGCTCAGAACTGACCAGCTCAGCCCTTTCGAACTGTAGACAGACTGTGCAACCCAGCTTGCCTGCAGGTTCGAAGAGCCTTTTCGCAAGTTGAGTGTGAGGAGCTTGCTCACTTTTTTGTGGCTAAGGTGGCTGACATTAGGGCGGCACTCCATCTATGGGAGAAGCTGTGGATCGGCACACGGTCACGGTCCCTAGGCTCTCCTGGAGTTCCTCTGACTGGCTGGAGTTCAGTTATATCATGTGGATTGTCCAGGGTATGCGCCCTACATGCTGTAGTTTGGATCCAGGCCCAACTTCCCTGATAAAGGGTTGTTGTGATATTATCGGCCCGGTCCTAGCAAGGATAGTCTGGTGCTCCTTGGAAATGGGTGCGTTCCCTAGCTCCCTGAAGGAGGCGGTGGTAACGCCCTTCCTGAAGAAAGCTTCTCTGGACCCAGACTGCCATGCTAACTACAGACCCATTTCTAACCTTCCCTTTGTGGGGAAGGTGATTGAGAAAGTAGCGGCCATAGAACTGGAGAACCATTTGACCACCCGTAACATTTATGAACGACTCCAGTCTGATTTCCGAAAGAGGCATAGTATCGAGACAGTGCTGGTTCGGGTGCTCAATGATCTCTTGATGGCAAAAGATCGAAAGAGCCATTCCATCTTGGCTCTTCTCGATCTCTCTTCAGCATTTGACACTGTAGATCATGGGGTACTTCTCAAACACCAAAGGTTCATCTGTGGCCTGTCTAGTACAGTCCTCAGGTGGTTTAGATCTTTCCTCATGGGCAGAACTCAGAGGGTGGTGTCGGGGATTAACTCCTTTGGCCCAGTCTCTCTATCTTGTGGGGTTCCTCAGGGTTTGGTGTTGTCCCCCATGTTGTTCGCAGTGTACATGCTGCCTCTCAGAGACATTGTAAGAAGGTATGGGCTGAGGTTTCACTGCTATGCTGATGATACCCAGCTCTACCTTTCTTGTGCACCCGACCAAGACAGAGCTCTCTGGGCATGTAACAGCTACCTCGCTGAAATCCAGAACTGGATGAATTTGAGCTGGCTAAGGTTGAACTTGGAGAAGGCAGAGGTGATAGTTGAGGACCCGGGTCACCAGATAGAGGGGATGGGAGCTGGCTTGCCCATAGGACTTTTTCTGAGTGGTGCCCAGCTCCCTACCTCTGAATGGGTGTGGAACCTGGGGGTGATTTTTGATGACACGCTTACACTGCGATCGCAGGTGTCGGCAGTCATCAAATCATCCTTTTACCGTCTGAGGAGCATCTCCAGGATTAAGCACCTAGTTCCATCCAGTGATCTGCCTATGTTGGTCCACGCCTTTGTGACCTTGCACCTCGACTACTGCAACTCCCTGTATCTGGGGCTACCAGGGGTTGATATCTGCCACTTGCAGCTCGTGCAGAACGCTGCAACATGGTTACTGACAGGTACTCCTCATACCTGTCATATTTCTCCGGTGCTGTGCGAACTGCACTGGCTGCCAATATAGTGGCAGATCACTTTTAAAGTCGATCTTCTGACTTATAAAGCCCTACATGGACTGGGCCCGGATTACTTGAAAGAGCTCCTGGTACCTTACTGCCCTGGGTGATCGGTCCACTCAGCAGATAAGGGGTCGCTAGAGATCCCAAGGGTTTCTTTAAAATCTTCGGGGGCCCGTGTTTTTATGTATGCGGACCCATCTCTCTGGAATTCTCTACCCCGTCCGCTTAGGCAGTGCACGTCCATGAAGGAATTTAAAAAGGCCTTCAAGACCCATTTGTGGTTAATGGCTTACCCCTGATGATGCTATTTTATTGTATTTTATGAATTCAGCAGTTATTGGATCACTGTTTATTTTATTGTTTATGTGAATGTTGTTGTAAAAGCACCTTGGTTTTGACAAAGGCGCAATAAAAATAAAGAATTATTATTATAAAGCAAAAAGAAACAAACATTTGTCAATGCCGAATGTTGTCTTGCTGGCATTGGCATTGGTAGTGCTGGAGTTAGAGAGATGCATAATAGGAATGGCAGTGAAGTATTAGACGGATGCCAGCTACACCCCCACCCTGCAGACTGACAGGCATTGGGGGTGCGCCTTTGGATCATCGGGCATAACGCTCATGCCATTTTATCTTACACCACCCTGCAGACACTGACAGGTGTCACGGTGTGCTTTGGGGTCTTTGGGCCTTAAACTCATCCCATTCCACAAGGTAATATGTTACAATGGGTGCAGTATAGGAGAATGAGGTGAACGCTGGGGCTGAAGAACCCAAGGCACACCTTGATGCCTGTCACTGGCTGCAGGGTGGGATTGGAATGCCGTGTGCATTACAGGCGACGATCCCAAGTCACACCCCTAACGCCTGTCAGTCTCTACAGAGTAGGGTATTATGGTTGGAAACCCTAATGCCTTGGGTGTTTATTGGTATTTTTGCTCCAAATTTTCAAAATGGAATTTTTGTGACCCTACCTCATGACCAGTGGCACAGTCATTTCGTTAGTCAATCCCAAAAAGGTGGTTTTGCACAGTGACTGCGCCATTTGGTGCCACAGGTGTGAAAACACATTTCTGGCAGGATGTGAAAAATGACAGCTGTACTGTTCATGAGGTGGTGTGAAAAAATGGCAATGTTGAAAATCTGGAGTGAAAACATGACAAGTTGGTGAAGTTACGAACGTGCATAGAAACTGCGCAACACACGCCTATAACGGAGTCATGTTTTGGAATTTTTTCACCAGATTTTCAACATGGGTATTTTTGAACCTCTCCTCATGAACAGTGGCACAGTGATTTTGTTACTCTGTCCTGAATGTTGATTTCCCACAGCGACCGCGCCATTCTGCGCCACAGGTGTGAAAACACATTTCAGGAAGGATGTGAAAAATGACAGCTATACTGTTCATAGGGAGGTGTGAAAAAATGGCAATGCTGAGAATCTGGAGAGAAAATATTCAAAATTAGTGACGTTACGAGCATGCGTGGAAATAATTTTTGGGAATTTTGTCACCAAATTTGCAACATAGGCTTTTTGGGAGGCCACCTCATGTACACTGTAGTTTCATTAAGTGGTCCTGAAAGGTGATTCCGTGCGTGACCATGAAATCACCTTTCAAGACCGAATAACGACATGACAGTGACTGAATTCACGAGGTAGGGTCCCAGAAACCCCACGTTGAAAATTTGGTGCCAAAATTCACAAAAATTACTGAGATATCCACCTAAGTTGAACCCCCCCATCCCATTTATGCCATTATACAGCTTACCGGCATTTCTTCAGTTCGCAGTCGGATTTGAAGAGTGCAGACGTGTTCCCAGTCCACCGAAGATCGTTGCTCTGGGCTCCGGAGAGTGGAAATGCGGCGAGGGTTGCAGGGATGTGAGTGCACAGGGGTGGGGTGGGTTGGGGAGGGACACCAGAGACAGTGAGGACCATTTTCTGTTTTGCAGGAAAAAAAATAAACAAGAATGCTGGAGGCTTTTGGCATGCTGTGGTGGGCTCCAGCATGTCACTGGTGTTTCTGGCGTGGGGCTGAAGCTGATGGGGACTGGGCACCCTGTCAACCATACAGTGTGCTTGGCGCATGAACTGAAGGATTGGGCACCCCTCGTCACACAACAAATGGGGAGGGACATTATGCAGACAGGGATTGGGACACCCGTCAGCAAATGTACTGGGGAGGGGGCATGCCGACAGGGGGATTGGGCACCCCGTCAGTTTTCATGGGACTGAGAAGTGGCTGCAACAGCTGCTGCTTGCTGTCAATATGCAAACTGCCTACACGTTACCATAGCTGATTGCAGCAGAGGTTTTCTTTCAACTGCACGCCACTGCATCTGAACTGCTGTCATAGACAGCTCGGCCATTCATTGGTGTGTTGTGGTCACGCTTGCAAAATGGATCAGGGCATTGGTACAGTGGGTGGCACACCTCAAAAAGTCATATGGTGCCCTTCCCCCCCGATACAGGCTTCGGCATTTCTCTTTTCCCTGTCTACTCAGTCTACTGCAGTAGCAGACTTTTCTTTGTCTCTATCACTACTGATACCTGATTGTACTATCATGGGTAGGCCACCTATAATAGTATTTTTACTCCCTTGTGCTGTACCCTCTTTTTATTCTTTTCGCACCTCTTGCCTTATGGCTGAATAAATAAAAGTACCATTTACCTGCTTAGAAAACGTCTTGTTGCTCATTTATTGAGGTACTATGCTTTTTGTTTCTCTCTGTGAAGAGTTTAAAACCCCAGAAAAGACAGGGCGTTGTATTTTGGCACAGTAGTATTAAATTGTGCCTAAAATATGCCCGGATGAGCGTTTGCGGTAATGAAAGGAATCAGGTGATTGTCCCCTGTAGGAAGCTGCACTCAACTTCAGTAAATATTTTGAAAACAATGCAGCCGATAGTTTTTGGGTCTTTTTCAGTCTGCAAGTACTGCATAAAGTGAGCACTGTGGACTTGCTCCACAGAAACAGTGCAGGAGATAAAGAGTGACTGTTTCAACAGTCGGGGGAACAGCACGGCGCATTCGAGTCGGAAAAGTGAAAGTTGTCACTTTCCCTGACGTGTGCCTCCCAGACTAAATCAATGAGTCTAATTTAGTTATACATTTGGGAACCAACGACCTAGCTGGGGAGGAGGTTGAAATAGTGCAAAGTAAGTTCAGGGAGTTAGGGAATATTTGCAGGGACGAAGGAAGTTCACTGGCCTTCTCAGAGGTGATACCAGTACCAAGGGCCAGCACAGCTAGGAAAAGAGAAATACAGGATTTTAATGACTGGCTGAGGAAATGGTGCAGAGAGGAGAGGTTCATCTGTAATGGGGACTGGGAGAAGACCTGGTCAAACAAAGCACTCTTTTCACCAGACAGGCTACACCTCAGTAGGGAGGGTTCTAGTATACTCAGGGACAAGCTGGGGGAATACATAATCACTACACTTAATTTAAACTACTGGGGGGGGCAGGGGGCGAGCAGGCCCACAGACTCCGAGAGGAGGTGGTCAGTAAACCTCCCTCCAACAGTGATGAAAGAGATCTGGAGGGAGGAGGTGGAAGGGGCAAATACACAGTTAGCAAAGGGTGGAGGGGGTAAGGAACACATAGCAAGGGTATGTGGAGGGGTGCACACGGAGGGAATAAATGTGAATAGAATAAAAGAGGGAAGAGAAGGAAGGCCAGACTATAGTTGGAGGGTGGTGTCTCTGAATATGCGGAGTCTTGGAAACAAGATGGATGACTTGCAGGCACCATTAGCAGACAGGAGGGTGGACATAGCTGCAGTAACCGAGACTTGGGCAACATCACACCATGACTGGGACCTTGCTACCCCTGGATATAAACTATACAGGAGCGACAGAGTAGTTGAGAAGGGGAGAGGGGTGGCAGTTTATATCAGGGAGGGAATAACTTGCATGAAGGATAAGTCAGAGGAAGGGAAGGTGGAGACATTATGGGTTAAGTTAAGGTCCAATAGCGGGAGAAAGGTGAGGTTGGGGGTGGTTTACAGACCACCCAATCAAGATGAGGAGAGAGACAGGGAACTGATCTCACAAATATTGGAAGCTGTGGGGAAAGGAGAGGTGGTAATTGTGGGGGACTTCAACTGCCCAAGGTGGACTGGAGTATACCATCCTCAACATGTGCTAAGAGTCAGGAAAAGGTTTATTTACAAGCTCTAAAATTATCATTAACTTGTGCTGATGACAGAATTAGAACATATTGGAATTCTGGGCTGATATTTCTCTGCGGTACAGCAATGGTCTTAGCATCCCTATCAGCTGCTCCATCCAGCTTTGGCTCCTAGACCTACTGTGGCCCTCAAGTTTTTACTTTGTAACACTTTTTAATTTTGGAAAAAAAAACAGTTAAAAAGGGAAGGGTGTCAGCTACTGCACTTGTGGTTTGTGAGAACATCACATTTAAAGCAACAGTACTTGTTAGTGACAATACTTTTCTTGCTTTTATAAGCAGTAATGTTTGTCTGGAAGAAATGTCAGGATACCCCATTTACTTTTTTTTTCTTTCATTCCTGAACTGAGATACGGTGTTTTGACATTTTTGAAAGTTCCCACTCCTTTGCCATGCCCACCATGAGAAAATGAAATATCTTGATACAGTGTTGTGCTGTTTACCATCAGAAACACATGGCAACGCCATCCTAATACACCCACATTATGAACCTAGCATGTATATTCAACCGGTGTCCTCACCAGAAGAGATGTTTAAAAATTGTGAGTGGTGGCCATCTTTAATGACGTGAGTCATTAATGACAAAATTAGCTAAAAAAGCTGTTTTAACAACATCTAAGAAAACTAACAATAAACAGAGTATGAATCTAAGGATGTCATAGATACATTTTTGCTAAAAAAAAAAAATACATAATGAATTTTTTTGCCAACTGACAAATAGTAAGTGAAAGTTTATTTCTTTGGTGCCCAATCCCAGAGGCTCTGGGCACTGTACAAAAAAGTGGAAGTGCAATAAAACACAATAAAACAATTGTTAATAGCCAGATCATGACAAATGACAACAAAACTCTATAAAATGACATCTCAATAAATAACAGTTCCGCGGTACAAATCTAGGCTATAACTGGGTCCCATTTCCTTCTCTGAACAGATATGCCTTCAGACTCCATTTGAATGCCTCCACTGACAGAGCTGCTTTGAATTACTTGGCGTCTGGTTATAACTTGAGAAGCCAAGCTAACCTCCTCCTTAAACAGTAACATACCTAGTAGCATGCCAAGTAATCGAAGGTTGGAAGGGACACAAGAGCTGTCATTTCTGTTCCCGCCCCCCCCCAATGCTTTATAAGTATGGTTGAAAAAAAAAGTCTAACTTATAGGAATACCCCCTCTCCCACCCACCCTCCTACACAGGGTACCCTGTGTATCCCTTGGGAATTAGAAATGTGTCCAGGCTTGTTTTAAAGGCTCGTACTGTCTTTACATCCTCTGTCTCCACTAGCAGGCTGTTCCATGGGCTCACTGCTCCCCGGGGAAAAAGTGACTCCTAACAGTGCCCCTAAACATACCTCTGCTGAGCTTCAGTGCTTAAAAACATAACAATACAGACTTTGTTTGCAGAAGAGGACCGATAGGCCCATCCAGTCTGCTCGATCTTCCCTGCTTATTCCTATACCCTGAACCCTATTTGGTTACAGGTATCCTTTCCTCCTCCCTTTCCTGCATCTATTACACCCCGTGCCTATTCCATGCATGATTGAAGCATGTCCCCGACTTCCTGCATCCTACCAGAGGGCACCAGATCAAACCACCCGGTATGTTTAATCTTATCAATACCATTGAGTGTGCCAGACATCATGTCTCCTTTCAGACTCCTCTTCTCCAGGATGAACATGTCAAGGGCATCTAGCCTCCCCTGGACAAGATCAAGCAATCCGAGATGTTGGAGCAGGTGTCCTGCAGCAGGAAGTGGGGGGTGGGGTGGGGGGACAGATGCCCATTCATGGTAACATTAGGTGGCACTTGTTCTCCCACAGGATGGTGAACCAGTGGAACAGCCTACCAGTGGATATAGTGAGCATGAAGATAGTAGAGGCCTTTAAAGTAAGCCTGGACACATTTCTGCTTACCAAGACAGTCCCTCGGTACCCTGGGCAGTAGCAGAGTGAGTAGAGAACCCCAATAAATGGGTTACCCAAAAAGGGCAGTGGCAACAAAGCCAGTTTTCAAAGAAATACAAACCCACACATACCCCCATAATGCAAAGCATCATAAGATGTATATGCAGTTAGGCTACTTCTGCCTTAAGCAGGAATGCATGGTGCCAAAGGGCCTCTCACACATTCTGCAATCTTCTGTTCTCAGCCTTTGCAAATTGTATAAGAGGTCCTTTGGCACTATGCATTCCTGCTTAAAGCAGCAGTACTAGTTAACAAAAATGAAATTATCCTAGCTAGGAAAAAACAAATGCATCAATATATCCAATTTTCTTTTTGCATTATTTCGTTCCCGAGGCAAGATAGGGGATTTTGAAGTTATTAAAATTCCCTGCTCCTCTGCCAGTTCCACCATCATGGATATAAGCAGATAAGGGTGGTACTGAGCTTTTAGTCATCAGAAACATGTCATGGCTGGCAACTGCCTGACTTATTTGTATTATGAAAACAGTGGGTGCAGTTAAAGTGTAACCTCCGGGGAGGAGATTTCTAAAAAATGCTGGAGGCACAGAAACCTAGGGGTGGAGTACAGAATGGATGGAGTGGTACTGATCACCAAGCAGGAAAGAGATCTGGGGGTAATGTAATAATATCAGATGACCTGAAAGTGGCCAATCAATGCGACAAGGCAGTAGGGAGGGCACGTGGGATGCTGGGGTGCATAGCAGGGGTATCACCAGCAGAAAGAGGAAGGTGGTGTTGCCTCGGTATAGACTGCTGGTGAGACCCCACCTGGAGTACTGTGTCCAGGTCTGGAGACCACATCTCCAGAAGGACATACAGTGGAGGCGGTCCAGAGGAGGGCAACTAAAATGGTGCAGGGTCTACATCAAAAGCCCTATGAGGAGAGACTAAAGGACATCAAAATGTACACCCTGGAACAGAGGAGGGAGAGGGGAGATATTATAGAGACCTTTAAATACCTCATGAGGGAAAATAAGGTACAGGAGAGGAGTATTTTTCAGAAGAAAAGGTGCTCAAAAACAAGGGGACATCTATGAAGCTTGAGGGGGGTAGATGCAGGAGAGATGTGAGGAAGTACTTCTTCACAGAAAGAGTGACGGATTCCTGGAACAACCTTCCAGCGGAGGTGGTAGGGTTCAAGAATGCATGGGATAAGCACAAATGAATCAGAGTGGAAAGGAAATGGGGGAGGGAGAAAGAGTTGTAAATCGGGCACGGTCTGATGTAATAGTGCAGGTAGGGAGAAATGGCTAGACTGGATGGGCCAAGCGGTCCCTATCTGCCACCAGATTCTGTGCTTCTGTCTTTATTGTAGATCCACACAAATTACAACTTTTGTAATTTAACAGCATCTTCATAATAGCCGAATGAAATTTAAATACCCCAATGAAAAATCTAAGAATAGCACGAATATATTACTGCTAAAAAAGGTAAGATGGCATTTTCTGCCAACTAACTATAATTTCTGCCTTAAAGTATGACCAGCATACATTTTCATGGTGATTTGCATATATATATCTATATATACTGTATATAGATATATATCACATGATGTTTGGCATTATGGGGGTATGTGGGAGTTAGTATTTCTTTAATTACTATGTTACTACTGTATTTTATGTGTAACCCCCCTACAAATAGGGGTTCCCTAAAAGTCTTCCTTGAGCTTGCCTAAATGCTCACTGCCAGGCTGGTGTCCTACGTTTTAGCAGTTTAAATGTATTGCCAGAGAGTGCCTGTATAGCCTCTGTGTACTGTCTCTTTAAGAGCTGCCTGGATTGCAGTCATAAGTAATCTGAGAGGGAGCTCTGTTGAAAAATGTAACTATTTGCTGAAAATCATTTAGGGTGATAATGAAAATGTTAGTTTGTCTAACCTGCCTTCTTTACAGCAAGGACTGTTTTATCTCCACTATCTTGGTCCTGGACTGCAAATTGGACCAATCACTACTGGTGGGACCTAAAATGGAGCCGGACTACAGGAGCTGTCTGGAGTCAAAATCTGTAGGAATTGTAGTTCTGGGCCTTTTGTGCCTTTTTGCACCTGAAGGGGGAGCCTTTGTTGTGACTGACAGGAGGATCAGCCAACTGAACCTTTTGGATCTTGGGGAATTTCCCAGGCTGCTGCAGCTAGTTTCAGTTTTGAGCTGAGAAGTGAAGAAGTAACAGCTCAAGTGATTTTGAGCAGCAGTTCTGTGTGGTTTTGCGTGGGAGAACTGTGAAAAGGCTGAGTTTTGGCCTGCCTGTCTGTCTGCTGAGCCTGAGAGGGAGAGAAGAGAATTATTTTGGACTAAATCCAAGTTTGTGAGAACGAAGTAAGCCACAGATTTTTTACCAGGCTCATATCAGCAGATGTAGTCCCCTTATACAAAAGTGGGAACAAAGAGGAAGCAGGGAACTACAGACCAGTCAGCCTCACCTCGGTAGTGGGAAAGATCATGGAAGCACTACTGAAGGAGAGATTGGTGGAACATCTGGTTGTCAATGGACTACAGGACCCAAGGCAGCATGGTTTCACCAGGGGGAGGTCATGTCAGACCAACCTCATTGAATTTTTGACTGGGTGACTAGGGAGGTGGATCAGGGGAGGGCAGTGGACATGGCCTATCTGGACTTCAGCAAGGCCTTTGACACTGTGCCACATAGAAGACTATTACACAAACTGGGGAATATGGGTGTGGGCAGGACAGTAGTGTGGTGGGTAGGTAACTGGCTGGGTGGCAGGACACAGAGGGTGGTGGTAAATGGCTGTCACTCCACAGAGGGAAGAGTGACCAGTGGGGTACCACAGGGATCAGTGCTGGGACCGGTCCTATTCAACATCTTCATCAGTGACATTGCACAGGATCTAGAAGGCAGAATTTCACTGTTCGCTGATGACACAAAGCTCTGTAACAGAGTAGACACACCAGAGGGTGTAGACAGAATGAGAAGGACCTGCAGAAACTTGAAGAATGGTCAAGGGTTTGGCAGTTGAAATTCAATGCAAAAGTGCAAGATAATGCATATGGGCACAAACCTGGCACAATATATCAGTTGGGGGTGAGGATATAGCATGCACCAAGCAGGAAGGGATCTTGGGGTTGTCATCTCCGATGACCTCAGGTAGAAACAGTGTGACAAGGCATCAGGTAAAGCAGATAGGATGCTGGGATGTATAGGCAGGGCATCACCAGCAGGAAAGGAGGTCATAATTCGCTATACAAGACACTAGTGAGGCCCCACCTGGAGTACAGTGTACAGTTCTGGAGACCATACCTACGTGAGGACATAGACAGGGTAGAGAAGGTTCAGAGGAGGGCAACAAAGATTGTGCATGGGTTGCATTACAAGTCCTATGAAGACAGGTTGAAGGAACTGAACATGTACTCCCTGGAGGAGAGGAGGGAGAGAGGGATATGATAGAGACATACAAGTATCTTACAGGGAGGCAGGTGCAGGAAAACACTATTTTTAAGCGAAAAGATGTTTCAGGACTAGAGGCATGGGATGAAGTTGGAGGAGGGACGATTCAGAGGAAACATGAGAAAGAATTTCTTCACAGAACGGGTGGTGGACAAGTGGAACACCCTGCCAGAGGAAGTGGTGGGAGCTGAAACAATCACGGATTTAAGAATGCATGGGATAGACATAAAGAATTCTAGAGGTCAGGGGTAAGGGGAAATAGACTTCTAGGAAAACAAACTGAACTTACAAGCTCAAATGGGCAGACTAGGTGGGCCATAGGCCCTTATCGGCCGACACTGTCTATGTATCTATCTGAAGAAGACTGAAGATTTTGCTGAATGCGATCAGCCTTTCAGGATTTCCAGCTGCTTTTGAATCCCTGGTTTGTGCAGAGACTTTGCGATTGTGACCGGAGAGCGGTTTGCTTGGTACAGTAGAATTTCCTTACATGTAAATGTGCTGTATATTGAAAGTGGGTCGTGATTTGGTTCCCCACTGTGTGAACTGTGTTCTGCTTGCTGGTACCGTAGAATCCTTTACATGTAAATGTGCTGTGTATTAAAGTGGGTCATGATTTGGTCCCCACTGTGTGAACTGTTGTTCTGCTTGCTGGAAACTTTATCCTATCTAATCGGACTGAATCCGCGTTCATCTCCATTCGGCCTGGGCCATGCCATGCTGGCCCTGCCACACTACCCCACTGCACAGAGAAAGCCACCGATGAATGATCTGCCTGGGGATCAGCCCCCTGCTCCACGCATGAACAGGAACGACGCCTCGGTGAATCGTGTGGGCCCTGCTTCTCCTGGCACTCCAGATTAACCACCTGCTGTCTCAATTTTCGTCCAGCCTGTGTCCAGTCTTCGGTATCATGAGTAATCATCAGGGTAGCTCCCTGTAACAACAGCCTAATCTAAAAGTGTGTCATCTGATTGTCTTGTTGTTTTCTTTTCATGAACTGAGCCCTCTGGCTCCGGATTACAAATAGTGTGTGTTGTGCATGTTGTTTTCTTCCATCACAGGGTCCCAACCAGCTGCAACGTTCCTGGCTAGCCCACCATTCTCCATCTGGGTATGCATAACTGTTTGCTTGATAGAGCCTTTAAGCAAATCAACCTGATTACGCCCCTCCCTTAGGGTTACCACCTTTTAAGAAGCCCAAAGTGGGACATTTCTTACTGAAACAAGATTTTTCGCAGGACAGTACGTAACCTCGACCAATACAACAAACGTGTTTTCTCTATATAATCAGAATTAAGGCTAAGTATTGTAGTTTCTTAGTTGCTTCTATTGTTTCTTATCATTTTAAGGTATTTAGTTAAGATATGATAGTTTTCTGCAACATTTAGTGGAAAATTAGAAAATATTTTTACTACTACAAAGTCAGGACATGTAGTATTTTTCATGTTTTTTTTGCAGGACACAGCTGCCCAAATCAGGACTGTCCAGCGAAAATAGGGACAGGTGGTAACCCTACCTTCCCTTGTTCAAGCCCTTTAAATAAATCAGATCTAACTCTTTTTTGAATTTACTCTGACTGTGGTTCCAGTTTGTGCAAGAGTACTGTACTGCTGTTATTTGCTGTGTATAACCTTGTTTTACAGGGGGTCCCCAGGGCCGGGCCAGAAGAAAGCCCTGGTGGTAAGTGCAAACGGTGTGGGTACTTGTGTGGAGTATCAGGGGTATTGTGAAAGTGATTATTGTGTATTGTTCCAGCCACTAGTAAGAAAGGAGGGGGGTTACAGTGTCCCAGAGGGCTGTGCCCAGGTTAGCTTGACCACTACCAACCCTGACCTCCAGGTGGAGGCACCCATTTCAGAACTCAGGCCCCTTAACCTGCTACTAGCCAAGCAGGCAGGGGTAGCAGCCCTTGGGATAGCGTCACCTAGGGGTTACATATGATGTCACTGCAGTCCCTTAATTAAATGGCAGAGCTTAGGGTGCCACCTAGTGGGGTAGAGAAAATATTCCAGATGGAAAATTTCCCTTGTGATAATGTTGGGAATTCTTTAAAATCTCCACTAGGACTTTGCAAACTGCTCTAAGTCATCATCACCCTCTGGTGTCAGTATGGGTGGGGTTGTTGGTCATTTACTCAAGTAGCCATTCTAGAAGTCTGCTTGCCCAGCCTCCCAGCCCCCCCCCCAGCTACTAGACTGAAATCCCATACGCTCCAGTGCAGTGATTTCCCAGGCAGTTTGTTTGAGCATTGGTGGCTACCAGCAACATTCCTTCTCCTCCTCCCTCCAGCCTGCTCAACAGCACAGGACTGCAGTCTGTCTGTCTGTGGTGTTCTGTCTGTCTTTCACTCATGTAGCCTGTGCTTCAGCTTCTCACAGACTGTTTGCAGCAGCTTTGTCCAAACACCGCAGTCTCAGCTACGTGGTGTTTTCTGAACATGCAGTGGAAATATTGGTGGTCACTCACAGGTAGCTTCCTTTTGCAGCATGAAGGTGTGAAAAGCAGACACAGGCACAAGATAGAACTGTTTCCACTGGGGGATGAGCAACACTTTCTCCACCCCAACCCCGGTTGTCCTTGAAAGGTTTTGTACGTTAGTGTTTGTAGCTCTTTATCCGCTGTGTTTCCCTGCATTTAGAACAGTTAGAGCACAGTGCTTTGACCCAGAGACTCAGGGCCCGATACACAAAGGTTAGTGCCTGTGCTAACGTGGGTAGTGCCATGCCAGTGCTAACCTGGGTTTGCAGTAGCGCTTCAGATGGGGTCACATTCTGAGGCCCCGGGAGTGCCCCCCCAAACACAGTAGTGCCAAGGTGCTAAAATATCACCGTGCCTACGTAACCCAGTCTTCACAGTGAGAAATTCACAAGCACAGCACTCATGGCAAAATAAATAAAATAGAAGCAAGTTTCTTTAGCTGATTGCTGTTTATTTTCGTGCCAGAGCCAAATGCCCTTACCCCAGCACTTCAGCTGTGAAGCCTCCCTAGGGGCCTGCCTTGTTGCTGACACCTGCACCCCCGGCTAGGGGTTGCTTTCACTGCACTTCGCTCTCAAGGGAGGTGTTACACAAAGCATTTCTATTTAACCTGGGAACAGGGTTGGGCCATGCCACTGGGGACCTGCACAATGATTTGTGGGGGGCACCAGTAAAACACCGTACTTATAAAGAAATGTCCTCTTCTTTAGCTATGTTCAAGTAGTAGGTTTAGTCTGTACACAAGATGGAAAACCACCAGTGTTTTTGCCCACTAGGGAGCAGCACGTGCAGACGGTACAAGGGGTTCAAAGTCCATTACGCTGCACCCTAAGTCCAAGAAGGTCCCTGAAGTAGGGATCAAGCAAAAGTCTCTCTGTCCATCCCCATTCTGGGATCGGAGCCAGGGCAGAGCTTGCCCTCACATGATTTGAGCATTCTGACCCATGTAGAGAAAAAAAAAATAAATATATGTTGCAGGTGATACCTTTTATTGGACTAACAAAATGATTTCCAAGACTAGCTTTCGAGAGGTAAAACCCTCTTCCTCAGCTCAAAGTGTTGTTTTTTTCCTCTACATTGTTGACTGGACTAAGATGGCTACCACATTTCCTTTTTTCAAACATTTTGACCCACATATTCAGAAATGCGTGTAAGCACAGCGATTGCACCATGCTTGTGCCTGCGCAAGGCTTGACTGTGCCATATTCAGAGACATGGCACTGGCGCTAAACCTATAAATGTGGTTTGTGCACCACACAGACGACAAGCGTTGGTGCAGCGCAATACAGCACCGCAGCTCTAAATATATCACTGGGGTAGCGCTGAACACGGGGGGCCATGCAGCGGCACAGCCATAACTACAGCAGCGGGTACAGAGTGGGGCACTGGGATGGTTGTGGGTGGGAGAGGACAGCACCAGTGACAGACAGCAGCACATGTAGCAGAAATATACCTTGATGTAAGAAACAGACAACAGGCCATACAAAACGAAAGTAAACATCAACAACAGTAACACAGGGGAAGGGGACACAAAAACACAGGAGCAACTGCCTATAAACGGGGGGGGGGGACAATGCCCAGGGGGATACCCATTCCCTGCTCAGTGCCAGTCCCATGTCAGGGTTCCACTGCCATTGGTGATGGTGGCGAATGTTGGTGCTGAAGCGCCATGGCGAGGTCTCTGACGGCTGCTGTATTATCCTCAGCCCGCCTCACCAGCAGTTTGAGGAGGTGGCATTGCCACTGGGGGAGGTCATCCCTGCCTTCCCTCTCCACCATGTCTGGACAGTGGCTTCCTGCTTGATGGGCACCTGTGAAAAACAAAGACAGTGGGGCACACAGGACAAGGGAGATAGGACCGGCATTATGTGCGGCAGATGGGTACAACCGGCTAATACCTGGCCTGCCATACGACACATCGGTGGGGGGGGGGGGTTTCAAGCAGCCACAGTAAAATGGGTGTGGTATAACAGAGACAGCATGCTGGACCCCACAGTAGAGGGTGTGTCGTAGTGCTACACAGAAGAACCCAGCCGTGCAAGACACAAGCAATACAGACAGGCATGCCAGATGTGGAACTGACACAGGCAGGCATGCCAGATGTGGAACTGCAGCGCAAACAACAGCAGTGCCAAGCCAGGGTGCCACAGGCTGTGGAATGGCTGGGGATGTGGGGAGCCGCACACACATCCTGTTCTCTACCCACATGCCAAGCACCGGATAGCCTGAGACAGGTGTGCTGTGCGGGACGACAGCAGCTAGCAGCTGCCCCTGTCAGCTGCAGGGTCTGGGACAGCCATACATGTGTGACACACAGCTCTGTTGTCTATGGACAGCACCAGTAGGTCACACTGCGTGCAGCTGCCAGAGTACCACACGAGTTTGTGTTGTCATACACAGGTGGTGCACCGTATGCACATCTCTTGGTGGCGCAGCACTGGTGTGGGATGCAGACCCACATGGAAGCGCCCTTCCCACCCCGAAGACAGCATCACCATCCTAGGTACAGGGCTGCCACTCATGCAATGCTGTTGCAGGACATTGGCCCTACAAAGACCCAGTTGAGTCCGACTGTATGCATGGCCCCTCCCTGTACAGTGGAGTAATCATACCCTAGTCAACACTGTGTTGATTAGACACCTCTGCATCTGCATAACAATGGCAATCACATATGGTACACACAGGCACCACCCACCAATGTCCCCACCTTTCACCAATCCCATGCCACACATGTGGCATGGCTCTACTGAGCTGCAGAGGCATGACACACAGTGCATACGGCACTGGAGATGGCACCACTGCAGGTGGACTACTATAGAGGCTGTATTATGCACGCAGCAGGACACGATGGTGTACCAGTACCACAGAGGCTGTATTATGCATGCAGCAGGACGCGACGGTGTACCAGTACCACAGAGGCTGTATTATGCATGCAGCAGGACGCGACGGTGTACCAGTACCACAGAGGCTGTATTATGCACGCAGCAGGACGCGACGGTGTACCAGTACCACAGAGGCCGAATTATGCACGCAGCAGGACGCGACGGTGTACCAGTACCACAGAGGCCGAGATATGCACACAGCAGGACGCCGACGTGTACCAGTACCACAGAGGCCGACATGCACGCAGCAGGACGCGACGGTGTACCAGTACCACAGAGGTCGAGATATGCACGCAGCAGGACGCGACGGTGTACCAGTACCACAGAGGCCGTATTATGCACGCAGCAGGACGCGACGGTGTACCAGTACCACAGAGGCCGAATTATGCACGCAGCAGGATGCGACGGTGTACCAGTACCACAGAGGCTGTATTATGCACGCAGCAGGACGCGACGGTGTACCAGTACCACAGAGGCTGTATTATGCACACAGCAGGACACGACAGAGTACCAGTACCACAGAGGCTGTATTATGCACACAGCAGGACACGATGGTGTACTAGCACTATAGAGGCTGTATTATGCACACAGCAGGACACGATGGTGTACCAGTACTGCAGAGGTCAATGCCAACCACCTAATGACAACAGTACACACGTAGTCATGAACATTTGGCAGTACAGACCAGACTGACACTGACGGGGTCACAACTGGGGCCATGCATACTGCTACCGGCCCCCTGTGGTTGGCGACACAGAGGGCACACCACTGCACTGTGGAAGGCATGTCATGGTATGACAGACAGACACAAGGCACCATAATGGTGCACAGCAGTAGATTGCACTATATTTGCACAGACTATGCTACACCACAGTGTTACTGGTGGACCTATGTTCCAAGTGCATGGTGAGTGTCCCTCACCACAACCCCAGAGGTGATGCCCCCACAGGCATGTGTCCTGCAACCCGGGCCACACAGGGACATCCATCGCTGGCCACAGAAGTATACAGCATAGTGCAGACATAGGTTCCAGAAGAGTTGAAACAGTGGCAGAGCCGAGGATGTTAGGGTTTCACAAACACCCATATTGCTGCCTCGATCAGGTATACAACATTGGTGTACCACCCCTCACCGACTGACAGCATCACTCTTGTCTTGTCGCCCTTGGACATCTCGTTGTGTACACTGGTAAAGTCTGCCTACCTTGCCATAACCCAGCAGGTCATGACCCCTGCCTCCCACCTACAATACCGAGGCCTTCACTGCCCACGAATCCATTGACATCCTGCATGCCATGCAGAGGGTGGTTAGTCAGTTACACTATGTACGGCACATGTAGCAGCGTCGAGGCACGCTCCACCAGTGTAATAAATTACCATGAGTGCAACAACAGATAGAGCCAGGCCCTAACATCTATGACAGTGACAGGGTAATGGCCATAGCGGCCCCACCTGACCTGCCACCTATAAGTGTAAATGCTCAACCTCAGGTGTGACACACAATGCAATGTACTTACGTGATGCCTCCCGTGATTGGCTTTTGGGCCCCATCACAGCCTGGGTGATCTGGGCTGGTCCTCCCCACAGCTCGGCTGGTCCTGCTGACCAGCGCTGGGGGAAGGGTGTGATCAGTATCCTGCTGGAATGCACCATTCAGTACACACTACACGGTATAAATGCCTGTACAGTGCACCAGCCACAACATGTGCATGAGGGGAAAGCAGAGGTCCACGTAGGTCTGCAACGTACCTGTAGGACCACTTGTGGCACCACACGCGTACATACTATGGCCCAAGTGCAGCAGGTATTATACCCACCCCAACCCCCGTGGTAGGTATGGCCTTAGCATACGCTGGCCCATGTAGTGGCCCAGAAGTACTTCCATACGATGGGCATGCATGCTGCCTCGGCTGGCACACAGATCTGTCCATTATATTGTTCTATAATCCTCCTCTCCCATCCCAATAGTGGAAGCATCACTGGAGGTTGACAGTGAATTTGCCGACCTCCCGCACAGCGAAGACACTGTAACAACACCGGTATTGTGCCATCCAAAAATGAAGCCACATGGGAGGCTTGGAAATAAGCTGGAAGGCACAGGAACGGGGGAGAAGATGGTGGGATGGGTAGTGAACTGGCTGCAAGGGAAACAGCAGAGGGTGGTGGTGGGAGGGGAGCTCTCATCTCCCAGGGTGGTGACAAGTGGGGTGCTGCAGGGCTCTGTACTGGGACCGGTGTTGTTTGGGATCTTCATAGCACACATCTCAATGGGCATCAAGAGCAAGATCAGTCTGTTTGCAGATGACACCAAGATGGGAGCAGTAGTGGATGACTTAGGAGGTGGCAGGGGTTGCAAGATGATCTGGCAAAATTGGAGGTCTGGTCAGACAGTTGGCAGCTGGTGTTCAATGCCAAGAAATGGTAAGGTGCTACATTTTGGTGCACAAAACCCAAAGAGGAGCTACCAGTCAGGGGGGATTAAACTAGACAAGACGGAAGAGGAGAAGGATCTGGGGGTGATCATAATGGGAGCAATGAACAATTCAGCACAGTGTAGAAAGGCAGCTGCAAAGGCCAACGGGATGCTGGGTTGTATTGCCACAGGCATATCCCCCTGCTGTATAGGTCACTGGTTAGACACCTAGAGTACAGTGTGCAGTTCTGGCAACCTTACCTGAAGAAGGACATAAGGTTACTGGAGGCAGTACAGCTCGGGGCAACAAAAATGATCCAGGGTCTAGGGGACTTACCATACAAGAGAAGGCTGAGGGAGTTTAACATGTACTCTCTGGAGGAAAGGAGGGATAGGGGGACATGATTGAAACCTTCAAGTACATGAAGGGAATAAATAAGACAGGCATGGAAGGGCTTTTCAAATTAAGAAGGGGGAGGGACACTCGCGGGCACGATCTGAGATTGGAAGGGGAAGGTTCAGGAGGGAAATGAGGAGACACTTTTTTTACAGAGAGGGTGGTGTCTGGGTTGAACGCATTGCCACAGGAAGTGGTATCCTGTAGAACAGTGGGCTGCTTCAAAAGGGGATGGGACAGGGAAAGGGTCACTGGAGGGGAGAGGGGCAGCTGCAGTATAAGGACAGCTAGCTGCACAATTGAGCAGACTTGATAGACCATAAGGCTTTTATCTGCTGGTAATTTCATATGTTCGTATATGTTTGTAAGTGTTTTTTGTGGGGGCTATGCCCTCTGCCCCCCCACCCTCCGGATTTCTATATAATCAATTACAGGTCAGAGTTGTTCCGGGGAGGGGGCAGAACACTGGAAGAAAAGCATCACCTGAAAACAGACCGTTACAGCAACTGCACAGTAATGGTCTTTTTTTGGTTTTCGCTGTTGGGGCGTGGTGCCGGAGGGGGCAACAGCCCAACAGCAAGCCATGTCATACCAGACATTGTGGCGGACACTCCAGGACCACCTCCATGGCAGTTGCCCCTGCTGCCCACCTGTTTGCAGAAGCTGGTGGACATCAGCACGTAGGATATGGAAGAAGAGGACAATGAGACCTTCACTGGGAGTTGGGAACAGCATGGATGCACACTAGACCGGGAGGGGTTGCACCATCATGCCATCCCCATACCAGTGGGGCCTATCTACTGTCCCCACGTGGCCAGTAGTCACAGCAGTGCAGCCCACCACAACCCTGGAACAGCCACCACTGAGTCACCCCATGACCCCAGCTGCGGCATGGCCATCATCCCGCCACCTCCAGCCGATACTGCAGGGCTGGCTACTGCTGTGCCTCCCCATGATCCATCTACTAGCAAGGCCACGGCCCTGCCACCCCACGGCCATCCCACCACTCTGGCCATAGCCAGCTCACAGTACCTACAATGTAGCCCCAGCCCATACAATGGCTGAGTCTGCAGCCTGCCTCTGCTTCACTGGACAGTCCCTGGTGATAACGGGATGCAGCCGACAACCGGCAGCTAATTCGGTTGGCCGTGGATGCACACAGTGTCACACAGCAGGAATTGACATGCCTCTGCCACATGCTGCATGAGGACATACAGTGTGCCGAGGAGGAGGTGGAGACATGTCATGTGGAGCTCATGACGACCCTACGTGACCTGCATCAGGATCTGGCTGTCAGTATGAAGCTATGGTGCTGGGACATGACCACCTGCATGGATCGCCTGTGTGCCACTGTGCTGGAGGCTGCAGCCATGATGGCAGGCACGGTGAGGTTGGCCACACCTTTGGCCAGTCTGGTGGGAGCAGTGTCACCCCACAATGGACACCACAGAGTATGCCCACGCTATGCAGCACCGGAATGAGTACACCCTGGACTCCTAGGTCACCAAGGACACTGTGCATATCAGGTCGCAACCTGCTGCTCCCTGGTGTCAGTACTCCACAAGTCCATGGCTAAAGGTGGGTAACACCCATTCCCCATATCATAGATACATAGACAGTGTCGGCAGATAAGGGCCTATGGCCCACCCAGTCTGCCCATTTAAGTTTGTAAGTTCAGTTTATGTTTTCCAGGAAGTCTGTTGCCCCTTACCCCTGACCTCCAGAATTCCTTTATGTCTATCCCATGCATTCTTAAATCCCGTGATTGTTTCAGTCCCCACCACTTCCTCTGGCAGGGTGTTCCACTTGTCCACCACCCATTCTGTGAAGAAATTCTTCCTCACGCTTCCTCTGAATCGTCCTCCTCCAACTTCATCCCATGCCTCTAGTCCTGGAACATCTTTTCGCTTAAAAATAGTGCATTCCTGCACCCTGTTCCTCCCTGTAAGATACTTGTATGTCTCTATCATATCCCTCTCCCTCCTCTCCTCCAGGAGTACATGTTCAGTGCCTTCAACCTGTCCTCATAGGATTTGTGGATGCAATCCATGCACCATCTTTGTTGCCCTCCTCTGAACCTTCTCTACCCTGTCTATGTCCTTACATAGGTAAGGTCTCCAGAACTGCACAGTGTACTCCAGGTGGGGCCTCACTAGTGTCTTGTATAGTGGAATTATGACCTCCCTTTTCCTGCTGGTGATGCCCCTGCCTATGCATCCCAGCATCCTATTTGCTTTACCTGCTGCCTTGTCACACTGTTTACCTGCCTTGAGGTCATCAGAGATGATAACCCAAGATCCCTTTCCTGCTTGGTGCATGCTATATCCTCACCCCCCAACTGATATATTGTGCCAGGGTTTTTGTGCCCCATATGCATTATCTTGCACTTCCTTGCATTGAATTTCAACTGCCAAACCCCTGACCATTCTTCAAGTTTCTGCAGGTCCCTTCTCATTCTGCCTACACCCTCTGGTGTGTCTACTCTGTTATCATGGATGAGGTCCCCCCAACCATACTGAGTACAGCGCAGACATACTATCCATTCCTGGGGAGGGGGTAGGGATGCCCTTAGGCTGCACATGGCCACCCCTGTCAACATGTTTTTACTCCTTCCCCCCAGTAGCCATGTGACACTGCCGCCATCTGCCCCTATGACCTAGCCCCATCAGTCCTACCCCTCGGCAGGGATGGCTGGTTAATACTGCACCCCCTGGCTGGTGGGTATCTATGTGTACAGCCCTGTGGCCCCCTCCAACATGGCCTGTCTTTGGGTATACCCCATTTTCTACCCCCTCCTCATCTGGAAGGCCAGTATTTCCATCAATCCCTTCTTATGCCCCCCCCCCACCTGGCTGGCATGTTATCTATGTTAACGCCCCATGTGCCGGTTGCTACCCCCAATTATCAATACATTTCTGTTCACCCCGTTTGTTAGCCCCCTTGCCTGGCATGATGCTCTGTTTGTACTTTTTTTTTTTTTTTTTTAATTCTGTTTTACCACCTGGAACTCTTGGTGCATCTCTCAGGTGAACCCACTCTACCACAGCACCTAACTCCCTACCTGAAACCCCCTGACCGAAGAGTACCTCACCCTAGCTCCCTGACCACAGCCGGCCCCCAGATCTATACCCCCCAGAGCAGGGCCACCCATCCACTTACCGAGTGTCCTCATCTGAAATCTAGACAGCCAGACCAGGAGCAGGGCAAGGCGGGGGGATCGGCCAGGAAAGTCCAGTATTGGGGATGTGGGCTGAAGTCACTCAGGCCGCCGTTGTCTCCTCCAACAGCCAGGGTTTTTTCTTGTACTGGTTCCCTTCCCCTTGACTCAGACATGCAATGCGTCCAGGGTGGGCGTGCACACTCCCGTGCATGCCTACAGGATCGTCGCCACAGCCAGTCCCCTTAGTTGCTGGATCACAAGCCTGCTGTGCCCCCCAGCCACTGCTAGGAGCCCCCAAAGCACAGGATCAGAGTCCCTCTCCCTCCCAGGACAGGAAGCAGTCCTCCAGATGCTCAATCCTGTCCTCTCTGAGCCCCAGCCAGCTTTCAGGCTAGCTCTCGAACCCGGCAGCGGTGTAGGCGAGGTTTGGTGTCCAGCACCTCAACCCTTAGCGCAACTGGGCCGGCTCTGTTTGTACTGTTTTGATGTGTGGTAATACATTGAATAAACATATCACAGTCTCCTGTTTGATCTGCTCTCATGAAACAACATTCGTTCCATATGTTCCATTACTAGGTGGGACTGCGGTTAAACAACTCGAACACTAAGACCATCAAAACCGTGCTCTAGGCAAGTAGAAAGAACTGTTATGCAAACAGCTGCAGTAAAACAAGTGCATACTTTTAATTGTAGAACCCCAAAACAACACATAAAATATTAAATAATAGGTGCTTAAAGTGACAGTAGCATAACCATGTCTAAACATTGAGATTTCTCAGTAATGGGCAACGCATAGACATATAGGTTATGCAACTGCTGAGGAATCCAGGACATTATATAAAATTACAAGAGGACCCCACTATGAATTTTCAAGCAAGACTTCATCACATGTCCTATACACTGGGCCATATTACTACAGCCGAGTTAGAATTCCTGAAGTGCAAAGCCCCTACAGTGCTGACTTTTTACACTATACCGGAAGTGCACAATGGCCTCCAGAATCCCCCCTGGATGTCCAACTATATCAGCATGTGATTCAGCTACTGAGAATCTGTCCATGTTTATGAACAGTTCTCTACAGGACATGGTACTCACTTTACCATCATATTTGCGTGACAGCATGGCGTCTCTGGAGGTCTTGGGTGATTTCAAATGAGATACTGGTTTTCCATGGCTCGTTATTGATGTGAGTGCACTTTACACCAGTATCCCACATCATCTGGGGCTTAGCGCAGTCAGATTCTTCATGGAAAAATTGGAGACTTCCAACATATTGGGCCCCAATCTTGTTTCTATAGCTTTGGATTTAATACTGAGTGTGGACTACTTTGTCTTTAACAAACCAGTCTTCTTACAGGAGTGTGGCACGCCCATGAAGTCATCAATGGCACCTTCCTACACTAACCTCTTCATGGGGTGGTGATAGGAGGTGTCCATCTTTGACCCTATGGTCAACCAGTATATTCTGAAAATTGCATACTAGGGTAATTTTATTGATGGCTTATTGGTTGTATGGATGGGTACAGAACAGGAGAAGGGGTTAAACTGGGCAGAACTCAGAGGAACTCAGGTCCACCTCTGACACCTTTCTCCATTGAATACTGGAGAGTTACTCCTCCTAGAGTTTACGGTTCTACTTCCTAAACATTTCTAATTTAACCACTGAACAGGAGGCCCTAGATCTTGTGCGTTACATTAATGACAATGAATGGAATCTGAAATATACCCAAGTTTGGAATCCTACGCTTATCAATTTTCTGGATCTGACCCTCACAAGGAACCCTGGTCTAACAGTTAAATCACAGAACTACAGAAAACCCATGTCAGGAAATACTCTTCTTAGAGCACAGATTTTTTCATCCACAACATCGGATCAGGAATATACCATTCGGGCAATTCCTGCGATTATGTAGGGATTGTTCTAATACTACTGCTTATAAAAGACATGCAGCGGGCCTTAAAAGCAGGCTCCTAAATCATTAGTATAATGATACCCTGTTGGAAAATGCAAAGAACAAGGCCCTTGAGCAGGACTGTCAGAGCCTCTTCATGCCCAAAGTTCGTACCACAAAAGTTCCTAATACTCAGATCAACTTTCTGGTAGACTATACCCAGTGGTACCTTTGGTAGTGGGTATTATGAAAAAGCACCTGGAGATTCTTGATATCAAATGAGGACAAAAAGTGCTAAAAATCCGGGGTTTAAACTCCAGCTGTGATACTGGCCGTATGTGAATACATATACATGTCCCAGGGGATATGCATATTAATTCGTACATGCCCAGTATCACAGCTGAACTCATTTGCTCTCGGTGGCCATTTTGAGTCCATTCCAGCAATGGATGGTTACGACGTCATATAGCGTCTCTGAGAACAAATGAGTTAAGACCCCGATTTTTAGCACTTTCAGTCCTCGTTTCATAGTGAGCAGCACTTTCCCCAAGTTCAGTTTTCTTCAAGCAGTCAAAAAAATCACTTTAGCTGAACTTGGATGTGCTGAAGCATGAAACAGCCTTCTAGCGCTTCAGCACCATTAAGAGATGTGACTGCCCATTGGGAGACAGTGCAGTAAAACTGGGCGGACCACGGAGGTTTCCCTTTGATGGGGAATTGTATTAATTAAGTACTTTGGGGGCAAATTAAGTGCAGCATTACATTCTGCCTTGAGTCTGACACTGATACATACACTAAAGGCACTCTTATGGATTCTTTTTAAATTTTTTTATTTATTTATCAATCAATCGGATGTTACCTTTGAGTCAAAGACTCATTTAGAAAGGTTCCACGTCAGAGAACAGAAACTGAGACAGACATTATAATAACACAGCAGAGTTCACAGTAATACAATAGTCTCCAGTACATAACAGCATACAACAGTATACCAGGCAATGAGGTGCTTCCCAGCAAACACACAGCTGAACTATTTTTCCCCAAGGGGGAGCCTGAAGTAGCCTAATCATGGAGCACCCAAGACTACCCTCTTCAGTGAACACTTATCTGGGGCCCCATACACAGTTGCAGTTGGGTGAGGCGGGCTTTGAAGGGACACAGAGGTCCCCCATACTGCCACCCACAAAAACTGCCATACATGAAAAACATGAAGCATCTGCAGTGTTAGTGTGATCACTTCTCTTTTTTCTGTTTCACTCTTTCCTTGTTTAGTTTTCTCCTTTTGAATAAATCTAGTTTGGGTGTCATCTTTCTTAAACTGGCTTCATTCTTCTTTCTTTTTCATGTGTACCTTCCTGCCTTAGCTTGAATGCCCTGGCATCTGTAGTGCCCCCTAAGAATGGGCTGTCCTCTAGGGTGGCTCAGTTGATTCCAGGATCACACCTGAACATGGGTTGCCATCATGGAACTTTGATGCGCTACCACTGACCTATTATGGGGGGGGGGTCACTGTAGCCTCACTATCTATGTTTCTAAGTCAGGCAAAGCTCCCCTTCCCACAGAGGAAATAATGACAGCAAAGCTATCTCCTCCACCCCAGACCAAAAGGCTGCAGTGCTCTCTGCTCTCTTCTCCCCTTCCTCCCCAACTTAGAAAAAGAAAAATTTTCTCCTCCCCCACCCCCCTCCTACTTAATGGCAGCAATGATCTGTCTCTTCTCCCCCACTCCTTTAATGGTACAAGAAAAAGAATCCGCATTTATGTAGCGCTTTTCATACATACTGAAGTAATGGTCTCTTTCCTCCTCCCCACCATGGACCTAATGGCAGCAAGATTCTCTCTCTCCTCTCTGTTATGTGGTTCTGCCCCATCCTCCACTGTCCCCTCCTCCATCGACAGCTTTGCCTGATCCTAGTTACTAAAAGCCAATGTAGTCCACCCCACATAGCTCACCACCCACCCCAAGAAGCAAAGGGGATGGTATTCACAATGCTCTCAAAACAATTTCATCACCGAATGTTGATGCACTGGGACTGGCTGTCAGACTAGGGATGTGTAAGAGACAGGTACATCAGTTACACAGAGTCAAAATTTGATTCAGTTACTTAAGTAAGTCCCATCCTCAAATAATTGCTTACTTTGACTACTGTATTGAAAGGTCAAGCTATGTATGCTTTTAAAAATTAAAAAAAAAACTTTAATGCTGCATTGGTGCTCTCCGGGTAAATCGAGTTGTTCCTCTGTGACATTTTTAGTTGAGATGCAGTGAGCTTAAAACTCGTCTTGCCCACACATCCTCATCCTCCGTTCCATTTTGTGCCGACATAATATTGTCCCGAAGCAACATGTAAACATTAAAACATTTAAAAATGGCCATCCCGGTGGCGCCAAGGCGCTAGTCTCCTTACCTTGCGCCATGCTGACACGTGTTCGGGAACGAGTATGGGCTGCTGGGGGTCAGCAGGGGAGGAGAACAAGAAGTGAGTGTCTGAGGGACTGCTCTCCTTCTCCGGGGAGAGGGGACGGCAGTGACCTGTCCTTAACTGGACCCTAGCAGAGGCTGGGGGTCAGTGAGCTGATGCTGCAAAAAATTGGGGGCGGAGATGGGGCAGATGTCTGAAGGGTGAGCATGTGGATGCTTGCGCGCTCCCTCTGTCAATGTCATTGCACACCCCATCTCCAGGAGAACGTAAAAGTGAAAACATGGCTCCTGGTTGGGTGCATGATCTTCCGACCTCTGCAGCCCGACCCTGAATAGCACCTCCTCGTCTGGATCCATCCGGTAAATACAGCTCGGGAAGGGGGGGGCTCCTCACCACCCTGCCACAGGGAGCAAGCCGTGGGGGAACTGAGGTGGTGGCCTGATGTCAGGTGTGTGGGCCAGGAGGTCGGTCGGGATGTCCCTGCCAACCAAAGCCAAGGAGGAGAAAAATGCACAGCAACAACAAAAAAAAAACATTTAAAAATGTATCGTCTGTAGAGCTGCTGCAATTTTTATCGCTATTTCTCACTTTCTCTCTTCCCTTATTTAGCTTCCATATTCATCATAAATAATCTTTAGCTTTTCACTTTTCTTACCTTGGCTTCTTCTTTTTAATTTCTTCAGTCTCCTGTATTCTGTCATTCTTTTCCTGCTCAAACAATTTTGTTTCCTTAGCTGTTCCTTTGCTTTACTTTTCTATAATTCACATTTTTCTTCTCCAAGCTAATTCATCAGGTTGGCAACCTCCCAGCCCCATCCATAGCCACTTCTTGTGCTTAATCCCGTGCAAACTGCCCTCTGTCCAAGCAAGCACTTTCCCTCTCATGGTTTTAAAACTGATAAAACCAACACCACCCACCTCAGCTCTACCACCTTCCTAAGCAGCCTTGACAGTGCCATTGAGTATCTTTTTTTTTCAACTTTATTTCTTCACCCCTACCCAGAGGAACTCTCTCCAGCATCCACTGTGCCTGCTCTCTACCTCCTGTGATGGTGCTGCGGCTGCTCTCCTCACTCTGACCGACGAAACCCCTGGCTCTGAACCCTTACATAGAAGGGCCATCCTATCCTCCCAGGGTGCTCTACCAAGAGTGTAGAGTGCGGGCCAGAATGACTGGCTGCGGAGAGAGTGGAGTGCCCAACGTTGGGAGTGTGGAACAGGAGGTGGTGCCTTTGCCTATCCTCTGGGGGAGGGGAGTTCTGCTTACTGTTTCCCCAGAGCTCAGTTGTGCCACGACGTCTGGGCACAGAGTGCCGATGCCTACCACAGCTCCACCCATCACTATTGTGTGGCATTGCAATCCTGGCAATCCTCTGACTGCCGCCAGAGGCTCCTCCTGTGCAACGCATCCCCAGAGCCCTCCCCGGAGAAGAGAGAGCAGTCCTCCGGATGCTCAATGTCTTCCCTCCCCTGCCGACCTGAGTCCGTTCCTGAATCCAGATCACCAGCGTGGCGCGAGGTGTGGCATCCAGCACCTCAGCCCTCACCGCCACTGGGCTGTCTACCATTGAGTACCTTTATAGTTTTAAATTTGTTGTTATCCAGTCCAACACCAGTCTGTGCAATATCATCTGCCTCTTTCTCCTTCAAATGTGTTGTAAGGTCTCCTCTTAAACATTACTCTTAAAACGACCAATCGTGGCACCTTCCATTGGACTTTTGGAAATATCCTTCCCAAAGTCCAACGGGGCTTGTACCACTCTGCCACGACTGGCCGCTACGGAGTAACAGCCACACTATTTCAGCTGTTACTTCCGCATTTCAGAGCAAGAACTGCACATGCGCATCTTGCGTGCACGCGCAGTTCCGCTGGTGCCACCATCATGCGAATGGCATATTGCCATTCACCGCAACAGTACATACACAAATGCCACGCATGTGCAGTTGTTTTGCCACCATCTTGAAGACGGCACTCGCTTTGCGGTGCTCGCAAGCTCGCCACAGACATCTTGGCTCTGACTAGAGTTGTTTATACTGTATACTGGCACGTTTTTTTGTTTCAACACCGTATGATATTCCTCTACTGCTTCCTATTACTGCTGGATTCACGGCCCAGTGTGACTCTGTTTGGGCCCCAAAAAGCACTACTGGGATGAGGAACAATCATTAAATTCTGGCACATTAGCAGTGATAGAAAAAAGGCAGTCGATCATTAAGCTGCCTTCGACCAGAAAAGGCTGCCTTTAGGAAAAATAGGGTGACTGAAGGGGGTTCTCAGGGCTGGGTGAGGAGGGTATGAAGGGCTGAGAGAGCTTGGGATGAATTTTAGTTCTTATGAAGCTACACCCAGACAGAGTAATGGGCAAAACGGAGTGGAGGCAGTGTCTGTCTAACTTTCTAGGGAAGTATCAAAGTAATATCTGCGGTCAGACCCAAATTCTGCAGCTGACCTTGATTTCTGCGGCAATCACCGCATGCTGCAGAACCACAGAAAACAGGGGGCCTTGATTATAGGCATACAGACATTACAAATGTGACCACCCCCTTTTGGGTGCTTACTATATGGCCTTCTCCTCCCTCTTTTCCTTTTATAACCTGAGGCCATGGCCTGCCTGCAGGTTGGGTGGAGTCTTGGTTCCCGAGAGTTTATGGGGAGCCTTGGTGTCTTCTGGAAGGCAGGTGGGAAATAAAGCAGTGAGTTCGGGGCTGGGCCGGCCGTCTCGCCCTTGGCCCGGTCCGGGGTCTCAGTGGGCATCGTGTGGTAGTCGGCCAAGAAGAGAGGAACTGACAGCAGTATTTGGAGCCATGGTGTGCTTTTCAGCAAGTTTGGGCCCCGTTGCTGTTTTTGGGAGCTGCAGCCAGGGAGTATGGAGGGTCTGCCTCGTGCATTGCGGCACCAGGGTAAGCTGGCTGTTAGGTCCAAGAATCAGGTGAATGGTTGTGGGGTGGGATGGTGGTGGCAGCCCGTGTCGCAGGGTACGCGGTGGTGGCAGCCTGCAGCCCCTTTCTGCTGTGGCACTCCATCAGTCACAGGTGGGAAGCCTGCTTTACGGTGTGGGAAACCGATGCGTCTCTGGGATCGCCTGGGTTGGAGATGCTTCAGGATGTTCGGAGCTCAGCCACAATTCCTATATCATTCTGGCAAAGTGTGGTTCCTCTATGGAGGCACCTACAGTGGAGACCAAGGAGGATGCTGGGAACCTCCACAAAGGAGACCCACAGGAGGGTGGAAGGGGACCCTGCAGGGGAAGGAAACAACTCCTGGTGGGGGACTCCATTGTTAGGAAGGTAGAACTGGGCAAGGAAGGGGAGAGGGAGGTAAGGTGCCTGCCTGGCACCATGGCTTGGAGGGACAGGGAGCGAATCCTCAGGACTGCCGGAGCAGCTGCACAGGGGAGGGAGCTGGATGTCATTGTCCACCTAGGGACAAATGACCTGGCTAAGAAAGGGATTAGAGAAGTGCAGAAAGAGTTTGTGGAATTGGGGAGGGGCCTTAGTCAAGTAGCATGCACGGTAACCTTCTCGGAGGTGCTACCCATCTATGGCATAGGAGAGGCTAGGGTGTTCCGTACCATGGGATTCAATCAGTGGTTGAAAAACTGGTGTGGAGCTCAGGGATTTGGCTTCACTGGGGACTGGGGGTCCACCTGGAGTGATGCAAGCCTATACTGGCATGATGGGCTGCATCTGTCCGGGAGGGGAACCAGGATCCTAGGTGATAGGTTTAAATGCTTCATTGGCAAACTTTTAAACTAGCCAAGGGGGGAGGCACTGGAAAGGAGCAGGAAAATCCTAGCCCCCAAACAATCACGGTAGTAAGTGTGGCAAACACCAACATGGAGGTGTCGCTAGGGAGAAGGGCAGGGGTAAATGGAGAAAGTGACAAAGGCAAGAAGGACAGGGATGGGGCAAAAGGGGGTAAGGCCATCAGGAAATGGAGGGTAATGAGTACCAATGCCCGTAGTCTGGGCAACAAGCTCCCTGAGCTGGTGGCCTTAATGGAAGAGGGATGCCTGGATATCGTAGCAGTCACAGAAACATGGTACACAGAGAACCATGACTGGGATGTTAACATACCAGGGTACATAACCTACAGGAGAGACAGGCAGGGAGAAGAGGGGAGGAGTAGCTCTCATGTAAAGGAAGGGATAAAAGCAACTGAACAAAAGAGTAAACAGGAAGGAGAGGAGGCACTGTGGGTCACCTTGGAGACTGGAAAGGCACCACAATCCGCACAGGGTTGTGTACAGACCCCCATGTCAGGGGAGGAATGGACAAGGATATGATGGAAGGCATTCTTAGAATGGCAGAGAAGGGAGATACTGTTGATGGAGACCTGAATATGCCAGATGTTAACTGGAGCACATTTGCTGCAGCCACATCCAAGAGCAGGGCCATTCTTGATGCCCTACAGGTGGCAGACATTAGACAGCTAGTTTGGAACCCACTCAGTGAGGAGCAATCTTAGACCTCACTCTCAAACGGGGCAGTGAGAGGATCTCAGATCTGGAAGTGGGTTGCCATCTGGGACAAGTGACCATCACACAGTGTGGTTCACATTAAACTCAGCTAAAGAGTCAAGCCATACAAAGTGAAGGTACTGGACTTTAGGAGGGCTGACTTTGGCAAGATGGGAGAGTGCCTCAGAAAAGCACTAGCAAACAGGCTAGAAGGAGGTGTGGAGCAACAATGGGGAATTATCAAAACTGCCATCACAGAGGCAACAAGCCTTTGTGTGAAGCAAATAAACAAATCAAAACGAAAGAAAAAGCCACTATGGTTCTCAAGAGAGGTGGCTGTGAAAGTCAGGAAGAAAAAGATAGCATTCCGGAAGTATAGGGAAACACAGAAGGAGCAGGACATAGAGCTGTACCAGTTAAGGCAGAAAGAAGCAGGAAGGGAAGTCAGAATAGCAAAGGCCCAAACTGAGGAAAAGATAGCCAACTCAGTTAAGAAGGGGGATAAAACCTTTTATAGGTACATCAGCGAGCGTAGAAAGATAAAGGGAGGGATAGTGAGGCTGAATAGAATGAACGGTGGGTGGGCAGAGGGGGACAGTGAAAAAGCAGGAATACTGAACGAATATTTCTGCTCAGTATTCATAAAAGAGGAGGAAGTGCCTAATCCAATTAACAGAAGCACTCTTGATAGGGGTCAATCCCAGTCCTTTCACAGAAGAAAGGGTTCTGCAAGAACTCCTAAAACTGAAGGTGGACAAAGCAATGGGTCCTGATGGAATTCACCCCAGAATTCTAAAGAATTAAGGAAGCAACTAGTGAAACCACTGGCTACTCTTTTAATAAATCATGGGAGGATGGTGTGGTACCCGAGGACTGGAGGAAGGCGGATGTGATTCCCTTCACAAAAGTGGGACCAAGACAGAGGCAGGAAACTACAGACCTGTCAGTCGACCTCTGTGGTAAGGAAAGTGATGCAGTCACTTCTGTAGGAAAAGAATAGTTGAGTACCCTAGAGGTCAGTGGGGCACACAGGATCCAAGGCAGCATGGGTTCCAGCGGGAAGGTCATGTCAGGCAGAATCTAATAGATTTCTTTGACTGGGTGACCAAAGTAGTAGACCAGGGAGGGCTGTGGACATGGCCCACCTAGACTTTAGCAAGGCATTTGACACAATCCCACACCAAAGATTATTAGTCAAATTAACCAGCCTGGAAGTGGACCCAGGGTGGTAGCCTGGTAAAATATTGGCTGGACAACAGGACACAGAAGGTAATTGTAAATGGAGTCCACTCTGAAGAAAGAGGCGGTTACTAGTGGGGTACCCAGGGGTTCAATTGGGTCCAGTCCTTTTAATGTCTTCATCAGTGACATTGCAGAGGGACTGAAGAAAAGTATGCCTTTTGCAGATGACACAAAGATCTGCAACAGGGTTGATACACAAGGAGGCGTGGAAAGGATGAAAAGGGACTTGGCAAGGTTGGAGGAATGGTCAAACGTATGGCAGCTAGGATTCAATACAAAAAGTGCAAAATAATGCACCTGGGAAACAAGAACCCAGGGAAGAATACACAATGGGTGGGAGGTAGTAACAACAACAAAACAGGAAAGGGACCTGGGGTAATCATATCAGATGACCTTAAGGTTAGCAAGCAATGTGAGAAGGCAGTAGGGAGGCGGGGTATACTGGGATGTATAGGGAGAGGCATCATCAGCAGAAAACAGGAAGTTGTTATCCCTCTGTACAGACAGTTGGTGAGACCCCATCTGGAATACTGTGTCCAGTTCTGAGACCCCATCTCCGCAAGGACATAGACAGGATAGAGGCAGTCCAGAGGAGGGCAACTAAAATGGTGCAGGGTCTGCAAGAGAAGCCGTATGAGGAGAGACTAAGGAGCTTAATATATATACCCTTGAGGAAAGAAGGAGAGGGGACATGATAGAAACTTTAAGTACCTTAAGGAATCAACAAAGTCCAAGAGGAGCATCTTTCAGAAAAAGAGACTTGAAAGAACAAGGGGACACAATTTAAAGATAGAAGGAGGGCGGTTCAGGGGCAATGTGAGGAAGTATTATTTCACAGAGAGGGTAGTGGATGCATGGAACAGCCTTCCTGAGGAGGTTGTGGGGTCTAAAACTGTGGGAGAATTCAAGAATGCATGGGACAGACATAAGGCAATTCTTGTGTGGGGCAGGAAGATATAGGCTGTTGGTTAACTAGGATCTGCGGCCTATCCTGTAGGTAGGGAAATGGGCAGACTAGATGGGCCTAGCGGTCCTTATCTGCTGTCAAAGTCTATGTTTCTATGTTGAGCCAGCTGAAGTGGGAGCGACCGGCTGACAGTCCGGCACAGAAGAGAGAAGAGCCGCATTAGAAGAGAGAGATCAGAGCCCGTTTTTGGGGGAGTATTCTGGGACAATGGAGAAGTGCTGCTGCCATTAATGGAGCTTGTTCTGGCTCTAGTGGGACCCCTCATGGAAATTGACAACTCGGTCACAAGTTTTGAGCTGTGGCCCTGTGCCACTGTATAACTTTCCCTGCCTTATGTTTGTGGCTGTGCCCCCTGCTCCACGGAGCAGCATCGTCAGGTTTTCTACTTCAAAGAGATTAGATTTGAAAAGAATTCTTTGGTGTGGACATTGTCCTCTCTAAATGAAATGACAAAGTGTCTGCATAACCATAATCCCCCCAGCACTCTGGCCCGGAAGAGGCTGTACCCCTTCCCCCATTACTGGAGCTACCATCCAGCACTATGACATCACTCAGGTAAATGCAGATTGGGGCGCCCCCCAGCGCCCCCAGGACATTTACCATTATACCCCTAGACATTGTGGAGGGGGCCTTCACACAGAGAGCACAAGACTAAATGTATCAAGTAGGCAAATGGCCAGCTGAGTGAACTACCAACTGCAGAACAGGGTTACGGTATCTTTACCAATACTCAAATGTATAACATTTAATTGCTTCCCATAATGTATATGTCCAGGCTCCAGCTGAAGGTGTTGAATTGTCTGGGTAAGTACTGGCAATCCAGAGGGAAGGGTTCTGCACAAAGTAGTCACAGGATACTAATGCATGCTTGTAACACGGCTCTGAGTCGGGGTCTCGAAAGGAGTGCGGCGATAGGCGCAATCGCCACAGCTGACTGAAACCGAGCGGGTATTAAGCCACGGATAACGCCCGCTCGGTCAGTACCAGCTGTGGCCATGGAGGCTGCCGAGAGTAGCAGACTGCTCCGGTAGTACCTACATCAGCCAGGAGCGAGAGGGTGCAGCACTGAGCTTGCAATTCACTGGCCGAGAGAGCGAAATGAGAAATCGGGAGTGCGCCTGGCATCACTGTCACACAGAGGCAGTTGCACTAGGTAGCCGTCCTCGTTATCGTCTGATGCACGCCGCTGGCCAGCACTGGGTCGACCCTTACATGGAGAGCGGCCGGCTCCGATGCACGCCAGATGGGCGAAAGGATTGATGCCTGCTGTGTCACAGATGAAACCGCTGGAGTGGTGAAGCTGCTGCCACCCATCCCCTACTGGTACCTGAGCCATCGACCTGTTGTCGACCTTGGAGAGGACCGATGCGGCCAACCCAGCAGGTCCCCGAGTACAGGCAGACAGGCACGGGGCCTGGGAGCTTGTAGAACAATTGGAGCCGCGAATCATTGAACTGCGCTCCAGCACGTAAGATTTTCGCTTGCCAGTAATAAAAAATTCTGTTTGCACACCAGTCTGCCTCCTGTGTTCGTTCAGCTCTGGGTGGAACAGAGAGAAATCGTGATGGTACTGGGCAGAAGGTGATCCTGCGGGCGTGCCAATAACAGAGGTTCTGGGTGCCGCAGAGCCTCTGTTGCATGATAATCACCTTCTGCCGGGCTCTACGGTGATTAATACCCGCTGAAGCGCCCTCGGGCTGTGCCCTTGAGCCAGCCCCCAGCGGGCATTAATCCACGATGGAAGCCCTCAGCTGTGATGATTAATGCTTACTTGTAACCACGGCTCTGAGTGCGGGTCTCGAAAGGAGAGCGAGGCGATAGACGTCCACAGCTGACTGAAACCAGGCGGGTATTAAGCCACGCTGCACCCACTCGGTCAGTACCAGCTGTGGCCTGCCATTCCGAGGTAAGCAGCCCGCTCGGTGAGTACCTAGATCAGCCAGGGCGAGAGGGTGCAGCACTGAGCTTGCAATTCACAGGCTGAGAGAGCGAAATGAGAAATCGGGAGCGTGCCTGGCACCACTGTTACACAGAGGCAGTTGCACTAGGTAGCCGTCCTCGCTATCGTCTGATGCACGCTGCTGGCCAGCACTGGGTCGACCCTTACATGGACAGCGGTCGGCTCCTGTGCGCGCCAGACGGGCGAAAGGATTGATCCCTGCTGTGTCGCAGATGAAACCGCTGGAGTGGTGAAGCTGCTGCCACCCATCCCCTACTAGTACCTGAGCCATCGAGCTGTTTTCGACCTCGGAGAGGACCGGTGCAGCCAACCCAGCAGGTCCCCGAGTACAGGCAGACAGGCACGGACGCCGAGAGCTTGTAGAACAGTTGGAGCCGCTGAATCATTGAAGTGCGCTCCAGGACGTAAGATTTTGCCATTGTACCGTAATAAAAAAAATCTGTTTTCACACCTGACTCCCGCCTCCTGTGTTCGTTCGGCTCCGGGTACAACAGGAGAAATCGTGATGGTACCCGGCAGAAGGTGATCCCGCCTTGATGCGATAACAGAGGAGGTCGCAGGCGGCGCACAGAGCCTCTGTTACAAAGCGCGTTAATCACCTTCTGCTTGGGCTCTACCGGTGATTAATGCCGGCTGAAGTGCCCTCGTACGAGCCTCCCCCCCAGCGGGCATTAATCCACCGGTAGAGCCCTCAGCTGGCGGTGATTAATGCTTACATAGAAATCACTTGTAGTTGTCAGAACTTATTGTAAGATAGGAATGCATGCTGCACGTCAGAATTACAACGGGGTGGTTTAACAGTAATAAAAATAATGCATGAAGATGACAGCTCCTGTCTGCTCAGTTAGGTGGGCTGCAGGAGAGAGAGCTGGAGGGCAGGGGAAACCTAAGCGCATGCCATTTTAAGGACACAGCAAATACTGAATGTCAGTACCACAACATCTTATCTACATTTTAAATTGAGAGTGTGTGTGTGTGATATAATGTGTGACATAAGACAGAACTGACCCCTTAATTGTTGTGAAATTACCCCACTAGAGCCGGGGTGGAAATTAACAAGGGATTATTAAGCAGAAAGGATGAGTATCTCCCAAACTAGAAAGTTAGGTACACAGGGTGAGAGGGGGATGCAAAGGTCAAAAAAGGAAGAAGAGAGAAATGTATGTACTGTGAGCAATAAATGTACAACAAAGATCTGGATTGCTGAATGGCAAATATTATATTATATTATATTCGTTTGACATCGATAAAAGTGAAATTACAAAAAAAATTAGAAATTGTGCAACCTCCGATTCCAGCTCCTGGAACTCTACAGCTGCTGTACGTCTTTAGCACTGTTCCCCTCTGCTCTGCAAGTCTACAGCCCCATCAGCTCTTTGCAATTTTATTTATTTATTGTTGGCTGGGTAAGTGCACTAGACACTTAAAGAGCTACTGACGCCTCAAAGAAAACTTTAAACAGCATAATAATTAGATACAATTCTGCCTGCATGCCGTTTATATTTGATATATTTCTCCTCCCCATTATTTATTACTTAGGAAATGTGCATGAATATATGATCTTTATCCCTTAGAATTTCTTTAGAGTCCATCTGCCTCTATAACTTACTCCTTACTACAAGTCATAATTCTCTGTATGTGATATCCCAATCTGTTGCCATGGGAGTAACTGTGATGTCACAAGCAGTGCTCTGTGACTTCAGGTAGGGAGAAAGCAGCAGGACTGAATGAACTCTTCAGGAGCAAAGATCCTGTTTTCATGCAAATGACCTCAGTAATAAATCATAGGGAGGAGAAATACAGTACTAACGGTAAATACAAGCCGGACTATGTCTAAATATTAGGTTTTGTTAAAGTTCTCCTGAATGTGTCACCAGCTCTTTAAATGCTATTGTCAGACACATTTTTCAGTGACCCCAAGGAGCGCTGATTGGCACTATTACTGTGTAACCCTGGCGCCGGGTATCTAAGAGCTACACTACCCCTGCCTTGTGGGCCCTTAACAAGGTTGAGGGGCCTGGGTTCCTATTTCAAACTTAAAATTGGTTCTTTCCCAAGATCACAATATTGCGCAGTGCCTCCACCCAGAGTATACATTTACATGGGCTGGAATAATACCTGGTACAACCTCCTGGAATGCTGGACCCACCCACAATACCGTGAAGTCATCCCAAACATGACCCAATATTCAAACTCCCACATTTAACATTTCTGGAATTATAGACTCTCGCTAATAATATGCTCATGACAACAGTTATGCAAAACAGTATACAACAATTTATTCACATGGGGAGAGCATTAGGAAGGGTGAGCTGAAAACACAGTTTAGATATTTACAGTTGGTTTGATTAGGCATTAGTGGAGACTGCAATTAACGCTGGCATCAGACTAATCATCTGACATTTTAAAATCAAACATTAATCACAGTTCTACCCACCAACCTCTGAGGTATTCAGCATATCTGATCTGGCTATCTAGCTAGCTGCATTGGATGACAGAACATTATATTACATGCCCACAAAAAGTACCAGTCCCAGAATGAATTAGAATCCCACAATTCTAAAACCTATATCTGGGTGCCCAGTACTAGAATTTTTAAAGGTGCAGGCCTGTTAAACATTGCAGCCGAGTTGGGGCCCCTTAGAGGAGAATCAAGGTAGCAATGCTTTCTTTCAAATAACTTTAATTAATGTGTATACCCTCGAGGAAAGGAGGGAGAGGGGGCATGATAGAACTTTCAAGTACCTCAAGAAAATCGACAAAGTCCAAGAGGGTAGCATCTTTCAGAAAAAGAGATGTGCAAGAACAAGAGGACTCAATTTGAAGATAGAGGGTGGATGGCTCAGGGGCAATGTGAGGAAGTATTTTTTCACAGAGAGGGTGGTGGACACATTTTATGGCCTTCCTGAGGAGGTTGTGGAGTCAAAAACAGTGGGGAAATTCAAGAATGCATGGGACAGACATAAGGCAATTCTAGTGGGGGGTAGGAAGAAATAGGCTGTTTGTTAACTAGGATCCATTAGGTAGGGAAATGGGCAGATCAGGTGGGCCAAACGGTCCTTATCTGCTGTCAAAGTCTATGTTTCTAATTGATCCTGACTGATCTTTGAAAACAGACTTTAAACTTTAACACACTAGCCTGACATGGCACACAGCAGACCTGGTATAACTATTTAGTTTCTCACAAGGAGGCAGAGGTGGCTCTGCCTACTCACGATTTTGAAGTCATCATTGGCAAGGTTGAAATTAGGCTGTACAACGTAGATTTAATGCGGAGATGCTTGGCAAAGGCTTGCAGCCAGGAACCCCCTTACTGACCGCTGGATTTAGCAGCATTTTGCAGGCTGGAAAAACTGTCTCAGCTTCATTTGGAAATGGCCCAACTTGCTCTGGGCTTGAAGTCACATTCTGGTACAGACCAGGCCGGCACTGGCATGCTTCAGACCCCCCACAAATAGGCTATGCCCCTCAGGGGGAAGCGCAGATGGCAATGTATAGCTGGCACACTACCAGGCTGACTCCCGGGCCAATCTGAATATAGTCATATCATTCAGCACATGTCACAATCTCTTCAGCCATGTGGCCAGCGTGGCAGGCATGGTCTCTTCAGCTTTCAAGGCACAGTCTCCGAAACGGGATGTATTACCCTAAGGCTAGGGCGGATACAAGACTTGCACAGTACATGCAAAGGCAAAGTCTCTCTTTTCCTTAAGTTGCAAATGGATCTCGAGGCACGGCTCCTAGATGGTAGCCAGTGATGATAGCGATGATAAATGAGCAACTGTAGCCCGGCCCAGTGGCGCTGAGGGTTGAGGCGCTGGACACCACACCTCACGCCACGCTGGCGAGCTGGGTTCAAACACGAGCCTGGGTTGTCAGGGGTCGGCAGGGGAGGGATCGGATTGAGTGTCTAGAAGACTGCTCTCCTATCCTGGGGAAGGATGTGGGTTCCCACCACTCTGCAGCGGCCCCTGGTGATGACCAGGGGCACTGCTGGATTGGTGCAGCAAGGGGGGAGTGCTCTGCACATCAGTGCTCTGATTTCATTGCCAAGCCTGCACTCAGGGGAAGAGCTACAGGGAGGGAAAATGGCAGCACTGACTCGGCAGCTTGATAGCCATAGCTTCCTGGAAGCCAGCGGGGCTTGTTGGTGCAGTCACATGCGGTATTTTCTGGCCTGGCATGAGGACTGGGGCCTTCACGTGGTACAGCTGCATATGCTAGCTGGTGTGTGGATGGAACTCCGGGGTCGTTTGGGGAAGCAGAGTAGTGACTGGATTCACAGCACATCAGTGGCTGCAAGGAGGAAAAACACAGATGTGATAAAAAATAAATGACCTAGTTACAGCGCTATGATCATCAGCTACCTTGCAAAAGTTGCAATGGCATAGCAAGGAAAGCGACTGGAAGAGGGAGGATAGCAGGCGGAGGAAGGTATACGAAGGAGAGGTTAGATAAGGAGGAGAGCCTGCTGCAGCCAAGCCATCCCTGTGGTGTGTGTGGTGTGAGTGAGTGGCTAGCTCTAGGTGCAAACTGGTTCGGGACAGACCGGGGGGCAGTATTTTGCCACTACTTGCGGCTGCCTCCTCCCCCGCTGAGTTTGTCCCTTCCTCGACATGCACCCCTCTGGAGTTGATAATCTGAGAAACAGGGGGCATATAGCCAGCCCACTGAAACACATCAGAAGTGGGGTTGCCGAGGATTATACATTGCCGAAATGCTTTTCAGTGATATACACGCTGTTTTGCGATTGCTGTTATGATGTGGAACCTTCCCAACCACTATAAACTTTACTTGTTAGCAAATTCACTTTCTCAGACACTTCTCAAAGCACAGTACACAACAGCAAAGACTCTCATAGCTATGCTGGCATTTGCAACTCCAATTGGACATTCAGACACGTTAACAAAGTCTCACTTGGCTATGTTGGCATTTGCAGCTCCAAACTAACACTTTACAGTCCACGCAGACAATGCCAGGAAGAGCCACGCGCTCAAGGTACTCCCCTTCCAGTCCTGCAGCCACTTTAAACAGTCACATTAGGCATTTCACAACACTGGACCTTCTTTGGTCACTTGAGACATCAGACGTCCACTCATTTCTTGGCACTAATCAGACACAGGGTGTAGACAGACATTCAGCAATTCTTGGCTCTCTGGGCTCCTTGGCCCCTAGCAGATCTCTCACTGACTTGAACTTGTAAGTAGATGTTTACTGACTCAGAAGGATTCAGACGCTTTCGGGAAGTTACAGACTTCATCAGCACTCTCACTGTTGAGACGAAACGTTCATGTAGCGCTCTCACAGCTGAAGATGGTTCAGGTTTCCATATTTTTCCCAAAACGTGGAAAGGAAAACAGCTAGAGCTGGGGGACAAAGTCTGGCAACCCCCAGGCCAGCGACTCTGATTGCTTGCAGACACTTTCTCTCCTGGCAAAGGCAAGAGCCCCCCTCCCCTGCAGAGGCTCTCGCAATAAACTGACTAGGCCCATTTTCTCTAGCTAGAGGCCATAGTCCCCCTCCGTGTGGAGGGGATCCTGCCGAACTGAACTCAGCCTGCTATGTCTCTGGGATTCGAGGAGCTCTCTGAGGCTCTCAACTGGCCAAATCCACTTGTCAATCCTGAAAATAAATACTCCTAAGCTTCTTTCGATGCCAGATACTCTCCCGGTTAGGCGCCTAAATTTGGTCTGTGGTTTTCCCCCACAAGTCCTTTGCACTGTCCCTTAATGCTCTGACAAAGTCCTAAGAGTCTTGACTGTAAATCGTGGCTTTCTGATTGGCTGCTGGCTGCCCAAAATGGCTGCAACTTGATACAGTATCCCTGCAGTCCATAACAGTTTTTATGTTTGCTTGCATGCATGTGCAAGAAACATAGTGCCATCATCCGCGTTTCTGGAGGTGTGTCACCCCCTCTTCCAATTCCCTCCGTGTGTTTGCAGGTGCGTCCACAGTTGCCCAATGCATGCTGTAGCTGTCTATGACAGCACCAGAATGCAGTGGCTTACAGTTGAAAGGGAGAGAGACGCTTCAGTGAGCATGATCAGATAAGGGGAGTGCTCACTGAAGTGCCCCCCCCCAAACAGTCTTCCAGGTGCCCACCTCGGGCCCACCCCAGCGTGGCAACAATGTGTTTAACCGACTGGGATGGCTCCACAGTCCCTCCCAAGAAGGTTACCAAGTGCCATGCTGAGGCCCACCCCCCAGCGTGGCAAAAAGTAGAATAGCCGATGGAGCTGCCCAATCCCTTAGTCTCCACTGCCCCCAAAGCTTTCCAGCTGCTACGCTGGGAGCCCACCCAATATGGCAAGCGTCCTGCGTGGTACTGCCATGCTGGAAGCCCACCCCAGCATGGCAAGCGTCCAGCGTCGTAATAAAAAAAAAACCTGAAAAAAAACAAAAAGCGGTCCGCCGCAGTCTCCCTGCCCCCTCCCCACCCTCTGCACCCACCTCCCCACACCCCGCCTCACCTCATACTTGCCTCCGGAGCTCGGCGGCAGTCTTGATGGACCAGGAACACGTCTTCACTCTTCAAAGCCGACTGCGAACTGAGGAAATGCCGGTAAGCTGTATAATGTAATGAATAGGATTTTTTCAACTTTGCTGCATATCTCAGGCATTTTTTTGGATTTTTGGCACCAAATTTTCAATATGGGGTTTTTGGGACCCCTCCTCATGAATTCTGTCACCGTCATGGCGTTGATGAGGCCCGAAGGGTGATTTTGCGGTCACTGCACGGAATCACCTTTTGGGACCGACTAATGAAATGACAGTGCCGGTGTTCATAAGGTGGGCTCTCAAAAAGCCTATGTTAAAAATGAGTGGAATTCAAAATAACTGTTTACGAGCATGCGTTGCGCTGTTCCTACGCACGCTCATAAGTTCGCAAATTTTCAATATATTCACTCCAGATTTCAACATTGCCATTTTACACCTCCTCATGAGCAGTGCAGCTGTCATTTCTCACTTCTCACCCAAAATGTGTTTCCGCTCATGTAGTGCACAATGGCGCAGTCAGTGTGCGAACTCAATGTATGGGACACATTAAGAAAATCACAGTGACACTGTTAATGAGCAAAAGTGTTAAAATGGCTATGTTAAAAATTTGGTGAAAACATTCCCAAAAATGACTGTTTTACGAGCGTCTGTTGCGCTGATCCTACGCACGCTCATAAGTTCGCAAATTTTCAATATTTTCACTCCAGATTTTCAACATTGCTACTTTACCACACCTCCTTATGAGCAGTACAGCTGTCATTTTTCACATCTCACCCAAAACATATTTCCGCCCATGTAGCGCACAATGGCGCAGTCGGTGTGCGAAATCAGTGTATGGGACACATTAAGAAAATCACAGTGACACCATTCATGAGCAGAGGTCTTAAAATGGCTATTTTGAAAATTTGGTGAAAAAATTCCTAAAAGTGACTGTGTAATGAATGACCATTGCGCAGTTTCCACGCACCCTTGTAAGTTCATGACTTTGTAATATTTTCAGTCCAGATTTTCACCAGTGGCATTTTTCCACACTTCCTTATGAACAGTACAGCTGTCATTTTTCACAACATGGCCAAAATGTGTTTTCACACTTTCAGCACAGAAATGCGTGGTCGCTGTGGGAAATCATTGTTCGGGACAGATAAAGAAAATCACAGTGACACTGTTCATGACCGGAGGTCCCAAAATGCCTGAGTTGACAATCTGCTGTAAAAATCCCCAACCTAATTACATTATGGGTGTGTGTTGCACAGTTTCTATGCATGCTCATGACTTCACCAGTTTTTTTAATATTTTTACTACAGAATTGCAACATTGCCATTTTTTACACCTCCCCATGAACAGTACAGCTGTCATTTTTTACATCCTGTTCGAAATGTTTTTGCACCTGTGGTGCTAAATGTCGTAGTCGCTGTGCATAAGCAGCTTTCGGCTAACAAACTGATATTCCCCCTGTTCATGATGTGGGGTCACAAAAAAAACGTTGAAAATTTGGACTGAAAATACCAAGGAATGCCTGAGGTATTAGGGTTTCCAACCATAACGCCGCACCCTGTAGAGAATGACAGGCATCAGGGGTGTGACTTAGGATTCTTGCCTGTAATGCTCATACTATTCCACATCCTGCAGCCATTGAGGCATCGAGGTATGCCTTGGACTCTTTGGCCCCAAAGTTCACCCCATTCTCCTATACCGCACCCATCTCACCATATTTCCTAATGGAATGGGGTGCGCATAAGGGCCAAAGACCCCCAAGCAGTACCCGTGACACTTGTCAGTGTCTGCAGGGTGGGTGTGGTGAAATGGCGTAGCCATTATGCCTGACGACCCCAATGCCTGTCACTGTCTGCAGGGTGGTGATGGGGTTGGCTTCAGTTTAATACTTCACTACTATTCCTATTATGCAGCTCTGTAACTTCTACACTACCAATGCCAGCAAGCAAACATTCGGCATTGACAAATGCTTGTTTATTTAGATTTTGTTGACCCGGTAAGCCCCCTTTTCAGGAGCGACGGGTGGGGCGGATACAGATGGTAAGCAGCTGAGATTGAACCTTGAACCAGATGAAGCTGTTGATGGTATTTTTAGTGAATGAGGGGGTTTTCCAACATAAAAGCTCTGGTTTAGCCAGCGTCTTTATTTACTTCTTTGCCCCGCAGTTCAATAGCACCTTTGGGGCTCTTTCAATCGCTGCCCAGATTAACTATTTTTTTTGAGCCCTTAGCCTGTCGCTGGTGCCAAAATTAACAGCCCCCATGCAGCAGGCGAGCAGCTTCGTTCATATTTATAGGGCTCGTTTTACTATTTTTTTTTAAGTTATTTAACCAGGTGAGACTCACTAAGCTGAAACCTGGGAGCACAGGGAAATTAAGCGAGTTGCTCAGGGTCACACAGTATGCAAGTGGAAGCTGCGGGATTCGAATCCAGGTCTGGTGTGTTGGATGTCACCAGATTTGCAGTTCAGAGCCTTAAACCACTGCGCTATACTGCCTCCTTAGTCACGAATATTCACTCAGTACTGACTCGCCACTCACGAGGCCCACAACATTGCCCGAACCTAGCGCTCTAGATTTAAAATACAAGAAGGCGAGTCTTGGCCCTGCTTGATTCTGTCACCGCTCCTCCCTCCCCTCTGTGCTCTCTCCAGGGCGCGGGCCCGCCGGAGACCGTTTGTGGCAGTTGGGGACGCTCCGCGCGCGCTGCCGGCTGGCCGTTAAGCAGCAGGGAAGAAGCGCAGCTCCTCGCTCGCGCCCCAAGCCAACCGCGGGCAAGAGCGCGCACTGGGGCCGGGCCAGGCAGTGCACTCTGGGTAAGGCATTTTTAGGCGGTGAGGAGAACGGGCAAAAAAAAAGGTTAAGCCCCCATGGGGGGGACGAGGACGTTACAGCTGTTTTCTAAATAACTCCTTTCCATAACTGCCTCTCCCCCAACAAACACCTACGAAGTAGGAAGTCACGGTTTGTTTGAAGAACCTTAGCTGCAGCCTGTGTTTTGTGCATCAAAGTTTTCTGCAGGGCTGCGGATTCTCACCTACAGACACCAGAGCATCTCAAGTAGTTTATCAGCCTTTCACGTTAAATGCTCCGACCTCTCGAGGTGTGAGAGAATTACCAGTAGCAGAAAGCGCATGAGCACAAGCTTTCGTATCTCGGGAACTTCCTTCAGAGTTTTTGTTAACCCCATATCAAAAGGCCCAGGACCCCTGTAGTTTGTTTGACACCCTTGGATCGGAAGGGTCAGGGGGTCCACAGTTGTAGGGGTACCAGATTTTGGGATGCCAAAAGAGGACACTTATTACCCCCACCCCAAGTAAATAGATTTCAAGTCTCCACCACTTTAGCAGTTCACTTATAAGGAGCTCCTGGGTAGGAAACAGTAAACAAAATATAAAATAATAATACAACAGGATAGAGAAGGTGCATGAAAAATATATGGCAGCAGGAAAAGAGGACATCTGGTAATCCTACAGTTGTATCATTGTTTCACCTCATCTTTTTACATGGACTATTCTGTGCCATCAGTTCCAGACAAATCCGGTATTTACACAAATGGAACGCTTTTAAATTCATATTGGACCATTGCAGACTTCCCCAAAGAAGGGATGTATTCACAGTGCTGGTTATGAGGACTTTATTAAAAAAATTGAAATAAATGGACTTACTGCTCACTTTAGGGTCCTCCTTCCAGTTTTTTCCCTTTTTGTAAAGGTTTGGGTTTCTGGGTAGGTGCCCCGAGGAATTGCCATTTATGCTAGCCGCCACTGGGGGAGGGGGGGCAGCAGAGGGCAAAAGGCTATAAGTAGGGAAGCGTGGAAGTGAAGAAGGGAAGAGGTGGAGGAGATGGGAGCCTGGACAGAAGGCTGTCTTGGGGGCGCCTGCTAGGGCAGTGTGAGGGAGAGGAACCCCTCCCTTTCTCTGAATGGGGCAGCCATACAATGGCAGGCGCTGCGTCGGAGTCGGTTCCTCCGTGGGCGTAGGTAGCTTTAGTTTGCATCATGGAGGCCCTGGGTCTCCTGGGAGGTGAGAGGATCCAGTAGCATAGGGATGGAGAGGCTAGGCCCTGCAGGGGTAATATAGAGGGCCCTGGGAAGGGGTGAATTGTTGCTGGGCTGCCATAACTTAGGGGGCAGTGGCAGGGCTCCCACAGCAGGGGGGATGGTGGCAGCAGCTGGCCCTTTTCCCGCGTGGCAGGGCGACCCAGTAAGACTGTGAATGGGGCCTGGGGGAGTCTCTACCCATTTAAGGGCCTGTTTGAGGGACAGGCCCTGGGGCTACTGGATTTGCCAAGTGGGCACTTGGTACCCTGGAGGTTTACTTCTCTGTGCGGTTTGCTGCTCGAGCACAGGAAGGTTTGGAGGGGACTGCTCCTGAGGCTGCCGAACTGTGTATGGTGATCATTGCTGCTGGGGGTACTTGGGTTCTGCAAGTAAGAAGGGTGCAAGGGTTATCAGTTTTCCTGTTTCCCAGGTGGTGTGGTCAGTTTCTGAGGTGCTCACTGGGGTGGAGGGAAAGGTGCAGCTGTTGGGTTTTTGTGAGCTGGGGGTCCTAAGTCCCTGGGAAGGGAATTGTTATGTGAATCAAGGACAGGCATGAGAGAAGCTCCTCGCTTCTTAGGAAAAGAACCACTGAAAATGAGAACTGGTTGGGCTGGTATTTACCCATGCTAGGGAGTTTGGCAGCACCTCGCTTCTGGAGAACTGAGTTCCAACCTTAGAACAGGGTTGCTGCATTAGTGATAAACATCTTCTGCCTGTTGCTCCATGCCTTATGTCTCTCCCCTTGAAAATGTACAGTATAAGTTTAGCCCCATGGAGCTTCAGTTTTCTAAAATTGTAAGCTACTGGACCTCTGGGCTTCCCTGGATCATTGGTGGTCCAGGAGAATAAATCTTGGTTGGCTTTGAGAGCTGGCTTGAGTGTGATGTAGTTTATTTTAGTCTCTAATGCAATCACTCCTTGGTTCTAGATAATCCAAGAGCCTTTATCCCCAGGGCATTTGAGAAGCTTTCCAGAGTCCAGGAACGCAGTTCCAGAGGGAAGTGTGAGTGAATCCCTTAATGAACTATTTGTTTTCCCTTCTGGACATTCGAGGGGGTGAAGGGCCTACATCTGCCTGGTAAGAGTTATGATTTCCATTTTGATTGCTGAGTCTGTTTTGTGAGCCGAGAAATGGGATCATGTGCTGTAGCCCTCTCCTCAGGAACATCAGCCCCTAGACATGTGAGGAGGGGGGTGGGTTACACAGTGTATTTACTCTAGATAGCCCCGAAAAGGTGCAACGTCTAATTTCCAGTGGGGTCCTGCTTCTAGCCATTTCCACAGTTGGGTAGAGTGAAATGAGACCCAGTTTGCTGCCACTTGGGTGACATCTTTCCAACAGTATCAGATAATTTTTTTTTAAAGATTTTGTGTAAATGATAGTTTGTTTCATTCATTCAGGAATTGGCTATAGAAGGGGATGTTACAAAAATTCAGCCATGGGATTGTTGTTATAAGAGGAATGTTCTATATGTATATGTGTGTGTGTGTGTATATATGTATATATATATATATATATAATATATGTGTGTGTGTGTATATATATATATGTATATATATATATATACCACTCTGAGATGTGTGTCACGCTCTGATATCGCATGCCGCGCCAGGCAGAATCGTCAACCGCCAAGGCGTGTGATATCAGAGCGTGACGCACACCTCAGAGTGGTTTATCTATCTTATAAAATGTCAAAATTGTTTTGGAGAGAGGTAAAGTGCAGGCGTGCAGTCGCGCTCTGATATAATGCGAGTCATGTGGTGGTGGTGGTCCAATATGTGTCAAGCAATTTCCCTACCCATTTTATAAATATATTTATATATATATTGATAGTATGTTCTTACTGTAGTAAATATGCTATAAAACTTACTTTGCCAGAAACAGTGTGGGACACCGGATATCACTGTGGTTGTAGTCCCTTACACTGCAGACCATGCCAAGGTGCCTATAATGTGTTGTCCTATATCTGGCGAGTTTTTAATAAAGATGGCAGCTGGAAGAAGATGTGTATCTCCTGTTCTGGACGTACCCCTTGTAGATTTTTTTCTCATACATATGTACGTCTACCTTTGGGTCTTGTCTGCCAGCATCCTCCCTGCCATGTCACTCACTCCCCCTACGGAAGTGCCGGGGATCAACACAGAGTGAGGACCCTCATTCCAGTAGCTCGAGGCGCATAAACTTGGTTTTGTACCATAATTCCTCCTACTTCCCTTGGCATGCAGAGTAGCTGAAAACTGGTGTGTGCATGCATACCATGTCCCTACTGGGTGGGGTGGGGGGCAAGCTCTATGGCTCTCCAGCAGGTGTCCCTGTAGTGCCAGAACTCACTGCCAACCATTCCTGACTGAGACTCATGGCCATGTGGCATCTAGCCCAGCCATGGCCACTACCTGATGCAGTTCCCAGAGTCCACTTCTGAACCCAGGTCAGCTGGATGGCAGCACAATGGGTCACAACTGGGCCTATTAAAGTAGCCCCCCTCACAGATTATTACAGCGATGATGGGCATAAAGTTACCTGCATACACACCTCTCCTGGCTGGGCAACCCTTTACTTTATAATGAAAGTACCCATTGGTGGTGGAATGGTCTGAAAAATGGTATGGTCAAGATGTAAGGGTAAACTCCATCCTTGAATGGGTCCATCCATAGAATAAGTTCTTTCTCATCCAAATTTGTAATCTGTGGAGTAACCCCCGCCCCCACTACTGATTAACAGCCTCCAGTGCCTAGTTCCTTGATACTGACCTTAATGCCTGGCCTTTATTTATTTATTTATTTATTAAGTTTGATCACCATGCCTTAAGTCAGTAGGCCATGAACCCAGCCCACACCATCAACATTACTCAGGCCATCACTTTAAAAATTGTGCTGACACCTGACAGGCCATGAGGAAGTAATTACAAAGTAACATTGCTTACTGCATTTTACAGGCACAATCCTGCACCATAATAGTGCAAGTGTAAGTTTATGGTGAGGGATAAATCCATTGAGCAAGCTCATTTGCAAGGATGTCCCTTGAAATTAACGTACAACAAAACATAGTGTAGAACAAAAGCAAAACCAATGCATGACGCATACAGTCTGACAGCTCGTCTCAAAACAACATCCAAAAGTTCCTGACTCAGATAATGGCAGCAGTTTATACATGGTGTAGAAAACGAATGTGGAAAGGTAAGTATACAATTATTGGACAGCATTCGGGAATAAGTGTGCTGCGGACATATAAACTCATCAGCCGAAGGGTGAACAGACAGGAAGGTAGAATGAAGGCTGGGGCGTTATATTAGAAACATTTACAAATGTCTGATGGGATATTGTTTAAGATCTTCTTAGAAGCATTTAAGGGGATCAGGACTTGTAATTTTAGCATGGTGTGACGCTTATTCCAGGCAGCTGGGAGTGCATAGTTAAGGATGCCATACCATAACGGGTGTGGCCATTTTGGACTTCTGGTGAAATGTACGAGCATTTACAGCATGCACAGGAGCTGCAGAAACTGCTAGGGTGATTTATGAAAGTGGTAGGACTGTGGCCATAGTGGCCCCCTTGTTCCAGCACCTGTGAACGTGCATCCAGGGGGTCTTCTGGTGACGTCATTGGCATGAAGGCAGCTTTGCTGTGAGAGCTCCCAAATTGGTGTGAACAATCTGAGACAAAGGCAGAGTCGGCAATAGAAACAGAAATTGGACTAACCTGGTCGAGCAGCTACCAAGCGATGTCCAAATCTGGGACACCAGGCACACCAGCAAGTAAACTTAAAAAAAAAAAGTCTTAGTCGAGGCCCCGTGGAAGAGCTCATAGGCCACACCCATTCATCACGGCCATGCACGCCATTCCTCTCTTCAGTAGACCTCAGAATGGACAAAGAAGAGTGCTCAACACAAGCGAGTATAGCAATACAACAAATAAGCAAAACTGCCAATAAACAGAATCCTCCTTTGCAGATTTACACATGGATTTGTGAAACATCCACAGAAAGGTTGCAGCCACCAAGACCTGCATTACTGAGCTCTCGCACATACAGGACTCTCATGATAGGCTGTAGCTTTTAAAGTGAAATGGAGACCAACAAAACTGAATGGAAGGTTCCAAAGATCAAGCACAAAGGAGCAGCTTTCATATTCATGACATGCTAGAGTAGCAGAGGAAAGCTTTGCTGCACTCTCAGACTTTATCCACTAGGGCTGTGCAAGGGCCGAATGTTATTTTCCAAATGCCATGAATAATGGGCTATCCAAATATTTGGAACCAAATAGTGAATAGCCCACCATTCAAGTGGTGTTCGGTATTTGGCTGGGGATGTGTGTACAAAAAAAAACCAAACCCCCCCCCCCCCGGCCACCATCCTGGCGCTGTTTTTAACATGTATTCCCGTTTTCCTGTGTCTGATTTTAACAACTGTCATTATGGGTTATTGCCAGCTCCACCAGGTGCTGACACTGGCCATAATTCAGTTCAACTGAATTCCCCACCCTAGCCCAAAGCCTCAAAAGTATTCTGAAATGCCCCCCCCCCATTTTCCAAGACTGATGAATGGGGCTCGATTTCAACTCTCGTTGTAGCTAGCTCAGTCGGACCCCTCCCTCCCATAGCACAGACTCTTCTCTGCTGCTGCCTGCCACTCACTCCCAGTTCCTAGTGTGATGGCCAGTGTTATAGAGAGCGAGTAGGAAGTCCACGATCACAAGGGAGGGGTGGGTCAGTAGCATTACAGTCACACTTGCCAAGGAGGTTATCTATGTAGTCCAATTTACAATGCCTGATTAATTTATTAAGGACCCTGTTGCAAAAACTGGACTGAGGATGCACAGACATGACCGCTCTAACAGCAACAGATTAATACTCAGAGACTAGCACCCATTTTGGAATTTTTAACATTCTCATGATATAGGCCAATCCTCAGATCAGTCTTAAAGAGCAGGTGATGCCTTTGGGAAAACTTTGGAAAAAGAATATTTAGACACAGTTGAGCCTGTATCTCGTACTGTATGTCTTCTACAGATTTCTCCTCTCATTATTTATTACTAAAAATTCCCACAAAAATGAGATCTTTATTCCTTAGAGTTCATCTGCCTCTATAGTGTAATCCTTACTTGAAATCATCATGCTTTGTTGTGACATCACAGTCTGTTGCCACAGGAATAACTGTGATGCTACAAGCAGCAGTATTACAACATCAGCTTGGGAAGAAGTGAGAGGAACTGATGAGCCCTCAAGGAACAGCTTTCCTGTTCTAATGCATATGACCTCAGTAGTAAATAATTTGGGTAAGAAAATCAGGACTAGTGAGAAAGACAAGTTGCTCAGTATCTAAATATGTTTTTCAACATTCATAGCGAGGTATTGGTGGCTCCTTAAGGAAAGGCACTACTGTGAATGTTCTTTTTTTTTTTGCATTATTTGTTTATCTCCCCCACCCCCGACCAGCCACTCCTTCAGACTCTGTCAAGGAACTTTCCGCATCCCCTCTGAACCTCCTGGTGCCACTCCCGGCCTCACATTGCAGCTGGCCCAGGGTAATCTGACAGATCTGTTCGGGCGGATTCTCTCCTTCCAGGGAGAAATTGCCTTCCGGCTTACCTTTTTTGGCCCTGGGTGCTGCTGAGGTCGGCCTCTGCTGTCTGAGGGCTCTGTGGATGTGAGGGTCCAGACAGCTGTCATCCGGTCGATCTGGGCACCATTTTCTGTAGTTTTTCCTGGCTTCCCCATCATGCCTGCATCTGTAGTACTCCCAGTCTTCACTAGGGGCCGCTACAGAGCAAGGCAAGCTCCCTAGCCCACCCCAGGAGAGGAGAGCAGTCCTCTGGACGCTCAATCCTCTCCTCCCCCTGTCAACCCCCAGCGATCAGAGTCCATTCCCGAACCTGGGTCGCTGGCATGGTGTGAGGTAAGGTGCCAGCGCTTCAGCCCTCTGCGCCACCAGGTCAGCTCACTACTGTGATTTTCATATCAGATGGACTGCATTTTTGCTTTAATAGTTCCCTCCTTATTATAGAACACCTTTCTGTACACTTAAAAGCTAACTAAAGTAACTGAAGGTACAGTTTTGTGAATGTATGTTACAGGGTGTACTCGTATGCCATACTGGTGTCGATAAACACCAAGTTTTCAGAAAACAGGAAGTGCGTGCAGATTCATGAGGAACCACGTCAGTGTCAGACAGTCCTTTACCACACACCTGTGTGTTGCATGATGTAGCAGGCACACAGGACACACATTTATTAAAGTATACCAGCTCAGACCTGCGGGACAAATGATGAGAACCTCATTATAAAGTATATTGCCTCACTCTCTGCATACCTTTCTCCTTGTTTTTGTCCTTTGCCCCATCTTGTTTCCCCCGCTCCACCTGCTGGGGGGGGGGGGCGGCACCCTGTGATCACTCCTGTCTGCATCCTAGGTGTTCCCAAAAAATGCTGCCTATTTGTGTGTTCCAGAGCTACTTTTGGATTTGGAGCTCTGGTTATTGGAGAAAAACCTTTCTCCCAGTCCTTTTCTAGAGGGGTTGCTTGTGTCTCCCTCTTCTATCCCCTTTGTTTTTTTATTCTTTGGTAACCATGTAAAGCCCATTAGGCACAAAGCCGGTTTTCAGAGGCAACATGGGAATACTGGGAAGGACAAGTGACTTGTTCAGGGGTGCACAGTATGCAAAAAAAAGTTGTGGGAATCAAGCCCAGGTCTGCTGGATGTACCTAGCTCATTACTCTAACCTCTAGGCTATACTCATTGACTGAGATCTGGGCCCAGATCTGCTTCTGCTTGTGTGTATTGCTAACCAGTCCCACTTAAAGGGGAACAGTCAACCTCAAGGGCCCCACACCCACGTGCAGGCTGGAACCAATGTGTCATTTGTGTGCAAAAACATTTTGGTTTACTTACTGTTTACTGTAGTACTGAAGATTGTATCAAATGGGTCTGGAGTTTTCTGTGTCTTGATTGGCTGAGAGGTATCTGTGGCCATGTCCTTATCAGGGCATATTGTGCCAACCAGCACCTCTTCAGGCAGTCAGGACTCGCCACAAAAATATCAGTGTCCCAGCATCATGGAACTGCCAACCTCAACCTCTGTGCTTTAGTGCACTGCCCTGCCCCCCCAGCTCTGTAACAAAACCGAAGTGTACTAAATGACACTCTCTGGTGAAATAAAGCAGAAAATATTTAACAAAACCTCTGACCTCTGCTGCCTAAAACAGCTGTAAGAATGTGCCCTTCACAAACAGACGCCCACGATCCACCAAGCATCATCATGCGTACTGACTGGGAAGAAACAGCTTCAGCATCAAAGCTGGCACCAGCAACTCCACCAGCCTGGCTGTCATTACTGTACTCTGCTGAATCTGGTTGTACTACTGCCTGTAAGTATTGTGTTATGTACTCCTACACCCCACCACCCGGGGTCGCACCTGGAAAATTGGCTCAGTGTGCCTATCCCGGTTAACAAATATTTAAATAAATAAAAATAAATGTAAAACCATTAAAAGTACCACCATTAGCACAGATGGTGAACCCAGTTCAGTTTAAGAATGACAGTAGCCTGTCACAGCAAACCATGCTGTTCTGCTGTGATACAGTAAAACAAGTAGCTATGGTGGCTGGGAAGAGACATGCTCATTCCCGGTTCCTATTGAAACTGGTGGCCCCTCTCCCCAGTTGTTTTAGCCTGTCAATCATGGAATAAAAAAACAAATACAGAAAAATCTTGCCAAAGGAGTTTGTTTGTTTGGGTGGGGGCAGTATCGGACATGTGCGCTCCTGCTCGCTGTAACTGAAACTGAGTGGGCAATCCGTCACCCATCAGTGAAGTAAAGTAAGAAATGTGAAGGAAACTTAAGTAAAATATCCCATATTGCACAATATTTTGAGTGTTGGTGTGTCTTGGTTGGGGGTGTGTGGAGTGTAGAGACAGACATAAATGTCCTGTAGTGATTTTTAATTAAAGAATTCCATTCCAACACAATGAAAATGACGACTTTTTTCTACTCTTTTTTTTTTTTTTTTCCTACTAATATGATAATTTTTTTATGTGCATTTCTTTACTGGGGACTCATTTTATAAGCGGAATAAAGACACTCCAAGGTGTGGTTTGTTGCCTGATAAGAGTACTTCTCAGGTGCTAAAGACACCGTTACACACCTGGGGTGTGCTCTTATCAGGCCATAAACCACTCCTCCTTGTGTCTTATTCCATACATATTAGATTAATTTTGTTAGTTCTAGGCTGACATCTTCTGTTACTACAAATACCAGAATCCCTTGCAGCTGACATCAGAGCAGTAGGCAACAGTGAGACGTTTCAGTAGCCTGCAGTGCATGTTAAAGTTTATTTAAGCTTTGACCTTTTGTTTGTTGGTCCCACTATCTTCCTTGGGCTGTGTACAGTCACAGAGGACTGTACTTAGCACCTGGAGAAAAACGGAACTGGAATACATCTGATATGAGATTATAAAAGCTTAAACATTCACAGCAGGTTATTGACTCACAGCTGCCTACTGCTCTGTCAGCTGCAGGGGATTCTGGGATTTGTAGTAACAGAAGATGTCAGCCTATAACTAAGCAGAATTAGTCTGATACAATCTACTGTACTACCGTAAACAGTAAGTAAACCAAAATGTATTTGCACAAAATGTACACATTGGGACCAACCCGACACTTGAGTGTGTGGGGCCCTTTGTGCCGAGTACTCCCCTATAAAGAACTGACACAAGTTTGAGTGCAGCTCCTTTGTCTGCATTTGATTTCACTTTGTGTTCTAACTCAGCCTTTCATGTGTTATTGGTTTTACACTTTTTATTTGGGGGTTTCATTTTGCTGTTGGTGTTTTTGTTCATGTCAAATGGGTTTTCTCTCATTCCTGGGGTTCTGCTCAGCCCTGGCTTCTGCCTCCATCGAACAGGTTTGGATCTCTATATTTTACGATGAATGACATTTTCTTAGTGCAGCAGAAGTTTATATTGAAAGGCTGAATTTGCTAAACAGTTACCGCCATCTTCTGGTAAAAGTTCTGTATACTTTATAACAAAGTACAACACTGAAGGTGGAGCTGGAGTTTATATTCCAATGCTGAATATGCTAATTTGCTGGCTATGTCTGTGTAAGGGGGAATCTCTCTGTCTTGCACAGCTGGCACCCCCTCACGAATCGACCTACCGTGGGGCTGTCCTGGGTTCTTTCTGGTGCAGTACTCAAATAGAATACCAAGAACAGTTTTGGTGCCTCCACCTGGGGCAGGGGTATATAAAGGCTACCCAGTGTGGCCTTAACCTCGCTAGGAACAATTATTTAGTTTTCTTCTTACACGCAGTTGCTTCCTCCACACAGTATAAAGTCACACAAAGCAATAACCAAGAGCAGTAATTATAAAGTGAAATAAACTCTGATTTATTATGGGGAAGGGGGTGAAGGGGAAGCACAAGTTTTTCCAACAGTTGTTCCTCACACATTCCCCATACACCCTCCCCGGTGGTGCACCTGGCTTCCCCATGGCCATAAGGTTTGTTGCTGTCTGTTGCGGTGGGTACCTCACAGGGTTGCTGGTGCCCAACCAGATGATGTAAGGGCCGCTGCACAGTGGGGATGCAGAGATGACGTAGGGGCATTGCACAGTGTGGATGCAGAGGGAACTACAGGTTTTTTTTTTTTTTTACTTGCCCAGCTCCCCCGGCTTTCAGAGGGGGCCCTCGTACCCCCTCGTACACTGTCTGCCAGGGCAGTCCCCATGGCTGCCCTTCCCCGGTTCCATCTGTGCTTGGAGGGCTGGAGTGTAGTCATTTTTTTCCTCGTTTTCTCCCCTTGTTCCCCCGAGGACGCCGGCGCGTAGGACATACGTGTAGACAGATGACATACTGATTCATGCCATTGTCATGCGCCCGCAGCGTCCTCCCCTATCTGACTCTGAAGAGCCACCGGTGCCCTGAAAGCCCGTGCTTCCACTGGCCCTAGTGGCGTCGGGTGCTGAGAAGCACCCCTGGTAACCCACTCTTGAGGGAGGAGAACATCCATTGAGATGCTCAATCCTCCTCCCCCCCGCCACCCGAGTCCGTTCCTGAACCCTGGTCACCGGCGCAGCGTGAGTTGTGGGGTTCAGCACCTCAACCCTCAGCACCACCAGGCCGGCGGGAACCACAGTTTTAACTTGAACAGGAGTGGCTTTGTAAAAGGGACCCAAATGGGAATTCATAAAGGGTGAACAAGTAATTCTTTCAATCTGCTGCCTAGGCTTTTCCTGCAGATTAACAAAGTCCTGCCCTGTACTTCACCCTCTTTATATCTAACTAAACTGACTAACGTTTGAACAGAACTCCTTGGGGCTGCAGCCCAGAGGTACTCACAGATCTTACTTCGAGAGGGCTCTTGCACAGGTAATTACATATAGGACTGAAGCTGGCAGGCATCAGGACCCCACAGAAAAATTTCTAGCTACCATTCTGTGGCGGCGGACCACCCCCACATCAGGTGACCAGTGTCAGGCGATGTTGGTATAAGGGGTGGTCCCCAATGCCCACCTTCCTGTTCTTTCCCATCGTTGGCTCATGTAAGCGCCTTGCGGTTAAGTTCACTGCTTCGTCAGTCAATTGTCAGTATTATTACCATTACTTTTTTGAATTTGTTTGAAATTCTTGTCAGATTTCCTTCAGCATTTGCCGTGTATGTCATTCCCTACTCCATCCGAGCACAAGAACAAGTGTGATTCCTGCAGCGCCCAGCTCCCGCACAAGGACGGACACTCCCAGTGCCTCTTCAGCCTAGGCCCGGATCACCCCGTGGAGAAGTGCCAGCACTGCCAACAGTTCAACGCTGCCACCCGCAAATGGAGGCAACAGTCCCTGGAGGCCCACATTTTGAAAAAGATGATGTCCTCCATGGAGAAGGAGCTGAAGAAGCTTTGGCAGGCCTCTGCTTCCCCTGAGGGTCACCGCAAAAAGAAGGAGAAGCACCAGGACCTGGACTCCTCTTCCATGATCACCACGACTCCGGCCGGGGTCGCTGTGCTGAAGGTAACGTCCCATCCGGGGGACCGTTCTGCGACAGCTGTCTTGGAGGCTTCGGCGTCGACCCTCCCATCGGGCTCGCAGCCCCTCGGGAGCCTCCAGGTAGGAGACAGCCGCTCCCAGGAAGCCTCCACCACCGTGAAGGCCTTCTAGCCCGGGAGCGTTCCAGTGTCGGACGCTGGCCCCTGCGACGCCAGCACGGGCAAGACTGATAAGACGCCTGACCCTCCGGGGCAGCGCACAGCCTCCAAAGCGCCCGTCAAGGCTGCTTCTCCCTTGCGGCCTTCGGGCGTTGGGTCCAATAAGTTGGACACCGGCTCCTCCGACGCCCGCCCGGACCCCGCCGGTAAGGCGGACGTCTGCCCGTCCGATGGACACACGGTGTTAGAGCTGACACCAGACCCTACGGATCAGTCCATCATCCATGGCTTACCGCAATGTTTGCCTTTGCATTCCGAGGCTCCAGAGTCTCCCTTGTTGGACCAGGGAATTTTAGTCCTCTTTCCTGGATGACACCGAGGACACGATGCGCTACCGTCAGGTCTGCCTCCCGCTGGGCGGGCCGACCTGATGCTTCGGACCCTTGGGGCCTTCAGCCTGGCGCCGGACGGATTCCCTTGCCGGACGCTGTCCCACGCTTCGGGCCTGCCGGGCCACCCATTCCGGGCCTGCCCTCTGGCTGGGCCTCCCAGGGACTTCTGCTCCATCAGAGCCCCTGGTGCCCGGGTATCCGACCCCGTTGTTTCCGATGCCGTCCTACCTGGGGCCACAGTATCCTGCGCCACACTACCCGACACCGGCCTACCCAATGCCACAGTACCCGGTGCCCCAGTACCCAATGCCGGGCTTCCCACCATAGGGGTTATGGATACTTGCCATACGGATATCCCCAATATCCATATCCCCCACCTCCTCCACCACCCCCTCAGCCTCCGGTGGACCTGAAGGAGACTCTGGCTTCCTGGTGGGCTGAGTCCAAGGCTCAGCTCACCAGGGAGGTGGAGAGCCACCTTCCGACGCTGGACTCAGTTCCGGACTCCTGTCATCGGAGGCGAGAGACTCTCCCCCCCCCCCCACGACACCAGAGGTGAGTCCTCCGGTGCCAGGGCAGGGGAGGACACGCTTCCCTGAGGGCTGCCCAAGGGGTCCGCTCCTCCCCGCTACCGAGAGGTCTTCCTCTTCTTCCTCTCGGAGACCATGGATGATTCGGATGGGTGCTCTGATCCAGACGATGAGCCACGCACTCCAGACAAGCCCAGCCCCAGGACTCTTCCAAAGTCGCCTCTGGAAGATCCTTCATTTCTGGAGTTGCAGCGTAAGATCCAGGCAGTTCACCAGTGCCAGTCTTTGGAGCCGGATCCACAGTGGAAAAAACTTGCTGCTCATTTGGATCTGCCCGACACCGCTCCAACACCGATTCCACCCTGGTTCGAGCCTCATCAGGACCTTTTTCCCACTATTTGAAAGGAACCATCGGCATTGACCCCCCTTCCTAGGAAGGCGGACAGGCTATACCAGGCTTCTGAGGGTGTTGATTCACTGAATACACACCCCAAAGCCGACTCAGTTGTGATTAGCGCCGCTCACGGCCATACAGCTAACCCTGAGCACCTTAGCTCATCCCCACCTGACTGGGAATCCCGCCTTCTGGACCAGTATGGGAAGTCGGTCTACGTTTCTTCCACTCTGGGAATACGGGCCCTTAATTATGTTGCTCATATGGGGGATTACCAGAAAGCGATCTTTAGTGAGGTGGAAGCAAAGTTGGACTCCCTTCCTGAGTCTCAGACTAAGCAGGAAGCAGCAGATCTGGTCCGGTCTACTCGTTTGGCCAGTCGGCACATGCTTTGTGCCACGTACAATGCAGTGGATGCTGCTGGTTGGAGCTCTGCATTCGCCGTAGGGTTGTGGCGTCATGCCTGGCTCCGAGTGTCAGGTTTGGTGCTGGAGGTGCAGTCTGCTATCCAGGATGCACCTGTCAGGGGTTCGGTGCTGTTCGTTGGGGATGTCAAGGACATCATCACCGATCTGCAAGAGAAGGGCACTGCACTAAAGTCGGTGGACTCTATGTACAGGCCCCCTGAGGGTCAGCGTCACCCTTTTCGCAGACGTTCTTGGCCTAAAGCGAAACCTCAGGACAAGCGGGCCAACTAACGTCGGGCCCCTCCAGCTGCCAAGCCCCCCACCCAAAAAAGCGCGGGAGTTTCAGCTGCAGCGCTGCCCCACATATCCTGATTCCTCTCTTCTCCCACAGTTTCTGGACCTTCCAGAGGAACCAGTAGGAGGGAGGTTCCTTCCATCTACTGGGTTGGGAGAGGATCACTTCAGATACTTGGGTGCTCCAGCTGATAGCAGATGGACACTCAATCGAGTTTCTACAGAACCCCCCCCCCCCCGGTCGTCTTACTCCCTGCAACATCTGTTTTGGGAAGAAATATCCTTCCTTCTACTGAAGGCGTGATAGAGCCTGTCTCAACCCACCTTCGGGGGACAGGTTACTACCCCGAAGAAATCGGGAGACGTGAGGCCTATCCTAGACCTCAGCTCCCTGAACTTGTTCGTGAAGTACAGACGGTCCAGAATGCTCTCTTTGCAGAGCCTTCTGTCCCTATCTCGGCCGGGACAGTGGCTGTGCGCTCTGGACAAGTAGGATGCCTACCTGCATATCCTATTCGCCCTTCCCACCACAGATACCTTCGTTTTTCGTTTCAGGGGACCACTACCAGTTTGAGGCCCTACCATTTGGTCTCTTCTCAGTGCCCCGAGTATTCACCAAATGCCTTTCCATGGTAGTGGCCCACCTGCATATCCAGGGAGTACAGGTTTTCCTGTACCTGGATGATTGGCTCCTGGCGGCCCTGTCCGGGGAGGAACTTGTGCGCTCCCTTTCCCTTACCTTGCAGGTGTTTTCCAGCCTGGGTATTACCATCAACCAGGCCAAGTCCCATTTGATCCCGTCCCAGAGGCTCCAGTTCATTGGGGCGATCCTAGACACGACCTCCGACATGGCTTTCCTGCCACTGGACAGGGTGGCTACCCTCCAGGCTCATGTAAGCCTGTTGTCCAGTTGCAGGTAGGTCAGCGCCAGGTCAGTCCTTCGCCTCCTCGGGCTCATGGCGGCTGCTGTTCTGACAGTCCCTCATGCTCGGCTCCACATGAGGATCTCTCAGTGGATGCTTCGGTCTCAGTGGGATCAATTGGTGGATGACCTAGATCAAGAAGTCCTGGTCTCCAGTCCTATGGTTTGGGACTTGCATTGGTGGATGGTTCAGGAGAACCTTTGCCGGGGAGTTCCCTTTGCCTCTCTTCCCCCCTCCTAAACATTGACAACAAACGCCTCGGGAGAGCGTTGGGGAGCCCACCTGGGGTCTCACAGGACCCAGGGCTCCTGGTCCAGAGTCGAACATACTCTTCATATAAACGTTCTCGAGCTCAGGGCTGTGCTGTATGCTCTACAAGCTCTGCATCTGTATCTGCTTCCTGTCATCTGGTGGTCCAGACGGACAACATGTGCGTAGTTTGGTACATCAACAAACAGGGAGGAACTCGTTCCTACTCTCTTCTGCAGGGAGGCGATGTGGGTTTGGGATTGGGTGGTGCAATACAACTTTCACCTCACGACAGTTCATGTTCTGGGGTTGAAAACATGTTGGCAGACCACTTCAGTCGGTTATCTGCCTAGGCACACGAGTGGGAACTGGATCAGGGGTAGCAGACGATGTCTTCTTCCGCTGGGGAACACCTCAGGTAGACTTGTTTGCGTCTTCTCACAACGCAAAACTTCCCGCCTTCTGCTCGCTCCAGGGCGAGACATTTTTTTTTGGAGAGACGCTCTGTCTCTAGACTGGAAGGGCAGATTCATCTATGCCTCCCCCCCCGATTCCCTTGATTCCGAGGGTCTTACACAAACTCAGCTCAGAAGGAGCTTGCATGATCCTAATCGCTCCTTTCTGGCCCAGGCAAGTTTGGTTCTCTCTTCTGCAACAGTATTCAGAGGAACCTCCTCTTCCTTTGTCGCAACTTTTGCTGATCCAGGATCAGGGGACCCTGGTTCATCCAGGCTTCAAATCCCTTAAGTTGCATCAGTGGCTCCTGCAGATGTAGCTCAAGCCCGATTCGGGTTTCCGCCCTTGTGGCTGAGATTCTGGTGGAGGCCAGAAAGCCCTCCACTAGATCTACCTATGCCATGAAATGAAAATGGTTCTCTGTTTGGGCCTTTTCCAAGGATTTTGAGCCATTCGCGTGCCCTGTTGGGAGAATTCTGGATTATATGTGCCATCTCTTTGATCTGGGTCTCGGTCATTCCTCTCTGAAAGTTCACAAGGTGGCCATCTCCACTTATGTTCCTTTTGGGGACAGAACTTTCGTGCAGTTGGAAGTCTCCAAGACTTTTCTTAGAGAGGTTCTCCACTTGCGACCCCCTGTACTTGTTCCTGCCCTCCTTGGGAATCTGAATTTCTTTTTTTTTTTTTTTATCCACCTCCTTGCACCAGGGCGGCCTCTACTTCAGGTCTGCCAAAACCCCACTGGCACCCCCTGCCTTGATGCCAGCCCCTCACCCCCTATCTGCAGCCCCCCCCCGGGTAACCCGATGTAACCCTTCACCGGGCGGGTCCCCTCCTCTGTTGCCATGCTCCAGCCTCTGCCAGGGGTCGGCAGCTGGTCCTGAATCCACGCTCACCCGAGAGAGGTGAGCAGTCTTCTTGCGCCTCAGACCATCTCTCCCGGCCGCCCTCCAGTGTCCCGAGTCTGTTCCCGAACCCAGGTCGCTGGCGTCGCGAGCGGGAATCCAACCGCTGCGCCGATGGTCCGGTGTTGAATTTCATTCTTGAGAAGCTTACACTGCCTCCTTTTGAGCTAGCAGGTTCAGCAGCCCTAAAGTTCCTATCCTAGAAGACTCTCTTCCTAGCGGCCATTACTTCAGCTCGATGAATTTCCGAGCTTCAGGCCTTGATGTGCAAAATCCTGTATTTGATTTTTCACAAGGAACATGTGGCTCTGCCTACCGACTCTAAGTTTCTCCTTAAGGTGGTAGCGGAATCTACGCTGAATCAATCCATTGAGCTACCTGCTTTCTTTATGCAACACTCCAATCAAGGGGAGTACCTCTTGCATACTTTGGATGTTCATACAATTCTGAGATACTACACCACCAGGACGAAGGATCTCAGAAAGTCTGATCAGCTGTTTGTCTCTTTTGCTCACAAAAGAGAAGGCAGTGCAGCCCCCTATTCGTGCTCCTGCCCCTCCTAGGAATTTTAAATTTTATCCTTGAGAAACTTACTCTGCCTCCTTTCAAGCCAGCAGCCTCTGCAGACCTAAAGTTCTTTTCTTGGAAGACCCTCTTCCTAGTGGTCATTACTTCTGCTCGAAGGATTTCCGAGCTTCAGACCCTCATGTGCAAAATCCCATATGTGATTTTCCACAAGGAACGTGTGGTTCTGTGTACCAACCCTAAGTTTCTCCCTAAGGTGGTAGCAGAATCTATGCTGAATCAATCCCTGGAACTGCCTGCTTTCTTTATGCAGCACTCTAATCAAAGGGAGTACCTCTTGCATACTTTGGATGTTCACCGAATCCTGAGATACTACACCATAAGGACGAAGGATCTCAGAAAGACTGATCAACTGTTTGTCTCTTTTGCTTGTAAAAGAGACGGCAGTGCTGTTTCTAAGCAATGGCCATCTAAATTGTTGGCTCATTGTATCACTTTCTGTTACGACAAGTATCACAAGACCCTGCTGGGTCGAGTCAGAGGCCATTCCACTATGGGTGTCGCCGCCTCTGCGGCTTGTTTCAAGATTGTGTCTGCAGCAGACATTTGCGCAGCCGCAACTTGGACTTCTGTCCATACCTTTACAAAACATTACTGTAACCCCTGCAAATGGGGATTCCCAAAAGTCTTCCAGGAGCTTGCCTGAATGCTCCAAGTCTGGGCAGTGTTCGGTGTCTGAGCTGTTTAAATGTGGTTCCAAGTGAGTGCTATTTGAGCCTCCACGTACTGTCTCTTTAAGAGCTGTCTGCTTGCAGACTTAATTGAATTGTATGGAAGTGTATTTAATGCTCAATCCCTTGACTGCTGCCAGTTCGCTCAGTTTCTGCCGCTACATGTGCAGAGGGAGCCTTGTTGAAAGATATAACTGTTGCCAGAAATCATTTAGAGTGACTGAGAAAATGTAGTTTGTCTAATCTGTCTTTATTTTAGCATGAACTGTTTCAGTGTAGCTCTTTCATTTTGGTCCTGAACTGCTGTGCTGGGCCAGTTGGGTTAAGGGAGCCCTAAAATGGAGCCTGTGGACGAATCAGAACTTGGACTCTTAATTTTGAGCCAGCCACAAGAGGATTGTATGGGCAGTGACTCTGGGAAATGTAGTTTTGACCTTGGCGCCTTTTTCCACCAACAGAGGGAGTCGTATTGTGAGTGACTGCCAAACCAACCAACGGAATGGTGTGGAGCTAAAGGAAATGCCCTGCTCTGTGACTGGAAAGCTCAGATCAGTTGTGACAGTGAAGAGAGAAGGAGCTCTGTGCTTCTGCGGTGTATAGTTTCGCGCGGGAAGTGCGTGTGAGGCCCTGAGGTTCTGCCTGCAGCCTTTGCAAGTGCCAGTTTGGACTGAATCTGATTGTGAGGAGAAAGAAGGGAAGTCTGAAGAGTGGAAACCAGGCTCACCCTGTAGAAGACTGGAGAAATTGCTGAATCGCCCTCGGTCTGTCAGGAACTGAAGCTGCTGTGTGTGCTCCCGGGTATTTTGCAGTAATTGCGATCGGGATCGAGGAGCAGCCTGCCTGGTATAGTACTTTGCTTTTACATATGAATGTGCATAGTGCTTGTGGGGAATCGCTATTTCCAATCCCCCGTGCTGTGTGCTGAAGCTGGAAGCAAACCCCTGCTTAGTTTGGACTAAATACGTTTGCTATCAACTGCAGTGGGGTCCAGTCACAAGGACCTTGTCTCCATGCCCTGTTGTTCTGGCAATCTAGAAGAACATCCACCATCTGGTCCTCGACTTGGGTATTGTGAGTACAAATCAGAGTATTCCTCTGCAGTCTGTTTTCAATCACAAGTGTGTCATCTAATTCTTGTTGTTTCCTTGCTTCATGGACTGAGCCATCCGGCTCCGGATTACAATTGGGTGTTGTGCATATATTTTCTTCTACAGGGCCCCATCCATCTGCACCTGCCGGCCAACGGACCTGGCTAGCCCCCCCCCACCTGGGTACCCAGAGTGTGAGTTTTCAGACCTTGTGTGTGTGCACAGTACTGTGATTTAATGCAACCAATTAACCTGATTTCCCTCTTCTGTGTTACTGCCCCCTAAATAAATCAGATTTGTTGTTGTTATACTGTATACTGTCTGTGGTGTTGGTTCTTATGGAAACAGTATGGTGTTTTGCTGTGTATGTTGTTTAATCTTATTTACAGGGGTCCTCAGAGAGTGCTGCAGAATCAGTCTCGGGTAAGTGGTATCTATATGAGTGAACGCGTATCATTAGGATATTGGGCTGTAACTCAGTCATGCTGTGTGAGCCACTAGAGGGAATAAAAGGGGTCTCAGTGTCCCAGAGGGCTGTGACCAAGCTAGTATAACCACTACAGACCCTGACCTCTAGGGTGGAGGCACCCTACCATAGGACCTAGGCCTCTCAACCTGTCCGTAGTCAAACAGACAGGGTAGTAGCCCTTGGGATAGGCATACCTAGGGGTTACACTGCGGTTGGACATTGCCTCTTGCCCGTGGAGGCAGGCTTGGGTTGGCTGTTTGCAAGGTCTCCTTTCTTGAGACCCTCACAGCCCGGAGGTTCTATGGTTGGGTAGTTTTCCTCCTCCGTGTGCTTCTCCTTGTTCCAGACTGCTTGGGACTCAGTCCTATATGTGATGCACCTACTGCAAGAGCCCTCTCGAAGTAAGATAGTGCTGTTACTTAAGAACTTACCGTAACAGTAGATCTTCGAGAGAAGCTCTTGTAGTAGGTAATACCTTCCCGTTCTCCATCCCCCTAGGCTTTTTCAGTTCCTTTTCCAGGAAGGGAAATATCCGCTTCTTTCTCATCTTGCCTTTTTTGGGCCTTTAGTGGGAAAGAACTAGAAGGTGGGAGTGAGGGACTGCCCTTTATACTGGCCTGCGCCCTAGCATTGGGGGCGGTCCCCATCAGAGACTGCTAGCTGGAAATTTTCGGTGGGGGCCTGATGCCTGCCGCCTTCAGTCCTATATGTAATTACCTATTGCAAGAGCCTTTCTCGAAGAGCTACTGTTACGGTAAGTTCTTGCGTAACTGTACTTTTCTGTAGGCCTCGGGGGGTGCTGTGAAAGGATAAGGCTTGGCGGTACCACTCTGAGCACAGCAGACAGTCTCTCAAGGAATAACAGCTGCAGGCTGCAGATTTTGCAGGTCCAGGAGCCCTTCATCTGTGATGGGCCTTTCGTTGTCTTCGCCCCTCAGGCCTTTCATCATCTCGCAAGGGAACCACCCAGGACATCCAGCTGGATACACAGACTCCACTGGAATTTGAACACTTTTAGACTTCTTCTTCAGTCTTAAACCCCAACTAGGTTAAATGGTTTCTCGGCTGAGAAAACAGTCCAGATGTCCAAGCAACCTCCCAGCTAAGGAATCATTCACAAAGATTACGGGCTTACAAATTGTAGAACAAAAGTTCAGATAAATCCCACTGAGAAAAACAGGTTAGAAGTCCACATCACTTCTGTGCTGGGAAAATAGGGGAGCAGGCACTCTAACACTTTTATGTGCTCAGAGGGGCCTATTTGCACCCAGGCTAGTCTCTGGCTCATGCAGCCTTCCTAATGCAATAAGTTCTCAGCTGTACACCCCCTTCCCCACAATCTGAGGGCACAGCCCAATTTATAGCATCCCCAAGCTCCCAACCTGATTGTCCCATATTTTCCAAAGCAACTGAAAGGTACTCTTTTACCTTTTCCAGAAACCTTAGCATCAGGGGGAATTACTGGGGGTGGTCTTGTTTGTTTATATTTGGTTGTCTGACTTTTGTAGCCTATAACATTGGTTATAGAACCATTCAGGGGCAGAACACTATATGCCCTGTCCCTGCTTCCCAGGTGGGGGCCAGGGAAACCCTTATTTTGTTTGGAGGGATCCCCGTTTGGCTGTCGGGCTCCCAAAACAAGAGTCATTCATTTAGCAACTTTCAGCGCTATGGTGCTATGACAAGACCTTCATTGATGGCTTCCAGTCCCAAGGGCTATTTGGGGACTGGGAACCTCACAAAGATGCACCCGGAGGCATTGTTTACTTCTTTCCCAGCTACGATGCCTGTGCTGGAACCAGGAGAAGTTTTAAATTATGGCCACCTGGCCAAATACATTCTCGGGAGCCACTGCTCCTTAAGTGCCGGCCATGCATGCATGGTGCACGGTCATTTTTGTTTGCATGCTGGTTTGGCCTTAACTGCTTTTTGAACTGGGAGAAGACTTTCCCCAGTGTCTGGTGGCACACACGTTCCAAAGGACCTCTGTCCCACTTCCAACATGTGGCCCAGGAACACAAAAAGTCTGACAGCAGCTGCCATGAACCAAAAGGTGGGGGGGAGCCCAGGTCTAAATCCCACCCGAGGCTCCTGGAAAGCCCTCCAGTCCTGATAAAACAGTCCAGGGGACTGGAGTCGGAAGACAGGAACAGCAGTGGGTAATTTGGGGGCTGTAGCCCTAAATAGATGAGCCCTGAGATGGGAAGGGGGCTTATATTTATCTTACCTTATCTATCTATCTATCTATCTATCTATCTATCTATCTATCTATCTATCTATCTATCTATCTATCTATCTATCAATCATGGATAAGAAAGGTCTGTGAAAATCCAGACCCCTGACTGGAAGAAACACACCACATGACTGTGCATTATTTCACAATTACCGCACACCTGCCCTTCTTTTCATCCCTTAGAATTTTCTGAACATTATGTAAGACAGATGATCCACTACAGGGTATATGGTTGTACTCTGATATATGCACACCTTGGGTGGTTGAATGTACTTGGTCTGTGGCTTCATGCCTTGCATTGCACCCAAGATGTGTGTATATTAGAGTATCACCACACACCCTGTAGTGCATTATCTATTGCATATACACAAGAGGAGTGGGGGTGAAAATAACAAGACAAAATGGATATTTTTTTTCCTTCTGTTTCTCCCTCTGTGGAGCTACTGGGCAGGACTTCGTTCCTCTCTTAGAGGACTCGTTCTTTCCTGGCTTGCCCCCAATCCAGTCTCCTCCCAGGCTGATTCCCCCACAGATTTCCCACCTCGGCAGGGCCAGGGAGGGGAGGGCCATTCCTTCATGGACTCTACTGGCTCCATTTTTCCTCTTTGCTTCCTCACCCCTTAATGATGCGTATGTCAGTGTCTCTACCCTAAAAGGTGTATCCTCTGAACCTCGGAATGTCACTTTGGGTGTCCCACAAGGATCAATTTTAGGACCCTTACTATTCAGCTTCTTTATCAATTCCCTGCCAAGCGCGTGTCCTGCTAAGATGCTGCTTTATGTAGACAATGCAGTGATCTCTGTACCAGGAACACACCTCCACGAAATAACAGCCACCCTTCAAAGTAGCTTTACCAAACTGGAGTCATGGTTTGCTCACAACAAACTCCTCTTGAACTACAGAAAAACAAAAGCAAGCTGGCTTGTCGGCACAGCAGTTGGATTTCCGCTTGCGACTCCGTCGACCCGTTCGAACGGACCTGTGTCGTCAGAAGAGCGGCCGAGAGGAAGGATCGGCGTCCCAGGTTCATCTCCTTCTCCGGGAGGAGAGGGTTCAGTACTTGGTGCACGAACGGCATCCAGTGGAGGCTGGGATCGCCACTAATGCACTGACGCCAGCAAGACTTCAGGGCGAGGGGTTGGGACGTTGGTCGTCAGTGCACGTCACCCTGCCCTGCCTACAGAACAAATGTTGCTGGGTCGTCTCCATGGCGCCCTTCCGTCTGGGCCCTGATTAGCCTCTGGTACCAGCTATCCTGACCAGATACTTGTACTGCGGAGCTGGTAGAGGAACAGCTCTGCAACCCCGCCCTCGGGGGGGCAAGCCAGGGGTGAGTGTGGAGAGCTCGGTGATCACCGGAGATAGGGGTACAGAGGGGCCGTGACCAAGGGCTGAGTTACCGATGACCCCAGCAGGAAAAAAGCATAATTAAAAAAAAAAAAAAAAAGACAAAAACAAAAGCAATGCACCTTACCCTACAAAGCTAAAAAAAGCAGGGCGGCCCACTTAATGTACTAAGTAACAAAAAGGACATAATCGAACAGGTTACTACCTTTAAATACCTGGGATTATTCCTAGACAACACCCTTTCTTTCAACACCCATATTGACCATGTTGTGAAAACAGCCAATATCAGACTCAGACTCCTTTATCGACACAGAAATGCTATGACCACTGAGGTCCTCAGCCTTGTCACCAAAATCTCAGTACTGTCCATCGCTGACTATGGACTTGACTATCTATAGTGCGGCCACTGAAACTGCTCTCAAAAGAGTTAAACTCCTGCTCAAAAAAGGCTGCCGACTTGTTCTAAGAGCTAATTGGTATTGCCACTCTTGCAGTCTCTACTCCGCAACTAGCTGGCTCCCATTATCTCTAAGGTCACAGTACCAGGCATGTTTCATAGGAACAAAAGCCCTCCTAGGACTGGTCCCAGAATCAACTTTGAAGCTTTTCCAATGTAACCCCAACACTAAAACAACCCAAAGCTGTGCTGGAGGGGTACTGCATGTACCTTACAAATGAACCTCCTTCGCCCAGAGGTCCTTCTCCTATCGAGGCCCTCTGGATGAACGACCTACCTCACTCCCTTTTTCACTTTAAGAAACTCGGCCAATTCAAAAAAGAACTCTATCGCCTCCTGGTAGAATCCCAAGAGTGCAACTGCTATGCACAGTGATAAGAGTTCCATCCTCTGCCCTCGACTTCCAGCCCTTACCTCCCCACCTTCTTACCCCACGAGTCCTCACGCCTTCCCCTTGGTTTACACTTCCCCTAGGCTGCCCCCATGCATACAGCACTGATCAGCTTGTTCTTCCTCATCACCATACCCCCTTCCCACTAGCTGTATTGACTGGATCTTGTCCTGGATTGTATTTGACTTTTGGGGCTTACAACTGTTTTGCTGTTGGCTGTGGATCTCTGCCAGTGGTCCTGTTTGGTTGCCGTCCGTGAGGGAGTTGGAAGCTCTGAGGAAAGATGAACTTTTGGGAGAAGTGTCTTGCAGAATATTGTTTGAGAAGATCTCGGAGTGTTGGTGGTGGGGATGTCCCATCAGACTCCTGCAGAGTGTCCAGGTTGGTGGGCTGAAGCAGTTTAATTTGAGGAAATAACTGTTTGGTCCCATTCCTCCCAGTAGGTTGTACTGTGGGTACACAGCTGGGTGGGGTGCTTTGGCTATATCCCACTGGGTAACCAGCGGTTTGGGTGTGTGGTCCCCAGTGTTGTTTCTGCTAGTCTCGCTGCTTAGGTGGGCCTGGACGGAGACCCGTAGATCTAGCTGTGCATTTCACAGTCGACTCCCGGTGGTGGATTTTTCGGGCCTGAATTAGCCTCAGAGCTGCTAGTGACCCACCGAAGAGGATTTTTCCTGACTTTGGGAAGGCAGTGAGAGTACCTTGTTATTCTACCAAGCCTGGGCAGTGGGAGTGACTGTGACTGAGAAGTAACTGGATTTTGTTTCATCTCTTCTTTCAGTGAGAGTGATTAAGGGGTATGAAGAACCCATTAAGACTTTCTATCTGTCTTGCCCTGGAAGTGTGAGTTCTTGGGAATTTTATTTGTCTTCCTTGGAAGTGAGAGATCCATCGGGGACTGGAAATTATTTTTTTTCCTCCCTATCATTGTGTCCTTTTTGCAACTCTGAGAGACTCTGCTCTGTGTGGTTCCCTGTTATTTAAACTGCCAGCTGATTTGGACTTAAAGATCATGACTTTATATTTTAATTATTGTGGTTTGGGTCAGAGGGGGAGTTTTGTTTTGTTTATTTTTTGTTTAGTGTTAATATTTATATGGTTTTAGATTTTGCTTAATTTGGCTGTAGGAATGTGTTGGAGGCATGCCCCCACGGTCATGCACTATTCATCCTCTGCCCTCTGTCCCTTCGTCTCCCCCATTAAATTTTTCCATCTACCAGCATTGTGGAGCGCTGGGTATTTCGCATCGGGGGAGGGAGGTTGAGGGGTGCAAACGGTGGAGGTTGAATGAGCAGGGCCATCACATCGGGGTTGTAGGGTCCAGAAGACGTCCTGGGGAGAAATGGAATCCAGATTGCGGTCCTCCGTGTCTGGTTTTCATACCCAAGGGCACCACCAAACTGGGTGGGCATGTAGTTTGGGTGGCCCTGGAAGTTCATCCAGCTCGAGCCATGTTATGTAATGCCAGATCCATTAAAAACAAGACTGCAATTATTGCAGATGTTGTAAATTCAGTGGATCTGGCTTGCATCACCGAGACCTGGCTGGATGAGAACTCTGGCCCCTGTATTAGAGCCGCAGTTCCACCGGTTACTCTGTGATTCACCGCTCGAGATTGGATCACAGGGTGTGGGGGGTTGCTGTCTGTTTCAAGACCGAATTGGACCTCACAAGTGTACCAGTTGAGGAGACTGAGTCATTTGAGTGTACTGTGGTAGCAGGTGTAGGTTGTAGGATCATACTTATCTACCGTCCACCCGGGGATGGGAAACAGTTCCTTCATGAAGTGGGGGACTCCGTCATCGACATGGCATTTGAGTCTCCCAGGTTGATGGCCCTGGGTGACTTTAATGCTTGGGTCGATGACGAACTCTCACAATTTGGACTGCACTTCCTCCAGTTGATGACATCTCTGGGCCTTACACAGGTACTTACCACTGCTACCTACAAACATGGTCACTCCCTTGACTTAATTTTCCTCCTGGGGATCAAAGCCGCAGATCTGGGGGTGGAGCCAGTCAGATGGTCCAGTCACTACACCGTGGGGTTCAATTTTAGCGCCTCCCCTCGAAGGCCTACCCTGTGGAGAAGGTCAAGTACCGCCCTTTACGAGATGTTAACTCTGAAGACCTTACGGCAGTATTTGACCGATCGTCTATTCCGGCTGCAAACAGCAACCCAGTGGACCTCGTAGTGGCCTATAATACTACCATTGCGGTGACCCTGGATGTCGTTGCTACTGTCCCTGTTCGTCCTCTCTCCCTTCGTCCTCGGTCTCCATGGTTTGATGGCACCTTGAGGGAGATGTGGTGACAAGGACGAAGGTTAGAGCGTTGCTGGTGGAGATCTGCCCCTTGATGCCGACCACCTTAGGTTGATGGACCATTACCAAGCCTGTCAATCTGCAGTCACCCATAAGAAGACAGAGTTCCTTTCCGAGGAGATTGCAGTCACCTGAACCTGACCAGCTCAGCTTTTCCGAACTGTGGACAGGCTGTGCAACCCGGCTTGTCTAAAAGTTTGGAAAGCATTTTCGCAAATAAAGTGCGATGAACTTACTCAGTTCTTTGCGACTAAGGTGGCTGACATCAGGGCAGTTCTCCAGCCCACACACTCTATGCGCTTGGCCACTAGCCTTCAGTTTTCCTGGAGTACCTTCAACTGCCCAGAGTTCATGGATGTCATGAGGATTGACCAGGGTGCATGCCCTACATACTGTAGTTTGGACCCAGGACCAACTTCCTTGATTTTGGGTTGATTGATTCCATTGGTCTGGCCCTTGCGCGGATAGTTTGGTGCTCCTTGGAAACAGATGAGTTTCCTAGGTCCCTGAAGGAGGCGGTGGTAACACCACTCCTGAAGAAAGCTTCTTTGGACCCAAACTGCCATGCGAACTACAGACCATTCTCTGACCTCCCCTTTTTAGGGAAGGTGGTTGAGACAGTAGTGGCTGTACAGCTGGAGAGTTATTTGACCATCCATGACATCTATGAACCTCTCCAGTCCAGTTTCCGAAAGAAGCATAGTACAGAGACAGCGCTGGTTCGGGTGCTCAGTGATCTCCTGATGGCTAGAGAGTGGAAGAACCGTTCCATCCTGGTCCTTCTTGATCTCTCATCAACGTTTGACACTGTGGACCATGGGGTTCTGCTTGATCGTCTGAGGTTCATCTGTGGCCTGTCGGGTACAGTCCTTAGGTGGTTTACATCTTTCCTCACTGAAAGAACTCAGAGGGTGATGTCCAGAATTTACTCTTTGGACCCAATCCCACTGTCTTGTGGGGTACCTCAGGGATCGATGTTGTCCCCCATGCTGTTTGCAGTGTATATGCTGCCCCTCGGAGACACTGTAAGGAGGTATGGGCTGAGGTTTCACTACTATGCTGATGATACCCAGCTATACTTTTCTTTTGCACCCGACCAGAATGGAGCTCTCTCAGTCTTTAGTAACTGCCTGGTGGAAATCCAGGAGTGGATGGATTCGAGCTGGTTGAAATTGAACTCTGGAAAGACTGAAGTGGGCGCTGGATAGGGGGGTCGGGGGTAGGTTCACCCTCGGCGCTTTTACTTGGGGGTTTACCTCTCCCGGCCTCCGAACAGGTGCGTGACCTGGGGGTAATCTTTGATGAGGGGTTGACTCTACACTCGCAGGTGTCAACCGTCATCAAGATCTCTTTTTACCATCTGAGGAATATCGCCTGGATTAGACACCTTGTTCCGTCTGGCAACCCTTCCTACGCTGGTTCACGCCTTTGTGTCCTCCTGCTTAGATTATTGCAACTCCCTGTATCTAGGGCTTTCTGGGGTAGAAATCCACTGTTTGTAGCTAGTGCAGAATGCAGCAGCTCGGCTCTTGACAGGAACCTCTCGGTTCTGCCATATCTCTCTGGTGCTGCGCAGTCTGTACTGGCTGCCAGTACAATGGCGGATCACCCTTTAAGTTGGTCTTCTGGCTTATAAAGCCCTACACGGACAGGGCCCCTGTCTACCTGAAAGAGCTTCTGGTACCCTACCGCTCCGGGCGATCGCTCCGCTCAGCTGGCGAGGGGTTGCAAGTGATTCCAAGAGTGTGTTTAAAATCTTCTGGGGCTCAGTCATTTATGCATGCGGCCCCTTCCCTTTGGAATTCTCAACCCCGCCAGTTACGTGAGTGTGTGACTGTGGAGGGATTTAAATGAGCCCTGAAAACCCATCTTTGGCTCCAAGCATTTGGTGACTGATTGGCTGTTTTGTTTTAATTTTATAAGTTTGCTTAGCTGTTTGTTTTTATTAACTAAGCTGCTGTAATGTGTGTAGTATGTGGTCTGTTTTTAAATTTTGTTTGGCGCGCACCATAAAAATAAAGATTTTTTTTTTGTTACTATTCTTCTATCCACTAATAACATTATACAATGTGCTTCCTCTGTACCCATGCCAATACTCTCCATACCTATTCCTTCCTCCTCTTTTCTTTGACAAAGCCGATTTTTGGCTGCCAACTACAAGCAACCTGCTCTTAGTAAGTAGACCTATAGACTAGACATATTTCTGTAATAAAAGTATTTGTATTTGAGGTTATACTCCACATTTATCTTCATTGTAAAATAGTCTTGTCACTTGACTATTGTATGTTCTCGTCATATGATGTAAATTGTACTGTTTTGTCTGTTCTTCTACTGACTTGGAGCCTTTGTAAAAGAGCCAGATTTGCTCAAAGGTTGTTATTCCGAAACTGAAATAAATAAATAAAAATAATAAACCCTCCACGCCACTGGGCTGGTCCAGAAATGGATATTTTTAAAGTTACTGTAATCGCCATGGAATACCTGAACCAATCAGAGAGTAGCATGCCCAGTGCTGATGATATCAGAACACCGGTAGCATGTCAATACAGCGCTTCAGTTTCAGTGAGTCAATTACAGCGATGCTATTATAGCTTCTTACCCCAGGAGTCCTTCAGTGTCAGTAACTTTTTTGCACTTAGTTGGCTAGGTGCAACTGTCCCGGAGCTGTGCCTTTAAGAGATATTTAAATGAGCTTAGGACCATGCCAATCAGAAGTCAGGAAAGGGGGTGAGCTGAGTGAGAGCTGTTGAAGGCTTCAGAATTTTTCTCCAGCAGGACTGAGCAATATTGCCTCTGAGGTGTCTCCCAACTTTCCTTGTTGATAGCCTCCTAGTGCTTATCTGGGTAAAGTTTTCCTCATAAATTATTTCCTTTAGTGTGCTGAGTGAAAGTTTTACCTTTTCATTAGCGCTGCACAAATTTGTTATTTTTAGCATGACTACGCTATTTTGACTTTATTTTTATCACGACTATTTAGTTTAAAGCCTAATTTTATCACGGGTACTTATTTTCGACAGTTTCCTTCATTTTTGTGGCAAATTCTTGTGGGAGCCGTTGAATTGGGGACAGTTGCCTTGTTTTTTACCTCAGACCTCGTGGGGTTTACCGCAAGGCACCTGCATGGGGGGTTTCTCTCTAGATTGGCAATTACAAGGAACCTGTTTGGTTATATTACTGGACCTTGGTATCCTCTGTGTCAGGACCGTCCGTAAGGGTCCAGCAGCCACCTGTGTGCAGTTGAGTATTACTGGTTTCTATTAAGATTGGCACTGGTATAGATCCCAGTTCTACAACCAAAAAAAAAGGCAATAGTAATAGACAGAATTTATTAACTGGGGCAGGACTGGCCGGTGGCATTTTCACAGAAATCTGCACTCAGTTCTTAGGTCCAGGACTGGTTTGATTTGCTTAAATTGGCAAACATAGCAGACAAACCTTTGATTATTATGGCTGAGGATAAATCAAAGACTTCCAACGAGGGGCCATCCAAAAGTACTAATACTAAAAGCAGAGGTGCTGAGGAACCTTCCAGATCCCAGCCAAAAAATAAAGCTTCCAAAGATGAATTTACTCACAAATTAAAATATAATAAGAGTGACGAAAACAGGAAGCTTGATCAGGCCTCTGATGAAGTGGCTAAAAAGAAACTCTGTCAGGACAGATATGCTCCCGTCGCTCCTGGGAAAGCCAATAGTGAGACAACAGGCAACTTAAAGCATACAGAAAAAACAAAACTCTTATAAACTGCGCAGGTTCTTCCGTCAGTGCAAGATATGGAAAAAGCATGGCAACTGTTTCAGACCCTTCAAAAGATGGGTCCTCGATTTACTGGGGCTGGCAAGCACTCTTCCACAGTTCTCTCTTCTGTAGACTGTGAGGGTGATGCAGATGATGATCAATTTTACGATGCCCCTGACATGGATTTTGAGGGTCTTGAACCCCAGGAGTCCCCGGACCCTCACCTTGGGGATCCCCAGGTGACCACAAGGATCCTTCCTCTACGTTTACATTTATACAAAATATGCTGGATACCCTGGACCTCCCAACACAGGAGCCCAACCAGGATGTCGATGAAGACGAAGATTATAGGGAGATGAAGGGTCTTTCAACCTCAAAGACCCTGGTCATCCCTATTGATAATGCATTTAGAAAAAATACCATGAAGGTGCTTCAACACCCCACTTCAGTATCCGGGGTTGATAAGAGGTTTGAGAGAAAATATAAATTGTCTAAAAATGGTATCGAGTTCCTGTCTGCACACCCTAGCCACGTGAGTATAGTGCAGCAGGCAGCTTGTGAGAAAGCTGGAGTCTCCTTGTCATCCTCTCCCCCTGACAAAGATTCCAAGAAAATTGACTTTATAGCAAAGAAAATGTATGCCACAGCTTTTGCTGCTTCTCAGGCTTTCTTCTTAAATGGCATTCACAGCCAAATATCAGAAAGCCCTTTGGAAATCTGTCCAGGCTGTCGCCTGCAACGGATCAGATTCTATGATACAGGAGCTGGTGGACATGTCAAAAACTGCCCTGGAAGCTACTATGTACCAGTTCCACATGGCAGATGACGACAGTGATGCAGCCTCTAGGGCGATGGCCCATGCCATCTCTCTGAGACGTTTCGCCTGGCTTAGAACAACCAGTCTGACTACAGATACTCAGAACAAGGCCATGGATTTTCCCTGTGAAATATGTTGTTTGTTTACAGAACCACTGACTACATGAAAAAAGTCGGATGAGTACAAGGCCACCTGGCAGAACCACTCATCAAAGCCTAAACACACTACCCCTCAGAGATCCTGTCCCGGGGTGGTAGGAGCAGAAGTTTTGCTCCCAGGCCTTACAATCCCTATCCCCAATCTGACTTTAGCCAGTACAGGGAGTCTTTCAGAGGCAGGGGCAGAAGTCACCAAAGAAGAGCCACCTCTACCCAGCCATCTGCCTCTCAGTCTAAGTCCTGATGTGAGTGTCCAGGTCGCCTCCCCGTTTCCGGTTGGAGGCAGACTCTCTCACTATCTTCAGCACTGGTCCCTCATCATGTTGGACAAGTGGGTGTTGGAGATAGTGGAGAAGGGTCTGCCATTACAGTTCAAGCAGCTGCCAGACCTAAAGCATACCCAGGTGTCAAGACCTCTATCCCCAACACAGATACCATTGTTGGAAATCGAGGTACAAAACCTTCTGACTTTACAAGCTGTGGAGAGGGTCCCCACCCACGGGAAGGGCAAGGGCCTCTACTCCATGGATCAGGGCAAACTGTCAGGTGATATATTTATTGACTTGTCAAAAGCTTTTGACCTTGTCAACCATGACCTACTGGGGGAGCAGCTCAGGGCTCTCGGGTTCTCTCCGCATGCTATGAGTTGGATGATGGGCTACCTAACGGGTAGAAAGCAGCATACCTGCTTTAACAAGGTCCTCTCGGAGCCTAGGGCTGTGACCATGGGAGTTCCCCAGGGATCGGTACTTGGGCCTCTCCTATTCTCACTTTTTATCAATCAACTCCCAAGGGTGACCTCTTGTTGCCAAGTCACGCTTTATGCAGATGACCTTGTGCTAGTGGCCCATGCTCGTAATGCTGCTGACCTTAACCAGTGCCTATCTGAAGACTTCAGCAGAGTCTCGGCCTGGATTACCAACCATAGACTGGTATTGAATCTAACAAAACTCAGGCCATGCTGTTTTGGTTCCACGGCCAAGTTAAAAGCGCCATCGGCTATGCTCAAAATAGCTTGTGATGGAGGCCCCCTGTTGCCAACAGCGAGCTCAATTAAATATCTTGGGGTCACCCTCGACCCACAACTTGACATGGGAAGCCATATCCAAAACATCTGCAGAGCCACCAGGTGTAAACTTGGCCTTGCCTACAGGGTCAAATACAACCTGACTCCAGGAGCGAGGCTGGCACTTGCGAAGGGAGTGCTTCTCCCTTCCCTTAGTTATGGATACCACCTATTTGCCAGGTCACCTCAAATCCATCTTAATCGGTGGAACACGGCATATAATGATATCTGTCGGTTTGCACTTGCTGCTCCCAAACTCACCCACCGATGTGAGCTCTATGACAAACTCAGCTGGCTCCCCCCTGCGGAATTCCTGATCCTTGGTGTAGGGAACTTCACCAGGAAAGTGCTTGCCACGGGCATACCGTCAGGACTGGTGCATCTCCTCCCAAAACTGGACGCCATCCCCTACCAGCTCAGGTCACAGACCACCGAGTTGCTTAAAGTTCCCTGTACTCGAACCCTTATGGGGGATCGTGACTTTGCCGCTTTTGTGCCTAGGCTCTGGAACTCCATTCCGGACTCTGTTCGCTCTGCCCTTCCATGGGACCTTCGCTCCTCCCTGTGGTCCCACCTAAAACAAACGACAAGATGTGACTGCTCTAGTCTCTGTAATGTAATACTCTGCAGTCCACTATTGTCCACTCTGAGTCCATGATGGTCTATGAAATATGTATTCAGTGATTCTAATGTCTATCTATGTCCTGTAACAATTTGTACTATGTGTGGCAGTATCTCTGCCCTTATACAAGCGTTGTTATAGCTGTTTTTTACTGTATCATGCTGTTTCTCCAATGTTGCTATGTATGTATACTGTATGTTTTGTGCTTTCCCGGGTCGTTCCTGAAAATAGGCATATTACTTGTCTAGTGTACTTACCCGGTAAACAAAAGCTAAATAAAATAAATAAATAAACAAATAATTTTCTGACACAAAAGAAAACTGGGGAGTGGCAACCTATCTTAGATCACAGATCTTTAAACAAACATCTGAAAAAAACAAATTCAAAATGGTCACTCTGTCACTGGTCATACAGTCCTTACAGCAGGGAGACTGGCTAGCCTCCCTCGACTTAAAGGATGCCTACTTCCACATACCCATAAGGAGATCTCAAAGGAAGTTTCCGGGTTCAGACTTCCTTCGGGTCACTATCGGTTCACCGCATCGCCCTTCGGTCTGTCCTCAGCCTCAAGAGACTTTACCAAGTGTCTCGCAGTGGTAGCAGCACATCAAAGGAGACTGGGTGTCACGCTCTACCCGTCTGGATGACTGGCTCATAGTAGCAAAGTCTCCTTACCAGGTCAAGGAATCTCTTTCCCTCACAGAACGCACTCAGGAGTCTCTGGGTTTCCTGGTCAGTCTAAAGAAATCTCACTGGAATCCATCCAGCTGCTCACCTTCATGGGGGCCCAGCTGGACATTCAGAAGGGATATGCTTTCCTCCCGCAGGAAAGATTTCAGTGTTTCCTTTCAGTAGCAGATTATTTCGCCCAGGGACAGCCAAGACCAGCCAGACATTTCCTCAAAATTCTGGGACTAGTCTCAGAGAAGCAACACATTTTCAAAGTTGATACTTGTGTCGGAGCAGTTCCTCCAAAACTTGCTGTGCGCCCTTGTAACCTACCCAATTTCTGCCCTCCACCCCTACTTCCTTCCCACACCTCGACCCCCTTCCTATCCCCTTACCTTCCCCTTCCTTGCAACACACTTATCACTCCCCTCCAACCAACCATGCTCTTATCCCTCATTTCCCTCCTTCCAGTAAACTCCGCCTCTTTCTCCCTCCCTCTCTTCCACACCATCTCTCTCAATCTCCAGCATGTCTCCTTTGCCCCCGAATCCCCTTGTTCATCCTGAAAAAAATCTGTTCCCTTGTTAAATGCTGTTATTTCTCTTCTCTTTCCAACCCTAGTCCTGTTGCTTAGAATCATACTTGTCTTGTACCTTTTTACTGCAGTGTCCTGTCGCTCCAATATCCAACGTATTTGCATAACAACTTATCTGTTACTCTGATGTATTCTCCCTTGTACCAGAAATCAAACATTATTGTACATATTTGCAAGCCACTTGCATTGTACCACACTGACATCTTGTATCTTCACCTTTTGTACATTGTATTTTACCGTTGCATCTTTTTGTACCTCAACTATTGTACCATATCCTACCCATTGTACGTGCCAATGCACCCAGGTTGTTACTGAAAAAGACACCTGTGCCACTGGACACACCCGGTCAACAGTGTTTAAATAAAAAGCTCCTGACTCGTGTTGTGACAGTGTGAATGCTGAGGTCCAGAAATAACATCTGTGGCTTATGAAGCTCCACTGATGTTTAGTACTTCCTGCCATAAAACAGATATGGGCACATTATTGTTCTCAGTTCAGAACATTAAGGGGAAAAAATGACAAAGTGTGAAGCCTGCATGTATGTGTCAGGAACGGAATGTGCAGGGGCTAATCACTCTATGAAAGTGTTTTCCAGACATGCAGGAGGTTCATGAAAGAATTGTATCGAAAGGATGACCTTTTTTGTTAACTATTCCATTTATCCTTGCATTGAATTTTCTGATTTTTTTCAGACACTGAGATACAGTGAAATAAAATTCCAGTGTGGCATTTATTCAGTCAGGTATTGGGAGCATCACATGTTCACAAATCTGCATATTATGTTTGACAGATGGATTTAAAAACATAGAATATACTGCAGAACAGCACATTACATCTTTTATGATTCTGCTGATTCTCACTTTGTATTTATGTTAGTACATTTTGTGATTTTTTTTTCTGTTCTGTTACTCCTGAATTACCCTTTGTGGATCTCCCTGCCACTAACCCTGGTGTTGGGGGCCACCCTGGTTGCACCTTCTCTCACTGTCAGTGTGTCTCGAGCCACAGAACGTGTTAGATTGGGGTCCATGCACGAGACAAAGAACCCCTCACTTAGGCTGACTGGGGTCTGCGCGCATTGCATAGGTGATGCACTCAGCTCCCAGGTGAGCTAAGCGCCCACATTAATGCCTTGTCAGCCGCCATTAACTCTCGGATTAGCCTGCTATACCGGCACAGGGACTGCCTGCCTCAGGTTGCCCTCAGGCTGGCCATCAACGCCTCTGTCTTGTCCATCGTGGACTATGGCTTGCCCATCTACGCTACAGCTGACAACACTGCCCTCTCCAAAATCCAACTCTCCATCATTAAGGCCTGTAGGCTCCAGACCAGTGCCCCCAGCCATACTCACACCTGCCTTCTCTATACTACCACCAGTCTTCTCAACTTTGAGCAGCGACTGTTCTACCAGACCTGCCTTCTCACTAAGGAATGTCTGCTAGGACTCTTCCCCCCCCCGGGTCTCCACCTCCCTACAACAGCCATCTTCGTCGCACCACCTGTAGCTCTGTTACAGGCCACTTTCAGGGTGCCCAGAACCAAGACCTCTCTTGCCCAGAGATCCTTCCTCTACCAAGCCCCACCAGGTTTAACTCCCTCCTAGCTGCATCTCCAACTTGCCAAAATTGGCTCCTTCAAAACAGCCCTTCGGAACCATATCTTTAATACCCGCTGTTGTAGGTGCACCTAACCCCCTGTTGTAACCTGTGGTTCCCACCCGCTTTGCCCCCTGGCTCGACAACGTCCACTGGACAGCCTCTCCCTCCCCCAGACCTACCCCTTCCCTACTAGGTCCAAACAGGGATGTAACCCACTGTTTTCTCTGAGGACCTACCATATCCATGATTGTAACTCACAGTTTTGTAACATTGTGTAACCTAAATAACATACAAACTACTACATTATGTAACCTAAGTGTATCTATGTTAAATGTTCCTTTTACTGCACTTGTAATGTTATCCTCTGTTTTAATCTGCACTGTAATAACTGTGTTGATGTCTGCCCCTCGTGACGAGGTGCCTTTGTAAATGAGTCTGTGAGTCAGGAAAGGTTGTAAACCCAATTTGTAATGAATAAAAAGGAAGGAGCCACCAGGCATTGCAGGGAGTAGGTAAAAATTGGACTGTCAGAACCAAATTGTACCAGCTTGATAAAAGCTGGAATGGCTGGTCTGGCTGGACTAGCTGACCTGGGCACAAGTTGTGTGGATTTTTCTGGTCTGACCAGACAGGAGGTCTAGGTTTTGCCCGTCTAATCCAGTCTGGTTCATGCTGTCCAGTTTCCACCACATTTTGGGCATGAATGAAAGCCGGACTATCAGAACCAGACTGGGCTAGACTGGTAGCCTGGCTTGATTGGCAAAATTCTCACAACTTGTGTTCTGTCCAGATAATCCAACCAGACTGGCCAATTTGGCTTTTACCAATCTTGTCCGGACCGTTTTACACTTGGCGTTGCACAGTATGCTGACCGAACAGCGACATTTCGATAGTGAAGTACATTACAGCACCAATTCGATGTTGCCGCTGTAAGGTACCCATGGACCTCGGCACTGCTTCTCTGGGTCTTGCACCTCCTCCCCGAATCAACTCCAACTTGGAGTTGATTATATTAAAATATGGGGGCTTCAACGGGCAGAGCCCCTCACATGGGAGGTTTGAGGGGCAAAGCCTCCAGATAACAACAAACAGTTTACCTCACGACTTTATGCCAGCCGCAGTTGCGGTTGACATAAAGCTGTCGCTGTAATGCTGGTCGACAAAATTTTGTTGAACCGGTGTCGTAGACCCACACTGCACACTCCTTGCAGGCCAGCTAAGGAGTAGAGTGGCACTGGCTGTGAAGGCAGGATTGTTGGGATAGGAGTGGGGATGGATGAGGAAATGGGTAAAAAGGGAGAAAAAAAACTTTTGCCACCTTTTGGTACCACATCTGTAGTAAAACTGAATCATTCGTCACCTCCATATTGATACCTCTCACCCATCCCCAATTTTCAGGGACCACTAGTCCTTGAGACATTTAGTTTAACCAGCGTGCCTCCCCACCCAAAACCTGATCCTGATCTGCCCATATGCTACATAGGCAGCGGGGTTCCGGGTGAATGCAGAAACTTCACTGCACCGCAATACCATTATGAAAGTAATCTCTGTGCCTGATTCAGGGTAGGAAGGACAGTGTCATTACGTGAGGGGGACTCTGCTATGATGACCATCTGTTCTTAGTGTAAATTGGGCCCCTGTACTCCCTAGCTATTCCTGGGAACCATTTATGGCTTGCGCTGGGTGCCCCCAGCTCTCTCAGCTGACATGGATGATTGGGGGCCATGTCAGGACAGCTGCAAAAAACAAACAAACTGCATTTGGGTCTTAAAGGCATACAAGGACTGTTGTATCCCATAATCCTTTGCTCTGAGTGAATCAGGGGATCAACGTTTACGCTGGGCAACCTCTGGCCACTCTGCACAATTTTCTGCGCACGTAGTGGGTGGGGCTGGGATTCATGAAAGCCACCACTTGTGCGTCAATCCATGGGTGTGGTGATATGCAATCCACAGAGATGCTGTTGGTACAGATCTGGACCATCTTTGTGGACTGTACACCAAACCATTTATTCTATAAGGAGATGAAATGGCTTTATTTTAGGTATCGTTGCTGATTTGGGTAATTTGTCCCCGATTTGTGAGGCATGGAGTTGATGGGTACGTCCACAACCTCCCTGTCCGATGCCCGCCTTTTTTTTTTTTTTATAACTTTCTTTGTTTTTCATTTTTGTACAAATACAGCAGACTCATCATTCCTCCTACAGTACAAGAACCTCTCTTACAAGTTAAAAAAGAAAAAAAAAAAAAGGTGGGGTACAGTAGGTGTTAAACAAGTGCAGCTGTGCAGTGAAGTTAATAATACAAATCCTTTAGTCCAGATAGGTTCCACAGTGACTTAATGGGGTGTTAGCTTCTGATGTGTGGAGCAAGAGACGTACTTAAGAAATCTGAAAACAGTTGGAGTCATGTCATGGGCGTCTAGGAGATGGAGTCAGGTCACGGGAGAAATGTATAGGACCCATTGTCTCCATATAATTTCAAACTTTTCTTTCTTATTGTTGACTAAGGCAGTTAAGGATTCCATCCGACAGATGGAGATCATCAGATCCTGCCACTGTGTTAGGGTTATTTATTTTTTATTTATTTATCCATTTATTTGTACAATTGGATTTGCAACCTTTGAGCCAGAGGCTCGTTTACAAAGGTACCTCGTCATAGAGGGCAGCAGTGTGTTACAATATTACAGTAGGTTGACGTACAGATTTACACAGGTTTTACACAGTAGTGTACAGACATTGTTACATATATTTTGTATATTTCATGAAAACAGTAGTTACATAAATACAGATATCTGGCGGGGGGAATGAAAGAAACCAGGTGGGGGGCGGAGGAGGGGCAGCCGAGGACTTTTGTCTAAGTGCATCAGTGATATATGAGCAGCCTGTTAGTGACAAGAACAGCAGTGGGTGTTGAACAGGTGGTTCCAAAGAGCAGTTTTGAAGGAGGCAATTTTGGGAGTGTTAGTGATGGTTACAGGGAGAGGTTTAAACCATGAAGGGGCCCTGTAGCAAAAGGATCTCTGAACTAGGGAGGTCCTAGTTCTGGGTACCAGTAGAGTGGCCTTGTCCGAGCTGTGGGTGGAGACAGTGGGGGAGGTGTGTTGGAGGGAAAGCCTGAGCAGAATTTTCTTGGTTAGCAGGCAAGTTTGGTAGTGGAGATGTTCTTATAGGTTGAGGAGATTAGCAGTGGAATAGAGATGACAGGTGTGGGTGAGCCTGGGGCACTGGTCAGTAGTCTACAGACCTTGTTCAGAGTGAGTCGGATCTTATTGAGAGCGTGTAATCAGCGGCTCCATATACTGGTAGGTCATAATCCACTAGGGACAGTACTGAGGATGTGAAGGCCAGTCGGAGAGCATCGGGTGGAAGGCAGTCCCTATGGTGGTATAGGAGGCCAATCTGGGTGTTGGTAGCAGACATGAGAGTATAAATGTGGGCATGAAAAGTGAGGGCAGTGTCAAAAGTAATCCCAAGATATTTGTAGGGGTGCACTTGCTCGAGCGGCTGTTGAGTGCTCAGGAGATAAGGAGGGGGTTATTTCTTGCTTTGTTTTGATAGTGGGAGAATAGCATCGACTTGGTCTTTTTGAGATTAATGACAAGTCTGTGCTCCTTGAACCAGCTTTCTGCTTGGTTGAAGGTGTGTTGGAGAGAGTCCTGGAGGGAGGCAGAATTTCGGTGAGAGGCATAAAGAACGGCATCATCTGCATACAGAAGAATTTTGCCAGAGCAGGCACTGGGCAGGGTGTTTAGATAAAGACTAAAAAGTAGGGGGCCTAGGATGGAGCCCTGGGGACCCTGGAGTGGACAGGGCAGGTCTCTGAGAGTGTCCCATTGATTCTGACGCACTGGGAATGGCTAATAGGTAGCTAGAGCACCTGGCGAGGGGACCAGTAGAGAAACCGATATAGTGGAGAGCGTCAAGTAGGAGGGGATGGCAGACGGTGTCAAAAGCCTGTGAGAGGTCAATGAACACTACTCCAGCAAGGTTGCCAGAGTCAAGAGAGGAGTGCAGAAAGTTGTAGGATTCCAGTAAGGCTGTACCAGTGCTATGGCCTGCAGGGAAACCATGCTGCTCTGGGCACAGAACAGCATATTTAGTTAGGTGCTTAATGAGCTGTGTAGTCACCACTTTTTCTTTGGCTTTGGAGAGTGGGGGAAGGATGGAAATTGGCTGATAGTAGCTGGTGGTGGACCTGTCCCCACCTTTATGAATAGGTGTGACAACAGCCATTTTCCAAACACTGGAAAATTGACCCAGGCAGAGGTATCGGTTTAGTAAGCTCATAAGTGGTACTAGGATGTCATCCAGGACCAGTCGTAGTATTTTGGGATCCAAGGAGTCGTTGCTTGGGCTGTTGCTGCCTAATGCTTTTAGAAGGAACGGTTTGGCTTCATGGGTAGATATTTTGCGCCAGTAGAACCAGGGACGTTGAAGGACAGGGGGCTGTGAATCGGGAGCTGAGTCAAAGAAATTACTGGGAAGGACAGAGCTAAGGTCCGTGAAGGAGGTGTTAAGGCAGTTAGCTATGTTAAGGGGGTCAGTGGTAATAGAACCATCAATAGTAAGCTGGGACAGGGGAGGGGAGCAAGATTTCCTGTTCAGTTCTTTAATATTGTCCCAAAAGTTCCAGGCAGACACCCATGAGGAGGTTAGGGTGACCTAGTAGTGAGCAGCCTTGGCCTTACGGATGACCCATGTGCACCTATTCTGTGCAGCATTGTAGGCTTGTCTGTGTGCCGTCCTGCAAGTCTCAGTGGCTAGGTGCCAGAGGTTATCCTTTTCTCTTGAGTTTTTGGAGTAGGGCGGGGGTGACCCATGGTGCATTCTGCTTTTTGGTGCGGAGTCTGGTAAGCGGTGCATAGAGATCACAGGCCTTGTTAAAAGTCTGTATGAAAAGGTCAAGGGCAGAGTCAATGCTGGGTGCCTGGTTGATGGGGGACCAGTCGATCTGGGTGAGGAATTGCTTGAGTTTATTCGGGCCACCTAGGCGGAGGTGCCTGCGGAGGGTGGTTTGGGGGTAGAGGTGGACCAGAGGAATAGGATAGGATAGGGGAATGGTCACTTAGAGTGAGGGAGGATTTGTATATCCTGGATTTTGCGGGGTGGTTGGTGACTATGACATCTAGGACGGTGCTGGTTCCACTAGAGGGATTGAGTCTAGTGGGCTGGCAGACTAGTTGGGTCAGGTCAAGGGCAGTGGAGGTGTTCCTTGCTTGGGAGGTGGAGGGACTAAGCTCAGTTGACATTTAGGTCCTCAACAAGGACTTGTTCTGCTTTGTGGGGGAGGGTGGTGAGATGATCTGTAAGAGAAGAGATTTCCAGGTTCTAGTTTCTTTGGGGAGCATAGGAAACTGTGAGGTAGAGCAGTCCCCTAGAGGAATCAGGAATGAGTTTAAGGGTGAGGGCCTGGGCACCATTATCAAGCTTGGGGACAGAGAGTGCATGACCAACAATAGTGTCATGTATGAAGACAGCACAGCCACCCCAGCGTTTGCATACTCGATCCTACTGGTAGAGGGTGTACCCAGGCAGTGAGCAAAAGGAGTCGGGGGTAGATTTGGAAAGCCAGGTCTCCACAAGGGCAATGATGTCAGGCTGGTGTAGAATGACCCAGCACTGGAGCGCAGCAGATTTTTTCTGCAAGTTGCAGATATTCAGGGAGGCAATGCGGAATCCTGAAGACAATGTCTTGGGTGGGGTGGTGGGAGTGGGGCCTGGTTTGGGGTGTACATTTCCAGAGAGTAGTAGTAGCAGAGTAATAGTTCTAACCAGGGGGCGGTAGCTGCAGGTCTCCTTAGCTGGAAGTCGAGATAAGGATGAGGCTGCAGGGGTACAGGGAATGAATAGGGCACAAAGGGTAGGAATGGTGGTGAGGAGGTAGGTCCAGGGACGGCCCAGGTAGGCAGAGGGGTTAGGAAGACTGCCAGGACGTGGGAGCCGGGGCTTAGGGCATGAGGCAAGAATGGGAGGGTAGTAGTAGTAAGTAGTAATACAATTTATTTATACAATATAGCACCATTAGGACAACTTATACACTATTTACAAGGTGTACCTGTGCGGTAAAACATATACAAATTTTAAGTTTCCACACGTAGCAAACTAACATATTGCAGTATAGTTAAATACACAGTTGTAGAAAAAACAAGAATGAATAGACACACATTTAACATGTTGTTTTTTGGTTACTACAAAACTAGTCCACAAAGACTACACTAAACAAATACCACCTACATATAACTGTTAAGTGTAATTACAATGTTTTATTACATACACATCTAAAGCTAAAATGCTGTCTAGCCTGTGTTTTAAAACTATACACTGTAAGGTCCAAGTTTCTCAAGTCTGGGGGTAATGCATTCTAGGTGCTTGCTACACTATATTCAGAGGTCATTTTACCAAAGTTGTTAATAATCCTAGGCTATATCAGATCCCTAGACCCATTTTTTTCTTAAGTTTAAACTGTGTCTGGGTTTTTGTAATTTCTCTGTCAAGTATTGAGGTGACTTGTTTCTAAACATACTCCATACTAAATTAGTCCAGATGTTCCTATGTTTTAAATCAAGTGATTGCTAACCCAACTCATTGTACGGTGTACAATGGTGTGTACTGTAGTTACACCTCAAAACAAAGCTTGCCAATCTATTATAAAAAAGATCAAGTTTTTCCAGCTGCTGTTTACTTGAGTGTCTATAAATGTGATTCCCGTAGCCAACTGTTGGCAGGATTAATTGATTTGCTGTTATTAGACGTACAGATTTTGTTGTGCTTGTTTTAAACCTTCTTGCCGCCCTATTCGTCCATTCACTTTTTTGACAAGATCAGAACTATGACAGTCAAAACTTAAGTGCTGATCAAAATGAACCCTTAGATATTTGTACGTTGCGGTTTGAGTCAGATCGACATATCCCTTCCCTTGTCATTATGTGTAGACACAAACTTTTTGATCTAGATTGCTTAGATCCAAATAGCATTATTTGCGGTTTTTTTTTTACTATTGATGATTAGACCCAGCAATGTAAAACAGTACTGCACCACCAAGAAATCCTGCTGTAGTTTAGTTTCTACTTTGCCGTGGCTGGTCCCCTCAGCCACCAAAGCAGTATCGTCTGCATAGAGGCAGATACAGGAGTTGTCCACAGAATCCGGGAGATCATTAATGTAAATGATAAATAATAGTGGCCCCAGGATCGATCCCTAGGGCACACCACAATTATTTGTAGAGTATCTGACTGAAATCCATTTACTGTTACTACCTGTGTTCTTTCATTTAGATACGAACTGAACCATTGGCAAGATTCATTTGTTAGTCCTATATTTTTTAGTTTTCCCATCAAAATTTTATGATCCACCAGATTAAATGCTTTTGACAGGTACACATACACCATGCCAACAGACCTTGACTTCCTCAAAGGAGTAGCTACTATGTCCAAAAGGTCCGTTAGCGCAATGGCCGTGGACCTGCCTCTCCTAAAGCCAGACTGGTATCTGGTCAATTTTTCATATTTTTCCAGATATTCAGTTAAATGACTATGAACTATTTTCTCTCAAGAATCTTTGAAACTGTTGATAATAAGGCTATGGGGCGATAGTTTGTTGGGTCTGTAGGATCTTCACCTTTAGCAATTGGTATAACTTTAGCTACCTTCTAGCTCTGGGGACAAATTCCCTCACACACGCTCCAGTTACCTTGAATTACTGGGGACATTTCTGATGCTGATTCCTTCAGCAGCTTATTTTTAATGCCGTCCATACCACTGGCCTTTTTTGTCTGTAAACTCTTGACAGTTTTAAAAACTTCGGTGCTAGTAACTTGATGGAATCGGAACTTGGGTGAGTTTTTGTCTTGTGTCCCTGATTTTATCACTTTTATGTTTCTCTTTACTACATTTGTTTGTGGAATTATTAAAGCAGGAAAATTGACAAAATAGTTTAATAGATTTGCAGAGTTATCTATTTGTTGCAGCTCCCCATTTTCCTTAATCTGGATTTCTGGATGTTGTTTAATTGGCTTAGTTAAATTCCTTATCAAGGACCAGTAGTTTTTGGGATTTACTGTTTCCTTAATTTTTTGCTTATAGTAATAAGCTTTTGAATTTCTGATTACAGTACTGACTTTGATCCTAATCTTTTTGAATGTTAACCATAATTTTTGGTCCAGTGATTTATTAACGTTCTTCCAGAGCTGTTTTTTTGTTGAATTAATTTGCTTATTCAGACAACATGAAGTCTTGCTGTATTGCAGTTAGCTCCAGCCTTTCAACTGCCCCAGAGAACATAGGGTTAACTTTTCTATGCATGGCATAGAATGTTCATCTCAAGCTCAGTTGAAGCCTCTGCCTGTTGTTATTCGAACTGCAACCGTCAGATTCTTTACTCCGCCTCACTGAACAGTCGCTCCAGAGATTTCTCCTGCTGCTCGGTTCACAGTCGAAGTGTCAGTTTTCGGTCGGTTTTTCTTCCAAAATTGTTGTTTACGCATAGTCGGTTCAAGTCTCTGTCTGTGGTACCATGAGTACTAGATAGGTTTTGTTCTGTTTTCTGTGTGGAACTTGTAAAGCTGTGGATTGGTTTGGCTGAACTGATCATTTTGAGTTAAAATTTGTACTTTACTTTAGTGTGTTGTTACCGGTCTGTACCGGTTCTTAAAAAAAAGGGGTTTAGTACAGTTTTTTCCAAAACCCGTGACACGGTCAGGAACCGATAGGGGAGTCTTGCCTGGCGGATTGCCGAAAAAAGGGTAAGTTTGGTTAGGTTGGCCATGTCTGAGAAACCCAAGAAAAAACCGGGCCCACTGGGTTTCAACACTGCAGTGTGTGTGGGGAGGTCTTTGCTAAGGCTGATCCCCACACCACCTGTGTTTATTGTCTGGGGTTTGATCACCTCGATTCAGACTGCCAAATTTGCAAAAAAAATTTCCCAAATCTACCCTGGAAAAGAGATTAGGTAGACTGAGGGAAAGGGAGGCCGAGAAGTCTGCTGACCCAGATGGCCAGCCCGGTTTAGTTCCGACTGAACCAGAAGGCGTGCCCTCTGACCATGGTGATACTTTTTCGGGCAAAAGGAGAGCCAATTCCGAGTAATCGGTTCCGACAAAAAGAAAAGACAAGTCGACCGGTTCGGATGCAGAATCTCATACTCCGACTGCCGATGAAATAGCCAAAGCGATTCGTATTGTGGAATCACTTCTATCGGTTCCGACTAATCCGGCATCTTTAGGCAGGGGCTCGGTTTGGTTGGTTCCCCCAGTTCCGGATTATACTTTAGAAGAATTTTGTGAACCGGAGGAAGAGGAGGAGGGAGTATGAGGATAGTGATGGTGATTATGAAAGTCTGGATGTGCCTATTGACCTGGACATCCCCAGAGACAGACCTTCAGGTGTTTCTCCTCCTAGGCTTTCTGAGTCCCCTTCACACTACATGTTTTACAGAAAGGTGGCTGATACCCTCCAGCTTCCTATGGAGGAGGCAGTGGAGGATCAGGAAGAGCCTGACTGTGTAGAGATTATGGACATCCCAGACTCCATGAGACTGTCTATTCCCCTACATAAGTCTTTTGGGAAACGGGCACAAAAAATCCTTAAGTCTCATAATTCCACACCTTCTGTGGACAGAAGAATGGACAAGAGGTATACTCTTTCAGGCTCAGATACGGAGTACCTTTATCAGCAATGCAACCATGTTGGGGTTGTACAGGCTTCTGCCTGTGATAAGGCAAGCATTCCCTTGGCATTTCACCCCCCAGACAAGGACTCCAGGAAGATGGATGCCATGGCAAAGAAGCAGTACATGGCATCATCCTTAGGACTCAGGCAGGCTAATTATATGGCCTGTGCAGCCAGGTACCAGAAGTCCAGGTGGGACACTGTACTGGCACTGGCTAAACAGGCTTCCCCCCAGCTTGCCAAGGAGCTGGAGGAGGTGACTGCGGATGGGTTTGAGGCATCGAAAGTTCAGTTTCATGCTGCTGTAGACTCCAGTGATGTATCATCAAGAGTCCTAGCTACATCTGTGGCTCTTCAGAGAATGGCTTGGCTCAGATGTACTAGCCTCTCACAGGATACCCAGGCTAAGGTCATGGATTTTCATGTAGTGGGTAATTCTCCATTTGGGGAGCAGACAGAGAATTACATGAAGAAAATGGATGAATACAGGACCACTTACAGAAATGCTCAGGCCAAGAAAAGGCACCCAACTCCTCAAAGGCAGCAGTCCAGGGGCAGGGGCAGGCCTTTCCAAAGGCCTTTTTACCAAGCACAGGCCTCTTCTTCCTTTTCACAGAGGGGGTTCTTCAGAGGGAGAGGCAGAAGGGGGATGAGCAGGCCTGCATTCACCCCTCGGCCTAAAGCCTCTGCCAAGCAGACACCCTGATGGGTCTGCCAGGATCGATTCTCCTATCACAGTAGGGGGCAGACTGGCTTACTTTGTCCACGACTGGATGTCTCAACATCAGACAAGTGGGTCCTGGAAGTAGTAAGCCAGGGACTAGTTCTCAGCTTCAAAAAATTTCCCAAGCTGAGAGTCAGATCTTTTCCACCTGCAAATCTTTCAGAAACCCTTGCCCTAGAGGCAGAGGTTTCTTCTCTCCTAGCTCTCAGACCTATAGAGAGAGAGAGAGTACCTACCCTACACTGGGGCAAAGGATTGTACTCCAGGTACTTCCTAACCCCCAAAAAGACAGGAGAGTGGTGACCCATCCTGGACCTAAGATACCTGAACAAACATCTTTTAAAGCCAAAGTTCAAGATGATAACTCTGGGAATTATCCTTCCCTCTCTAAGGCCAGGGGACTGGCTAGCCTCCCTGGATCTAAAAGATGCCTACTTTCACATTCCCATCAGTTGCTCCCACAACAAGTACCTCAGGCTCAAGTTACCCTCGGGCCACTATCAGTTCAGAGCAATGCCCTTTGGCTTAACATCAGCCCCAAGGGTCTTCACAAAGTGCCTGGCAGTAGTTGTTGCCTTCCTAAGAAGACAAAAGATTTCCATTTTTCCATACTTGGATGACTGGTTCATAGTGGGCCAGTCTCCAGACCAAGTCGTCACACCTGCAAGTGACCCAGCAAGTGCTCACTTCTTTAGGAATTCTTCTCAAGCTACCATAGTTAGTTCTCGAACCAGTGCAGCTCCTCACCTTCATAGGTGCAGAACTGCATACGGTAAAGGCAAGAGCCTTCCTTCCCCTGGAAAGGGCAAGGATCCTCATGGAACTGGCCTCTTCATTCAGCCTTCGGGTGTCTCGACCAGCAAGGCATTTCCTTCAGCTAGTGGGCCACATGACAGCTTCTACAGCAGTGGTCCAAGGCACAGGATTCCAAATGAGGGACATTCAGTTCCACTTAAGAGCTTTTTGGTCCCAAAGAAAGGATTCCCTTACCAAACTAATTCCAGTGACTCGAACCCTGATCCAAGCCCTGCAATGGTGGCAGGATCAGGACAGTTTCAGGCAAGGGGTTCCATTTGTCACTCAGTCTCACTCAGTGGTCTTCACCACAGATGGTTCCCTGCTGGGCTGGGGAGCCCATTTAGGGGAACTTACCACCCAGGGACTGTGGTCGTCTCAGGAATCTCTGCTTCACATCAGTCTCTTGGAACTCAGAGCAGTGTTTCTGACACTGCAAGCTTTTTCCAAATCTGTACAGAACAAGGTGGTGCAGATCAGAACAGACAATACCACCACCATGTGGTACATCAACAAGCAAGAAGGTACTCAGTCTGTGGCCTTGTGCACAGAAGCAATGAAGTTGTGGTCCCTGGCCTCTTCCCTGCAAACCTCTCTGATAGCAGTTCACCTTCCAGGGAAGGACAATGTCCTAGTATATGCACTAAGCAGAATATCTCAGGGCCATCATGAATGGGCCCTAGATCCTCTGGTGTTGAAAGTGATTTTCTCAAGATGGGGCACTCCAGAGATGGATCTGTTTGCAGCCCCAGACAATCACCATCTTCCTCTTTTTTGTTGCAGACCCCCAGTCTTGGGCTCAGTCCCCCTGGATGATCTGATCCTGAACTGGGAAGGGACATTTCTGTATGCTTTTCCCCCTTTCCTCTCCTGTTCAAAGTGCTAGTCAAGATAAGGTCACAGTCATGCAAAGTGATTCTGATTGCTCCAGACTGGGCCAGGCAGCCATGGATCCCTTCTTGCTGTCCCTAACAGTCAATCTTCCCCTGTCTCTTCCCAGGAATTACAGCCTGTTAACATCCTCTCAGGGGAGGATTTGGTACCCCAGTCTTCAGTCTCTCACTCTCAAGGCTTGGCTCTTGAAGAGTTAGAGTTAGCAGATCTGCATCTTTCCCAAGGGGTTCTGGATATCCTTAAGGCTTCTCGAAAGCCTTCCACCAGAAAGACCTACAACTCCAGATGGAAAAGATTCAGCATTTGGTGTTCTAAGAAGAATATTTCTTGAGACTCTGCTGAATTGTCTATGGTTCTGGATTATCTGGTCCATCTTAATGGCCTAGGTCTCAGACCAGCTACTCTCAAGGCACTCTTGGCAGCTGTTTCTGCTTTCATGTCTGTAGGCAAGTCTTCCTCTCTGTCATCCCATCCTGTATTCTGTAAGTTTTTCAAGGGATTGCTTCACACCAATCCCCCCTTTAGGGTTCCTGCTCCTGCCTGGGATCTTAATGTTTGCATTGCTCAGCTTATGCAACCCCCTTTTGAGCCTTTGTCCTCAGCATAGCTTAAGTACTTGACTTGGAAAACTGTGTTTTTGGTAGCCATTACTTCTGCCAGACATATCAGTGAATTGCAAGCCTTGTCAATGGAATCTGATTTCATCTCTTTTCGCAAGATAAAGTGGTCCTTAGAACTAACAGAAGGTTCTTGCCTAAAGTGGTTTCAGATTTCCACCTCAATCAGTCTACATCGCTCCCTGTTTTCTTCACTGATCATTCTTCCTCGGGAGAGAGGAGGCTACACAGTTTGGATGTTAAAGAGCCCTTAGCTACTACATAGAGCATTCAAGGTCATAGGTTTGAATCCTCCAGTTGTTCCTCACTTATGGAGAAGTTGGGAAGGCAAACCTGCCATCAAGAGATCTGATTGCCAGGTGGATCATTTCTTGTATACAATTCTGCTATGAAAAACTGGGTAAGGCGGTAAGGCTCCACCCTCAGGCCTGAGGGCTCATTCCACAAGAGGTACAGCTGCTTCCCTGGCTGCTGCCAGGGATATCCCTCTTTTAGAAATTTGTCAAGCAGCCACCTGGAAAACAGTCCATACTTTTACCAAGCATTATTCTCTGGATATCCAGGCTAGGAGTGATGCTCAGTTTGGCACAGCAGTACTTCAGAGCCTGTTTCCAAAGTCGGTTCTGTCCCTTCTCCATGGAGGCACTGCTTGGTAGTCTGCAGTTGTCAGACTACAGTAAGACTTCATGTTGTTTGAAGAAAAATTACTCACCTTAGTAATTCAAACAACATGAAGTCTTGCTGTATTCTGACTATTGCAGTTAGGTCCCGCCTTTTAACTGTCCCGGAGAACAAAGAGTTAACTTTCCATGGCCAGCATGGAACGTTCAGCGTGAGCTCGGTTGGAGCCCCTGTCTGCTGTTGTTTAAACTCCAACTGTCAGATTCTTTACTCCACCTCACTGAACAGTCTCTCCGGAGATTTCTCCTTTGCTCGGTTCAAAAAAGTCGGTTAAAGTGTTGTTTTTTTCGCTCGGTTTCTACCGAATTTCTGCTACTGAACCTGTCGGCTTAAGTCTTGGTCTGTGGTACCATGAGTACTAGATAGGTTTTGCATTTAGTTTCTGTGTGGAACTTGTAAATATTGGATCGGTTTGGTCTTAAAAAAGTTTTGAATTTATTAGAGTGTGGTAGCCGGTTCATATCGGTTCTAAAAAAAAAACGGATTTAATTACGTTTTTTTCCAAGACCCGTAACACGGTCAGGAACCGATAAGGGTGTCTTGCCTGCCGGATTGCTGAAAAAATGGTAAGTTTTGGATAGGATTGGCCATATCTGAGAAACCCAAGAAAAAAAACGGGCCCACTGGGTTTCAACACTGTAGTGTGTGTGGGGAAGCCTTTGCTAAGGTTGATCCCCACACCACCTCTGTTTATTGTCTGGGGTTTTACCACCTCGATTCAGACTGACAAATTTGTAAAAGTTTTCCCAAAGCTACCTTGGATAACAGAGTAGGTAGACTGAGGGAAAGGGAGGCCGAGAAGTCTGCTGACCCGGATGGCCAACCCGGTTCGGTTCCGACTGAACCAGAAGGAGTGCCCTCTGACCAGGGCGAAACTTCTTCGGGCAAAAGGAGAGCCGATTCTGAGGAGTCTGTTCCGGTTAAAAGAAAGAGAAGAGAAAAATCATCCAGTTCGGATCCACAAATTCTTTCTCCAACCACTGATGAAATAGCCAAAGCGATAAGGATAGTTCAGCGCTAACTTCGGTTCCGGCTGAACCAGCACCATCTGGCAGGGGCTCGGTTCGGTCGGTTCCCCAGTTCCGGATTATACTTTAGAAGAATTTGTGAACCGGAGGAGGAGGAGGAGAAAGGAGGATAGTGATGGTGATTATGAAAGTCTGATGTGCATATGACCCGGACATCTCCCAAGACAGACCTTCAGGTGTTTCTCCTCCTAGACTTTCTGAGTCCCCTTCCCACTTTATGTTTTACAAGAAAGTGGCTGAAACCCTCCAGCTTCCAATGGAAGAAGCAGTAGAGGATCAGGAGGAGCCTGATTTTGTTGAGATGATGGACATCCCAGAGTCCAGGAGATTGTCTATTCCCCTCCGTAAATCTTTTGGGAAACAGACATTTAAAATTCTAAAGACTCCTAATTCTGTACCTCCTGTGGACAAAAGAATGGACAAGACGTATACCCTTTCAGGCTTGGACACGGAGTTCCTTTCCCAGCAATGCAGCCATGTTGATGTAGTGCAGGCTGCTGCCTGTGATAAGGCAAATATTCCCTTCGCATCACACACCCCAGATAAGGACTCTAGGAGGATTGATGCCATGGCAAAGAAGCAGTACATGGCAGCATCTTTGGGACTCAGGCAGGCTAACTATATGGCCTACACAGCTAGATACCAGAAGTCCAGGTGGGACACTGTGCTGGCTCTGGCTAAACAGGCCCCTGGCCAGCTTGCCAAGGAGCTGGAGCAGGTGGCTGCAGATGGGATTGAGGCATCCAAGGTGCAATTTCATGTTGCTGTGGACTCCAGTGATGTTTCATCTAGAGTCGTGGCTACATCTGTGGCCATTTGGAGGATGGCTTGGCTCAGATGTACTAGCTTATCACAGGATACCCAGGCTAAGGCCATGGATTTCCCTGTCATTGGTAATTCTCTGTTTGGGGAGCAGACCAGCTCCTGTGACTGCCCTGATTAAACCTCCTATTTTCTCACTACCCACCCTGTTCCGTTATTTGACAAAGACATGTTTGGGAAACCTTTTCTCCTGCTATTGTCTGCTCCCCACACCTTTCACTTACCCTCTCTGTTCTGGACTTTTTCCCTATTTGTTTCTCCTAATCTGGCATGACCTCTTTTTTGTAATAATACTGTGATTATTGATATCTCATGTCCTTTTGCACAAATGATTTGATATGTATTTGTATATGGTTTCTCGCTCTTGACACAGCACAAATTGTTGTGTTATCTATGTAACCTTTTTTGTACTGTACCTAATTGACGTGGAACCTTTGTAAAAGAGCCTCTGGTTCAAAGGTAGTAATTCCTAGAACAATAAACAATAAGGGCAAGAGCCTTCCTTCCCCTGGACAGGGCAAGGACCCTTATAGAACTGGCCTCTTCATTCACCCTTCAGGTGTCTCGACCAGCAGTGCATTTCCTGCAGCTCCTGGGCCACATGGCAGCCTCTACAGCAGTGGTCCAGGGGGAAAGATTCCAGATGAGGGAGATTCAGTTCCACTTAAGTGCCTTCTAGTCCCAAAGAAAGGATTCCCTTACCAAACTAGTCCCAGTGACTCGAACCCTGATCCAGGCTTTGCAATGGTGGCAGGATCAGGACAATTTTAGACAGGGAGTTCCTTTTGTCACTCAGTCTCATTCAGTGATACTCATCACAGATGCCTCCCTGCTGGGCTGGGGAGCCCACTTGGGGGATCTTGCACCCAAGGGCTGTTGTCACCTCAAGAATCTCTGCTTCACATCAGTCTCTTAGAACTCAGAGCAGTGTTTCTGGCACCGCAGGCCTTTTCCAAATCTGTACAGAACAAGGTGGTCCAGATCAGAACAGACAATACCATCACAATGTGGTACATCAACAAGCAAGGAGGCACTCGGCTCACGGCCTTGTGCACAGAAGCAATGAAGTTGTGGTCTCTGGCCTATTCCCTGCAAACCTCTCTGATAGCAGTTCACCTCCCAGGGAAGGACAATGTCCTAGCAGATGCTCTCAGCATGCTATCCCAGGGCCATCATGAATGGACCCTAGATCCCCTAGTTTTGGAAGTGATTTTCTCGAGATGGGGCACTCCACAGATAGATCTTTTTGCAGCCCCAGACAATCACCAAGTTCCACTCTTTTGTTGCAGACACCCAGTCTTGGGCTCAGTCCCCCTGGATGCTCTGATTCTGAATTGGGAAGGGAAGTTCCTGTATGCTTTCTCCCCCTTCCCTCTCCAAAGTGCTAGTCAAGATCAGGTCTCAACCATGCAAAGTGATTCTGATTGCTCCAGACTGGGCCAGACAGCCCTGGTACCCACTGTTGCTGTCCTTAACAGTCCACCTTCACCTGCCTCTTCCCAGGAATTACAACCTGTTGACATCCTCTCAGGGGAGGATTTGGTATCCGTACCTCAAATCTCTCAATCTCAAGGCATGGCTCTTGAAGAGTTAGAGTTTGCTGATCTACACCTTTCTCAAGGGGTTCTGGATATCCTTAAGGCTTCTCAGAAGCCTTCCACCAGAAAGACTTACAACTCCAAATGGAAAAGGTTCACTATTTGGTGCTCTGATAAGCATATTTCTCCAGAATCTGCTGGGTTGCCTACAGTTCTAGACTATATAGTCCATCTTAATGGCTTAGGACTTAGGCCAGCTACACTTAAAGTGCATCTGGCAGCTGTTTCTGCCTTCCTGTCAGTAGGCAAGCCCTCTTCTCTGTCAGCCCATGCTGTGTTTTGTAAGTTCTTCAAGGAATTGCTGCACACCAATCCCCCCTTTATGGGACCCTGCTCCTGCTTGGGACCTTAATGTTTGCATTGCTCAGCTTATGCAACCACCCTTTGAGCCTTTGTCCTCTGCAGAGCTTAAGTACTTGACTTGGAAAACTGTGTTTTTGGTAGCCATTACCTCTGCCAGGCGTATCAGTGAATTGCAAGCCCTGTCAGTGGAGCCCAATTTCATCTCTTTCCATAGAGATAAAGTGGCCTTAAGAACTAACAGGAAGTTTTTGCTTAAGATGGTTTCAGATTTCCACCTTAATCAGTCTATGTCTCTCCCTGTTTTCTTCGCTGACCAATCCTCCTCTGGAGAGAGGAGGTTGCACAGCTTGGATGTTAAAAGGGCCCTTGGCTGCTACATAGAGCACAATCAAGGGTCACAGGTTTGAGTCCTTCAGTTGTTCCTCGGATATGGAGAGGTCGGTAAGGGCAAACTTGCCACTAAAAGATCTATTGCCAGGTGGATTATCTCTTGTATACAATTCTGCTATGAAAAACTGGGTAGAACACCACCCTCAGGCCTGAGGGCTCTCTCTCACTAGAGGTACAGTTGCTTCCCTGGCTGCTGCCAGGGATATTCCTATCTTAGAAATTTGTCAAGTAGCCACCTGGAAAACAGTCCATACATTCACTAAGCATTACTCTCTGGATATCCAGGCTAGGAGTGATGCTTGGTTTGTCACAGCAGTACTTCAGAGCCTATTCCCAAAGTAGGTTCTGTCCCTTCTCCATGGAGGTACTACTTGGTAGTCTGCAATAGTCAGAATACAGCAAGACTTCATGTTGTTTGAAGAAAAAATTACTCACCTTAGTAATGTTGTTTCTTCTAATGGAGTCTTGCTGTATTCTGACTTACCCCCTGCCTCCCCTTTCAGAACCTGGTTTTTGGGATGTGGGTGGGCAGGAGCAGTGTTGGCACCCTAGAGGTGCCCCTTTTTCACCTTCCTTTATTTTTGGGTATGTGTTGTGTTTTGTTTTTTGGGGTTTCCTGACTTGAGTCTTTGCTTTGAAACCAAAAAACCCTTTTTTAATAAATTTAATTGCCAGTTGGTTAGTGTGAATCTTACAGTTTCCACACAAAACTTCTAGTGAGTATTGCTCGTAAAGATCTGACGGTTGGAGTTTAAACAATAGCAGACAGAGGTTTCAACCGACCTCGCGCTGAACATTCCATGCCGGCCATGGAAAGTTAACTCTTTTTTCTCCGGGGCAGTTGAAAGGCAGGGCCTAACTGCAATAGTCAGAATACAGCAAGACTCCATTAGAAGAAACAACATTACTAAGGTGAGTAATTTTTTCTTCTATGTCATCATGTGTTAATTCAGGTGCAGTTTTTATTTAAAGTTGTCCCTACCATACATCCAGATGTAAGGTGCAGTAAATTACCGAATTAGATGCAGCCCACTTACAGTACAATAAACACAGCCCCAGTGCTTTGAGAAGCCTTTACTCTTCACAAGGCTGCTTAAAGAGCTGGAGTTCTATTTGCAGTGTCCACACCAGTATGCTGATCTTAAAATTGATGCAGCATCTGAATGAGTACTTCATTCTTGCTCACTCCATTTCTTCCCCACTCTGAAACCTGCTTGTCCTGAGTTACTTTTCAGCTGGCAGTGCCTCGCCTGTGTTGGAAGATGACCAATAAGCGGCACTGAAAGACATCAGACTTCACAGACTCTGAAGGCAGCTGCTCACAGACAGACATAAGGCAGTTCTACTGGGGGTAGGAGGAAGTAAGCTGTTTAACTAGAATCTGCAGCTTATCCATCAGGTGGGGAAATGGGCAGACTAGGTAGGCCAAGTGGTCCTTATGTGCCTTTAAATTCTATGTTTCTATTGTAACCCCCCTACAAATGGGGGTTCCTAAAAACCTTCCCGGGGCTTGCCTAAAGGATCCCTGTTTAACTGGTGTTCGGTGAAATGCCACTGGTTGTGGGTGTTGTGAGTGCTTTTAAAAGCCTCCAGTACTGTCCCTTTAAGAGTTGCCTGCTCGCAGGCTCCAGTGGGTTGCAAAGAGGGGGGGAACGGATTTTCCCTGCTTGAATCCCGCCAGAGCTGCGGTGGAAGCGCTCCCATCTGTGGTCGCTATAAGTGCCAAAGGGAGCTTGCTCAATAGACGTGGCTGCTGGCTATAGTTACTCAGGGCATTAGTGAATTTGCAGCTTGTCTAACCTGCTTTCTTTGCAGCTGGGACTTTGTGTACTTGGCCCCTCCATTTTGGACCTGGGTGGTTGAACTGGGCCAATGGAGTGAGAGGGAGCATTAAAATGGAGACTATTTGAGCCAACCAGAATCAGGACTCGGTTTGGAGCCGGATGGCCATAGGGGATACAGGCAGTAATTCTGGGACATGGAGTTCTGGACTACGGTGCCTTTTTGCACCAATGGGGGGGTGAAATAAGTGACTGGCGTCAGCAGCCCACCAATGGGATTGGGTGGTGCCCGAACTGAAAGGCTTGCCCAATACTGCCCAGGGGCAGAGTTGTTGTGGCTGTGAGCGAGGAAGGAGCTCTGGGCTCTTGCGCTGTTGAGCTTTCGCGCGGAAAGTACGTGTGGAAGGCCAGATTTCGGCAGTTTAAATGCCAGCCAGTGTCAGACTAAATCCACTAGGCAGTGGTCAGAGGAGACTGTGCAAAAGCGCAGCTACCTACCAGGCTCACCCTGTAGAGGACTGGAGAATCTGCTTCAATCGCGCCCGGTCTGTCAGGATAAGTGAAGCTGCGTCATTTGGCCTGGTGTGTCCAGTGAAAGCGATCGGGAAGTATACAGCAGCTGCCTGGTATGGTACCCCTCTGCCTTGCATATAAATGTGTGGAGAAGTGTTGGAAGTCCAGGCTGGATCTTGCGAGTGGTGCAAGAGCGCTCTGTCTACTGGAGTTGTGAGTACTAAATCTGGGTAGCTCCCTGTCAAATGGTTCTAGTGAGGGCAGGACTTTCTGGGTTCTATACTGGTGACACTAACTGAGCCCGCTGGCTCTACTTAATTTTCATAGGAATCAAATGCTTGTTTGTGTCAGGGCCCCAATCAGCTGTAGCGAGGGACTAGCCTTTAGGGCTTGGGTACCCAGTGACAGTGACTTATAGGTTAGGCCTGTGCACAGAGCCCTAGGTAGATACTCATATATTATAGTGGTAAGCTAATTAACCTGATCACCCCCATCCTTGTTATTTCCCCCTAAATAAATCAGATTGATCGTTTTGCAAAGATACACTGGCTAGTGTGTGTGTTAATGGTGAATTACTGCACAGTGATTTATTGTGTAACAGCAACTTACTTTTCAGGGGGTTCCTGGAGCAAGCTGATTGGTTCAAGCCGGGGGGTAAGTGTATATGGTAAGGACATTGTGATTGATTTGTGTGGGCCACTAGTGGGAAGAAAGGGGTTGCAGCAACCCAGAGGGCTGTGACCGAGTCGTAACTGACTGTTCTAACCCCGACCTCTGAGTGGAGGCACCCGCCAACGGATCTAGGCCTCTCACCCTGTTACTGTCAGAGCAGGCAGGGGTAGTAGCCCTTGGGATAGCGCCCCCTGGGGGTTACACTATGTTTCTCACCCACCATCTTGGCAAGAAAAAGGCTGCAGCTGTGGCCACTGATGACTGTTGGGGTGTGGGGATGGGGGAACCAAAGGGGACAGACATAAGGAGATGCAATCATAATAAAAATTGTGAGACCTTCACCAGCTTTCCAAAATGCTTACCAGTAAAAGAACACTCTATGAAGTTTTTCAAATGGCAACACAATCTGGTGAGCTCTCTCTCTGCCATGTGACACCAGGCATCAACCAGCATAAAAGAAGGCAGTGCGGTCATATGGTTACTGAAATACTGAAGATTACAGATTTATAAGAACAAAGGAATATCACATAGAAGCTGGCACATATCCCTATAGCAGCTGTCTCCTGCTTCTCAGTAGTTATATTTATACGCTTGAGGTATTTGAATGTTTCTATCCTATCCTCTCTTTCCCTCCTTTCTTCCACTCAGTACATATTGAGGTCCCTTAATTTCACCTCATAAGTCTTGTGTTGCAAACTCTGTACCATCTCATTCACCCTTCTCTGGACCATCTCCAGCCTGTTAATATCCTTACAAAGGTGCGACCTCCAGAACTGCACACAGTACTCCATGTGAAGCCTGATGATGGTTTTATATAATGGCATCACTACCTCCCTCCTTATGCTGGTGATACCCCTGCCTATGCACCCCAGCATGTTACTGGCCCTCCCAGCTGCCTTACCACTTTGACATTTTCAGGTCATCTGAAATAAGAACCCGCAGATCCCTTTCCTTCTTTGTGACTGCCAGCAACTCCCCCCATCCTGTACCTTTCCCCAGGGTTTCTGTGTCCCAGGTACATAATTTTGCACGTTTGTGAATTAAACTTCAGTTGCCGGTCCTCGGACCATTTCTCAAGCTTCCCCAGGTCCCTCCTCATTTTCTCCACCCCCTCGGAGGTATCCACTGTTTTACATATCTTGGTGTAATCTGCAAACAGGCAGACCTTTCCTTTCAGCCCTTCTGCAATGTCAGTAATGAAGACATTGAACAGGACTGGCCCCAGGACCAATCCCTGCGGCACCCCACTGGCCACCCCCTCTCCCCAAACTGCACCCCATTTACCACCTCTCTCTGCCTCCTGTCTGTTACCCAGTTTCTAACCCAGTTTGCCACCCTTTCCCCCATGCCTAGCCTACCCAGCTAGTTTATCAGCCTCCTATGTGGGACGATGTCAGAGGCTTTGCTTACATCAAGGTAAGCGTTGTCCACTGCCCCACCCTAATTTACTTCTTTTGTCATCCAATCAAAGAGATCAACCAGATTTGCCTGACATGACCTCTCCACTGTGAATCCATGTTGCCTATGGTCCTGGGCTCGATGGCTTCTACATGCCCCACTATCCTTTCTTTAACCAATGTCTCCATCATCTTCCGCACTACTAAAGTGAGGCTGACCAACTGATAGCCTTTGCAACTGTTGTACTGCTGTGGCCCTTGCCCTTCCCCCTCTTCTGTGAATACTGAATAGAAAGACACAGTGGATGTCTTGGGGGGCACATAACAGTACTTAGGCATGGTACTTTCACTTCCAAATGCCTAAACAGCACATATATGCAATCAACATTCGGCATTGACAAATGCTTGTTTTCTTTGCCCCACCATGCTCCCCTCCTCCTCCTGTGGCAGCACTTCTCTCCTTAGGGGGATTCCTAAGATATTCTTTAGCCACGGGAATTGTCCCGTGGCACCTCTAGGATGGAACCCTCTCCGAGGGTTCCTTGCCTTTTGTACCTCTACAGGGTGGTAATTCCACTGGAATAGAGAGTGAGAATGGCCAAAACCAAACTAACACAGTTGCACAAGCATAGCACTATACTGGCTGTGTAGGACAGTGAACTTGGGTTCTGTTTTAAAAACAAACATCCATAAAGTGTTTTTCCCCACTGTAAATATGGACACTGTTACTGTAGCCTGCCAAGTTGCAAAGTAGTCCCCAGAACTCACGCATGTGTTAGTTACTTTAGGAACATACAAATGGCAGAAATAGAGTCTTCAAATGATCTATGACATTTGTATGTTCATAAAAGAACTCACAGATGCACACGAGTCACGTTGATGTACAGGTCCCGAATTTCTTGCTGTTTCACACTCTCTCTCTCTCTCTCTCTCTCTCTACAGCACCATGCGCTGCTCTCATCAACATTAACATATTCCTCTTTCCAGGCTGTCTCTCAGTCTCTACCTCTCCCCGCTCTGCGGTGCTGCACACTTGCTTGATGGGGGGAGGGAAATAGGCAATTGCGCTGAGTGTCTTGCTGTCACTTTCTCACTGTCTCCTGGGAGGTGACCCACCACCAAAGAGGCAAGCGCACGTGCTGTTCTGTCTCTCTCTCTCTTGCTCGCACGGAGGGGGAATAGCGCACACTCTGTCAGGGGCTCCCTATGCAGCACTGCACAACAGTGACAGCGACTTGGACTGTATTTCTGCTGCCAGGGTTCCTATGCGCACACTCTTGTGTAGGGGATGCTGAGATATACTTTACAGGAAAACTACACCTACTATCACAATCCTACCTGTTGTTCACTTTCCGTCTCTCTCCCTTTCTCTCTCACTCCCTGCTTTCCCTGTCCCTCTCCCTTTCTCTCTCACTCCCAGTAGTGTGGTTTATCTCTCTCTCTCTCTCTCTGTCTCTCTCGTGTCCCTGAAACCACATGCACGCTGTCTTCTGTATATAAAGTCACGACACAGACAGAGGACTTTGAATGAAATGTCCCAGTGTCTTTGGCACTGACAGTGTAGCTCTCCCTTTTGGTGTCACAGGAGGTGCAGGGCTCAGTACGGGTGCTAAGCAAGCAGGCAGGGGCGCCAATGTGCTGTCATACCATCATCCTTATTTTCTAGCTGACAGAGGGAAACAGGGACACACACAGAAGACAGACTCTGAAGGACTGTATTTTCATTTTTTTTGCAGTCTTCTGACTTTTATATTTTTGAGTGTTTGCTCCATGCTGCTAACTCTCCCAGTTCAGTACAATGTTAATAACTGCCTTTCATTGTGCTCCATTTTCCCTCACATAACAAGTGCCACTCTTCCCAGGGATATTGCTTGCTGGACATCTCACACCAACTGTAGGTTAAATAGTGAATTTAATCCACAGTCAGGTGATGGTGTTTGGCCAATTAGCTTTCTCCCTTTTGTCAACCCATGTTATAAAGACCTTTAAATACCTCATGGAGGTAAATGAAGTGCATGAGGAAAGTATTTTCCAGAAAAAAGGGAGCACAAGAGCATGGGGATGTGCCATGAAGCTGGAGAGGGGTAGACTCAGGAGAAATGTAAGGAAATACTTCTTCACAGAAAGAGCGGTGAATTCCTGGAACAGTCTTCCAGTGGAGGTGAAAACAGTGTTGGGGTTCAAGGATGCATGGGGTAGGCATAAGGGAATCTTAGTAGAAAGGAAGGGTGGGAGGGAGAAAGAGCCAGAGATCAGTTATGTGTGGTTCATAGCTCAGTGCTTATGTAACATACTGTAGGTGGATGATGTAGAAGGTTGGATACAGAGGCCAGCTGTTAACTAGGCAATGGTTGCTAGGTACTAGTAGTATGGAATGATGTGTGCTTAGGTATTTCAACATGAACACGATCAAGTCAATGATTATAGTACGTATGAATCGGATAGTATGAGCAATGAGCTTGGATGCTTGAACTGAGAATTGTTGTTATTATTTGATGGGAACAGCTGCACTGGAGTCTGAGCTGGACGTCATTGTCCACCTAGGGACAAATGACTTGGCTCATCATGAGATTAGAGCAGTGCAGAAGGACTTTGTAGAATTGGGAAGGGGCCTAAGACAAGTAGCACACACAGTATCCTTCTCAGAGGTGCTGCCTGTCAATGGCATGAGTGAGGCGAGGGTACTTTGCACCATGCAGTTTAATGAATGGTTGAAAAATGGTGTGGAGCACAGGGGTTTGGTTTCATTGGGGACTGGGGTTCCACCTGAGGACACCAGCCTATACTGGCAGGATGGTCTGCATCTGTCCAGGAAGGAACAGTCTTTTGAGCAATCGGGTTTAAATGCTTCATTGGCAAGCGTTTAAACTAGTCAAGGGGGGAGGCACTGATAAGCAGCAGGAAAATCCCAGCCTCTCCCTACAAAACAGGGTACTAAATTAGAAAAAGACCAAGTTAGAAAGGTCAGTGGGGGATGCTGCAGCAGAAGGTAAAGCCATCAAAAAATGGAGAGCAATGAGTACCAATGGCCGTAGTCTGAGTAACAAGCTTCCTGAATTAGTGGCCTTGATGGAGGAGGAACATCTGGATATCGTGGCAGTCACAGAAACATGGTACACACAAAACCATGACTGGGATGTAAACATACCAGGATACACTATCTACAGGAGGGACAGGGAGGGTAAAAGAGGAAGAGGAGGAGCTCTTTACGTAAGGGAAGGAATCAAAGCAACAGAACAAAAGGGTAAACAGGGAGGAGAAGAAGCACCTGGGTAAATTAGGAGACCGGCAATGGCACCACAATCCGCACAGGGGTTGTATACAGACCCCCTTCTCAGGGGGAGGAAATGGACAAGGAAATGATAGAAAGTATACTTAGAATGGCAGAAAAAGGGGAGATATTGCTGATGGGTGATCTGAATATGCCAGATGTTAACAGGAGTGCAGTTGCAGCAGCCACTTCTAAGAGTGGGGTTATTCTAGATGCCCTACAGGGGGCATGCCTTAGACAACTAGTATTGGAGCCCACTTGAGAGGGAGCAATCTTAGACCTGGTTCTCTCAAATGGAGATGAAGAGAGGATCACAGATGTAGAAGTGGGTAGCCATCTGGGAACTAGTGACCATCGAATATATGGGTCACAATAAACACAGCAATAGAGTCAAGCTACACAAAGACAAAGGTACTGGATTTTAGGAGGCTGACTTTGTCAAAATGGGTGAGTGCCTAAGGAATGCACTAGCAAATGGGCAGGAAGGAGGGTGGAAGAACAATGGGGAATAATAAAACTGCCATCACAGAGGTAACAAGCCTTTGTGTAAAGCAATCAAACAAACGAAACGAGGTAAGAAACCACTATGGTTCTCAAAGGAAGTGGCAGGAAGGTTCAAGAGAAAAGAAAGCATTCAGGAAGTACAAGGAATCACAGAAGGAACAGGACAGAGAACTGTATCAGGTAAAGCAAAGGAAGCTGGGAAGGCAAGTCAGAACAGCAAAGGCTCAAACTGAGGAAAAGATAGCAACTCAGTTAAGAAAGGGATAAAACCTTTTATAGGTACATCAGGGAGCGAAGGAAGACCAAGGAGGGGATAGTGAGGCTTAATAGAGGGATGAAGGGTGGGCAGAGGGTGACTGTGAAAGGCAGAGATACTAAACAAATATTTTTGCTCAGTATTTACAAAGGAAGAGGGGAGGTACCTAAAACAAACAGTAGAAACACTCTGATACAGAAGTTGATACCAGCCCATTTACAGAAGAAAGGGTTCTGAAAGAACTCTTAAAACTGAAGGTGGACAAAGCAATGGGGCCTGATGGGATTCATCCTAGAATTCTAAAAGAACTAAGGGTAGAACTAGTGACACCACTGACTACCATCTTTAACAAATCATGGGAGGATGGGTGGTACCCGAGGACTGGAGGAGGGCAGATGTGATTCCCTTCACAAAAGTGGGAGGCAGAAGCAGAAAACTACAGACCTGTTAGTTTAACCTCAGTGGTAGGGAAAATGATGGAATCACTTCTGAAGGAAAGAATTGTTGAGTATCTAGAGGCCAGAGGGCACAGGACCCAAGGCAGCATGGATTCACAGCGGAAGGTCATGCCAGACAAATCTGATAGATTTCTTTGACTGGGTGACCAAAGTAGTTGATCAGGAGGGGCTGTGGACATGGCCTACCTAGACTTTAGCAAGGCATTTGGCACAGTCCCACACAAAAGATTAATATACAAGTTAGCCAGCCTGGGAGTGGGTCCCAAGATGACAGCCTGGTAAAGAATTGGCTGGAGAATAGGACCAGAGTAATAGTAAATGGAGTCCACTCTGAAAAAAGGGGGTTAGTAGTGGGTACCGCAGGGTTCAGTATTAGGACCAGTCCTCTTCAGTGTCTTATATGTTTACATTTTATTTTATTTTATTTGTTTTGTTAACCGGTAAGTGCACTAGCCAGCAAGTGACTGTTTTCAGGCACCAATTCGGGAGGTAAAATTACAGAACATAACGATACAGTAAGGATAACTAAAATACATGATGCACAGAAATACAGGAAGATACATATGGCAGGATACAATGCATGACAAAGGAAAATACAAGGCAAAATACATTTCAAGGACATTTTCCATTGAGCGATACATAAAGTGTCATTGAAGGACCTAGGAAAGGGAGAGGATAGGTGTAGGGTAAGTCAGAAACAAGATGGAAATGACAAAAGGGGAAGGTGAGGTGAGGAAAGGATGAGGAAGGATAGAGGGCAGGCCAAAACGGGGGGCTAAAGAAATGGCTAAGAATATAAGGACAAGAGGCGGTGGCAGGAATAGGGAGGTAGGAGAGAGGAGGGATGGCCTGGAGAGGAGGGAGGGAGTAGGGTTAAAAGAAAGCCGGCAAATACGGCAGCGGCGATACAAGGTTCCAACCTGCGGCCGAGTCGTTGGAGCCGAAAGACGGCAAGCGGAGAAAGGGTGACAGGGGTTATGGCAAAAGACGGCAACAGCGGCAAAAGGTAGCAGAATGCGGCTGGGCTGGTGGAACCGATAGACGGCAGGGCAAGGGTGATGATGCCGGTAAGAGGAGGAGAGAAGCGAAAGAGTTACGGCAGTAGCGGAAAAGGTAACAACGCCAAGCCGAGCCAGTGGAACCGAGAGACGGCAGGGCAGGGAAGAAGAGGTCGGTGGGAGGAGGTAAGTTTCACGCAAGTGGAGGTAATAGGGAACAATGCTCAGCTGGGAGGGTGGGACGAGCGAACGGGCAGGGGTGACTCAGGAGGAGGTAAAGGCGAGGCAAGCAAGCAGAGAAAGGAAGGGGAGGCAGAGGGGAAGGGGGAAAAGGAGAGTGCAGGAGATGTGGTCGGGGGAAGAGAGGAGCAGGGGAGTTGAGTGAAGGAAGGCTGAGAGGTGAGGGGAGAAGAGAACAGGGATCAAGGGGAAGCCAAGTGGTGGCAGGAAGTAAACAACAACTTGTAAATGGCAAAAGCTAATATTTGGCATACAGTCAAACAGATTCAAGCAGCAATTATAGTAAAACACCACATAAAACAACCATTGGGAAAGGCACAAGTGCTAGCAATAAGGAAGTGGGGAAACGGTTACATTGCAGAGGGACTGGAAGGAAAAGTATGTCTCTTTGCAGATGACACAAAGATCTGCAACAGAGTTGATGCACAAGGTGGAGTGGAAAGGATGAGAAGGGACTTGGCAAGGTTAGAGGAATGGTCAACTGTATGGCAGCTTAGATTCAATGCTAAGAAGTGCAAGGTAATGCACCTGGGAAACAAAACCCAGGGAAGAGTACACAATGGGAGGTGAGAACAACAAAAATGGAAAGGGACTTGGGGTAATCATATCAGATGACCTTAAGGTTAGCAAGCAATGTGAGAAGGCAGTAGGGAGGGCTGGGGATACTGGGTTGTAGAGGCATCACACAGTAGAAATCAGGAAATTGTTATCCCTCTGTACAGACAGTTGGTGAGACCCCATCTGGAGTACTATGTCCAGTTCTGGAGACCCCATCTCTGCAAGGACATAGACAGGATGGAAGCTGTCCAGAGGAGGGCAACTAAATGGTGCAGGGTCTGCGAGAAGACATATGAAGAGAGACTTAAGGAGCTAATATGTATAGCCTCGAGGAAAGGAGGGAGAGGAGGGACATGATAGAAACTTTCAAGTACCTCAAGGAATCAACAAAGTCCAAGAGGGTAGCATCTTTCAAAAAGAGGTGTGCAAGAACAAGGGGGCACAATTTGAAGATAGAAGGGGGGCGGCTCAGAGGTAATTTAAGGAAGTATTTTTTCACAGATAGGGTTGTGGCTGTATGGAACGGCCTTCCAGAGGAGGTTGTGGAGTCAAAAACAGTGGTGGAATTCAAGCATGCATGGGACAGTCATAAGGCAATTCTAGGGGGTGGGGGTAGGAAGAGATAGGCTGCTGGTTAACTAGGATCTGCAGCTTATCCATCAGGTAGGGAAATGGGCAGACTGGGTGGGCCAAGCGGTCCTTATCTGCCGTCAAATTCTTTGTTTCTATGGTTTTGGCCTTTCTCTGTATCCTACTTGTAGGGAGGAAGCTTTGTCTAGTATTATGAGACCCCCAAAAGAAATTGATATTGACGATTATTCTGTATCCGACTGATGAAGGAGTCGAGCAGGAATACACCCCTAATTATATGAGTAGATGATCACCTCCTCCAACTCTGGAGAGTGTGACCAGTAGCATGCAAGGGAAGAAAACCCCCCTTGAGGGGAAACCTCTGAGGACCCATGGCTACTGACCTGCCCGTCCTTCTGGGCATACTAAAGGAGAGTAATCCTAAATAATCTAATCGGCTAATCTGAACCCCAAAATGTAGAACTCACTCCAGAGAAATGGAGAACTGAAGACGTATGGAATTGTGACATGTCAGGCAAATAGAGCAAGCATCCATCCAGAAAACCCCAAGTTTGAGAGTCCATGTGCAGTCTGGAATGAAATGGAGTAGCATCCGTGGTTGAACGAACTTGAAGTGAAGAGTCGCAGGCGGTGAAGCACTCCAGCGGGTGAGCATGCCTTCGCAGAGAAGACCCAGGAATCAAGGCCCAGCATCCACGTCAGAAAGAGAATTGTCGAGTCAAGTGCAGCATGGCAAGGTTAGCAAATGAAGGCCGTGGCGATGAAGCACAAGAACTGGCACAAGCCACTTAATAGGGAAGATGAAGCAATAGGAACCTCCAATCCAGAGGGGAAGCGAGCATCGAAGAGGTAGAGAATGTAGTGAACATGAAGAAGTAGGTCAGATGTGTTTCCAGCTCGCGAGGAGCATAGCAAGTTGTAATTGCGAGTTAGTCGGGATGACCTCTTGGCCCAGAGAGCTTCGTGGATCCAATAGGTTGCATACCGATGTTAACATCTGCGGTTCAAGCCAGGATGAACCCTAGATAGAACTGACTCGTGGATAATATCCTGACGAGTCCTGAATAGTCGAACACAGAAGTCTCCTATGACGATGACTGAAGAGGCTGAGTCAAATGAAGTAGCGTTGTCACAGGGCTGAGAAGTGGTAAAGCATAAATCAGGATAGTGAAGTTCTTCAGGAGAAGCTCAACTAAGAGTCCTGGAAAGAGTGAAGCAGCAGTAATTCCACATGGCTGAAGCAGCAAAGCAAAGCATCCAAGAAGAGATGATGAATGAAGAAACACCAGATGTGAATCCAGTAAAAGGAGCTTCAGGCTGGCCGTCACAGCAAAAGTTAGGTGTACAGTAGAATGTATGAATCTCTAGGCCCAAGCTGGGCGAAGCAGAAGTAGGTAAACCTCCCAGCCCAATGGGTGAATGCAGGTTGTAGAAGCTGGTGATCAGTAGGTAAACCTCCCAGCCCGATGGGCGAAGGCAGGTCGGAGAAGCTGGTAATCAGTAGGTAAACCTCCCAGCCCGATGGGCGAAGGCAGGTCGGAGAAGCTGGTAATCAGTAGGTAAACCTCCCAGCCCAATGGGCGAAGGCAGGTCGGAGAAGCTGGTAATCAGTAGGTAAACCTCCCAGCCCAATGGGCGAAGGCAGGTCGGAGACGCAGGCGACTAATAGGTAACCTCCTAGCCCGAAGGGTGAAGGCAGGTCGTGGAAGCCGTAAATCTCCAGGCTGTGATCTGGCGAGGCAGGCGTAGAGTAGAAGTAGGTAACCCTCCCAGCCCGAAGGGCGAAGGCAGTTCGTAGGAGATAGTGGTGCAGTAATATAGAGCAAAGGACCTCAGGGTCTGTAGGGGCACAGATCAGACAAATGCGATGACTAAATTCCAGCCCCAGGGGGCGGAAGAGTTAACGACTGGATAAGTTAATAAACCTTCTGAAACTGTAGTAATTCAATGTGTAAAGCAGTTGTTCATCCAAGGAAGGCAATAAGGAATAAAGTCAGCTGGGAGTCCTGATGGAGATGGTAGTAGTGATTCCGGAGAAGTTGTAGTAGTATGGTGAGGTGCATCTAAGAGTATTGAAGCAAATGTCTTGATATACCTCAGAATAATCCGATGGAAGGCGGAGCTTAGGAGCGTATTTGGAAGGTAGGTCTGAATGAACGCAGCTCTGTAGGAGCATCCATGGAAACTAAGGAGAGCTAGCCCAATGAGATAAGGAAGTGCGTTTGGCCTTATATGGTCAGCCAATAATGTAGATGATATGATTGAATGAGTATGTCAGCCGGAATGTAAATAGAATTAGCAGCTAGACCCAAAGGCTAACATGCAACTAGACCATGCGAGGTCAGTGGTAATGCAAATAAGAGTGGTTGCTAGCCCCACGTAAGCTAGCATGCGCAGCTGGACTACATGTAGATCAGCTGGTAAGGTAAGTAGTAATGGCAGGTAAGCCCCAAGGATAGCCAGTATGGCAGGACCACCACAGGTCAGTCGAGAAGTGGGCAGTGATATGCAAATGTAGAGCAGCAACAAGGCAAGCATCCAGGAACAGGGAATGAAGCCTGAGACGAATCCAGATAATAGAGTGGCATGATTGAAGATGGATAACCCGGAGCACGTCCAATCCCGCTGAAGAAGTTCGGAGAAAGGTCTGCAGGGAAAATCCAGAGCAGGGCTGAAGTGCAGAGTGGGAGTCCAAAGACATGGAGCAGCTAGTCATATACGCGGGTAGGATGACCGGCTGGACCGCATGGAGGCCAGCCGAATGAATGAGCAGAGGCGGCAGCTAGGCCCCACGAGGGCTAGCAGGACCACAAACCCCCATGCAGGGTGGTGAAGGATCAGTTTGTCGTTAGCACAGGATGGGCAGCGCTACCATGGGAACCAGGATGAGTAGAAAGCGACTGTCCTTGAAATGGGGAAAGATGGACCTCGCTGAAAATGGGATATTGCATTGCAGCTCGACTATCCTGGCCCAAATAACTGAAAATAAAAACAAAGGCTAGGATGGTGGAAGGAGTGGCAGCAGTTCCAGAAGTGCAATAGAGCCACAGTACAGGCAGTGTTGCAACGAATCGTCCTCAGTTCATAATCACATAAAACTACGAGTACAGAAAGGTGGTCCCAAAAAGCGCCCGACTCGGCTGATACGCCAACAGCCCATAGTAAAGAAAAAAAAAAAAAAACAGACCCAGCACAAGAGAAATAGGGCTAGACCATGACAAACATAGTCTGCAGTGCGTCTTGTGTGCAGAAGCCGAAAGCTGAGTTCAGCAAGCATGACCTAGATGTGCAGCTCGAAGGGTGCTCACAGGCTTCCGTATCAAGATGTCTAGTATAGCGTCAGTGAAGCAAAGTAAATGGCCACAGCAGCAATGTAACAGGCAGAGTAGAAAGTTCGGCATGGCATGGTCATGCCCGAAGCGTCCAAGAAAGGAGCAGCCGGATAATCAGTAATGCGTGGCAAGCAGACGGGGCTCAGCGGTAGGCGCTGCAACGCCAGAAAGGAAGCAGTCAAGGGATGCACGGCAACAGCATGGAGGTATGTAGCTCTGTGGGCAGAGGCAGCGAGGTCAATTGGAAGCTCCGACAGGCAGCAGACAGCAGGGAGACCAAAACGAGGTGGAGAACTAGCATGGAACTGGGGCTGCTCGAAGGAGGAAACGAGGAGGATACACGAATGGAAGTGCTCAGAGAATGCAGGCAGGGAAAAGACAGTGCTGGAGAAATGAGCTACAAACACCCCACCCAAAAGCAGGAGGACAAACAAAATGCAGGAACGGAAAGAAGGAGGTGGGGGAACATAATATAAAGCAGGCGACAAATGACCTGGGAGGGGGACACAATGAGCAGCCAGGACCAGCAATGGCACAGCGGTGAGTGCGACTCGCTCTGAGCAGAGCGGAAGTCTGTTGCTGGTTTAAGCAGGATGTGGGGGAGGAGCTCTTCTCCCACATAACCACGGGGTTGCGCCCTTCAATTAGGATCTGCAGTGATATTGTAGATAAGGAAAAATGGGCAGAATGGGTGGGCCAAACGGTCCTTATCTGCTGTCAAATTCTATGTTTTGATGTTCTATGTTTCTGTAATATTTCCATGTTGTCTCAGCCCCTTCACTCTAATTCTTCTGTAACGTCTGCAAAGAGGTATGAACAGTAGGGCTGGGGTGCCCCCTGCAGGTTCTACCATGGTAGTGCCACATATTTGGCAGTATGAAAGAATACCTAGATTCTGACATTTACAATTTCCGGGCATTGTCTCTGCAATCCCCCTGACCAGATACACACACACACATATACACATGTGCTCACACAAACACACACATGCACTCACACACACAGCCACGCTGTCGTCCTGATTCAGCTAAGATGTGCAGTCCCATAATGTTGTTTTCTTTTCCCTTACTGTGGAAAGTCTGCATGGCCCAGAGATTAGATCATAAAAGTTTGGACCAGAAGATTTCTGGTTCAAATCCCACCACAGTCAGTGAGTGACCATGTCACTTGACCTCCCTGGGCTTCTGACTTCTGAGCAGAAGCAGGACCTCTCCCATTAAACAAGAAGCTGAATTTTAATCTTAGCTGGGCTGCTTCTGAGTAAATAAACTCTACAATAAAAACAAAAATGTCCTTACAAGATTGGGCAGAAGGTCAATACATGTCCAAGCTCAGCATATCTAATGCAGGGCCCCATATGTAGTTGGCCTTCTGCAAACTTTTGCTTTTTGATAGTGTAATGCCTGCCCAATCTGGATTTCAGGGGATTCACCACCAACCCTCGCTGGGAATCAAGCCAGGGAACCTGAGTCCTGATGGCAGCAGCTTTAACCATTTACTACAGCAAAGCTCTCCCGGGTACATAACTTTCATACTTGCAGTCTTGTGGACAACCACTAGAGGTCTCTATGGCTGTACCAATTGTTCAGCGTTGCTTTGACTGTTATTTACAATTGTCACCACTAGATGGGGACTGCTGTGCACAGACTGCTTTTTTCTCATATAAATGTGACAGAAAGCCTTTACAGCATCTGGGGAGTAAAATGTAAAGAAATGTGCCCAGAGCTCCCTTTAGATGAGCAGAGTATGAACACTCTGAAACTGTTTTATGCAGGACAACAGCATGAGAGGTTTGGGAGGGTGGGATACTTTTAATGGGGGACCCTCTCCCCAGAACTGCCCACTGATTCTGCAGCAGAAATCCCAGATTGGGGAAAGATGATTTTGAGATTAGAAGGAAATATTGGACAATGGGTCTGCACCTCTGTAACGGGTGAGGGACACTTATCTGTTTTAGGGCACAAACAAGCAGCGTTCCATTCATGTTGTTAGTAGTATTAAACCAGGCTGAATGTCCTTTGCTTTCAGAGTCCCTCTCAACCGGTCCCTACAACCCAGAAGGTACTTGGTGTGACTGAAGCAGTGACCACAAGAGGAGCTTGAAAAATGACTGAGATCAAACAGCAGATTGGGCAAATCTTATCATCATTCATCTCTTTTTATGGTGGTTGGGGAGAGAAGATCAAGTTAATTTTCAGACTCATTCCTGGTTGTTGCCATACCAGTTTTGAGTTGACTTAGATGATCATCCCAGCTCTCTGTCAGACCCATTTGTATCTACTGTTTGCTGTAAAAAGACCGTAGCTGGAAGAGTCTGTACAGGCAGAGACCAGGATGATGACCTTCCTCCTGCTTCTGACCACCCTCTCCATCAGTTCAGGTAAGGGGCATTTATCTGTGGTACTTAAACATCCCTTGGTGTCTTACGGGGAAACTAAAAAAAAAATCTGTAGAGATATTTCAATTAATGATTTATATAGCTTCCCTTTTCAGATTATGTTCCTCACATAGTCAATGCTGTTAACAAAGATTAGGTATTGTCCTTAGGAACAAACACTATCGAACCCCTGACTCAAGATGCACCATAGCACAGCATCTCCTTAAGCCCCTTTAAGGCTGCCTTCTATACAATATGGGTTCATAAATAATATTAAAGAGCTAGAAGCACCAAGGATGGCAGGCAGAAAATATCATTTGCTCTGGGCAGCTTCTCTACACCTGAAATCAAAGTTGTATTTCGATGAGACATTAAACCGAGGTCCCATCTGCCTGTTCCGTAAGCTTGTTCAGGTGGATGTTAAACATCCCATGGTGCTTCTCGACAAGAGTAGGGAATTTTTATTTAAACTGAAATAATTCATAATACAGTGCACTTAATACTTGGAAAATAGCATACATAACTCTAAGCAATCAGTATTACTGCATACTAAGGGACAAAAAAATGGAATTTTGCAAGTTTAAAAACTTCTTAACCATACAATGACAACAAAAACAATGTAGATAGTCTCACATACATCCCCATACCCACTCCCCCCCCACCAAAGAAAAGGCAAAAAAACAAAAAGGTACAAACTGTGTACTGAGACCAAAATCCTGACACCTGGTTACCAAAGTAGATATCTGTCTTTATAGGAAAATTGTTCTCTGTCTAGCCTGTGTCCAGCCAAGACATATTTCTCCACCATAGTCTATACAAATCAGGAAAACAAAGTTTTGCATCTTTCCTCTGAAGTCTAACACCACCCTGTATTCCAGCATGTACTACTTGGTCTGCTATGTTGTTGCCTTATTGTGAGATCGTGTCTTGCATGCCCTAAATGAAATTTAATGCAGAACAAAATCAGCTGCTTTGTATTCCTATCCTATTTTGACCAGCCTGCGGGACAAATTCCTAAGTATAATATTTCAGAGGCTATATTATGGAAAGGGCCCTGTATCCATACTTTGTTTAGGTATTGCTAAAAAGAAACTGCAGAAGGACGTTCGAAGAACAGACGGAGTATAGTTTCCAGTTTCCCTACACATCGTCCCATTCGTGGACATTCTCTTTCTACTTTCTCCTTATGCTTCATGTTATCCTAGCTTCTCCAAACTTTTTTATTTCAAACAATTTTTTGTTATATCATGACAAAAGGAGACATAAAATATGCAGTGCTGTTTTCCATTAAAATGCAATTGAACTATATACAGCAGGATAGAGTTGCAAAGTAGTCTGATATGCAGTAACATGTAATGATAAGACAATGTAGAAATAATAAAAGAAAAAGAGGAGAGAAAGAAAAACAACAAAAAAAACAGGGTCTCAGAGTGGATCTGTTATAGCTGAAAAATCGTTTTAGGTTAATACATGTCAAACCTCATACTGATTTTACAACCAAAATCTTTACTCCTAGCTTGAGATGTACACATTACCACATGAAATCCCACATGAAAAAATTGGGTATCCTATTACAAATTAGCATTCTCGAAACAATTGTTGGTTCTTTTTGTGTTTTTCAGTTTTAAATATTTTATTATATAAATCTTTCCTTAATTTAGTAAGAAGGTATTTTTATTTTTTTTATTTCCTCCTGGTCTCGGCCCAGAGGAATCCTCTCCTCTGGTCTTGTTGGCTGGTCCTCAACATACAGGGAACCCAGCGTCATGTTGCACGATACTGGGAGATTTTTTTCCTTTTGGTTTTTCTCCTGGTTTGTCCCTAACCCCTGAGGGTGCCGACACAAAGGACTCATGTTCAGATGTATGGTGCACTTACACATGCCGCCGTCAAGCATCCACGGTGCCTTCCCCAGCCCAACTCCCCTTTGAGGAGCCATTGTGCCTTGCTGCCCATGCTTTTACAGGCAGCAATGCTGTGGGCATCACTGCCCGGCAACCCACACTTCCCCTGAATGAGGAAAGCATCCATTGGGATGCTCAGTACTTCGATCTCCCGCCGACCCCCGGTGACCCAGGTCAGTTCCCAAACCCAGGTCGGCGGCGTAGTACGAGGTGTGGCATCCAGTGCCTCAACCCTCAGCACCACCAGACCGGTAAGAATGTCTTTTTTTAATTAATTGCCAAACCTTTAGTTTACCAACTGCATTTGATAGATACCCCAGTAATGCTGCTATATGTTTTTGTTTGGGTACTGGTGAGTGACGCTTCCAACTTGTTAGCAAAGGGCTTATACTATCCAAAACCCAAGGTCCCCAAACGTTACTATAATTATTAGTTATGGGAAGAATATTGGGATATAAAAATGTACAGTAAAAAAAGACTAAAGGGTTCACCATAGCCAGGCCCCCTTTTGCCACTGGTAGGTATGTAATTCCCCTTTTTATGGGGTTGAAGCGGCTGCCCCAAAGACATTGAAAAAAAAAAAAACACTGAATAAGGTTGATTCTAAGGATTTAGGGGGAGGAAATATTATACTTAAAAGCAAAACCATGGGAAGCAAAAAGGTTTTAATCATGTAGATTCTTTTGTTCTTGTACGTCTGTCAACGATTCCACTTCATTTCTGTATTACTAGCTTCTTTTAATTTGAGGTCCCAATTACAAAATTGTGAGATATTTTTCCCAAAATATGTTCCTAATATTCTATGATGCCCTACATTCACTGATATTCCCAATACTTCTGATATTACCTTATCCCCTTGTTCTATGGGTATACAGCAACTTTTTTTTTTTAATTTGTTTCTGATCCTGAGATTGCCGAGAGATCTGTCAAAACTTGTCCAGCAGCTGTGCCTGGTGGTTTATCTGTGAGTATAAGCCCCACGTCATCAGCGTAGGCAATAGAACATAATGGTAAATCCTCACTGCCCACCGATAACCCTTGAATCATACTATTCTGGTTTACTTTGTGTAACAGGTCTAGCGTGAGAATATACAAAAAGGGATTTAGATGGTACCCTTGTCTAACCCTCTGTTAACCTGACATTTTTCCCTCAGCCACCCATTTGCACTAGGATTCATGCATGTTTCTTTACAACAAATTTGTAACCAAGATATGAATTGTGGTGGAAAGCCAAATGCTTCTAATACTGCCCATAAATACTGATATTTTATGCGATCATAAGCCTTGGTCTGATCCAGGCTTATTAAATATCCCATTAATTCTCCTTCATCTCCTTAATTCATTATTTCCCTAATTGGTATCGTGGCATCATGTATTTTCCTGGGAGGAACTCCACTAAACTGTGTAGGTGCATAATGGTATCCAGTGCTGTCGGAATTCTGTTACAAAAAAATGTTCATTAAAATTGTGCAACTTGTATTCAGTAGGGAGATGAGCCTCAAATTGTTTAAATCCCCTTTCTCACGACTTGAACAAAAGGTACCAACACTCCTGTATACACACTATTGGGAAGGGACCCCCACATTTAGTGCCTCATTGTAGACTCCCATTTCATCTCCTAAAACATCAAATATTAATTTATATACTTCACGTGGTAACTCTTCTGAACCTGGTGCTGTTCCCATGTTTAATGACCAAATTACTTCTATAATTTTTGCTTTCAATATAGAAGACAGTAATAATTTGTGTAGGTCCTGAGGGATAGTTGGAAGATTGTAGGTTTTTAACCAGTCTCCCATCTTATTTGTGGGGAGATTTTGACTAGAAAACATATGCTTAGTGAAACTTTCTATTTCCTGCATTAAATCTGTTTTATTTGTGACCCGCCCCAATATGTTTTTGTTCTCTCATAGCTTTACAATTATCCGGGGATATTGTTTCCCCTTTTTTCCCTTGCATTCCATGTTGCTGTTTCCTTTCTAAATTCTTCATTTTTTCCTGCTGTAATGACATCAGTTCTTCTTTGTAACTTTTATTTGTGTTGAACCCCCTTCAGACAGCAATGTGGAGCAATAGTGTAATTGTTCCCTTAGGTTTTGTATGTGTCTTTTTTTTTGTTTGTTTTTTTTGTGTTTTTGGACTCTTCCCACCATTCATTACCGTACTCGTATAGGAAAAGCACAGATTTCCGGGCCTCTAGAATATATTGAAACCATTGGCAATAATGTTAGTATCTAGCAGTGTAAGATTTAGCTTCCATAAGCCTGAACCCCTCCTTTGCTCAGGGTGGTTCCCTATTACTATTTGTAATAGCCCAGCCATGATCTGAGGTAGCTACGGTCACAACTTGAGCTTCCTGCAACTGTAAATTCCCAGACACAAAAAAGCAGTTGATCCTGGTAGACCTCTTGCCACAAAACTTCTGTGCATGGTGCTGTCTGATATAAGGCTGCAAATGTATCAACTAACCCCATGTAGATCATGGTAGCCATCGGGTGCACTCAGAAATAATTACATCATGGTTAGCATCCAGCTCGTGCTGCACAGCGTCGGGGAGGAGCGAGCCGAAGAAGCTTGTGCAAGGGAGGCAATACTGTGTGCACCAACAGTGCCCAAAGACCCATCCAGCAGCCCACCAACAGACCTTGCAGAACACATCCACTGACCCACCCAACAGACCTTGCAGACTGGGAAAGTCAGTGGAACAGAATCAGTGCAATAGAAACAAGCAGACTGGCACTGGGTTGAGTGTGGGACAAACGGTGACTGGCATATAAATCTTTCCTTACCCGTAGCTGTGGCAGTCGATCAGTGAGAATGGCCAGAGTATAACGAGGTTTGGATGGTAAAAGAGGGTGATGTGCACAAAAATCTGCGTGTACCTGAACCGGTGCCACGCTGGCTATGTCAACATGCAAATCTGCACACATACCCAGAGTGCAAGAGCAGAGAGCCACAGAAAGAGTTCACAATGGAGCTGAGAAGGGAAAAGAGAACCCATAGGTGCAAAAAGTAATAACACTCAGCATTATGTTTACTTGTGCAGGATACTTTCCCCAGTTCGTTTATTTTCGAGGAAAACAACATAAGTATATGAGCAAATGTTAAATGTGCAACGTGAATGCGCTTGTTCTAAAGCGTATAGAACGTTATGCAGAGATCAGTGACTGATAGGAAGCTGATCTTTCAACTGCAGTTTGTAATTGATATTGATGTATTGCACTAATAATACGTATTAACTTCCTATAGTCATTGCCGTGTTACAAGCAGATTAATCCACTCGAAAGTATGGGTCTACTGTGGAATTAATCCATGCTTGCGGTTAGGGCACTTCCCCCAAAACCATGGATTAATTCCACAGTAGACCCATCCTTTCTCATGACTTTATCTTTACTTCATCAGTTATGCCCTGGAGACAAATTGTATCGCAAAAGATATTGCTAGTTTGTAACCCCCTATCAGTTGGTAACAAGCTACCGTTAAAATCTCCTCCCATAATTATGTTTTTTGAAGTGAATAAAAGGGTTTTATTTTCCAGAACAGTGTAACTCTATCAAATTTCAGTTGGGGAGCATAAATACATAATATGCAAAAGTCCCTTTTTAACTTAACATCTAACAAAAATGCTCTCCCTGGAAAGATGTCTATTAGGATACTAGTAGGATTAGGCCACTTAGGCCCAACTGCTCAAATAGTGTGTGCATAGTTTCTGTTCTAGTTCCGTAGTTTGCTCTGGGCCTCCTCTATCCCAGTTTGTTTCTTCTCTGTCTACCTGCAGTCTTTACAGTGTTGCTGCCCGGCATGACAATCGCTGCCTTTCGTGAGAGTACCACACTGTTATTCTACATGCTGCCTGCGTTGTAAACCCCTGCTGTTTCCTGTATTGACCCTGTTGCTTGATGCTCTTAAATGTAACCTTTACTTGTTTTGCCTGATGTTCATGAATGTACCTTATAATCTCCCGGGTCGCACCTGAAAATAGGCACTTGGTTGTCTAGTGTGCTTACCCGGTCAACAAAAGCAAATAAAAAAATGTGGTGATCTGTACTGTAGTGAAAAAAACATATTCCCACACCTGAACAAGTCTCTTCCCCTTGAGACCAGAACCTTTGCCCCCATAACCAGCTTCTACTTGCTGCTTCTGTCTCAAACGGGATATGCAACAGGGCATCTTGAAACAGGATACAATCTAAATCTGAAAATTGAAATTGAGCATATGTGCTTAAACATTTTGTTTTTTCAGATTGTAAGCTGCTAGCATTTAATGATGCTATTGTTAGAGTATAAGAAAAATGTCCCATTTGTCATGCTCTCCATCACTTAACTTTGCTGGAAGCCCTTGTTACTTTGCCAGCTTTGTGTGTTTTGGGTCAAGAGTCATCCACAGTTTCTGACTCAGACCGGATCCCATGTTGTGAGGCTCTCGCTGAGGTACTATCCGACTCCCCCTCTGCCGCAGATCCGGCCCATTGTAAAGCTGTATATCTGGTTGTGATCATTACAGTCTCATCCCATGCTTTATTTTTTGGTTTTTTGGGCTTTGACTTGGATTTCCTCCCTTTCTTCCCTGGAACTTCTGTGAACACAGTCTCTGTATGAACTGCTGTTTGGGGTTGAGGGGGGGCAGGCATACTTTCCCTTCGTAATTCAAGGTCCGGTATTTGTTCATCCTACGTGGTTTGAGTGGTATTTTCTGGTGTTACCGGGGTAGACTGCCTCTGTGAAGTGTGCCCCTCTTCTCTGCTTTGTCTGTCAGACATTCCCTGCAGAGGGTAATTGGCAAAGTTTTGCTTGGAGGCTGTCTTAATATAAAAATCTTGCACCCTGACGTCTGAATTCTCATTATTTTTTGAGGCCCAAGGGCAACCTGTAAAGTTATGTCCCAGCTCTTCACATAAGTTACATCTGGTATCTTTGAAACAGTGGACACTAGGATGCCCCATTTCCCCACAATGAGTACACTTCAGGATCTCACAATGTGTACTACTGTGCCTGCTGGACCCGCACTTAAAGCAGGTCCGAGGCTGACCTGGGTAGAGCAAAAACCCTTTGTCCCACCCGATATAAAAACATTTTCAGAGATGGACTATTTCATTTACATTTTGGTGTAGTTTTACTTTAATTTTCCAGCCCTCGTTCCAAAAATCCTCAGCATCTAGGGTGGGGGCTGGGTTACCTTGGATTGAGCACCTTTTTTCCAGCCAGTATATCACATCTGTAATGTTTACTCCCTTGTTCCCAAATAAAATAGTTATGACTGGGAATGGTTGCTTTGTAAGGGGTATTACCAGAAAATGAGACCAAGGGGGGGGTTGGTTTTTAAATTAGCATATTTATACCAAAAATGTTACAGGGTCTCAGGGGTTCTAAAACTAACATCGTAGGTTGCCTCTCCTGGGGCATCTATAAGAGTGTACACCTCAGATGATGTAAACGCAAGGGATTGTTTCAACAAGGTTTTGCAGATATAATACCTGTCCAGTATTGTGTGTCTGCTGCCAGTGTAATGGAGCCTGATGGCATTCCGTCTCTTTGCCAACTCTACCGGTTTATGAAAAAGGCTCTCAAAGGTGGGGTTTGAGTTGTTGTCTTGATCTGCAGTCTGTGAGGATTCAGTTAAGCCTTCTTTCGACTGGGTTTGATCTGAATTTGGTACTTTTTGCAAATCAGGTGCATTTGTTATGTTTGCTTGCAAGAAACATAGTGCCACCATACGAGTTTTTGTAGGTGTGGCACCCCCGCTTCCAGTGCCCTCAGCATCTTTGCAGGTGCGGCTGCACTGCACCAATGAATGTCCCAGCTGTCTATGACAGCAGTTCAGATTGCAGTGATGTACAGTTGAATGCAAATGACCGCTACAATCAGTGGTAGAGTTGCAGGTACCCATACCGCCCGTCAGCCAGCAGTATGCAAATTGCCTCCACATCACTACCTCTGATTGTAGCAGTGGTTGTATTCACTACACCCCTTTGTTGTGTGTGCAAGGGGTGCCCAAGTCCTGGCTCATGCACCTCCTCCCCCAAGCATACTGTATGTCCAACGGGGGCACGAATCCCATTGGCCCAGTGCCCCCAAAAACTAACTCCAGGTGCCATGCTGGGAGCCCACCAAGGCAGAAGTCCAGCCCTCATGTGTCCCCCTTACTCTATGGCTAACAGGGGTGCTCAGTCCCCCGTTGGCTCCACTGCCACACCAAAACTTCCAGGTGCCACGTGGGGAGCCCACCCCAGCATTGCAAATGTTCCACGTCATCCATCTACAATAAAAAAAAAAAACCTGTAACAAAAGAAAATGGTCTCTCGTTGACTGTCTTGCCCCCTCCCACAACCTGCACCCACCCTCTGCATACCCCACCTCCCCACACACACCTTCACCCCATACTTACCTCCAGAGGCCGGGGCAACGATCTTCTTCGGAGCAGGAACACGTCTGCACTTTTCAAAGCCGATCGCGAACTGAAGAAATGCTTGTAAGCTGTGTAAAGGCATAAATAGGTTTTTTTCAACTTTGGTGCATATCGTGGTCATTTTTTTGAATTTTTGCACCAAAGTTTCAACATGGGGTTCTTGGGACCCCATTTCATGGATTCAGTGATTGTCATTTGGTTATTCAGTCCCGAAAAGTGATTTTGCGGTCACTGCATGGAATCACCTTTTGGGACCAATTAACAAAACGACAGTGTCACTGTTCATGAGGTGGGCTCTCAAAAAGCCCATGTTGCAAATTTGATGAAAAAATTCCCAAAAATGACTGTGTTGCGAGTGTGCGTTGCTCAGTTCCTACGTACACTTGAAACTTCGATAATTTTTATTATTTTCACTCCAGATTTTCAACATTGCCATTTTACCACACCTCCTTAAGAACAGTATAGCTGTCATTTTTCACATCGCACTCAAAATGTGTTTTCACACATGTAGCGCACAATGGCGCGGTCGGTGTACGAAATCAATGTTTGGGACAGATTAAGAAAATTACAGTGAACTGTTCATGAGCAGAGGTCTTAAAATGGCTATGTGGAGAATTTGGTGACAAAAGTCCATAAAATGTCTGTGTTACAAGCGTGCATTGCGCAGTTTCCATGCCCCCTCGTAAGTTCACGAATCTGTAATATTTCCAGTCCAGATTTTCAACATTGACATTTTTCCACACATCCTTATGAACAGTACAGCTGTTATTTTCCACACCTTGGTCAAAAGGTATTTTTCGCACTTCCGGCATAGAATAGCGTAGTCGCTGTGGGAAATCAGTGTTCAGGACAGATTAACAAAATCACAGTGACACTGTTCATGAGCGGAGCTCCTAAAATGCCTGTGCTGGAAATCTGCTGTAAAAAATCCCCAAAGTAATGACACTATGGGTGTGCATAGCGCAGTTTCTACGCACGCTCGTGACTTCACCAGTTTTTTATATTTTCACTCCAAGTTTTCAGCATTACTATTTTTTACACCTCCTCATGAACAGTACAGCTGTCATTTTTCACATCCTGTTTGAACTGTGTTTTCGCACCTGTGGCACCAAATGGCGCAGTTGCTGTGCAAAATCACCTTTCGGCTAACAAACTGATAGTGTCACTGTTCATGCAGAGAGGTCACCAAAAGCCCATATTGAAAAATTGGAGTAAAAATACCAAGAAACTCCCAAGGCGTTAGGATTTTTGACTATAACGCCCTACCCTGTAGAGACTGACAGGCATCAGGGGTGTGACTTGGGATTTTCAACGGTAATGCTCATGCCATTCCACCCCCACCCCACCTCCGCCCTACTGGCCAGTGACAGGCATCGAGGTGCACCTTGGACCCCCTGGCCCCAGAGTTCATCCCATTCTTCTATACTGCACCCATTTCAGTGTGTTTCCTTATGAAATGAGGTGAACGTAAAGCCCAAACACTCCAAGGCACACCTCGACACTTGTCAGTGTCTGCAGGGTAGGGTGAGGTGAAATGCCGTGACTGTCATGGGCGATGACCCAAAGGCACACCCCAATGCCTGTCCATCTCTGCAGGATGGGGGTGGAGTTGGCATCAGTTCAATACTTCACTGCCATTCCTATACTGCATTTGTCTAACTCCTGCACTTCCACTGCTAATGCTGTCAAGCAAACATTCAGCATTGACAAATGCTTGTTTTTCCTGTGTTGAGGGGTGTTCAACCACTTTACAAAGTTGTTTTTCCAGGGGTATTGTAGTATTTATACTTGTTGCAGGTACCCGAGTTGGAATTGATGGGCACCATCCCGGGATATTTTGAGAAACACTGTGCTGGGAAGTTCAATCTGGGTCAGGTAGCCATTGGCCACTAGACATTTTCTTCCACTCTGCTTCCAGGAGAGCTTGTTCTGGGGACCATGTTGCTAAAGGGTCCGAGTTCACAGGCTGTAAAGCAAAAGCTTTCTGGATAGTGTCAGCAGTTGATAGGAACTGTTGTGACCAGTCCAGCCTTGGAGCAACGTTGTTGGATTGTTCTGTAGATAAAGTGAAAGGGGCTAGTTCTAGATTTCTGTTGGCTAAGGTGAGAACAGCTCTCATTTTTTTCTCCTCTTTAGAACATAACTTTTGCACTTGGTTTCTAGCCATGAAAGAGAAGGCAGTAGCTTAATCCTGAGATGCCATCTTAGTTTGAAAAACAGTTTTTGTTGCCTTCAGTTGATTTATTTCACACCCAGGAGTCATGCGAACTTTTGTTTGCAAGGCCTGGTTTCTCCCTGAGTCTGAGGTGTTTGATTTTGTATTTGTGCTGCTGCCTTTAGAAATACTAACATACATACTAAAGTGCCAGCAGAGTAGGCCTAATGGTCTTTTCAAGTCTGCTTGTTTGTCAGCACCTGCACTGGGGGCCGATTTTGGTGTTTCCCCCCCCTCCGGGTTATTCTGTCCCCAGTCCCAGATGTTCTACCTGTACTGGACCTGGTCAGATTTATCCCCCCATACCTGCCCCATCCCTCTAAATGCATCCAGTCTCCATGTCTACTAGCTCCCTGGGCAACGCATTCCATGGCTCCACCACCCATTCAGTGAAATAACACCCTCCTCCTCTCCCCTCTGAGCCTGTCCCCTTCCAACTTACACCCATGTCCTCTCATTGCCCCCACCTCCTTCCTTTGGAGCACCCTGACTGGACCCCCTTGTTGATCCCTTTTATGTACTTGAAGACTATCATGTCCCCCGTCCCTCCTCTCCTCCAGTGTGTACATCTCGAGCTCCTTGAGCCTCTCCTCATAGGTCCTCTCCCCCAGGCCCCAGATCATTTTGGTTACCCTCCTTTGGACGCTGTCTTTAAATGTGGTCTCCAAAATTGTACACAATACTCAAAGTGTGGCCTAATCAAGCAGCTGTACAGGGAAAGATCTCTTCTGCCTTTTTGGAGGTAATCCCCCTTGCGATGCATCCCAGCATCCTATTTGCCCTTGCTGCTGCCCTCTTACAGGTCTCTGAGTTGTTCATTTTGACATCTACTATTACTCTCAGATCCCTATCACCCTCTGTGACTTGAATTGTGTCTCCTCCCAGGGAATATCCCTGGCCTGGATTTCTGACTCCCAGGTGCAGAAATGTTTTTATTTATTTTAGTATTCTCATGCAGTGTCCGTCTTGCACTTGATTCCACCTTCTGGCTTACTTGCTTGCGTGTCACTACTAATTTGTTCCTTGGTATATGTACTAAAACTAATTCCTGCAGCTCTAGGTATGCACTTATTGCATTTCTATTGCCAGCCGCGACCTCTGTAGACATTTCCATAGGTACAGTAGGAGTTGTTTTTACCTGTGGGAGCAGTGGCATTTGCAAGGCGACACACTCTTTTGATGCTGCTACGTCATCGATCCTCCTGTCAGTTGGGCCGCCCCAGTGTCAATCCAAGATGCCTCCGGGATTTTTGCAAGTCCGGCTTTCAGTCTGGCAGTAAAAATTGTATGTCTGCATTCTTCCTCTTCCAATTCTTTCAGCATTTTCAACCTTCTATCACTCGATAAGCCCATACTCTGGATTTCTGTTGTGTTTGGCTCTGTTTTCACGTTTATACTTAGATCCTAATTGATACAAAAATATCATCTCCCATTTCTTTTTCTCCAATTTCTCATGGTTCTATAGTATTTCTGGTAGCCTCTTCCAGTAAGAGGCTCGATCCCCTGCCTCAGAGACGTCCATCCTCTCCACTACCTCGCAGCAAGTGGCCATCTTGGCAAACGGCCAAGAGCTCCCCTACAGGTCAGTAGGGGAATTTACCTAGTTCCCTGGCCAAATCCCCCCACCCCATTCTCTAAAAAAAAAAAAAAAAAAACAATACCACCAACAGCTTAATCTGGTTCAAGGTCAGTGTATCCCTGTATCCCCCTCCTCTGGATCGTGCCTGAAAATAGGCAGAATTTGTCTAGTGCACTTACCCGGCCAACAAAAACTAAATAAAAAAACAAAGTGGATCTAGGAAGTAATCTAGAGCGATGTGATATTTAGAACAGTATATCTAGAGCTTTGTGATTTTATCTAGAACAATGAGTTAACAAGTTGCCTAGAGGGATAACCTGTTTTCTGGGCACGCTTAGATGCCACTCGGGTTGTATAATGTTGTTTTACATCTTCACAGCTGTGACCAGCAAAGCACTAACGCAGAAGCAGTGCTCACAGGGATGGGAGGTGTGGTGTAAGGACCTGAAGACAGCGACTCAGTGTGGAAAAGTGTTGTACTGCACCCAGTATGTATGGAAGGAGGCTGAACTGGTAATTACTGGTCTTTAATGATTACATTCTATCATCTGTTTTTTTTTCTCTCTATATGTTGATACTAATACAACATTTTGTATGAAATGTAGTGCTGGTGAAAGGTGAGGGACTGACAGAACTAGAGCCTGAAGCCCTCTGTTTGTGAACAGGGACAGATACAGTAGGGGACAACTAGTGGTGGTGAGTAAGAAACTGACAGTGCTGAAGACTGAAGTCCCCCCGCATATCCATAGGGCCAGGCAGAGTGTGGAGCAGGGACAGTGCAGGCTTCTCCACACGGTGTTGGGTGTAGTGCTGGAGAAAGGTTATGGACTGTCAGCACTGGAGACTGAAGCCATCTGTTTATCCATGGGGACAGTGCAGGCAGGTACGGGTGTGGTAGGTACTGTGTGGGGCAGGGACAGTGCAGGCTTACCCACACTGATGTATTTAGTGCTGGTGAAAGGTGACGGACTGACAGCAATGGAGTCTCAAGCCCTTTGTTTATTCACAGTGACAGGTACAGTGTGGGGCAGGGACAGTACAGATGTCCCTACACTGTAGTGGATTTAGTGCTGTTGAAATGTGAGGGACTGACAGCACTGGAGTTTGAAGATCCTTGTTTATCCACAATGACAGGGATGGCGTGGGGGCAGGAACAGTGCAGGCCTTCTCACACTGTGATGTATTTAGTGCTGGTGAAATGTGAGGGACTGACAGCACTGGAGGCTGAAGTCCTCTATGTGCAGGACCAGGTACAGTATGGCGCAGGTACAGTGCAGGCTTCCCTACACTGTGATGTATTTAATGCTGGTGAAAGGTGAGGGACTGACAGCACTGGAGGCTGAAGCCCTCTGTTTATGTACAGGGACAGTTATAGTGTAGACTTCCCCACACTGTGAAGTATTTAGTGATGGAAAAGGTGAGGGACTGACAGCACTAGAAGCTGGAACTCTCTGTTTATGTACAGGACCAGGTACAGTGTGGGGTAGGTACAGTGCAGGCTTCACCACACTGTGATGTATTTAGTGCTGGTGAAAGGTGATGGAGTTTCAGCACCAGAAACTGGTACATTTTGGTGTCCAGTTTTTCCTACCATCCTACCTCTAGCCTAAATTTACTCCTTCTAGTTTATTAATGAATTGAATGAAGCATTACTGGTGAGAACCTCAAACTGGCGGGTATTACACCCCCCACCCCTCCCAAAGTCAGTAATGACAGGTCTGCATTGTTTGTGTATTTCCTTTGACCTCTGTGCATTTGGTGCAGGATCCCTCTGAAGAACGTCCTATGATCCTCTGCGAAGCATGTCTCAAGGTCATGGAGAAGCTGAAGAAAATGGTGTCTGATAATGACAAAGTGGTAAGTGCACAACTCATAAGGACCACCGTAGAACAGTTCTGTCTTTCTGGACCCTTGGTGTTCTATTGCACTGTCCCATCTGCCTCAATGCATGGTGAACAACAATACAACAGAGCCACCCAGGGTCCTGAAAGGTTTGTTGAAGCGTTATGGAATGGCGGTTGTGGGGGATATCGATCATAAATAAGCCAGTAATTGTCACCAAAGAGTACCAGCTGTAAAGCACCACTGCAGCTCAGCATACCAATACAAGTTTTACCCTCATGGATGGCTTTTAAATAACCCCCAATGGTAATTCCGGCTGTTCAAGTTTGTTCCCAACTCCATTTACCCTAGGTGTTACCTGTGACTTGTAAAACATTTACTTGTCTTTCATGTGGGAGTCACCATTCTACCACCCTGGCCTCACTGTGTTCGAGTCAAGAATTCCCTGTTGTCCACTGGCAACTTCCAATCCATGTCAGGCATTCCCTGAGGTACAGTTTACAGAGACACCATTGTGCTGTCTCTCTGTTTAGTGTAGCATTCCATGGTGTCTAGTTGCACACCTCGCCTGGACCCCATCAGTGACAAGTGCTCCCTGCTAGTCAGTGTCCCACACCCTTATTCTGTCCCTGTCAAGAAGTCCCTGGTGTCCAGTGGTCCCACTATCTAATCACCCTTACCCCTTCACAGTCAGACACTCCTAGGTTTCCAGTGTCCGTCCCCTGGATCCCTCAACCTGTCCTTGTCCAGCACCCCCACCCGCCTGTACTCTTTCCCAGTCAAGGATTTACCTGGCATCCAGTGGTCCTCCTACCTTCATGCTGTCCTAGTCAAACACTCCCTGGTAATCAGTGTTCCCAACCCTACCTGTCCCATGGTCCCCCGTTTTCACTCTGTCCTAGTGAAAGATTACCTGGTGTCCAGTGATTTCTCCACCATTGCCTCATCATCTGTCAGGCACTCCCTGCTATGCAGTGTTCCCAACCCTACCTGACCCAGTTAGGCTCTCCTGATGTCCCATGGTCCCCCGTTTTCACTCTGTCCTAGTGCAAGATTACCTGGTGTCCAGTGATTTCTCCACGCTCACCTCATCATCTGTCAGGCACTCCCTGCTATGCAGTGTTCCCAACCCTACCTGACCCAGTTAGGCTCTCCTGATGTCCTATGGTCCCCTGTTTTCACTCTGTCCTAGTGAAAGATTACCTGGTGTCCAGTGATTTCTCCACCCTCGCCTCATCATCTGTCAGGCACTCCCTGCTATGCAGTGTTCCCAACCCTACCTGACCCAGTTAGGCTCTCCTGATGTCTTATGGTCCCCCGTTTTCACTCTGTCCTAGTGCAAGATTACCTGGTGTCCAGTGATTTCTCCACCCTCGCCTCATCATCTGTCAGGCACTCCCTGCTATGCAGTGTTCCCAACCCTACCTGACCCAGTTAGGCTCTCCTGATGTCGTATGGTCCCCCGTTTTCACTCTGTCCTAGTGCAGGATTACCTGGTGTCCAATGATTTCTCCACCCTCGCCTCATCATCTGTCAAACACTCCCTGGTATGCAGTGTTTCCAACCCTACCTGACCCAGTTAGGCTCTCCTGATGTCCTATGGTCCCCCGTTTTCACTCTGTCCTAGTGAAAGATTACCTGGTGTCCAGTGATTTCTCCACCCTCACCTCATCATCTGTCAGGCACTCCCTGCTATGCAGTGTTCCCAACCCTACCTGACCCAGTTAGGCTGTCCTGGTGTCCTATGGTCCCCCGTTTTCACTCTGTCCTAGTGAAAGATTACCTGGTGTCCAGTGATTTCTCCACCCTCACCTCATCATCTGTCAGGCACTCCCTGCTATGCAGTGTTCCCAACCCTACCTGACCCAGTTAGGCTCTCCTGATGTCCCATGGTCCCCCGTTTTCACTCTGTCCTAGTGAAAGATTACCTGGTGTCCAGTGATTTCTCCACCTCGACTCATCATCTGTCAAATACTCCCTGGTATGCAGTGTTCCCAACCCTACCTGATCCAGTTAGGCTCTCCTGATGTCCCATGGTCCCCCGTTTTCACTCTGTCCTAGTGAAAGATTACCTGGTGTCCAGTGATTTCTCCACCCTCACCTCATCATCTGTCAGGCACTCCCTGCTATGCAGTGTTCCCAACCCTACCTGACCCAGTTAGGCTCTCCTGATGTCCCATGGTCCCCCGTTTTCACTCTGTCCTAGTGAAAGATTACCTGGTGTCCAGTGATTTCTCCACCCTCGACTCATCATCTGTCAAATACTCCCTGCTATGCAGTGTTCCCAACCCTACCTGATCCAGTTAGGCTCTCCTGATGTCCCATGGTCCCCCGTTTTCACTCTGTCCTAGTGAAAGATTACCTGGTTGTCCAGTGATTTCTCCACCCTCGCCTCATCATCTGTCAGGCATCCCTGCTATGCAGTGTTCCCAACCCTACCTGACCCAGTTAGGCTCTCTTGATGTCCCATGGTCCCCCGTTTTCACTCTGTCCTAGTGAAAGATTACCTGGTGTCCAGTGATTTTCCACCCTCGCCTCATCATCTGTCAGGCACTCCCTGCTAGCCAGTGCCCACCACCCACATTCTGTCACAGTGAAGCATTCCGTGGTTTCCAGTTTTTTTCTCTGCCCTCACCCCATCCACTGTGAAGCATCCACTCATATCCTGCCCCCCCACCCTCACTCTGATTGTGTGTCTATAGTCACACTCATCCACTGCCCCCCAAACCTATTACAGGCATGCACTCCCTGGTGTCCAGTTTCCCCCAAGCGCCCTCAGTGTTTGCCATGTCTCAATTTACTATTTACTGCTGGTAGCAATTTTTTTTGGCTACTCTGTTTTGAAATTTTGTAACTGTATATCATGCATTATTTCTATGTAACATTGCTTACTCTGTCATGCACTGTTTCCTTGGGATTTATCTGTATTGCCTGTAACCTACTACTACTATTTGGCTTGTATAATATCTCAAATAATTTGTTCTGTGCCATTGTTTGTGGCCTGGATCAGTGCACTTACCCGGTAACCAAGGACTTAAATAAATAAATAAAAAAAAATAAATCTAATTCCATCAAACACTCGCTGGTGTTTAGTGTTTCTCTTCCTTACCTGTCCTAGTCAAGCTCTTCCTGGTGTCCAGTGTTGCCAATCCTTGCCTGTCCCAGTAAAGCTCTCCCTGCTGTCCAGTGTTGTCAATCCTTACCCGTCTCAGTAAAGCTCTCCCTGGTGTCCAGCATTGTCATTCCTTACCTGTCCCAGTAAAGCTCTCCCTGGTGTCTAGTGGCAACCCATCCTCTCTCTGTCCCAGTCAAGCAGTATATGCTGACTGATGGCTCAGTCGGCGGCCGGCGGTGGTGGAGAGCGGAGGGCTGTGCCAGTTGCTGGCTCGGGGTCGGGATGGTTAGGGCGGGGTGGTGGGGTACTGCCTGCTGGGGTGGAGGGTATGCTTGACACCAGGGGATGGCTTTGATGTTGGAGACCAGGGGATTGGGGATAGGAAGGGGTTCTCTAGACACCAGGGAATGGTTGCACAGTAATATACAGGTGAATTGGGGATAGGGAGGGTGGTCTGGTAGACACCAGGGAATGGTGCACATTACTATACAGGTGAATTGGGGATAGGGAGGGTGGTCTGGTAGACACCAGGGAATGGTGCACAGTAATAGACAGGTGAATTGGGGATAGGGAGGGTGGTCTGGTAGACACCAGGGAATGGTGCACAGTAATATACAGGGGATGGGAATGGGGGGCTGGATCACTGGACATCAGGGAGTAAACATGTAAACAGCGGGCATGGGTACGAGTGGGGGATGGACTACTGGGCATCCAGAGGAATATGTATGTAAACAGCGGGCATGCAGTGCAGTGGGGATGGACTACTGGGCATCAGAGAATATGTATGTAAACAGCGGGCATGGAGTGCAGTGGGGGATGGACTACTGGGCATCAGAGGAATAATATGTAAACAGTGGGCATGGGTACGAGTGGGGGATGGACTACTGGACACCAGGGAGTAAACATGTAAACAGCGTGGCATGTGGGTAAGAGTGGGGGATGGACTACTGGGCATCAGAGAATACATATGTAAACAGCGGGTATGGGTACGAGTGGGGGGATGGACTACTGGGCATCAGAGAATATGTATGTAAACAGCGGGCATGGGTACGAGTGGGGGGATGGACTACTGGGCATCAGAGAATACGTATGTAAACAGCGGGCATGGGTACGAGTGGGGGGATGGACTACTGGACACCAGGGAGTAAACATGTAAACAGCGGGCATGGGTACGAGTGGGGGGATGGACTACTGGGCATCAGAGAATACGTATGTAAACAGCGGGCATGGGTACGAGTGGGGTATGGACTACTGGGCATCAGAGAATATGTATGTAAACAGCGGGCATGGGTACGAGTGGGGGGATGGACTACTGGGCATCAGAGAATACGTATGTAAACAGCGGGCATGGGTACGAGTGGGGGGATGGACTACTGGGCATCAGAGAATATGTATGTAAACAGCGGGCATGGGTACGAGTGGGGGGATGGACTACTGGACATCAGAGAATATGTAAACAGCGGGCATGGGTACGAGTGGGGGGATGGACTACTGGACATCAGAGAATATGTATGTAAACAGCAGGTATGGATGCGGGTGGGGAGGGACCACTGGATGCCACGGTAGGATTTATTTTCGACATCAGCATGGTGATCAGTGGGGGAAGCACTGGACACCAGGGAAAAATGTATTTCCAAACATCTGGCCAGTGATCAGCTGGGGGAGGGAGACACTGAACACCAGGGAAAGGTGTCTTTGCAGATATTGGGCCAGTGATCAGGGGAGACAGGACACTGGACACCAGGGAAAGATGATTTCTCAAACATTGGGCTGGTGATTGGTGGAGGAATCTCTAGCACCATGAATAGCTTTCTGGGGCCAGGCAAGGGGGAGGGGGGGCGGCAGCACTGCACTACATTGCCAGGCTGCCCATGCAAGTGGGCCCATAATGGGCATGCAGATGGGCCCTTAGTGCCTTGCATGCCCACTGAGCTCATTTGCATGGTCTGTTTGAATTCTGGAAATGTAGCGTGGGCGCAAGCCATTGTGGCACCATATTTTGGGGGCTATGTCTGCCAAGTGCTAACTGGCATAGCACTGGGCTGCACTGGCCCTATATTCAGTCGATGAGTGGCAGTGCACTATTCCACTGAATATAGAATTTTTGTACACCCAGGTAACCACAGGGGCCGGCACTAATGTTTGTGCTGCGCTTTGCACCTTTTTGAATATCGGGCCCCTGGCATTCCTCTGGCAACTAACTTTATCAGATAGTTTTTAATCTCTGCTAACATACTTACAAGAGGTTCAGCTGACAATAAAAATTGAACACAGAAACAGAAAACAAAATTAGACAAAAGCTGTTACAGCAAGTAAGAATAATTTACTCACCACAGTGCACAAGTGGCCAATGCACCATTAGTGAATGCCGCCTGCATGGCATTCCAACATAGGGTAGCCTATCCAACACTCATATGCTGCATGTAGACTTTGTGCACAGGGCCCATGGTGAGTAAAACAAACTTTGGATCTGTGCAAGAGGTTTTTTACTTTTTTTTTTGTGTGTGCTCTCCCACACCCGGGCATCCTTCCAGGGTGTACCCTCGACATTGGCCTCTGCTTCCTTGCCTGAACCCTGCTGCTGACCGGAGGGGCTCCCACAACCACCCAGGCAGACCTAGCCCCACGGATCACCCCCCGGGTAGGCCTGTCCTCTTGTGACGGCCTTTCTGAAATTAGAGAGGTCCTACCTTGGGTGGTGGGTGGGGCGGAGTCCTCCAGTCGCTGGGCTGACAGGTGGGATGTGGGCTGTGTCCCCACACCCTATCATCTCATGCGTATGGTAGGATGTTTTTCATTTCATCCCCCCCACAGAGCATGGCCAGCAAGGCAACGTGGTGCTGTAGCTCCGCCCAGGCACACGCCTATGCGCTGTGTTGGTGCCTTCAGCCACCGCCAGAGGTTGTGCAGTGAGCGGACACTCCCCTGAACCCTCCATGGGAAGAAAGAGCAGTCCATCGGACGCTTGATCTCTTCCCTCCCCTGCCGACCCCAGTGACCCGGGCTCATTGCCGAACCCAGGTCTCTAGTGTGGCGCGAAGTGTGGCATTCAGCACCTCAATCCTCCACGCCACTGGGCCAGCTGTGCAAGAGCTTTAATCTGGGAAAAACTGCTCGCTTTGAACCATCAATGGTGTTACAAAGCACTATACATGGGGCACGGGGCATTTCCAAATGTTGGGATAAGTATCGGTAATTTTTGCTGAAGAGTATTTCTCAAAACTGTGGGGCTAAACTAGACCAGTGCTCACCTTATCTGGAGCACTGCTTGGAAGTCATTATACATGCATGGAGAATGCAGAGTCAAACTCTATTCAACTGGTCAGGCCCCTAGAATGACATTGAGTACAGATATGAGAAGCAGTTCATACTATTAATGCTTCTAAACAGTGCAGAGAGTCTGCTTCTGAACTGCGTAACGGCACGATGAGATATCCCTGAGCAGCAGCATCATAATTTATTGATCGGCATATGCCATTTCCAGGGGACAAAATAAGGATTTGGCAGGCAAGAGCCAAAACTAGCTCCTGGGTAGTGGCATTTTCCAGCAGACCAGGATCTACTTGGGCAAAGCCAGGAGTTGATATTAACACAAATAAAATGCATTGGAATGTTGTAGAAGGGCAATAAAATGGAAGATCAAATGATAAAAGATGCAATTCTCTATAGAAATCTTGAATAAATATTAAATGATCTGTAAATTTGCCAGATACACACCATCCAAATAACTAAATTAATAATTACATTAACACATTCTCATGGTAAAACTGCTCATTGGAAAAGATGCAGTTAGTCTGAACAGAGACATACAGAAGGAGGCACTTTGCCAAATGTCTTATACATTTGCCAGTTAATTCAAAGAACAGAGAATCTGTTAATTAAGAACACTAACAGATTGGCGCCAATCTTTTATTTCAGGACTAATCTGCTACAGCTTCATAAGACAGAGTGTAAGACTCTTCCCACCTGCCCGCCCATTCAGTACCTCACTATATTGGTGCGAAAGTAATATTGCATTTTGTAACTAGACAACTGCAGCTGCAAGCTCACCCCCATCTCCAGTTGTCATGCGGAGCATCTCCAGTTGATGTTCTGAGAAGGGTTTACTGTTATGTTGTTGAGACACTCTCCCTGCCTTCCCTCTGTAAGCATCTCCAAGACACCTCCATCTCCAGCACTTGACACATGCACTCAACAGTTTACCCACAAATCTGCCCTAAAAGAGCGGCAGCTAGCACCATTGATCCTCTCTTATTGAGAGCACCAGGTGCTAACACGGAATTTCCAGGTGCTAATTAGCAGCCAGCTCCTCCTTATTTCGTTCCCTGCATTTCATATTCAGAAACGTTTTTGCAGTAGAAAATTACAACATATAAATAATAAATATTAATACATAACACAAAACCTAATAAAAAGTTCAGGATACACATTTCTTAAGCTTTTATAATGTACGTATGTTACCGAGTTATTATAAGCTCATTGTAGATGTGAAGGAAATATATTAATTATACATTGTTTGTACAGAGTTTTCAGAATTGCCTCAAAAATCTATTTTAATGTATTTTCCTTCTTCTGTCATGTCCTTATTTACTGAAAATAACTAATAGTTTTATTCGGAGCAAGGTCCCTTGTTTAGGTCAGGGAGAAGAATTCCTAATCTTTTTTCTTGAATCTTACCTATGGCAGTTAAAGTGCCAAATCTTTTTGTTTCAAATTTAATAAACTTTATTCAAGATATAAAATGAACAAGAACAAGGTACAGAATAAACAGATATTCATGGACAGGAGCATTTCTACAATTACAGTGATCAGTTGTAGAGTATTCATAATTGCTCCCGATGTAGCTGGCTTAAAAAGGCAAGAGCATACAATATTGAAGTATGACTGAGGAAGTCAAACAAAATATAACACATACACAAATACCCTCTCCCTCAAAACCCTCCCCCCTGACACACACCACTAACGATATTATATACAGGCAGGGGGTGGTCAGGCATTAGTTTAATAATATGACAGACACTAAATTACATAGCAACATACTTGAAGAGGAAAGGTAGTTATGAAATAAGACTATCAACTTTATATTTAGATGGTCTGTAAGGTATGAAGGGGAGCCCATACTCTTTGATAATACTTTACTCTTTTTGAGGTATGGTCGAAGAGATTTTCTGCTTGTAGGACAAAGAGGACATCACGTAGCCACTACGTGAAAGTGGAAGTACATTGATTCAGCCAATGGCGCAATATTACTTTTTTGGTGCATAGAGATACTAATGCCATATGTTTGCATTGGTTACCAGCTCCATCACCATATTCACCTAAGATACATATCTCGGGCCTGAAGGCATCGGGGAGACCAAAAACAGGGTCCAACCTTGCCCTTATAGTTGACCAGAGCGGGGGAGGCCTTACTGCAGTCACATAGTATGTGGAGTAGAGTACCAGGTTGGTCACCACACCGGAAGCAAAGGTTAGTTGAGAGTGTCCCATTTTGTGGAGCTTGGCTTGAGTGTGGTATAAATCATGAATTACCTGAAACTGGAAGAGACTGTATCGGTATCATTTAACATCCGATATAACTAGGACCAAATCTGTGACCAGGAGCAAGTAGTAGAAGGGCCGGGAGGCATTACTTGATCCCACATATGGTAAGCATGCCCCTCCATGTCCTCCAGGAGACCCCGCAGATAATGATACAAGAAAGAAGTGAGGTAAGAGGAGGGAGAATTTGAGATAATTGGGAGAATCGGGCCTGTCCTATTTTGGTCCCAAGGCCCTGAACCAAAATGATGGAGTAGCATGTGGGAAAGTTGGAAGTATTTAAGATAGGTGATAGCATAATTTAAGTCGGGCTTCCTGGAAAGACAACAGCTTACAATCCCTTAATAAGTCACTGAGTTATTGTCTTCTCACATGGCCAGAAAGTTGAGCTAAGGGTCTGCTCCCAATTTGAAAATTAGGATTGTGTAATATGGGTTGCGAGGCATCCTGTGTGAGAGGTATGAGTAATAGCACAGAGCTGGGAGTACACACTGAGTGCTGACATAATAGGGTAGGACGTATTTGCTTAGGAATTTGCTTAAGGGGGACGTATAACAGAGAGCCTAAGTCGAGACTATGTTGGGCACATACCGATTTTTCAATTTGTAACCATAGTGGGGAATATGCCGTAAAATGTGTCAGTACTGGTGACTTCAGCCAGTAGAGGAAAACTGAGCAGTTAATAGAGAGATAGTAAAGGAAAAAATTAGGTAGTTGGAGGCCGCCTTTTAGTTTAGTACATTGTAATTTAGATAGAGCTCTCCTAGGGGGTTTACCCTGCCAGATAAAATTGGAGATGATCCCATGTATTTGTGTAAACCAGGCTTCAAACAACATGAAGTCTTGCTATATTATGACATATGCAGTGAGTCCCAACCTTCGAACTGCTCCGGCGGTGAAAGAGTTAACTTTCCATGCCAGGCATGGAACGCTGAGCTCGAACTCGGTTGAAACTCTGTCTGTTCTTCAAACTCAAACCGTCAGATTCTTTACTCCGCCTCACTGAACAGTCGCTCCGGAGATTTCTCCTTCTGCTCGGTTCATTTTGTCGGTTAAAGTATTATTTTTCTCGTTTTTTGACTGAATTTAAACCGCAACCAGTCGGTTCAAGCTCTGTCTGTGGTATTGTGAGTACTAGATAGGTTACATTATTTCTATTCTGTGTGGAACTTGTAAACGGTTTATCGGTTCTGTTTGAACCGATCAGGTTGTTTAAAATTTCTTAATCTGTGATTTAGAGTGTGGTTACCGGTTCTTATCGGTTCTAAAAAAAAAACGGATTTTATTACAGTTTTTTCCATGACCCGTGACACGGTTGGGAACCGATAAAGAGGGTCTTACCTGGTGGATTGCCATAAATGGGTAAGTTTGGTTAGGACTGGCACTATGTCTGAGAAACCCAAAAGAAAAACCGAACCCACTGGGTTTCAACACTGCAGTGTGTGTGGGGAAGTCTTTGCCAAGGCTGACCCCCACACCACCTGTGTTTATTGTCTGGGGTTTGACCACCTCAATGCAGACTGCCAGATTTTTAAACATTTTCTTGCAGCTACCCTGGAAAAGAGAGTTGGTAGGCTCAGGGAAAGGGAGGCCAAAAAGTCAGCTGAACCGGATGGCCAGCCCGGTTCGGTTCCAACCGAACCAGAGGGAGTGCCCTCTGACCAGACGAGACTTCCTCGGGCAAAAGGAGAACCGACTCTGAGGAGTTGGTTCCAGCAAAATGGACTAGGAAATCTGCTGGTGTGTAGCCAAAACTTTCCTCTCCAACCGCTGAAGAAATAGCCAAAGCGATTAAAATTGTCCAGTCGCTTTCCCCGGTTCCGACCGAACTGGCACCTTGAGGTAAGCGCCCGGTTCGGACGATTCCACCGGTTCAAGATTATGATGTAGAGGAATATTATGAACCGGAGGAGGGGAAGAGGAGGGAGGAGAGTAATGGATTTGAAAGTCTGGATGTGCCCATTGAACCGGACATCTACCCAGACAGACCTTCAGGAGTGTCTCCTCCTAGGCTTTCTGAGTCCCCTTCTCATTTTATATTTTATAAAAAAGTGGCTGAAACCCTCCCTCCCTATGGAGGAAGCTGTGGATGATCAAGAGGAGCCTGACTATGTGGAAATGATGGCTATCCCAGAGTCTAGGAGACTGTCTATTCCTTTGCATAAATCTTTTGGGAAACAGACTTTTAAAATTCTAAAAACTCCTCACACTATACCTCCTGTGGATAAGAGAATGGACAAGAGGTACACATTGTCAGGCTCTGATATGGAGTTCCTTACATAACAGTGCAGCCATGTGGGGGTTGTGCAGGCTGCAGCCTGTGACAAGGCAAATATTCCCTTGGCTTCACACCCCCCTGACAAGGACTCCAGGAGGATTGATGCCATGGCAAAGAAACAGTACATGGCAGCATCTTTGTGACTCAGACAGGCAAATTGATATGGCTTATGTTGCTAGATACCAGAAATCCAGATGGGACACTGTTATGGCTCTAGCAAAGCAGGTCCCTGGCCAGCTTGCCAAGGAGCTGGAGCAGGTGGCTGCTGATGGTATTGAGGCATCTAAAGTGCAATTCCATGCTGCAGGGGACTCAAATGATGTGTCATCAAGAGTCATGGCTGCATCTGTGGCACTTCGCAGAATGGCTTGGCTCAGATGTACTAACCTGTCACAGGATACCCAGACTAAAGCCATGGATTTTCCTGTTGTGGGTAATTCTCTGTTTGGGAAGCAGACAGAGAATTACATGAAGAAAATGGATGAGTATAGGACCACCTATAGGAGTGCACAGGCCAAGGAAAGGCAGGCCACTCCTCAGAGGCAGCTTCCCAGGGGCAGGGGCAGGCCTTTTCATAGGCCTTTTTACCAAGCCCAGGCCTCCTCTTCTGCTTATGCCCAGAGGGTGTTCTTTAGAGGGAGAGGCAGACGGGGTACAAGCAGGCCTGCTTCCACCCCTCAGCCCAAAGCCCCTGCCAAGCAGGCACCCTGATGGGGTTGCCAGGGCCGATTCTCGCCTACCTGTAGGGGGCAGGCTGGCTTACTTTGTCCAGGACTGGGAGTCTCTGACATCAGACAAGTGGGTCCTGGAAGTAGTAAGCCAGGGACTGGTTCTCAGCTTCAAAAAGTTTCCAAAGATGAGAACCAGATCCTTTCCACCTGCAAATCCACCAGAGGCACTTACCCTAGAGGCAGAGGTCTCTTCCCTCCTGGCTCTCAGAGCTGTGGAAAGGGTTCCACCCCTACACCAGGGCAAAGGGTTGTACTCCAGGTACTTCCTTACCCCAAAAAATAGGAGAATGGCGGCCCATCCTGGATCTCAGATACCTAAACAAGCACCTTTAAAACAAAATTCAAATGGTGACTCTGGGAATTATTCTACCTCTCTAAGGCCAGGGGACTGGCTAGCATCCCTGGACCTCAAGGATGCCTACTTCCATATTCTCATCAGAAGCTCCCATTGAAAGTACCTCAGGTTCAAGCTGCCCTCAGGCCATTACCAGTTCAGAGCAATGCCCTTTGCCCTCACCTCTGCTCCAAGGGTATTCACAAAATGCCTGGCAGTAGCAGTTGCTTCCCTAAGAAGGCAAAAAATTGCCATCTTCCCTTACCTGGATGATTGGCTCATAGTAGGCCAGTCCCCAGACAGGTCAGGTTACACCTACAGATAACTCAGCAACTGCTCACCTCTCTAGGTTTCCTTCTGAATCTTTCAAAGTCAGTTCCAGAGGCTGTACAGCTCCTCACCTTCATAGGCGCAGAGTTGAACACAGAGAAAGCCAGAGTCTTCCTTCCTTTGGACAGGGCAAGGACCCTGGTCTCTCTGGCCTCCTCATTCACCCTGCAGGTGTCTCGACTAGCAAGACATTTTCTACAGCTCCTGGGGCACATGGCTGCCTCTACAGCAGTAGTGTAGGGAGCACGATTTCAGATGAGGGACATCCAGTTCCATTTGAGACTTTTGGTCTCAAAGGAAAGACCCTCTAACCAAATTGATCCCAGTGACTCGAATCCTGATCCAGGCCCTACAGTGGTGACAGGATCAGAGCAATCTGAGACAAGGGGTTCCCTTTGTCACTCAGTCTCACTCCTTAATCCATACTACAGATGCATCCCTCTTGGGGTGGGGAGCTCACATGGGCGACCTCACTACCCAGGGGTTGTGGTCCCCTCAGGAATCTCTGCTCCACATCAATCTGTTGGAACTCAGAGCAGTTTTTCTAGCACTTCAAGCTTTTTCCAAATCTGTTCAGAACAAAGTTGTTCAGGTCAGAACAGACAACACCACCACAATGTGGTACATCAACAAGCAAGGGGGCACTCGGTCTACGGCCTTGTGCACCGAAGCAATGAAGTTGTGGTCTCTGGCTTACTCCCTGAACACCTCCCTTATGGCAGTTCACCTCCCAGGCAAGGACAATGTCCTGGCAGATGCTCTCAGCAGGATTTCCTAGGGCCATCACGAATGGTCATTGGACCCCCTGGTTTTGGAAGTGATCTTTGCCAGATGGGGCACCCCTCAGATAGATCTTTTTGCAGCCCCAGACAATCACCAACTTCCTCTTTTTTGCTGCAGGCCCCCAGTGTTGGGCTCAGTCCCTCTGGATGCCTTAGTCCTCAATTGGGAAGGGAAGTTACTCTATGCTTTTCCTCCCTTCCTTCTGCTGTTCAAAGTACTAGTCAAAATCAGATCTCAGCCCTGCAGGATGATCCTGATTGCTCCAGACTGGGCCAGATAATCCTGGTATCCACTTCTACTATCCTTAGCAGTCCATCTTCCCCTGTGTCTTCCCAGGAAGCACAACCTGCTAACCTGTGCTCAGGGGAGGGTTTGGTACCCGTACCTCAAATCTCTCAATCTCAAGGCCTGGCTCTTGAAGAGTTAGAGTTTGCTGATCTACACCTCTCCCAAGGTGTAATGGATATCCTGAAGGCTTCTAGGAAACCTTCCACCAGGGCTACTTATAATTCCAAGTGGAAAAGGTTTTCCATATGGTGTGCTAGAAAGCATATTTCCCCAGAATCTGCTGATTTACCCACAGTCCTGGATTATATGGTCCACTTAAATACCTTGGGGCTGAGACCAGCTACCCTAAAAGTGCATTTGGCAGCTGTGTCTGCTTTTATTTTAGCAGGTAAGCCCTCTTCTCTTTCAGCTCATCCTGTCTTCTCCAAGGGATTGCTTCATACCAACCCTCCATTCAGGGATCCTGCCCCTGCCTGGGATCTTAATGTCTGCATTGCTCAGCTTATGCAACCTCCCTTTGAACCTTTGTCTTCAGCAGAACTTAAGTACTTGACTTGGAAGACTGTGTTTCTGGTAGCCATCACTTCTGCCAGACGCATAAGTGAATTGCAAGCTTTGTCAGTGGAGCCTGATTTTACCTTCTTTCATAGAGATAAGGTGGTCCTCAGGACTAATAGGAAGTTCTTGCCTAAGGTGGTTTCAGATTTCCACCTTAATCAATCCATATCTCTTCCAGTGTACTTCACTGACCATTCCTCCTCTGGCGAGAGGAGGTTGCACAGCTTAGATGTGAAGAGAGCCCTTAGTTACTACATAGAGCGTACCAAGGGTCACAGGTTTGACTCCCTCCAACTGTTCCTCACTTATGGTGAGGTGGGTAAAGGGAAACCTGACACTAAAAGATCCATTGCCAGGTGGATTGTCTCTTGTATCCAATTTTGCTATGAAAAACTGGGTAAGGTTCCTCCCTCAGGCCTGAGGGCTCACTCTACCAGAGGTACAGCTGCTTCCCTGGCTGCTGCCAGGGACATCCCTATTCTAGAGATATGTCAAGCAACTGCCTGGAAAACAGTTCACATTTTTACCAAGCATTACTCCCTGGACATCCAGGCTAGGTGTGATGCTCGGTTTGGCACAGCTGTGCTTCAGAGCCTATTTCCTAAGTAGGTTCTGTCCCTCCTCCATGGAGGTACTGCTTGGTACTCTGCATATGTCATAATATAGCAAGACTTCATGTTGTTTGAAGAAAAAATTACTCACCTTAGTAATGTTGTTTCTTCTAATGGAGTTTTGCTATATTATGACTTTCCCTCCCGCCTGCCCCTCTCAGAACCTCTGTTTTTGGGATGTGGGTGGGCAGTGCAGTGTTGGCACTTAGTAGGTGCCCACCTTGTTGTTTTCACCCCTTATTTTTTGGGGTGCTTGGTGTTGTGTTTTTCATTTTTTGGGTCTCCTGACTTGAGTCTTTGTTTTGGGACCAAAAAATGTGTTCTTATGTTTAGTAGCCACTTGGCTAATGTAGGTTTACAGCTTCCACACACAGGACGCCAGTGAGTTTAGCTCAGAAGATCTGACGGTTTGAGTTTGAAGAACAACAGACAGAGTTTCAACCGAGCTCGAGCTCAGCGTTCCATGCCTGGCATGGAAAGTTAACTCTTTCACCTCCGGAGCAGTTCGAAGGTTGGGACTCACTGCATATGTCATAATATAGCAAGACTCCATTAGAAGAAACAACATTACTAAGGTGAGTAATTTTTTCTTTCGGAACAAAATAGTTATGCATTTGCAAGGAGTAGAGAAGATAGGGAAGGGCATTAATTTTCACCACACTTATCCGCCCCCAGAGGGAAAAAGGGAGTAGAGGCCAGTGGTTTAGACTTGATCTTGATTTGACGGAGTATCCCATCAAGATTATATTGTTTCATTTTGGAGTTCGATCGTGAGAGGTAGACGCCTAGGTATTTCAATTTATCTTGAACCCATGTGAGTCCCAGATGAGAGATGTCTGCTTCTAAGGTGAAGACATCAAGGGGTATTACCGATGTTTTAGATACATTTAGTTTGTAGTTGGAGAACATACTGAATTCTTCGATCGCCAGGTGGTGGTGAGAGTAGGAGGAGGGTTGGGTAATATGGAGGAGTATATCGTTTGCATAAACCAATAATTTATATTGGTGTGGTTCATTAATTATCCCTGAGATCGAGGGAGATGTCTTGATTCGCCAGATAAGAGGCTCTAGGTATAAATTAAACAGAAAAGGGGAAAGTGGGCAACCTTGTCTGGTGCTCTGTTGTAAAATAAAAGGTTGTGAGAGTATTCCATTACAAAGTATACGGGCCGTGGGGTGTGTATATAAAACTTTGATCCAATGGATAAATTGTGAGGGAAATTGATACTTAGGCAACAAATGAAAAAGATAATCCCAGGAGACCCTGTCAATAGCTTTCTCTTTGTCCAGAGATGCCAGTGCAGCCAGGGTGGAAGAGTCTCTGGACACGGAGATCAGATACATTAATTTACACAGATGATCTATGGAAAATCTGCCCGCCACGAAACCTGCTTGTTCTGGGCTCATAAGGGCATGCCAGATTTGAGATAGTCAATTGGCCAGGACCTTGGCCAGAATCTTTAGATCTGCATTAATCAGGGAGATGGGCCGGTAGCTAGAAACTAGGAGAGGGTCCTTGCCTGGTTTGGGGAGGACTACTATTGTGTCTTTGGTAAGGGAGAAATCGGACAGGCCGTGTTTGTAGATATAGTTATAGGTGTTTAGGAAAATAGGCACCAATTGAGACTTGAAGGTTTTATAAAAATCCATAGTGTAACCATCAGGGACTGGTGCCTTGTCCACTGGGAGTGCATCTGTGGCGAGCCTAATTTCTGCAAGTGCCAGGGGGGCTTGTAGGAAGGCAACCTGTTGCTGCCCTAGATGTGGGAGTTGGATGTCTCGTATGAACTGGTCCACCAGAGCTGGGTTAAAGGCACCAGGAGGCTAGGAGTATAGAGTTTGATAATATTCCTGAAAGCAGGCTACAATTTCCCGGGGAGAGGTAACTATATTGCCAGTAGAGTTGCAGAGAGATGGAACAATTTTGTCTGCAGCTTGGGCCCGAAGGTGCAGTGCCAATAATTTACCAGCCTTGTCTCCCTGGTCAAAATAATGAACCTTTGAGAATAGTATAAGATGCCCTGCTTTATTTGTCAGTAAAGTATTGTAATGAGACCGAAGGATCTCCGGTCGGTTAAGATCAGTGGGGGTAGGTAGGTGGGAAGGGACAGTTCCAATTGCCAGATTTGCTGAAGGATTAGAGATTGTTTGTGTCGGTCTTCTTTCTGACAGAGGCAAGTTGGATAATTTCTCCTCTTGTGGTGCATTTCAATTCCCCAGAGAGATAATCCAGCTTGGTGATGGTGAGGATTATCACGGAGAAAAGTAGAGAGAAAAGTACAAAGGTGAGACACGAAGTTGTCTGATTTCAGTAGCTGGGTATTAAATTTCCAGGTCCTATCCCGACTGGCGGGAGGGCCCAGGTGCCAGTGTAAGAGAGTGGGGTAGTGGTCTGAAATAACTTTAGATAGGTAGTTTCAAGACAGAACTGCAAGAAGGTGTTCAATCCCCAGCAAGAAATAGTCAATTTTGGAAAATGAATTGTGGGGGATAGAATGGAAGGAGTATTTCTTTTGAGAGGGAAAGAGCACCCTCCAGGGGTCAATGAGACCGATGGAGTCCATCATCTCTGTGAGGGCAAGTTGCGCTGGCGTAAGGGAAGGATTGCCAGTTCTGGACTGTCCTGGATGTTACAATAGACTAAGTTCCAGTCACCCCCTAACAGGATGGGGAGGGCAGACCAAGGGGCTAAGTGCATCATAAGAGAGGTGAAAAATTGGTGGTCCTCGGCTGTTGGTCCATAGACTGAGCCAAGCACAACTTCTGAGTGGCCCACAGGTGCCTTTATAAGGATGAATCTCCACTGGTGGTCAGTAATAGAGTCCAGCAACCTCAACAGGATTTTACGAGCCACCAAAATTAGGACCCCTCCCTTTGCGTGTGTCTGGTCCTGTCCCTAGTGCCTGGCCCACCCAGGTCCTCCTAAGCTGGGGGACCTGGGAGGGAGGCAAGTGGGTTTCCTGCAGGAAGGCAACGTCGACATTTAACTTGTGCAAATGCAGGAGAAGTTTGGCCCTCTTGGTGGGAGATGGCGTGCCCTTTACATTCCAAGAACAAAACTTGAGACTAACCATCATAGTCTGAGGTGATATTATGCATATTAATGGAGATAAACCGTCTACCTGAAATTATTTCCACTTTCTCTAAAATGCCTAAGGTAACAACAATGGTGTGTGTCCTAACCCTAAAACCCCAAACCCCTATTAGAAATACCCAGTCATAGAGTGGGCTTTGCAATAAGTGACACAGCCTTATAGACAAAAAAGTCTTGTTAATGCAACCCCTCTGTCGTGATCCCTTACCCTCCAATAACCATTTTTACAAACCCTCACAACAACAACAACAGTCAAAACACAATCAGAAATATAAATGGAGAAATCCCCAACAAATTCCATAATTTAGAACCCCACCCCCACCCAAACATGTTCCCACCCACACTAATAGGAGCGGTGCCCCTTGTAACCTGATATCTCATATGATACGAAGAGCCAAGTCTGTCCGTGACCCCATAACGTTATTTACGAAGAACAAGAGCTGGCATGGTACCCATGTGGTTGTTGTGGGTATTCCTTCTCCCTCCCAACTCTGATATGTGATACACCGCCCAATAGCAGGATAATCCACATACCCCCTCCCGCCCCAACCCCGAGATATTATATTCAAGAAACAGTGCCAAACCCACAGCGGCAATAAAAGCTGTAGCTGTCGCTGATTATGAGAAGAGGAGAGACTAAGTGACATAGGGCACAAAACTGACTGATCTTAGAGGCATCAAGTCCCAGCACCGTCTTCCAGCCATAACTGTGGGATAAGGCAAACGCATAATCGGTCCAGCGTGAGGAGAAAACAGGAGGAAAAGGAAAAAGGGAAGAAAAAAAAAAAAGTTGTTCAGCTGGTGGCAGCTGTGTATAAGGAGAGAAGCAGTAAATGAGGTAGTGTCCCCAGGTGTAGGTGTAGCAAAGTCCCCAACTGAGTCCTGATATTTGTGGCACTCTATGGACTTTAAGCAGACTGTGGGGTGCTATTGAAGAGAGCTGATGGCAGAGCTTTTAAAGGATGGTGAATTGTTCCATGGAGAGACCTGGGGACAATCGATGAAAGTTGGAGGAGACCAAGGAGACAGGTGCTGATTGAGTCACACAACGTTACTGACTTCTAGTGGAGAACTAGGGAAACTGGCATCTGTCGTGCAGGCGACCACGTGCTCACTTGTGCTGCTAAAAGTTGACAAAGGAGAGCCCTCTAGTGGCAGACCTCAGAGGGTGCTAAATAACCCTGGGAACATGGTCTGCAAGGCGAGGAGGGACTGTTCAGCAGATTCATAGGTATGCGAGGAGTCTTTATTCATAATCGAGAGGTGGGAGGGATATATAACCTTAAATCTGATTCCAGCTGCAGTCAGTTTCGCAACCATAGGATGATATACTGCTCTTCTTTGTCTCATATCCGCGGGTAGGTCTTTGGAGAACCTCAGCTGCTGTCCCTACCACAGTACTTCTTTAAGTTCTCGAGCATTGGTGAGTACATGAATTTTATCCAGGTAGTTCAGGAATTTCAAAATTAAGGGCCTGGGGGAAAGACCACTGGCCAATGTTGGCTTCAGTGATCGATGTGCCCCTCAGTAATGTATTTGGTGGTGTTAGAGGAGGGCCCTGCGCTTTTGGTCAGCATTTTCTACAAAAACAGTATAGGAGTTGCCCCCTCTGCCTCCTCTGGAAGGCCGAAGACGACAGTATTGTTCTGGCAACTTCAGCCTTCCAGATCCTCCAATTTAGCTTCCATTTTGTGGAGCTTGTGTTGGAGAGAGACCAGCTCGGGATTGATTTTGTCCCGCCACCCCTCCAGGGATGTAGTGCGGGCAGCTATGTCGGTGATGACTCACGTAGGATCCGTCAGATCCCCCTGCGTGGACTTGAGCTCTGTAGTTAAATCTTGCAGTGCCAGCTTGAAGGGTTGCAGTTCCTCCAAGAATATTTGTTCAGTTAGTGGCACAGGCTGCTGTGAGGTGGCTACTGATTTGGCAGAGCTGTCTGGCTGACCCTTCATATGTTTTGAGGCCTTCTCTGGGGTCTGTGGAGTGTGGTGGGGCCTGGCACATCTCTGACTCCATGCTGCAGGTAAATCATAAAAAGATGTAAACGATCTGTTTTTCTCCTTGTATTCTTGCCTCAGTTAGTCGTAGCAACCATCATGAACAGTGATTATTGTTATTGCAGGGTACTGCAGTTTAGCCATATTAAATTATTTAAATTGAGTAGTTGGAGTGGGAGCTGGTCCGTGGAGCTGCTGGCCCGGCAGGGTCATCACATGACCACCAAAGTGCCAAATCTGTAAGAATATCAATATTTTCTGCATTATATAATAAATATCTATCAGGAAAATTACAATGCATTATATGCTTACCAAGTAGTTTGTTACTGGGTTCATCATACCATGGGCAACTCAGGGTTACATGCCTTAAGTCCTCCGTTTCAAGAAGGGGACAATTGCACAATGCAGAAACTACTAGGTTCCTAGTGTATCTCGCCACAAGAACATTGCTTGCAAAAGCTTCAAATCTGTACCTAGTAAGAATTTATCTATGGTCCTTGTTTATAACTAATTTGAGATTAACCCCGAGCACAACCCTGAAAAGGAAAACTTGGGCTTTAGTGCCTGCTCTTTTTGTTCTGAAATACAGCTTTATATGTTAGTCTGTACTTGGACTGGGAGTGACGTGACCTGACACTCACCTCTCTCTCTCTCTTTCCTTTTTCTCTACAGGAGAATATTGCCAACAGCGTCAAGAATGTCTGCAAGAAAATGGGGCCACTTTCCGAAAAGTGCCACAAGGTGGTGGACAAGTACAAAGACATCATTGTGAATGCACTGAAGGATGATGCCAAAGCCAGGCAAATCTGCATTAAGCTCAAGTTCTGCCCTTCAGAGTTCAAAGGTGACTCAGGTCCGTGTTCACAATGTCCCAACCCCAACTTGTGCTAATTGGCAGTGGTTCATAGAGTACTTATTCCCATAAACGGTAAGCATTCTCCTAAATTATTGATATTTAACTGTACCTGAATAAAAAGTGATATGAAAAACTGTTTTGCAAAGCCAGCCCGGTGGTGTGGAGGGCTGAGGCATCCGTGCCTTACCTCCTGCCATGCTGGCGACTCACGTGTGCTGTGTGAGCATGGGCCGCCGGGGGGTGTCTGTGGAGGGAGAGGATCGAGCATCAGGAGAACAGCTGTCCTGTCTCGGGGAGGGAGGACTGGCGCTTCTGCCAAATGACTGCCCCCAAGTGGAGGCCTGCAGGTGATGCGGATCTGAGGGTACCAGAGGAAGGGAGGGTGCTGCGAGACTTCCATTGACATGCGCGCGCCTCCACACACACATGTCTGACTGTTTGCACCCCAGTGGGGAATGGGAGAAAGTGGAGAAAAACCCCTCCATCTGCAGGATGACACCCGACTCTCCGCAGGCTCCAGACACGGACCGGGTAGAAAGGTAAGTCCAGGTGATTCTGGGGTGACAGGGCTGGGAGGGAACGGTCAGAAGGGAGCAGCCAGAGGCAGGAAGGGAGCACATATTACATATTTAAAAAAAAAAAAACGATTTTGTATTGTATTGTTTTTATGGGCAGTGTTCTGTTACAGTTCTCTACATGGAAGCAGTAATTTGGAGTTTTTACTAGGCCACGGTTTATGTACAGAATGCTAAGCATGAGCTATTGACCTATGAAAACCATGCTTAGAGTTCTCTGCACAAACTGTGACATAGCTAAAACTCCAAATTACTGGTTCCATGAAGAGAACTGTAATGGATTGCTGCCCATAACAATAAAACAATGCAAAATACTGTTTTTCGTATCACTTTTTATTCAGGTACATTTAAATATGGATAATTTAGGGGAATGCATATAATTTCTGAGAATAACTTTATAAACAATTGCAAATTAGAAATGATTTCCTGTCTTTTTTAAAGTCTACAAGTAGCATTTTCAATCCATTCTTGGAGAATGCAACATGAAGGCAGGCTGAACTGCACATGTCGGGTTGCACTGGAGCACCACAGCAGTGACTGGTGAGGAGTACTGCATTCATCTGAAATAGGACGTGCTCTCTTGGCTAGTTTATTTGTCTGTTTATGGTTCTATGTGTCTTACAAGACTCCCTGTTTTTGCACATTGTTTCACTCCTCCTCTGCTTCTTGTGGCAGTATTCTATTCTCCCCCTACCCACTGGTCATCAAGATGGGGAACAAACTGATCCGCTTGTTTGTTTTTTTTTTTTGTGTGAGTCTAGCTCTGCATGTCAACCACCTATACCCACTTATATGCATAAATCAGGGGCCCAGTGAAAATGGGCAAATCAGGAGATCTCCACAGTTTAACCCTTGCAGGGCCGTGGACTGATAGCAGTCCTGAATTCCTATACATTCTAATTCAGTTGGCAGCCTAAGGGTTAAGGGTTGCTGACTTGTAAGCTGTGCAGCATCACAAGGGCCCTACAGAATGGCATATCACACCCCCATGCACGCACTCAGACACACACACACACTACACATAAGCGCGCACATGCACACAGACAAACGCACTTTCTCTCGCAGGCGATGGTACAGAGTCTGTCAAATGAAACTGAATGCAAAGAATGTAAGGTTATGCATACTGAAGCAAACAAAATCCAGAAGTACTCTGATGATGTACATGATGGATGGAGTAAAAATAAATGAAATGGATGAAGAAACCTCAAAACATATACTAAATTGTTACTAAATAATGTAAAATAGTCCTTCCACAGTTGTTTTTCACCTGTTAGTCCTCTGTTTTTTTTTCACACGTTCAGTACATTAGGTGATTGTTTACCATGTAACAGAAGAATTCAAAGCCTTGCATTATTCCAGTAGTGGAATGCTCCCCCTTACACACACACACACACACACACGTACACACACACACACACACGTACACACACACACACACACACACACACACACACACACACTGGTAACATGACTTTCAGTTTATTGGTTTTATACTGGAAAGGCATGTGAGCAAAACTGCCCATTTTCACAAGTGTCCAGTTACAGAAACAATAAAATGCAGTACATGGTATACAGGTAAATGAAAACAAAAAATCTGTACAGAGATGGTAACAGAGGTGTAATGTTGCGGTTCAGCAGTATGCAGGTATCAACAGGTACTGTATATACAAGTAAATACATATTAACAGAGTAGAGAGCATTAACAAGCAGTAAGCATACACTTATGTGCTATCAGGATCAGGTGCATTTACATGAGTTAGAACTGGCCTGCAAACACTTTCGGTTGTGCTTGAATGAAGCGATCGAGGGACACTGTACAAGAGATAGGGAAGCCTATTAAAGAGTTTTATACCCCTGAAGAAGAGGGTTTGCTGTCCTTGAGAGGTGTGGCAAAAGGGGAGCAAGAGAAAATGTGAATGGAAGACAATCTGGTGGGGGCATACCTGGGGAAAGTGGAAACAGTGCTACTCGGTAAATGCCCCCAAAGATGTTTGTAGGAGAAGGTTAGGATTTTACTGTTCGTCCAGTCCTCCAAATGGGGCCATTTTCCTGTCTTGTATAGATCACAGCGGTGGGTCAGTCTTGGGTGACTGGTGGTGAACCAGATAACATTGTGATAGGTGGCCCTTCGCCTCCCGAGTAAATTAAGGCGCCATAGTCGAGGATGGGGAAGAGGAAGCTATTGACAAGGAGGGCCTTAGTTTCAAGGATAAGGACTTGTTTAACCCTGTGAAGCATTCCAAGTCTTTGGTGGGCTTTTTTTTCATAAGCTGGTCAATGTGAGCTTTGTATGAGGGCCCTACAGAATGGCATATCACGCACATGGACACACACACATACATGTGCACGCATGCACACGCACACTCCCTCTCTCTCTCGCAGAGTAAATATTGATAAGGATATAAGATTACTTAAGGAGAATCTGGATAAACTTGCAAGATGGTATAGGGTTTGGCAATTGAAGCTGAATGCAAAGAATGTAAGGTTACGCATACTGGAGCAAAACATCCAAATGTAACCTACATGATGGATGGAGTAAAAAATGAAATGGATGAGGAGGGGGACTTAGGAGTGTCAACAAATGACATCCTAATCATCATATAACCTCTGTATGCTCCTTGAGTAACTAGAACCCTATCAGTGGGAGGGGCCTCGCAGCAGCATAAGCCACAATGGAATGTTGCAGTGGATGTCAGTTGCTCCCTCAGAGCTTTGAGTCAGTCTGACAGAGGAGAGTGTCAGGAGAGGTACCAACTCTCTCCTGTCCTGTTCAGTTCCTAGTTCAGTCCCAGAGTAGCTGAGCGTTGAGTCATGGCGGAGACCTTCTCCTGAAGTGTACCCCAGTGTGAGCTGAAGGACTTTAAAGACATCTGGCCATGGGGACTGTGAATAAAGTTTGGGAAACTTCCCTGACATTTGAGAGACTTTTCTGTGTGATGCTGCTAGTACTGGTTCCCCCAGCATTGCCCCACTGGAAATGCCTGCGTAGGTTTTGGAGGGAATAAACTCCGGTCTGTAGGACAAGATGTTTAAAATACAACAGTCCAAGTGTTGCTTTATCGGCACAGTGTCTGTAGAGGGTGGAGTGGATCACCCTGGCTGGGAAATGAGATATTACCGCTATGTCAGAAGATGGGGAATGACTGTTGTGCTACAAAGCGCTTTGCATGTCACAGTAAAATGCATTTTCAAGTAAAGGACATACTCTGTCCCCAAATAGTTTCTGTCTCTGAGGAGGAACAGTAAAATGAGTTTTCATTTAAAGGACATAAGTTGTCAGCAAAGTATTTCTGCCTTTAAGGAAGCAAACTGCTTTTTGCTGTTTCCAGTGTGCGATTCCCCCATGGTCCCCTCTTAATGGAGGCGAATATGCAATGGACTCAGTGCTTGGCTGGGTGCGCTGCCACCCCTGATGTGCAGATGTCCACCTCTCTGCCAATCTAGCAGTTGGTACTGGTCCTAGACTCACCTATCTCTAGCCATTGCTAGGGGTCAGTAGTTGCAGGGTGCCAGGTCCCCTCCATCCCTGGAGAAGGCAAACAGTCCAATGCATACAATGCCTTCTCCCCTTGAACGGCACCCCTGACAGCCCTGGGGTCACTACCAAAACCGGATTGTCCGAATAGCTATTGGTTATGTTATCGCTGCACTGGTGGCAAATACAGTTCTGGGCTATACAGGTAGGAGAATCAGAAGCAGAAGAAAGGAGTCCTTGGTGAGGGCCCCACATCTTGTAGTATTGTGTGCAACTCTGAAATCCACACTTGAATAAAGACAGGAAGAGCGGTGAGGCAGTGCACAGGACAGCAGTACAAATAGTAAAAGGGCAACAGGGTAGGTAAGTCTTATGAGGAAAGTATATTAGACAGCAATCTGTACAAATCTGGGAGGGATAGAAAAGGGAGAGGTGGCGTGATAGAGACGTTTAATGTTTTAATGGAATAAACAAAGTGGAATGTGAGTTTTTTTGTTTTTTTAAATCAGAGCAGACACTAGCACAAGGGCAAGCTCTAGGAGACTGGTGGAAGGAATTTTCAGAAAGAATGTCAGAAATTATTATTTCACTGACTGTGGTGGAAAATTGGAACAGGCTACCAAAAAAGTTTATGTATGATCTGGGTGTTAGTAGAATGTGATTTTCCAAACAACTGGCATACGCTTCGGAGGAAGGACTTGGTTGGTCTGAAAGCTTAAGCACAGTTTTCTTTTTGTTGCATCTTTTTTGGTCCCATAAAAGATATCAAACCGTTTGTTTCTGGATCTGTTCTTAGAAAGACCAATACGGCAACTAATTCTGTGTGTCAAAAAAAGTGGTGTGTTTTAATACTGTTATTAATAAGAATAGGGGCAGCATCAATAGTAAAGGAGAGTATTCTGCATAATAACTTTAATATCATCTGGTGTCAGCTATTTAACCCCCCCCCCCATGTGCTGTACCACAGTTTTTATTTATTTATTTTAATTTTTTTTTCAGCGTTTGAATTTAGTGCTCATGAAAAGTAGTGGACTGACAGCACTGGAATCTCACGTCCTCTGCTTATCCACATGACAGCTATAGCACAACACAGGTGATCACAGTGCCAGCTTCCCCTCACTGCCCTACCAATGTATCTAAACCGTGCCATGGAGGGACCACAATGTAGGTGAGAGGGTAGTTCAGACACCATGCCCATAGTGTCAGTGGCTCAGTAGGTTGTACACTCACCTCCGAGGGAGATCAGATGGCTGTGGGTTCTATCCCCACATCAGGCACTTAAATCCTAATACTGACACTATAGTGCAACATTAGGGGATGCTGCACTCCTGAGGTGCTGTCTTTCAGATGAGACATTAAACCAAGGTCCCATCTGCCTATATCGGTGGTTGTTCAGGTGGACATTAAAGATCCCATGGCACTTCTCGAAAAAAAATAGGGGAATTTGTTATTGATAGGACTTCAGAAAAGATAACAATCGATACAAAATAATCAAGAGGAGAATACAAAAGGAAAAAAAAAATAAACAAAAGAACTTTCACTCTATGCACTCAATTAAACCAATGAGAAAACTATAATACAAGAGATGGGGAATTTCCCTGGTGTCCTGGCCAAATTTCTCCCATTCACTAGAAATACCACCAACAGCTTAATCTGGTTCAGTTTCAGTTTGTTACCATCTGTATCCCCCCACCGGTCGCCCCTGAAAAAGGGACTTCTAGTCTCAGTGGGCCTACCGGGTCAACTTAATTCAATAAATAAATTCAGTCCTTGGCCTCTCATGTGAGACTGCTAACAAGGGTGCCAGTTAGTGCCAGTTGTGTTGGTGGTTTTGTGATGTGGACACCTGCCCACTGGGAACTGGACTGAGACCACCACAATTCATTTTACGTAGGCCCCTGAACAACCCTCAGGTGATAATAGCTTTCAGCTACTACCAATCTGGGCTGGATTTGAACCCATGACCTAGAGGTGAAAGGCTTCTTAACCCACTACCAATCTGCTGAGCCATCTACGTCCCCTGACCATAGTGCTTTTGGCAAAGGGTTATACATCTGAAGCATGTCAAATGTGCTTTTAAGTGGCATCTGATCTTATCTGTGTCAATCTTCACCATTCATCACTAGTGGGTATAGCGCTAGAGATAGGACCTCAAGGGAGACTTTTTTTTTCTGTGGGCGGAGTCGACACAGGGCCGGCAGTGCCCTTGAGGCCAACGTTCCACGTGGTGCTTGCTGGTTGGCCGTTATCTTTTGTCGACTCTGCCCCAGCCCCAGTTCTTCTCCCGTCGTCGTGTGAAGACCTCGTGTGGAGACTCTGCTGCTATCAAGACTGCATTTTATGCCCAGTTCTTGGTCCTGTGTGTATGTGCTCTCTATTCTGGTTCGGCCTGCTCAACGCCGCCTCTGCCAGTGCCAAGATCGCTTTTATTACTTTTTAAGCAGCGCCGAGTACTGTTTTTTACTATTGTTTACCATACAGTCATGTCTCGTCCGGGGGGGGGGTGAGAAACCTTTGAAAGTGGGGCGGCTTCCTATGCGTTGGTGCCCCTGTGGCTGCCTTTATTCTGTGATGAACCAGCATGATCGCTGCCTCTCCTGCCTCAGTCCAAACCACGATATGGACAACTGCGATGCCTGTTTCTCTGTGGACCGCCAAGTTGTCGAAATGCATGCATTTAAAGTCGGATGTGTGCCACCAACTTTCGGAGGACGGGTTTGCAGTCAGCAGGTCAAGGTAAGGACTCTCGGCCCTTCCTCCGGGTCCCCTCCTGGTCCTATACGGCCCATGAAGGAGGGGGCCTCCGCCTCTCTTAGCCTTGCCGCGGCGGGGGCTCCTTCCGCAGTGCAGGAGGCCCAGTCTGTCCCTCTCGGGGGGACAGCCAGAGGCACCGCTTTGGCAGTCGCCCTGGTGTCGTGCTCTGCTCCAGGTCTGACCCGCACCGCCCTGGCATCGCCTGGCAGTGCTGCTCTTGGTCCCAGTGCCACTTAGTGCACCGGGGCTTGAGGGAGGTGCCACGGTCAGTGCTGGGCCGTCTCTTGGTGGTGCTGTTGTTCCCTGTGCCATTCATGGTGTCGGGGAGGCTAGTGGCACTGGGGGTAGTGCTTTGGCGCTTTTTGGGCCTGTTTTGGTTTCTGGCACCGTGCATAGCACCGGGACTGAAGCCGGTGCTGCCTCTGACCCCTGCATCGTTGTGGTGCTGGGGAGGGTGGCAGTGTTGGGCACGGTGCCGTGCTCGACTCCAGTGCCATCTGTGGTGCCAGGGTGGACGGTGGTCCGACTCGTCCAGGAACTGGGGGGGATCGAGGGGTCATCTGGCATCGGACCTCGGAGTCTGCCTTCTCAGAGAGCAGACCCTGGGTCCGATCCAGATTGGCTCCCATATTCTTTGAAATTCTCTGATCCCTCTGTTTCCAGCACCTCAGCCCCCACTCTGCCTCCTTCTGGGGGTCAGTTGTCACCAGTGGGCCTTAGTGTTAGTGCTACTGACCAGCCAGCAGTGGTCCCCGTGGCCACTGCCGTGCAACCTGAGGCTACTGGAACTTCTGCTCCTCCGGTTGGGGCACCCCCTTCCCTTGTGTGTTTGGACAGTCCAAGTTTGGGACAGCCTGGGGCACACCAGGAAGGGGAAGGTACTGTCCCCTGGGTGGACTCCTCCAAGGTTGCCCGGAGTTGTCAGTTGCTTACGCTGGTGGTTAAGAGGATGAGGTCCCTCTCCGACTCTGAAGGGTTGAGGAGTAGGGGTGTGGTGCAGCGTGCCCTCATCGGAGCCCGGACGGGTTCTGGGAGGAGCGGCAGTGCAGGCCCTCACTCTTCCCTGGATAGGTCCTTGAGAGGGACTTCCAACTTCTGAGGTCAAGGGCCGTCCTTCTGGACTTGCACAGTCCTGGCCACCTCACGGGGGGATTTCTTTCCATGGGCATAGCTCTCACCATTCTGATCCGGTTGAATGGCTGTTAGCTGCTGGGACTTGGATCTCCCTCCTTGCGGGGCATTTCTTCTTGGCTCCCCTGCCCTGCTAGAGGCCACTCTCCTGTTACTTGGAGCTTGTCCACCGAACCTCTGTCTCTATCCCTGGCTATCCCAGGTATTCCTGGTCCTAGGGGACCGCTCACCTGGGAGCAGTTCAGAGGTTCAGCTGCACACTTCCCTACCTACCTCCATGCCCTGGACCAGCAGGTGTTCCACCATGCTTCTGTGCAGCCAGACCCTGAACCTCGGAGCTCGCCTGCATCTTCTTCCTCCTCCTCAGAGGGAGAGGAGTCATCTGTCCACTTCTCTCCAGCATCTGATCTGTCTTCTTATCAGCGCTTCCTCGCGAGGATGTTGGACGAGCTCCACCTTACCCCAGCCTCTGTCAGCAATCCTGAGCATGTGACACGCGCCTTCTTAGGCGAGTTCAGTGTTGTCAACCTGGTGGTTCCCGCCTGGCCTGTTCCTTTCCAAGAAGTGTCACATTGGCTCTGGCTACATCCCTTCTCCACTGTTCCAGCCCCAAGGGAACTATGCCAGCGGTATTGTGCTCTCCCCCCCAGGTCTCCAGGTTCTCTGCCTCATCCCTCTTCAGGCTTGATGTTGCTGGACACCCCATCTGGGCCTTGCACCCCCTACCATGACCGACCCCCAGACTCTGACTCTGCGGACTTTGAGTTTTCAGGGAGAAGAGTTTTCTATTAGGCACGGATCCTCCTTTCTATTGCCTCACATCAGGCCCACTTTGCAACATATGATAGGTTCTTGTGGTCCAGGCTAGGATAACTCCTAGCCTCAATGCCTGATTCGGAGGAAACCAGGCCAGCCATTGCCCTCTCCGCTCAGGGCCTAGAGCTAGCAAGGCACCAAGCAAGGGCATCTTATGACACCAGTGAGGTGGTATCCAGAGCGATAGGGACAGCGATCTGCATTAAGCGGACAGCATGGCTTCGCTTGTCCTGGTTGCCATCCCTGGCCCGCCGTAGGGTGATCTCCTCTGCATACTGGAGAACCCACTTTTTCTCCCACAGGGTGAGACGATGACTTTCGGGGTACTTTCCCTCACCCACTGGGGGCTCCCCATCTCACCCAGACCAGTCTCAGGTCTCCCCAGGCCTGTAAGGATTCTCTCCTCCAGTGTCTTACCCACTGGAGGCTAAGGGACTTAGTCCCTTGGGGTAGTTTAGGGCCCCTTTGGGTGGCTCGGTACTCACCCACTAGTGATGAATAGTGAAGATTGACACAGATAAGATATTAAAATTATGTACCTACCGTAATTGTTGATCTTTCTGTGTATCTTCACCATTCATCACTAAATCCTGCCCTCCTTCCCCCTGGGGCCTCAGTTTCTGGGCTTCCTCCTCCCCCCGTGTGTCTCTATGTTGTTTTTCTCCGTGCTCTCCTCTCCCTCATAGTTAGGAGGAAGAGGACCCTGGAGACACACAGGGAGGAGATTTATCCTTGGCGGATGTTATGGGGTGTGTACTGGATGGGACGGCTCTCCCCTGTCTTAGCCTTCTCTCTCTCTCTCTCTCTCCTCTTTTGGGAGTGGCTGAGGTTGCGGGTCCCCCAAATTTTTCTTATGGGCTCAAACTTAGGTTCATTTCCTTGAGTTATATCCCTTAATGCCCTCCTGGCAGTTTCAGTTCTTCCCGTTTTGGGAGGAAGGGGGAGGAGTTTGAGACACACTACCATCCTGATCCCCCTCTTTATGTTATCTCCTCCCGGGCGCATCGCTGCCTAATACCTCAGATTTTGCCTCTCGGCAGCTTTAACCTTGGTAGTCAAGATTATGGTCTACCATTATCTCAAAATCCTAGGAAGCAGGATCGCCTCTGGGGGTGTGGTCACCTTTTTCCCTCCCTTTCTTTTTCTTGCTTCCAGAGATTGGGGCCCCTTCCCCAATTTCCCGTATCTGGTTTCTCTCTCCTGTCTCCTCTGTCATTTATTTCTCCTTTTGGTGTATATATATCCTTTCCTTTTATCTATCCCCTGGGCTCCTTTGCCCAACCCCACCTCCCTTTTCTTACACTCTCCGGCGTATCAGAACTGGGGCTGGGGCGGAGTCGACAACCAATAACAGCCACCCACTTGAAGCACCACATGGAACATCTGCTCGAAGGCGCCGCCCGCATCGACTCCACCCATAGGAAAAAAAAAAAGCTCCCGCGAGGTCCTAGCTCCGGCGCTATACCCACTAGTGATGAATGATGAAGACACACAGAAAGATCAACAGTTACGGTAGGTACGTAATTTTAATTTCTAGCTCAGGTATGTTAATAGAATGAGCACATTTGCATTCTAAAAGCTTTGAGGAGTGGCGTCTTTTCTCAACTGAGGTGGTGAGTTTGTGCCCAATTTTGTTTTTATTGTGATCTAATATTGGAAATGAAACCAATCAAAAGTGGATACACATGAGTGTTGTAAAAATGAGTGGGAGGTTTAATATGGAAGCGTGTTCATGTCCAATAGGGTATACTTCTCAAATTAGTTAGAATCTGGCAGACTTGATGGTTCATGAAACCTTGGCTTTATCTGCTGTAACTCACTATGTAACTATGCATCACATGCACCACTAGGGAGAACAAACCTTTTAACTTTATAATCAGTTCCAAAAATCTGTCAAAAAAGACCTGATAGCAGTTTTCTCATGCAAAGGCAGAAGAGCACACAGCCAAAACAGAAATCTACTTTTCAGTGGGAGCCCTGCAGATTGAGAGAGCCCAAAAAGGGCCATTATGGCAGAACTTGCGCTAAGCAACTCGTTTGCTGCCCCCGGTTTTTTGCTATGCTGCACAAAAGCTCCAGTATACAAAATATTATTTTGTATTGTGTGATTACATTCACTGTGTGTTAGGGCTGCGGTAACAGACCTCATGGGTGACGTGGCAATGTAAAGCTAGGCATGGGGTTCAATGTGGTTTAAAAGGACATTCAGTTTAACTCCCAAATCAGCATTTATTGACATCACAGGATGTTTGTTGCTTCTCTCTAATGTGAAACACACAAGGAGCTACTTATTTTGTTATGCAGCTAAGGCTGACTAGATATGGTAAAGTAACACACTTAGCTAGCCACAAGCTGACTGGAAGAGGATGACCAAACCCCCAAATGCAGTTCCCTGATAGGCTGTCTCAGACAAACCCCCAGTTATCCTAAACTGATCCTAATATGTTTGCATTGCCTATCATAAAGCAAACATAAAAAGGAGAAAATCATTGCATCCCTGTTTCTTATGGAGCAAAGAAATGAATGGGGGCCCCGTAATTGTATTTAACGGCCCCCAAATGTTCCATAGAGTTTAAGTTGCATTCTTAGCATAAATCCAGCCAACAGCAGCTCTTGATTCATAGCCAAAGCAAAAATTTGTTTCAAAGTCACATTTTCAGTATCTGACTCTTCTGAGGGCAAAGAATGGAATCACTCCCAGTACTAAATATATTTTAATATGTCTTTAGAAGAGCTGAGTAACTCTGGTATGCTGGAAGCAAGTGACTGTGGAGCGTGCGGAAGGTTCCTGCAAGAGGTGAAACCAGCTATCACTGAGGATATGAATCGGGTGGAAATCAAGGCAGTGCTGGACAATGCGTGTAACGGCAAGCAGAGTAACTTTTCTGGAGTAAGTGGGCCTTAAAGCTTTCTTTCCTGATTGTAGCATTCCTGAAGAAAAACACACAGTTGTGTTGTAATCATCACTAGTAGGTTATAGACCCCTGGGAAGAGGTTCTTGATGATAAACTCAGTAAAACTCCACTCCTAGTTGCAGTGGGTAATGGTGTAGGAGCACTGTCTGGGAGGGCAGCTCACAGCTACTGCAGTATCAACACCTCCCATGTGCAGGAGTTACTGTGGGTAATGGTGTAGGAGTGCTGTCTGGGAGGGAAGCTCACAGCTACTGCAGTATCAACACCTCCCATGTGCAGGACTTACTGTGGGTAATGGTGTAGGAGTACTGTCTGGGAGGGAAGCTTACAGCTACTGCAGTATCAACACCTCCCATGTGCAGGACTTACTGTGGGTAATGGTGTAGGAGTGCTGTCTGGGAAGGAAGCTCATAGCTATTGCAGTATCAACACCTCCCATGCGCAGGAGTTACTGTGGGTAATGGTGTAGGAGTACTGTCTGGGAGGGAAGCTCACAGCTACTGCAGTATCAACACCTCCCATGTGCAGGACTTACTGTGGGTAATGGTGTAGGAGTACTGTCTGGGAGGGCAGCTCACAGCTACTGCAGTATCAACACCTCCTATGTGCAGGATTTACTGTGGGTAATGGTGTAGGAGCACTGTCTGGGAGGGTAGCTCACAACTACTGCAGTATCAACACCTCCCATGTGTAAGAGTTACTGTGGGTAATGGTGTAGGAGCACTGTCTGGGAGGGAAGTTCACAGCTACTGCAGTATCAACACCTCCCATGTATAAGAGTTACTGTGGGTAATGGTGTAGGAGCACTGTCTGGGAGGGAAGCTTACAGCTACTGCAGTATCAACACCTCCCATGTGCAGGAGTTACTGTGGGTAATGGTGTAGGAGCACTGTCTGGGAGGGAAGCTCACAGTTACTGCTGTATCAACACCTCCCATGTGCAGGAGTTACTGTGGGTAATGGTGTAGGAGCACTGTCTGGGAGGGAAGCTCACAGCTACTGCAGTATCAACACCTCCCATGTGCAGGAGGTACTGTGGGTACTGGTGTAGGAGTACTGTCTGGGAGGGAAGCTCACAGCTACTGCAGTATCAACATCTCCGATGTGCAGGAGGTACTGTGGGTAATGGTGTAGGAGCACTGTCTGGGAGGGAAGCGCATAGCTACTACAGTATCAACACCTCCCATGTGCAGGAGTTACTGTGGGTACTGGTTGTAGGAGTACTGTCTGGGAGGGTAACTCACAGCTACTGCACTATCAACACCTCCCATGTGCAGGAGTAACTGTGGGTACTGGTGTAGGAGTACTGTCTGGGAGGGCAGCTCACAGCTACTGCAGTATCAACACCTCCCATGTGCAGGAGTTACTGTGGGTAATAGTGCCGGAGTGCTGCCTGGGAGGGTAGCTCACAGCTACTGCAGTATCAACATGTACCATGTGCAGGGGTTACTGTGGGTAATGGTGTAGGAGTACTGTCTGGGAGGGTAGCTCACAGCTACTGCAGTATCAACACCTCCCGTGTGCAGGAGTTGCTGTGGGTGATGGTGCAAGAGCACTTGCTTTGGGGATGCTCACAGATACTGCAGTACTAGCCTCTCCCAGTAGGAGTCACTCAGTGTAATGGGGGGGAGCTCACAGCTATTCCTCTCAGGGCTCCTCCTAACAGGAGTGTTTGTAGGTATTGGTGCAGGAGTACTAGGTGAGGAAGCTCACATATACTTCAGGCCCAGCATGACTTTAGCCAACACTAACTGGGTACGTGGGGGTAATACCCATAACTGACATTAGTGCATTACGAGGGAGCTGCTGCACTGTTGAGTTGCTGTACTTCAGATGAGATATTAAACTGAGGTCCTTGCTGCCCATCTGTGGTCATTGTCCAGGTGGAAGTTAAAGATTCTGTGGCAGTTACTGAAGAAGAAGAGTAAGGGAGTTTTCCCCCGCTGTCATGGCCAACATCCCCCAGTAAAACAGGTCCCTGCCACCCATGTTCCAGGATACACCTGGAGGCAAGCTAGCACAGCTCAGTTTTTCCATTCCTGATCACAAATTACAAATCAATAAATCAAGAACTAAATAAAGAAAATACTATAAAAACTGGTTTGAGGAATTTATTTAGTTCTCTTTTTATTTAATAATTACCAATTTCAAACAACAGGAAGTCTTGCTGTATTTTGACTATATATAGTTAGCCCCAGCACTTGAACTGCCCCGGAGAGTAAAGAGTTAACTCTATGCCAAGGCATAGAACGTTGAGCTTGAGCTCGGTTTTCAAACCTCTGTCTGTGGTACTCTGAAGTGTAACTATCAGATTTCTTACTCCGCCTAACTGTGGAGTCATTCCAGAGATCCCTCTTGTGCTTCAGTTCGGTGCAAGTTTGAATCGGTCTGTTTATTCAATCGCTTTCTTATTTTTCAGTATTCTTACCTCTGTCATGGTACAGTAAGTGGTAGTTTAGTAGGTAGTGTTGTTTTATTAATAGAAATTGTTTTTTTCTTCGGTTGTTTCCCGGTCGGTCTGGTTGGGAACCGAAATCTATTACTTTCTGTTTAATTTTCCTCAGTTCTTTAGTGGTTTCCGATACTTATCGGTTTCTAAAAAAATCCTGTATTTATTAGGATTTTTTAACTGATCCGTGACACGGTTGGAACTGATAAGTGTTTGTGTTACCTGGCTTAACACAGTGAACAATAACATTTTGAATCCGGCATGTCTGAGAAACCCAAAAACCGGTCCCACTGGGTTTCAGCATTGTACCGAGTGTGGGGAGGCCTTTGCTAAGGCTGGTCCCCACCTCATCTGTGTGTATTGTCTGGGGTATGACCACCTCAAGGAAGACTGCCAAATTTGTAAAAACTTTCCCAAAGCCTCTTTGGAAAACCGTTTAAGTAGGCTAAAGGAAAGGGAGGCCAAGAAGTCTGCTGACTTGGATGGCCAGCCCGGTTCGGTTGCAACCAAACCTGAAGGGGTGCCCACTGACCTGGGCGATATCTCTTTGGGCAGAAGGAGAGACGACTCTTCGGAGTTGGTTCTGTCAGAAAGAAAATGCAAGTCAGCCGGTTCGGGTCCTACTCCCCATGTTCCGACCGCTGAAGAAATAGCAAAAGTGATTTCAGCAGTCCAGTCGCTTTGCCTGGTTCCGACCGAACCAACATCGGTTCAAAGGCGATCGGTTCAGTTGGAAGTAGTTGCTTCTGCTATAGATCCTGAAGCATTCTATGAGGGCGATTTGGGAGGAGAAAGAAGATTATGATGAAAGTGAGTTTGAAGGCCTAGATGAGTCAGTAGAGCCTGACATCTCCCCAGACAGGTCTTCTAATGTTTCTCCTCCTAGGCTTTCTGAGTCCCCTTCCCACTTGTTTTACAAGAAAGTGGCTGAGACTCTCCAGCTTCCTATGGAAGAGGCTGAGCAGGATCAGGAGGAGCCGGATTATATGGAGATGATGGATGTTCCAGAGTCAAAGAGAGTGTCTGTCCCTTTACACAATCCCTGGGGAAACGGACACAAAAAATTATGCAGTTTCCCACATCCATCCCTCCTGTAGATAAGAGAATGGACAGGAGGTATGCGTTATCAGATCCTGGTATGGAATTCCTTTCAACTCATTGCAGCCATGTTGGGGTAATGCAAGCTGCAGCCTGTGACAAGGCTAACATCCCCCTGGCATCTCACCCCCAGATAAGGATTCCAGGAAAGTGGATGCCATGGCAAAGAAACAGTACATGGCATCCTCTTTGGGACTCAGGCAATCAAATTACACGGCACACATAGCCAGGTACCAGAAATCTATGTGGAATACAGTTCTGGAGCTGGCTAAGAATGCCCCTCCCCAGCTAGCCAAGGAGCTGGAGCAGGTGGCTGCAGATGGTATAGAGGCATCCAAAGTGCAATTTCATGCTGATGTAGACTTGAATGATGTACATTCCAGGGTCATGGCTACATCTATCTCCATGAGGAGGTTTGCTTGGCTTAGGTGTACCAATCTTTCACAGGATTCCCAGACTAAGGCCATGGATTTTCCTGTAACTGGTAATTCCCTGTTTGAGGAGCAAACAGAGAAGTACATGAAGAAGATGGATGAATATAGGACCACCTACAGGAGTGCTGCAGCCAAAGAAAAGCAGGCCACTCCTCAAAAGCAGCAATTTAGGGCTGGCAGGGGCAGGCCTTTTCACATGCCTTTCTACCAAGCTCAGGCCCTCCTCCTCTTCTTTCCAACAGAGGGGGTTCTTTAGGGGAAGAGGCATGACCAGGACCCCATCATACACGCAGTTTAAGCCCCCTGCCAAACAGACCCTGAAGTGTCGGTCAGGGCCGCCTCCCCAGTTCTAGTAGGGGGCAGGCTGGTTCACTACTTCCAAGCCTGGAAGTCTATTACTTCAGACAAGTGGGTCCTGGAGGTAGTGAGCCAGGGACTTGCTCTCAGTTTCAAAAGGTTCCCAAAAATGAAAGCAAAGTCTTTCAGTCCTCCTCTCCCTTGGAAACAAGGGCCCTAGAGGCAGAAGTCTCCTCTCTACTCTTCCTTCAGGCAGTAGAGAATGTACCTACTTGTCATAGGGGAAAAGGACTGTATTCCAGATACTTCCTTACCCCCCAAAAAGACAGGGGGTGGCGACCCATTCTCGATTTAGGATACCTGAACAAACACTTAACAAAACCAAAATTCAAGATGGTGATTCTGAGAGTAATTCTTCCTTCTTTGAGACCAGGAGACTGGATCTCAAGGATACCTGCTTCCACATACCTATCAGACATTCCCACAGAAAGTACCTCTGGTTCAAGTTGCCTTCAGGCCATTACCAATTCAGAGCTGTGCCTTTGAGCCTAACATCTGCTCCGAGGGTGTTCACCAGATGTCTAGCAGTAGTGGTGGCATTCCTCAGGAGACAGGGTGTCCCTCTGTTCCCATATCTGGACGACTGGCTTATTGTGGGTCAGTCCTCCGACCAAGTCAAGTCAGCCCTAGAGGTCAAGCAACAGCTTCTAGACTCCTTGGGATTTATTCTGAATCTAGAAAAGTCTGTTCTGGAACCAGCTCAGCTCCTCACCTTCATAGGGGTGGAGCTAGACACCATACAGGCAAGGGCATTTCTTCCAATTCCAAGGGTACAGTCCCTTATCACTCTGGCTTCCTCTTTTCGTCCTCTGGTATCTCGTCCAGCCAGACACTTTCTACAGTTGTTGGGCCACATGGCAGCCTCCACAGCAGTGGTGCAAGAAGCAAGGTTGCAGATGAGAACTATTCAGTTTCATCCTATTGGTCTCAGAAAAAGACCCTCTCTCCAAATTGGTTCCAGTGTCTCAAACTCTAGTTCAGGCCCTCCAGTGGTGGCTGGAGGAGGACAATCTTTGACAAGGTGTTCCCTTTCTCAGTCAGGCTCCTTCAGTGATTCTCACCACAGATGCCTCTTTACTGGGTTGGGGAACCCACTTAGACCAGCATACAGCTCAGGGAACTTGGTCTCATCAAGAGTCTCTTCTACACATAAACCTCCTGGAACTCAGAGCTGTCTTTCTAGCACTTCAGACATTCTTAACTTCCATTCAGCGGAAAGCGGTTCAGATCAGGACAGACAATACCACAACCATGTGGTACATCAACAAGCAGGGGGGCACTCGGTCCTCGGCCTTGTGCACGGAGGCCATGAAAATATGGTCTCTAGTTTATTCCCTCCAGGCTTCCCTGATGGCTGTGCATCTTCCAGGGAAGGACAACATTTTAGCAGATGCTGTCAGCAGGATTTCCCAGGGTCACCACGAATGGACCCTGAATCCTCTTAATTCTTCAGGTCATTTTCAAGAGATGGGGCACTCCAGAGATTGATCTCTTTGCAGCTCTGAACAATCACCAACTTCCTCTCTTTTGTTGCAGACCTCCTCTCCTGGGGTCTGTCCCTCAGGATGCTCTTTTGTTGAACTGAACAAGCAGGTTTCTGTATGCATTTCCTCCTTTTCCTCTGATATTCAGGGTCCTGATCAAGATCAGGTCTCAGCCTTACAAGGTGATTCTGGTGGCCCCAGACAGGGCCAGACAGCTTTGGTACCTCTGCTATTGTCAATGTCAGTGACAATGCCTCTGTGTCTTCCCAGGCAGTTCAGTCTCTTCACCTCCTCACAGGGGAGGATTCTGTATCCCAAATCTTCAGACTCTCAGGCTCAAAGCCTTGCTCTTGAAGAGCTAGAATATGCAGGGCTGCATCATTCCCAATCAGTCTCAGCTATTAAAAAGACTTACAACTCCAAATGGAAGAAATTTGGGTTTTGGTGCTCTCAGAGGCACATCCAGCCCCAGTCAGCTGATATTGCCACTGCTTTGGGTTATTTAATGCATCTTAACAGTTTAGGCCTCAGGCCTACCACTCTCAAGGTACATTTGGCAGCTATTTCTACCTTTCTTTCTGCTGGGAAGGGCTCTTCAAACAACATGAAGTCTTGCTATATTCTGACATATGCAGTGAGTCCCAACCTTCGAACTGCCCCGGAGATGAAAGAGTTAACTTTTCATGCCAGGCATGGAACGCTGAGCTCGAGCTCGGTTGAGACTCTGTCTGTTCTTCTTCAAACTCAAACCGTCAGATTCTTTACGCCGTCTCACTGAACAGTCGCTCCGGAGATTTCTCCTTCTGCTCGGTTCATTTTGTCGGTTAAAGTACCACTTTTCTCGGTTTTCGACCAAATTTAAACCACAACCTGTCGGTTCAGTCTCTGTCTGTGGTATTTGTGAGTACTAGATAGGTTTTACATTAATTCTTTTCTGTGTGGAACTTGTAAACGGTTTATCGGTTCGGTTGGAACCGATCAAGTTGTTTAAAAATCTTAATCTGTGATTTAGAGTGTGGTTACCGGTTCTTATCGGTCCTAAAAAAAACAGATTTTATTACGTTTTTTTCCACGACCCATGACACGGTTGGGAACCGATAAGAGGGTCTTACCTGGCGGATTGCCATAAACGGGTAAGTTTGGATAGGACTGGCACTATGTCTGAGAAACCCAAAAGAAAAACCGGGCCCACTGGGTTTCAACACTGTAGTATGTGTGGGGAAGTCTTTGCTAAGGCTGATCCCCACACCACCTGTGTTTACTGTCTGGGGTTTGAACACCTCAATGCAGACTGCCAGATTTGTAAAAATGTTCCTGCAGCTACCCTGGAGAAGAGAGTTGGTAGGCTCAGGGAAAGGGAGGCCAAAAAGTCCACTGAACCGGATGGCCAGCCCAGTTCGGTTCCAACAGAACCAGAAGGAGTGCCCTCTGACCAGGGTGAGACTTCTTCAGGCAAAAGGAGATCCGACTCTGAGGAGTCAGTTCCAGCAAAAAGGACTAGAAAATCAGCTGGTGTGGAGCCAAAACTTTCCTCTCCAACCGCTGAAGAAAAGCCAAAGCGATCAAATTGTCCAGTCGCTTTCGTTCCACCGAACCGCACCGCCAGGTAGACGCTTGTTCTGGCCGGGTTCCACCGGTGCAAGAGTATGATTTAGAGGAATATTAGTGAACCGGAGGAGGGGAAGAGGAGTATGAGGAGAGTGAATGTGGATTTGAAAGTCTGGATGTGCCCATTGACCCGACATCTCCCAGACAGACCTTCAGGAGTGTCTCCTCCTAGGCTTTCTGAGTCCTCTCTTTTATGTTTTATAAAAAAAGTGGCTGAAACCCTCCAGCTCCCTATGGAGGAAGCTGTGGATGATCAAGAGGAGCCTGACTATGTGGAAATGATGGATATCCCAGAGTCTAGGAGACTGTCTGTTCCCTTGCATAAATCTTTTGGGAAACAGACATTTTAAAATTCTAAAAACTCCTCACACTATACCTCCTGTGGATAAGAGAATGGACAAGAGGTACACATTGTCAGGCTCTGATACGGAGTTCCTCACACAACAATGCAGCCATGTTGGGGTAGTGCAGGCTGCAGCCTGTGACAAGGCAAATATTCCTTTGGCTTCACACCCCCCAGACAAGGACTCCAGGAGGATTGATGTCATGGCGAAGAAACAGTACATGGCAGCATCTTTGGGACTCAGACAGGCAAATTATATGGCTTATGTTGCCAGATCTCAGAAATCCAGATGGAACACTGTCATGGCCCTAGCAAAACAGGTCCCTGGCCAGCTTGCCAAGGAGCTGGAGCAGGTGGCTGCTGATTAGGGTTGCCACCTGTCAGGTTTTTTTCCTGGTGGTCAGGTTTTCAGGGTCCCTGTCAGGTAATCCGGTTTTGCTCTGTGCTGGTCAGGTATTTGAGCCATTTTGAGTGCTCACATACTTTTAAAATAAATGTTGTCATATCACTCATTGTTTCAGCTACATGTTTAAGTTACAAACAAGTTCTGTTGTCAGTGTAGCCTTTTGTTTGTGAATGCAGTCACCCTGGGAGGTGTAAAGTATGGCCATTAACACCATTAGCACTTACTTAACCTAATCTTTCCACTGCATCTTAAAGTGGCATAGCAGCACAGCTGCCCCCACCTTTTGTAACAGTAACAGAGCCACTTCTCCTCCACTTTCATTTGCTGGTAAACATTTTCATCTCTAATAGAAATTTAGACATTTTTAAATGTTTTAAAATATTTTATTTCTTAAGAAAAAGTGTAGTCACTTCTTTGGCTTTTAAATAGTACTGTGAACATGAACAGAAAATGAGCCAGAAAAGATATGTTATGTATACTATTGTATGCTATTTACAGTATTTCCTGTCTTCCCCCAGATCATAACTGTGAATGAGATTTTTTTTATCACTGTGTGTTTATCTGGTAAACCAGTATAAATAAATAAATACATAAGTAAATAATTAGGAAGAACCTAGGAAAGTAACTTTAACAGGTACAGTATAGTATCTTCACATTTTTGTTGAACTACTGCTTTAAGCATTGTTTTTTTACTGATGTAACAAATGGACTTCTAGGAGGAACAATGCATGATGAGTCATGAAAAGGGGTGGGGCTAGGGGGCGGAGCTTAGAATCGGGTTTTTGCCTCATCCAAAGGTGGCAACCCTGCTGCTGATGGTATTGAGGCATCCAAGGTGCAATTCCATGCTGCAGTGGACTCAAATGATGTGTCATCAAGAGTCATGGCTACATCTGTGGCACTTCGAAGAATGGCTTGGCTCAGATGTACTAGCCTGTCACAGGATACCCAGACTAAGGCCATGGATTTTCCTGTTGTGGGTAATTCCCTGTTTGGGGAGCAGACACAGAATTACATGAAGAAAATGGATGAGTATAGGACCACCTATCGGAGTGCACAGGCTAAGGAAAAGCAGGCCACTCCTCAAAGGCAGCTTCCCAGGGGCAGGGGCAGGCCTTTTCATAGGCATTTTTACCAAGCCCAGGCCTCCTCTTCTGCTTATGCCCAGAGGGGGTTCTTTAGAGGGAGAGGCAGACGGGGTACAAGCCATACCTCTCAACCTTTTTCCCCCAAATGTGGAACATTGCCTGTCACAATGTGGAACAAATGGGCAAAATGTGGAACACTTAATCAAATCTTTACCTAAGAAGCTCAAAACACTATTAAAATGTTGCATTTATGTTGAGAATGTCTGTTATTAATTGAATAAGTTATTTTTTCCATCATTTACTATGGATATTTGCTTTGAAATGTTGACTCTGAATGTGGAAAAACTCCTCAAAATGTGGGACAGGGACCTTTTCTGAAGTAAAGTGAGGAACGTTCCTCATAATGAGGTACAGTTGAGAGGTATGGTACAAGCAGGCCTGCTTCCACCCCTCAGCCCAAAGCCCCTGCCAAGCAGGCACCCTGATGGGGTTGCCAGGGCCGATTCTCAGCTACCTGTAGGGGGCAGGCTGGCTTACTTTGTCCAGGACTGGGAGTCTCTAACATCAGACAAGTGGGTCCTGGAAGTAGTAAGTCGGGCTGGTTCTCAGCTTCAAAAAATTTCCAAAGCTGAGAACCAGATCCTTTCCACCTGCAAATCCCTCAGAGGCACTTGCTGTAGAGGCAGAGGTCTCTTCCCTCCTGGCTCTCAGAGCTGTGGAAAGGGTTCCACCTCTACACCAGGGCAAAGGATTGTACTCCAGGTACTTCCTTACCCCCAAAAAACAGGAGAATGGCGGCCCATCCTGGATCTCAGATACTTAAACAAGCACCTTTTAAAACCAAAATTCAAAATGGTGACTCTAGGAATTATTCTACCCTCTCTAAGGCCAAGGGACTGGCTAGTGTCCCTGGACCTCAAGGATGCCTACTTCCATATTCTCATCAGAAGCTCCCATCGAAAGTACCTCAGGTTCGAGCTGCCCTCGGGCCATTACCAGTTCAGAGCAATGCCTTTTGGCCTCACCTCTGCTCCAAGGGTATTCACAAAATGCCTGGCAGTAGTAGTTGCTTCTCTATGAAGGCAGAAAATTGCCATTTTCCCTTACCTGGACGACTGGCTCATAGTAGGCCAGTCCCCAGACCAAGTCAAGTTACGCTTACAGATAACTCAGCAACTGCTCACTTCTTTGGGGTTCCTCCTAAATCTCTCAAAGTCAGTTCTAGAGCCTGTCCAGCTCCTCACCTTCATAGGCGCAGAGCTAGACACAGAGAAGGCCAGAGCCTTCCTTCCCCTGGACAGGGCAAGGACCCTGGTCTCTCTGGCCTCCTCATTCAACTCTCTGCAGGTGTCTCGACCAGCAAGGCATTTTCTACAGCTCCTGGGGCACATGGCTGCTTCTACAGCAGTAGTGCAGGGAGCAAGATTTCAGATGAGGGACATTCAGTTCCATTTGAGAGCCTTTTGGTCTCAAAGGAAGGACCTCTGACCAAACTGATCCCAGTAACTCGAACCCTGATCCAGGCCCTACAGTGGTGGCAATATCAGAACAATTTGAGACAAGGGGTTCCCTTTGCCACCCAGTCTCACTCTTTAATCCTTACTACAGATGCCTCCCTGTTGGGGTGGGGGGTTCACATGGGCAACCTCACCACCCAGGGGTTGTGGTCCCCTCAGGAATCTCTGCTCCATATCAACCTGTTGGAACTCAGAGCAGTATTTCTAGCACTTCAAGCTTTTTCCAAATCTGTTCAGAACAAAGTTGTACAGGTCAGAACAGACAACACCACCACAATGTGGTACATCAACAAGCAAGGAGGCACTCGATCTACGGCCTTGTGCACCGAAGCAATGAAGTTGTGGTCTCTGGCTTACTCCCTCAACACCTCCCTCACGGCAATTCACCTACCAGGAAAGGACAATATCCTGGCAGATGCTTTCAGCAGGATTTCCCAGGGCCATCCCGAATGGTCACTGGATCCCCTGGTCCTGGAAGTGATTTTTTTCCAGATGGGGCACCCCGCAGATAGATCTTTTTGCAGCCCCAGACAATCACCAACTTCCCCTTTTTTGCTGCAGACCCCCAGTGTTGGGCTCAGTCCCCCTGGATGCCTTAGTTCTCAATTGGGAAGGGAAATTTCTCTATGCTTCCCCTTCCCCTCTTCTGTTCAAAGTGCTAGTCAAAATCAGATCTCAACCCTGCAAGATGATCCGGATTGCTCCAGACTGGGCCAGACAGCACGGGTATCCACTCCTACTGTCCTTAGCAGTCCATCTTCCCCTGTGTCTTCCCAGGAATTACAACCTGTTAACCTGTGCTCAGGGGAGGGTTTGGTACCCGATCCTCAAATATCTCAATCTCATGGCCTGGTTCTTGAAGAGTTAGAGTTTGCTGACCTACACCTCTCCCAGGATATAATGGATATCCTGAAGGCTTCTAGAAAACCTTCCACCAGGGCTACTTATAATTCTAAATGGAAAAGATTTTCCATATGGTGCTCTGGGAAGCATATTTCCCCCAGAATCTGCTGATCTGCCCACAGTCCTTGATTATATGGTCCACTTAAATAGCTTGGGGCTGAGACCAGCTACACTGAAAGTGCATCTGGCAGCTGTGTCTGCTTTTATTTCAGCAGGTAAGCCCTGTTCTCTCTCAGCTCACCCTGTTTTCTCCAAGTTTTTCAAGGGATTGCTTCACACCAACCCTCCATTCAGGGTCCCTGCTCCTGCCTGGGACCTCAATTTTTGCATTGTTCAGCTTATGCAACCCCCCTTTTGAGCCTTTATCTTTAGCAGAGCTTAAGTACTTGACTTGGAAAACTGTGTTTCTGGTAGCCATCACTTCTGCCAGATGCATAAGTGAATTACAAGCTTTGTCAGTGAAGCCTGATTTTATCTCCTTTCATAGAGATAAGGTGGTCCTCAGGACTAACAGGAAGTTCTTGCCTAAGGTGGTTTCAGATTTCCACCTTAATCAATCTGTGTCTCTTCCTGTGTACTTCACTGACCATTCCTCCTCTGGAGAGAGGAGATTGCACAGTTAAGATGTCAAAAGTACCAAGGGTCACAGGTTTGACTCCCTCCAACTGTTCCTCACTTATGGTGAGGTTGGTAATGGGAAACCTGCCACGAAAAGATCTATTGCCAGGTGGATTGTCTCCTGTATCCAATTTTGCTATGAAAAACTGGGTGAGGTTCCTCCCTCAGGCCTGAGGGCTCACTCTACCAGAGGTACAGCTGCTTCCCTGGTGGCTGCCAGGGACATCCCTATTCTAGAGATATGTCAAGCAGCTACCTGGAAAACAGTTCACACTTTTACCAAACATTACTCCCTGGACATCCAGGCTAGGAGTGATGTTCGGTTTGGCACAGATGTGCTTCAGAGCCTATTTCCTAAGTAGGTTCTGTCCCTCCTCCATGGAGGTACTGCTTGGTAGTCTGCATATGTCGGAATATAGCAAGACTTCATGTTGTTTGAAGAAAAAAATTACTCACCTTAGTAATGTTGTTTCTTCTAATGGAGTCTTGCTATATTCTGACCCCCCAACCTGCCCCTCTCAGAACCTCTGTTTTGGGATGTGGGTGGGCAGTGCAGTGTTGGGCCGTGGTAGGTGCCCACCCTTTTTGTTCACCCCTTCTTTTTTGGGGTGAGTGGGTGTCGTGTTTTCATTTTTGGGTCTTCTGACTTGAGTCTTTGTGTTGGGACCAAAAAATGTGTTTCTGTGTTTAGTAGCCAGTTGGCTAGTGTAGGTTTACAGCTTCCACACAGGACGTTAGTGAGTTTAGCTCATAAAGATCTGACGGTTTGAGTTTGAAGAACAACAGACAGAGTCTCAACCGAGCTCGAGCTCAGCGTTCCATGCCTGGCATGGAAAGTTAACTCTTTCATCTCCGGGGCAGTTCGAAGGTTGGGACTCACTGCATATGTCAGAATATAGCAAGACTCCATTAGAAGAAACAACATTACTAAGGTGAGTAATTTTTTATTCCCTAGCATCCCATCCAGATTTCAAGAAATTTTTAAAGGGTTCAGTAAATAATAATCCTCCCTTTCGGGAACCTACCCCTTCTTGGGACTTGACATTCAGTCAAGAAGTGATGCTAGGTTTAGCACAGCTGTGCTGCAGAGTCTGTTCCCAAAATAGGTTCTGTGATTCCCTACTCCAAGGGGGTACTGCTTGGTAGTCTGTATATAGTCAGAATACAGCAAAACTTCATGTTGTTGAAGAAAAAATTACTCACCATAGTAATGTTGTTTCTTCTAATGGAGTCTTGCTGTATTCTGACCTCCCTCCCTGCCTCCCCTCCTGGAACCTCATAGTTTTGGGATGTGGCTTGGCAGGCACAGTATTGCACCCCAGAGCTGTACTTGGCATACCATATCGTGTTAAGGGTTTTCTGGTTTTTATTATGAATGTTGTGCTTGTTTCAATACCTGCTTATATTCTTTCTGGGGTTCTCGACTTGAGTCTTTTGACTCTAAAGATCTATTTTATTGCCCTTTGGCACAAAAATTTTAAAAAGCAATTTCTACTTTATTAGTTAGTACAGTGCTTGTAAGGATCTGACGGTTAAACTTCAGAGTACCACAGACAAAGGTTTGAAAATTGAGCTCGAGCTTAATGTTCTATGCCTTGGCATAGAGTTAACCCTTTACTTTCTGGGGCAGTTGAAGTGCTGGGGCTAACTGCATATAGTCAGAATACAGCAAGACTCCATTAGAAGAAACAACCTTACTATGGTGAGTAATTTTTTCTTATCCCTGTCAGGTCTGCATCCCTTTGGCACCTTCAGCATATGGCCAGCCATCAGATATCTTCCCATCTGTTCCCCATCTAACCTTCCCCAAGCTTCTAACCTAGAACATCACCATGACACAACATACCCTGTGGGAAGCCACCTCCAGTGCTGAGGCCTGGTTTGAACTCTGATAATCAGCTTAGTTCCAGGAGTCCCAGTTTACACACCAGAGGTGTGTTTGTTTTTGGGGGGCAGGACAGTTGCTTTGCCCTGTAATGTGAGTGCCTGGGACAACAATCATTCTAGGCAACAGTCTTGTGCCCCCAGCTCCTAAGCCAGAACAACACTATCATAATACAAACCCTGCAGTAAACCAACTTGAGGACCTGGTTTTAGCAGTGATAATCAGCCTAGACCCAGGAGTATCTGTTTGCACAGTGGGGGGGGGGTCAGGTCTGGTGGTGCTGTTCCTTATGATGTGAGTGCCTGGGATAGCAGTAATTCTGGACAAACAGGCTTTCCCTCTGTAATCCTTACAGCACTACCTCCTCTACCTTAGAGTCATCCTTGCCGGTGCAGGGCCTTCAGGAGCAGGGCAGATGGTGTGTGGACATTAATGTTACTCCGCATCCTTAGAATAGAGTTATTAAAGCAGGGTAGACTCGGGGAGAGTGGGATTATGGAAGAGGACAGTGGCATCTTTCCCCTTCTCTTTTACAGAACATTTGAGACTCCTGAGGTACGGGCATGGGAGTCAGGCTCAGGACATGAACTTCAGTCTCGGCATGGTAGTGGAAATCGTACACACATGGACAGACTATTCCATTTTCATTTTAATGAATGCATGATCTAGTAGTCACACCTGTAGATGCACTAATCAAAATGGAAAATTATTTTAGGAATAATTGTCATTTGTATTTTTATTGGACAGTGTGACGGCTTCATGGCCATCTACAAGTCCAAATTGGTGAAAGTGCTGATGAGGCCCTGGGACCAGGAAACCACCTGCCAGGTAACCAAGGTTGCATTCCTATTTTGCCCTGAGTAACATTCAGTACACTGAGAGGCTGTATGCAGGTGTATTCATTTGCAAAAATTGCAGTGTATAGGATCCCTAAAGGATGCAAGGACAGCAGTGAGGAGGAGCCATAAAGGATGCAGAGAGAGCAGTGTGTAGGATCTATAAAGGATGCAAGGAGAGCAGTGTATAGGATCCATAAAGGATGCAGGGAGGGCAGTGAGTAGGATCTATAAAGGATACAAGGAGAGCAGTGTGTAGGATCCCTAAAGGATGCAAGGACAGCAGTGAGGAGGAGCCATAAAGGATGCAGAGAGAGCAGTGTGTAGGATCTATAAAGGATGCAAGGAGAGCAGTATGTAGGATCCATAGAAGATGCAGAGAGAGCAGTAAGTGGGATTCATAAAGGATGCAAGGAGTGCAGATTGTAACACCTGTAAAGGATGCGAGGAAAGCAGTGTGTAGTATCCATAAAGGATGCAGGGAGAACAGTGTGTAGGATCCATAAAGGATGCAGGGAGAGCAGTGTGTAGGATTCATACAGGATGCAGGGAGAACAGTGTGTAGGATCCATAAAGGATGCATGGAGAACAGTGTGTAGGATCCATAAAGGATACAAGGAGAGCCATGTGTAGGATCCATAAAGGATACAAGGAGAGCCGTGTGTAGGATCCATAAAGGATACAAGGAGAGCAGTGTGTAGGATCCATAAAGGATACAAGGAGAGCAGTGTGTAGTATCCATAAAGGATGCATGGAGAACAGTGTGTAGGATCCATAAAGGATACAAGGAGAGCAGTGTGTAGGATCCATAAAGGATACAAGGAGAGCAGTGTGTAGGATCCATAAAGGATACAAGGAGAGCAGTGTGTAGGATCCATAAAGGATACAAGGAGAGTCGTGTGTAGGATCCATAAAGGATGCAAGGACAGCAGTGTGCAGGGTCCATTAAGGATGCAAAGAGAGTAGTCTGTAGGGTCTATAAAGGATGTAAAGAGAGCAGCGTGTCGAATTCATAAAGAATGCAAGGAGAGCAGAGTCTTGGATCCCTAAAAGATGCAAGGAGACCAGTGTGTAGGAGTCATAAAAGATGGAGAGCAGTGTGTAGGATCTATAAAGGATGCAAGGAAAGCAGTATAGGATCCATAATGGATGTATGGACAGCAGTGTGTAGGCTTCATAAAGAATGCAGGGAGAGCAGTGTGTAGGTTCCATGAAAAGTACAAGGAGAGCAGTGTGTAGGAACCATAAAGGATGGAAGAAGATCAGGGTGTAGGATCCCTACAGGATACAAGGAGAGCAGTGTGCGGATTTCATAAAAGGTGTGAGGAGAGGAGTATATATGAACCATTAAGGATGGAAGGATAGTAATGTGTAGGGATATATAAAGGATGTGAGGAGAATTAGGATTCATACAGGGTAGTAATTTGTAGCTGCTTACCTCTAGATAGTGCTGTTTTGCACAGGCTGACTTTTTTCACATATACAGCATTAATTGTTACGCTTTGTAATCCCTCAGAAAATAGAGGCTTGTTCCCCAGTAAACCCTGTCCCCCTGCTGGAGTCTAAAGAGTGCAAGAAAGGACCGCTGTACTGGTGTACCAACACGGAGACTGCCAAGAAGTGTAACGTAAGTCATTTGACATTTCATGATGGGAAATACTGCACGGCACAGTTAATGTCTTGCCATCAGAGACACATATGATGAACTTTAACCCTGCAGCTTGTGAGTTACTATAGTAGTCCAGCCTAGCAGGGTGAGCAGATGGGATCAGATCAAAAACTATGTACAAAAGAAAACATTAAAAATTGTGTCATGTGACCAGACACTGTCTCTGATTCTCCGATGAGGGCAGTTCATACATTATGGGAAATGAATCACCAATGTGAATTTTTCCTTTGTTTACCAGTCTCAGTTGGCAAAACCACACCCACATGTACTTAATAAAGGTGTCAAACTATTATGGGGTTCTGTTGAAACCAAAAGACCTTGTTGTTTCTCCTTGTCACCAGAATCATTCCATATTATTAACCTTGTTTGTATTTGGGTGTAGTTCACACGTTAGAATACATTTTTAATTGTGGGTGTTGAAGAGCCAAAAAAGGAGAGAGTGGAAAAAAGGATACAGATGCTAAATTTAAACAAAGCAAAAATCAACTAATTAAAATGGAATGGTACGATTAACTCATTGTGGTGTACCTAAACATTTGTCAGCCAGAACCCACTTTTGCCCTCCCCCCCCCACCACATTTCTTACATGTCTGTATTGGTTGCCTGGCTGCCCCCTTGTGCACCCTTTGCTATATATAACTCTGCCATATAAGAGCAACAGGAGTACTTGGCTTTATGCGTTTAGTATTATATTTTACTCAAACAGCACAACGAACAACATCTGGAAGAGGTGGGCGTCAAACAGGAGGAGCAAATAAGATCAGGGGCCAGTAGGACCAGAATGTCCCCTCCTCCCTAATCAACTTGTAAGCCATGGCTTTCATGGCATATGTGCTCCCACACCAGTTGAGATGACTTTTGCCTTGTTTACACTTCCATGTTTGCAGCATATCAGCTTTTTCGTTCCAGTTAATGTGCTGCAAATTCTCTGTTGTGGACACTCACCGCATCAGCTTAAGTGTCACTCCGCTCCCGTTTCTGCTCCAGTAAAATTGTGGGGACGTTTACTGCATTGAGTGAATCAACTGGTGGTGTAAAGTGATGAAGCACTTGATCCATTGTGGTACCATTTCTCCCAGCATCCTCCAGCCTTCCCACCATCCTTTTTTTTCGATGGAACAAGGAAGTATAAGGACACAGCCATTGTTGTAGCGGTCACACGAGCAGGCACAGAGCCTGTGAACATTTTATTTTTTTATGCAGCCAGAAGTCAGTGTATTTATTTTGTGGACTTGTCATGTTACTGGTTCATGTTTCAGGGTTTGGGGTGTTTGGAGGGAGACTCAGGGCAGGGAGGGTGGTTGGTTGGTTCCGTGTCATCAGTGACTTTGCACACATATCACTGGTTGTGCCTAGCCCACTTAGCATGGACACTTCTCTTGGCATCATTTGTGGCACTTGAGCATCGTGAGGTTTAAACGGAAAACTGCAGGACTAAGTAAAAGCGCAGCAGGATGATGGTGAAGCGCAAGTAAAGCGCTCCTGCAGTGTAAACAGGGCTTTTGTAAGAATCTTGAAAAGTGACTGTTTTCTGGGGGATGAGTGAAAACTGGAATCAATTTGAAACTGGAATATGCCTGGAACTGGAATCGCTCGGTTCCTGTTTTCATTTTGTCAGCCCCTGCTCCGTGCCTGCAGAATGGTGGAACCAGAACAGACCCGGAATGGGACTTCTGGAACCGGAATATGCATTCAGATTCTGGAACAATGGTTCTGGGTGCGTTCTGTCTCCAGAAATGGCTGAATTCCAGGTCTAGACCCTGTTCTGGGTCTGAAACCCATACTGGTTCTGTGATTCTGTAGGTGCCAGGTCCGTTGCTGACAGAAGGAAAACCTGAATCGAATCATTCCAGTTTTGGCACATTCCAATAGTGCCAGCTTGATTCTGTCCCCCCCACCCCAAGTCCCTGTTTTTGTGATGGATGATGTTATAGTGGCCGTTTACAGGTTTAGACCTGTTCAGAGTTTTCATCACACCTTACAGTCATTCAGTACTGGTATCAGATCGAATATGATCGCATTTCAGCATTTTGGGTCTCTGTATCATGAGGAAAAGCAATAAGAGGAGGGATGTTCAGGAGGGACGTGAGGAAAAGCTATTTTACATAAGGGTGGTGGAGACATAGAACAGGCTGCTAGCCGCGGTGGCAGGTGCAAAAACTGTTAGAGGTTTTAAGCATGACTGGGACAGAATGAAGGGTATAGTGGTTGGTCACGGCTTCAGAATCAGGGAGAGGAGGGGGTGGGGAGAGCTAGGACCCTGGAGGAACAGTAGGCTACAGGGCTAAACAGGGAAGTTGGGCAGACTGGATGGACTATGGATATTTTTCTGCGTCATTGTCTTATGTTTCTGCACTTAGTGTCTCTAATAGGTGTAGTGCAATCCACAACAGAAACATGCTAAGAATTGTAAGCTGATGATGCGCTGTTGCGTAAAACAGGTCAGAAGTTTTCCTATGTTCCTGCAGGCGTCTCTGCTCTTTCTTGCATGTCCATCATTTCAACAAAATCAGGCTCCTCCTGATCCTCTACTGCTTCTTCCATTGGAAGCTGGAGGGTTTCAGCCACTTTTTCTTTTATAAATCATAAAGTGGGAAGGGGACTCAGAAAGCCTAGGAGGAGAAACACCTGAAGGTCTGTCTGGGGAGATGTCTTGGCAAACCCCAGACAATAAACACAGGTGGTGTGGGGATCAACCTTAGCAAAGGCTTCCCCACACACACACTGCAGTGTTGAAACCCAGTGGGCCCGGTTTTTTTCTTGGGTTTCTCTGACATGGCCAGTCCTATCCAAAACTTGCCCTTTTTTTGGCAGTCCGCCAGGCAAGACTACCCTATTGGTTCCCGACCATGTTACGAGTCTTGGAAAAAAAACATAATAAAATCTGTTTTTTTAGAACCGATACGGACCGGTTACCACACTCTAAGTAAATTCACAAACTTTTTTAACCTAAACTGATTGGTTCAGCCGAACGATCCGACATTTACAAGTTCCACACAGAAACTAAATGCAAAACCTATCTAGTACTCACGGTACCACAGACAGAGACTTAAACAGACAGATTCGGTAGCAGAAATTCGGTAGAAGCCAAGCGAAAAACGACACTTTAACCGACTTTTTTTTAACCGAGCAAAGGAGAAATCTCCGGAGCGACTGTTCAGTGAGGCGGAGTAAAGAATCTGACGGAGTTTAAACAACAGCAGACAGGGGCTTCAACCGAGCTCGCAGTGAACATTCCATGCTGGCCATGGAAAGTTTAACTCTTTGTTCTCCGGGGCAGTTGAAAGGCAGGACCTAACTACAGTAGTCAGAATACAGCAAGACTCCATTAGAAGAAACAACATTACTAAGGTGTGTAATTGTTTCTTCCACCAGCTGAGAAGGGCCGTTAGCCCACCATGATGGATCCCCTGGAGTTCCTTATTGTGATTATGAAATAGGTCCTTTTTAGTAAGCTGGATGCATTTTTTAAACATTTTTTTATTGAGCTACTTTCAGCTGGGCTGTTGTGCTGGGATGATGGCCTGGCTAAAAATACCTCTTGGCCAATCAGGAGCCAGCATTCTTTCTACCCATTTCATAATTTTGTTTATAATAACTAGTACCCGGAACATATTGTGGTGCTGTGGTTAGAGAAGTGACCAGTGAAAAGGAGGGTTGGGGGTCACAAGTTTGAATACCACCCTAGCCACTGGCTCACCATGTGACCTTGAACAATTAATTTCACCTCCCTGTACTACAGTCCCTTCCAGGTTACACATTGGGGTACATAAGCAACTCTTCCCCAAAATAAACACACACACACACACACACACACACTGTTAATGAGATAGTTTCTCATCTAGGCTGTCCTCCTGAGTAAATACTGTACATTGTAAAACTAAACTTTTCTGCTTGTCTTTCAGGCTGTGATACACTGTGAGAAGTACTTCTGGCAGAAGTCTTCTCGGCCATGAGAACACAGCGGTGCAGGATCTCGAACCCTTGCTGAAGAGATACAGCTTTCATGCAACTGTCTTGCAGTGCTTTGCCATCTGACTTGCTAGGGGAAACAAGAAAAATAAGTGCAACTCCTTCTCCTGGCAGAAACTAGTCCTACGAAGTCCAGCTTTCATTTTACAAAGTGCATTGCGATGACACAGGGGCACCCAATCATATCTTGGCTGCCTGTGTGAGCTGGGCTGCTACTGCCTCAGCTGTCTGGCTTCTGTTTTGCTTTTTAAGTTTCTGGTTTATAGCGTAATATCAAGTAAATCTGACTGGCTGCAGCTAATAAATGTGTCCTTGATGGAATATGCATTGTTCTACATGTTACAGACCAGGTTTCTGAATGTAATACATAATGTCCAAAAGATATTCTTAAAGGTATATGCTGATAGACCAGTAGATCTTGTGTTTATGTTGTCCATTCATGTCCTGAACTCACAGCACAGCTTTTCATTGCCACAGAACCGGGTAAGATTCTATCTGGTGGTATATGCCTGACACGCTTACAATAAAAAGAATAAATTAGCCTTTAACATGCATCCAAGCTAAGAACTGGTTTGGTGTCTTTTTTGAGGAAAAACAAAACCTTAACACAGATTACGTTTACGCAATTTGTGGTATCATTATGCAAAGATTGAGTTCCTGCTAGTCCCTGAGTAACGTTACAGGAAGACAATTCCTAGTACTATTAAAAAAAATAAAATAAAATGGAAAGTGCAACAGGAACAGTAAACCATTTCCACGACGTGTGTCCCAGTGTTGTTGAAGAAAACCATCAATCATTCACACCATCATTTGCCCTCCCCCTTGCCCAGGTGAGGGGATGAAGATCCTAAAGGTGAGTGTTTTCAGACACTGAAACACTTCTGTCCTTTTGCGAGGCTGGGTGTGATCTACCCTTGCCCCAAGTAAATAAAGTGAAAAAGTCTGGCATCTGAACCCCCAAATTTTTGAGAGTTCCTCCCTAACCACTGACCAAAAACCATGGATCCTAGGACAGGACCAAAGGACATGTTAATGCGTATCCTTGCCACCCCACGTTCTCCAACAATGGTCAGTAGCCGATGTTCCCAAATGTTCGGTTATGGTGTGGACACAGAAAAAACACACTAAAATCTGCTTTCTGAATTCAGGCCAGCCCTGCGAGACAGAGACCTTCCATCGCCCCCTCAACCAATGTATGAACATAGAAACGTACAAAATCACCGGCAGAAAAGGCTCACAGGTCTGTCAAGTCTCCTTAGGTGCGCAGCTCGCGGTTTAATACTCCTGCAGCTGCCCCACCACCATCCAGTCCCTTTCCATCATCCCCTCTCCCCAGATGTTCTCCCCTTTTGTTCATGTCTTTTTTTTTCCCAGTAAAGATTTTATTTATTTTTCTTGTAACAGCTGACAACACATAATCATTTTCCATTATACATGAAGTACAGCATAAATAATGACTTCATAATTAATGGCTATGATTTTTTTCCATTGGAAACCCGTGGTGTAATTTGCTGTTATAAAGGAGCGTTTATAACGGCAAACACGCACCGGTTTTCCCTACCACTGCGCATGTGCCTGGTACCGCTCTGCTCTTCCTGGTAGTCCGAGACTGTGGCTTACTGCTGGAGATCTCACAGTAAACTCTGACTGGGCGGTAAGTCCAAAAAATAAATAGAAGAACTCAGGGCTAAAAGTAGGCTACTGTTTAAGAAAAAAAAAATGATGTGTCTTCAGCAGCTGCTTCCGACCACGAACCGAGTTGGGATTGGGGCGCAGCTGCACAGGGACGTTTTATTTTATATAATTGCTGTGGCAAAAAATCATAGCCATCAATTATAAAATAAAACAGCAAATTGGTGTGTAAACTTGAGTTACACACATCCTCGAGGGTTAGATGCTGACATAAATCCCTCGAGCTTCGCTGTCGGGGTTTATGAGCATCTAACCCCTTGGGTGTGTGTAAACTTCTCATTACACTCACCACCCCATACTTTATTCTATATATCTTCAATCTACATAATAGTAACAACTAGTTACCTTGGATTAACCAAATTTACTGTCTCATTAAAACCATAACAGATGGAATGAAGACTCGACTATCACATGTATAAGGGACGTAGAAAATACTGGATGGCAACTATGAAGAACCAGTGTGTGTTCTGCCACAGAGGGGTTCTGATTCCCTCTGACCTCGAGAGCGAAGACCAAGAAGTTCATGGGAATCAAAACCCCGAGGTGGCAAAATACACTGGTTGTGCATAGAGTTGCTCATCCTGTATTTTTTATAGTGTATAGTGCTGTGTGAAAAATTTGTTTTGTGAGCTCTTTTGCTTTCAAAATGAAACTGACTCATGCAGTCTCTAGAGGTTCTACCACAGTATGGTAGAACAGCATTCCATGACCTTGGAACTGTGGTAGAACAGCATTTTGAAAGGGATGGAATTCTATGCAGAGCAACACTCCACAACACACTATATTGTATTATTCAGAAGCCACAAACCAATGGGATTAACCCTTGGGCTAGATAACCAAAGAGATTTGCTTGAATTGACAATATTCTACACTGTACTTACCCTGCCCCTGACTCTGTCCTATCCCCACTTTTAAAACTGTCTACTGTTCTCAGTTCGATCGACTTCTCTGGCAGTACAGTATGTTCCACCCAGCCACCACCCTCTCTGAGTAATGCCTCCTCCTCCTCCTCTCTCTCCTGAATCTTCTCCCTTCCAGTCTTATACTGTGCCCCCTAATGACCCTTACTACCTTTAAGCAGAACAATCTTCCTGTTCTGATCTTGTTGATGCCTTCTAGGTATTTAAAGGTCTGTATCATGTCCCCCCTCTCCCTTCTTTCCTCCAGAGAGAACATGTTGAGCTCCCTCAATCTTTCCTCATGTGGTATCTCCCCAAGCCCTGTGATCATCCTTGTCGCCCTGCGCTGCACTCCCACCAGCAATCTTATGTTGCCCTTGAAGTAAGGGCACCAGTGCTGCACACAGTACTCCAAGTGCAGCCTCACTAGTGATCTACACAATAGCAGAATAACCTTTTTCCTGGAGGTGATACTCCTGGCAATGCACCCCAGCATCCGATTGGCCCTGGCTGCCGCCCTCCTGCACTGTGTGCCCATTGATCATCTGTGTTGATTATCCCTGCATCCTGCTGCCACTTATCCCTGATTCTGTGGCCATGGGAACCTCTTTCCCTTAAGAGAAGTGTATAAACAAGAGAGAATTACTTAGTCATGTCTTGTAAGATTGTAGACCAATAAAGGTACTCCTCCCACCCGGTTCTAGACTGCCTCACCAAGTGCCTTCTGTTGCACTCTAACAGATAACTCTGAACCTGCAAAACTCTGTAAAAAATCTTATTTACCCAAGGAGTATTTTTCCTGAGGAGCTTGAAAGGAGACACAAGGGTCCCACTCAACTAATCATGCAAAGCGGACTAGGGTCTTCCTGTTCCAAGTCCGAAAACCAGGGTCCGTTCTACCAGGCTCAAAGTCCATGTCCCCAGAAACCAGAGTCAGGGGGCTGATATCATTAGGAGTGTGAGAAACAGTCTTCTTTTGCAGGTTCCTAAGGGGGTACTGGACCCAATTATTTGAAACCCTGTGTAGGAGACTGGGAGAAATCCTAGCTGTTAGCAGAGCATGCAAGAGCATTGGGAGGAATCTGCTTTTCTCTGTTAAACCACCAGGATTGTTCCCGCTGTTTCACCCACGTGATTAATGGGGTGGCCTGAGCTGCAAGGTAATATAATTGCAGGTCTGGGAGTCCCACACCACTCTCTTTGTGCAGCAGGAACAGGATGCAATGCTCTACCCTAGCCTTCTTACCAGCCCATACAAATTTATAGAGAAATCCATCCAACCTCTGCTAGTAGGTCCAGAGATCCAGAATGAAAAGATGATTTGATACCTTTTACTGGACCAGCACCGATGTTCCAAAAGAAAATAGGTGCTTGAGCTTTCAGATTACATAGAATCATTTATCAGAAAACAATGACAGTTGGTTTGGAAGAATACACTTCCTTAAAGTTCAGATCATACATAAAAAAAAAAAAAAAAAGAACAAAGTGTTACAAAATCCCAGCCATCTGCCTCTCAGTCCAAGTCCTGATGTGAGTGTCCAGGTTGCCTCCCCATTTTCCAGTTGGAGGCAGACTCTCTCACTATCTTCAGCACTGGTCACTCATCACATCAGACAAGTGGGTGCTGGAGATAGGATGGAGAAGGGTCTGTCACTACAGTTCAAGCAATTGCCAGACCTCAAGCATACCCAGGTGTCAAGACCTCTGTCCTCAACACAGATACCACTGTTGGAAATGGAGGTACAAAACATTCTTGCTTTACGAGCAGTGGAGAGGGTCCCTGCCCACAAGAAGGGCAAGGGCCTCTACTCTGGGTATTTTCTGACACAAAACAAAAAAACGGGGAGTGGAGACCTGTCTTAGATCTCAGATATTTAAACAAACATCTGAAAAAAAACTAATTCAAAATGGTCACTACGTCACTGGTCATACAGCCCTTACAGCAGGGAGACTGGCTAGCCTCCCTTGACTTAAAGGATGCCTACTTCCACGTACCCATAAGGAGATCTCCCAGGAAGTTTATCAGGTTCAAACTTCCTTTGGGTCACTATCAGTTCACCACATTGCCCTTCGGTCTGTCCTTGGCCCCAAGAGTCTTTACGAAGTGTCTCGCAGTGGTAGCAGCACATCTCAGGAGACTGGATGTCACTCTCTACCCCATCTGGACGACTGGCTCATAGTAGCAAAGTCTCCTTGCCAAGTTAAGGAATCTCTTTCCTTCACAGAATGCACTCTGGAGTCTCTGGATTTCCTGGTAAATCTAAAGAAATCTCACCCAGAACCCACCCAGCTGCTCACCTTCATAGGGGGCCCAGCTGGACACTCAGAAGGGGATATGCTTTCCTCCCACAGGAAAGAATTTAGAGTTTCATTTCAGTGGCAGATTCTTTCACCCAGGGACAGCCAAGACCAGCCAGACATTTTCTCAAACGTCTGGGACATATGGCCTCTATGACTACAGTAGTCCCAGGGGTAAGGTACAGGATGAGACTCCTGCAAGCCTACCTCAGAGCTCGCTGGTCTCAGAGAAGCAACACATTTTCAAGGTTAATACTGGTGTCTGAGCAGTTCCTCCAGAACTTGCTGTGGTTCAAAGATCCTGCAAATTTGCAGGCAGGGGTTCCATTTCAAGCTCCTCTTCCCACAAAGGTGATCACCACAGATGCCTCCCTTTTGGGCTGGGGAGCTCATCTAGACTGTGCCTCAGTAAGCAGCAACTGGACTCCCGTAGAGACACAGCTGCACATAAATCTTTTGGAACTCGGAGCAGTCTTACTAGCTCTGAAAGCTTTCGCTCCCAGCTTAGAAGTGCAGGTGGTTCAAATTTGAACGGACAGCACCACTGCAATGTTCTACATACACAAGCAGGGTGGTACCAGATCAGGAATACTCTGGAAGCTCTGAAGCTCTGGTCTCTAGCATTCTCCCTGGGAGTCAGCATTTCAGCTATTCACCTCCCAAGCAAATTCAATACTCTGGTGGATGCTCTAAGCTGCATCAGTCAAGGTCACAGTGAATGAGCACTGAGCAAGCACTAGCCACAGTGTTTAGGCAGTGGGGCACATCAGACGTGGATCTGTTTGCCTCGCCTCTCAATTTTCAGCTTCCTCAGTACTGTTGCAGACCCCCAGTTCCGGGAACACTTCCTCTGGATGCCCTGATCCTGGACTGTCAGGGAGGTTCCTATACACATTTTCTCCCTTTCCCTTGATATTCAGGCTTTTGCTGAAACTCAGGCAGCCGCCTGCATCGATGATCCTAGTGGCTCCGGACTGTCCCAGGCAAGCCTTGTACCCTCTAATTCTCTCAGTGTCCTGCAACAGGCCCATTCACCTGCCTCCGACTCGCTCCCTGCTGACCATTCCTCAGACGGGAGTGCAGTACCCAGACATACACTCTCTTCACCTCAAGGCCTGGTTCTTGAGGAGTTAAGAGTTTCCATCCTCACAGTACTCTGAACGGGTCCTTAAGGTACTGAGGATGGCTAAAAAGTCGAACACTAAGAAGACTTATGCAGCCAAATGGAAAAGATTTTTTCTCTGGTGCAAGAGCAAAATGGTCGAACCTCTATTGGCTTCAGACCCTCAGCTGCCAGACTACCTGGTACACCTACAGGTGTCAGGCTTGAAACCATCTTCACTCAAGCTACACCTTGCAGCTATTTCAGCCTACCTTTCGGTGGGAAAGAAGAAATAATTTTTTTCCCACAACATTTTTAAACAGTTTTTCAAAGGCCTCTTGCACTTCCAGTTTCCATTCAGGGAGTCTTTTCTCCTTGGAGCCTGAACCTTTGCAGATGAGCTCATGAGTCCACCTTTTGAGCCTATGTCCACGGCCCACATCAAGTTTGTAACTTGGAAAACTGTCTTCCACGTAGACATTACATCTGCCAGGAGGATTTCAGAGCTCCGGGCCCTGTGCACTGAGCCTAATTACATCATCCCTTACAGCGATAAAGTTGAACTCAGGACAAATAGGAAATTTCTGGCAGAGGTGGTTTCAGAGTTTCACTTGAACCAGTCCATTACTCTGCCTGTCTTCTTTATTGAGCCATCAGCTCCTGGCGAGCAAAAGCTCCATAGCTTGGATGTCAAAAGAGCAATCTTTCACTACCTAGAGCATACTAGACAGTCCAGAGGCTCTTCCACTCAGTTCCTCACCTACAGGGATGTAGGCAGAGGAAGACCAGTTACCAAGAGAACTATTTCTCGTTGGTTGGTCTCTTGTATTAGATTCTGCTATGAGAAAGCTGGTCAACAACCTCCAGTTGGGCTCAGGACCCATTCCACCAGGGGCGCTACAGCCTCGCTTGCAGCAGCAAGGGACATTCCCCTACTGGATGTCTGCAAAGCAGCTACCTGGAAATCTGTGCACACCTTTGTGAAACACTACAGTTTGGATGTGCAGACCAGATCTGATGCCAGATTTGGCAGAGCAGTTCTGCAGCACCTCTTTTCTACGTAGGTTCTTTGCCCGCCTCTCACTTGGTACTGCTTGGTATTGATGCTAAAGGACTCCTGGGGTAAGAAGAAAAAATTACTCACCGCAGTAATCTTCTTTCTTCCAAGGGGTCCTTTAGCATCAGTAAGCTCCCACCCTTCCTCCCTGGTTCACCTGTCGGAGAAGGACTTTTACGTCATCGTCTTGAGTTTTGACCTTGTGTTGCTGTTTCTATTTCCACTTTTGGATATTTGCATGTTTTTTGAATCCTGTTTATTCTTTTTCGGGGCATTTGCTCTCGTTTTTCCTTGAACAAATTCTGAAGTAGTTAATAACTCTCACTCAGTTCACACCCCTTCCTGTCTTTTGATTGGCTTGGCCCTGCGTTCATTAAATATATCTTAAAGGCACACCGCCGGGGCAATTGCACCTAGCCAGCTAAGTGCAAAAAACTTACTGATGCTAAAGGACCCCATGGAAGAAAGCGGATTACTGCGGTGAGTAATTTTTTCTTCAAACACCATGAAGTCTTGCTGTAGTTAGGACTATAGCAGTCAGCCTCAGCCTCTGAACTGCCCCGGAGAGGAAAGGGTTAACTCCAGAGAAGTCTGGAGTTCCACAGCGCGAGGGCGCTGTTCAAAGCTCTATCTGTGCAGTTTGAAGTCAAACTGCCAGATTCTTTACTCCGCTTCACTGAACAGTCGCTCCGGAGATCAGCTCCTTCAGCTCGGTTCACTACGCGGTTTTCGGTCGGTTCCTCTGTTCAGAAAACCGCAAAAGCCTCAAAATTACCGCGGGTTTCGTCATAAGCTCTATCTGGAAACCGTAAGTAAAACGAAAATTTAGTCTGTGTGAAATAATTATCGTTCAGTCTGAACCGATCGTTTTTGTATTTAGCGAATCTTTAGGCGTGAGTACCGGTTCTTATCGGTTCTAAAACCCTCACTTTTAATAGGTTTTCAATACCGTGACACGGTGTTAGGAACCGATATGGTGTCTTGCTCTCGGCACGCCTGAAGAAAAGGGCAAGTTTTGGTTAGGCTGACACCATGTCTGAGAAACCAAAAGAAAACCGCCCACGGGTTTCAACACTGTGATGTTTGTGGGAAGCCTTGCCAAGGCTGACCCACACACCACTTGTGTTTATTGTCTGGGGGCTGACCACCTCCTTTCAGACTGCCAGATATGTAAAAATTTCCCTGCAGCCACCCTGGAGAAGAGATTGGGCCGGCTCAGGGAACGAGAGGCCAAAAAGTCCGCTGACCCGGATGGCCAGCCCGGTCCAGTACCCACTGGACCAGAGGGTGTGCCCTCTGACCAGGGCGTTACTTCCTCGGGCAAAAGAAAGGCTGGTTCAGAGGAACCAGCACCAGCAAAAGACAAATCAGCAGGTTTGGAGTCTCAAGATAGCTCCAACTGTTGCAGAAATAGCAAAAGCCATACAGATTGTTCAGTCTTTGTCTCAGGGACTTGGAGAGCCCTACAAGTGGCAGAGGGTGGCTCGTCCAGGTCCAGTGGTTCAAGATTATGTTTTGAGGAGTTTTATGAACCACAGGAGGGAAGGAATTTGATCAGTGCATTTGTGACTGGGAAGGTCTGGACGTGCCCATTGAACCGGACATTTCTCCAGACAGACCCTTAGAGTCTCCCCCTCTGTTGTCTGAGTCCCCTTCTCATTTTGTGTTTTATAAGAAGGTGGCAGAAACCCTCCAGCTCCCTTTAGAGGAGGCTGTGGATGAGCAAGAGGAGCCTGATTTTGTTGAAATGATGGATATTCCAGAGTCTAGAAGGTTGTCTATTCCTTTGTATAAATCATTTAGGAAGCAAACAACAAAGATTTTAAAAAATCCTCATTCTGTACCTCCTGTAGACAAAAAAATGGACAGAAGGTATACTTTATCAGGCCCAGATACAGACTTCCTCACTGAGCAGTGTAGTCATGTAGGTGTTGTTCAAGCTGCAGCTGTGACAAGGCTAATATTCCCTTGGCATCACATCCTCCTGACAAAGATTCCAGGAAGATTGATACCATGGCAAAAGTAATATATGGCAGCTTCTTTGGGACTCAGGCAGGCTAATTACATGGCTTATGTGGCTAGATATCAGAAGTCTAGATGGGACACTATTTTGCAGTTAGCCAAGCAGGCCCAGGGTCAGCTGGCTAGTGAGTTGGAACAGGTGGCTGCTGATGGCATTGAGGCCTCTAAAGTTCAATTTCATACTGCTGTTGATGTTAATGATGTTTCTTCTAGGGTCATGGCCACTTCTGTAGCTCTCCGTGAGGTTGGCATGGCTCAGATGCACTAATTTGTCCCAAGACACTCAGGCAAAGGCTATGGATTTCCTGTATAGGTAACTCTCTGTTTGGTGATCAGACAGAAAATTACATAAAAAATGGATGAATACAGAACTACCTACAAAAGTGCCCAAGCTAAAGAGGCATGCCCCCAAAGGCATGGCCCAGGGGTAAAGTGGAGGCCTTACCACAGGCCTTTATCAAGCTCCAAGCCTCTTCAGCCTTTGTTCAGAGGGTTTCTTCAGAGGCAGGGGCAGACGGGGCTCAGGCAGACCGTCCCCTTCTTCTCAGCCAAAAACAGCTGCCAAGCAGGCACCCTGATGGGGTGCCCAGGGCCGAATCTCCTGTACCGGTGGGGGCAGGTTGGCTTGTTTCAGCCAGAACTGGTTGTCCCTAACTGTGGACAAGTGGGTTCTGGAGGTGGTAAGCCAAGGTCTGGTCCTCAGTTTCAAACAGTTCCCAAAGATGAGGGCCAGACATTTCCCACCTGCAAATCCTTTGGAAGCCCTTGCTCTGGAAGCAGAGGTTTCTTCTCTGCTGGGATGCAAAGCAGTAGAGAGGGTTCCCCTTTGCCATCAGGGCAAGGGTCTTTATTCAAGGTACTTCCTTACCCCAAAAAAGACAGGAGAATGGCGGCCCATCTTAGATTTAAGGTTCCTGAACAAGCATCTTCTGAAACCAAAGTTCAAAATGTTAACTCTGGCAATGATTTTGCCCTCCCTGAGGCCAGGAGACTGGCTAGCTTCCCTGGACCTCAAGGGCGCCTATTTTCATTTCTTGATCAGGCCTTCTCACAGAAAGTACCTCAGGTTCAAACTACCTTCTGGCCACTATCAGTTCAGAGCAATGCCCTTACCTTACCTCTGCCCCAAGGGTTTTCACAAAATGTCTGGCTGTGGTAGTGGCTCATCTGAGAAGGCAGGGTGGCTGTTTTTCCCTACCTGGACGACTGGCTCATAGTGGGTCAGTCTCCAGATCAGAGTAAAATCTCACTTGTTGGTCACCCAGCAGCTTCTCACCTCTCTGGGATTCCTGTTGAATCTTCAAAGTCAGTTCTCGAACCAGTTCAGGTACTAACTTTCATAGGTGCAGAGTTGAACACAAAGTCTGCCAGGGCATATCTCCCTCCGAGAGAGTGGACAGACTCATTGCCCTGGCATCTTCCTTCTCATCATGGGTCTCTCGGCCAGCAAGGCACTTTCTGCAACTCCTAGGACACATGGCTGCGTCCACAGCTGTCGTGCAGGGAGCAAGATTCCAGATGAGAGACATCCAATTCCACCTGAGATCTTTTGGTCCCAAAGAAGGACCCCTCACCAAATTAGTCCCAGTGACAAGATCTCTGATCCTGGCACTTCAGTGGTGGCAGGACCAGAGCAATCTAACTCAAGGGGTCCCTTCTTACCCATTCCTCACTCCTCACACTACCACAGATGCCTCCCTCCTAGGATGGGGGCTCACTGGGTGACCTTTCCACCAGGGAGTGTGGTCTCCTCAGGAATCTCTGCTCCACATCAACCTTCTGGAGCTCAGGGCTGTCCACTTAGCTCTCCAGGCCTTTTCAGCTTCTGTCCAGAACAAGGTAGTTCAAGTCAGGACAGACAATACCACAACAATGTGGTACATCAACAAGCAAGGGCACTTTCGGTCTTCTGCCTTGTGCACCGATGCAATGAAGCTGTGGTCTCTGGCTTACTCCTGAATACCTCCCTGATAGGTTCACCTTCCAGGAAGGACAATGTCCTAGCGGATGCCCTCAGCAGGATTTCTCAGGGCCACCACCGAATGGGCCCTGAACCCTCTAGTGCTGGGGTCAGTCTTTGCCAGATGGGGCACCCTCAGATAGATCTTTCGCAGCCCCAGACAACCACCAACTTCCTCTGTTTTGTTGCAGACCTCCAGTGTTGGGATCAGTCCCACTGGACGCCTTCCAGTTGGATTGGGAGGGAAATATCTTTATGCCTTCCCTCCCTTCCTCTCCTTTTCAGGGTACTAGTGAGGATCAGAACTCAGTCCTGCAAGGTGATTCTGATTGCTCCAGATTGGGCCAGACAGCCTTGGTACCTCTCCTTCTGTCCCTGATTGTCCACCTCCCTGAGCTTGCCCAGGACCCACGACCTGTTGACCTGTGCACAGGGAGAGTGTGGTATCGAACCTCAGTTCCCTCCACCTCAAGGCTTGGTTCTTGAGGAGCTAGAAATCGCTGATCTACACCTCTCTCTCAAGGTGTCTTGGATATTTTGAAGGCGCCAGGAGGCCTTCTACTAGGGCCACCTATAATTCTAAGTGGAAGAGGTTTTCCATTTGGTGCTCTGGGAAGCAAATCTCCCCAGATTCTGCTGATTTGACTGTTTTATTGGACTATCTGGTCCACTTAAATTCTCTAGGCCTTAAGCCAGCTACGTTAAGGGTTCATCTGGCAGCAGTCTCGCTTATGTGTCAGCAGGTAAACCTGCTTCCATCTCTTCTCACCCTGTAATTTCCAAGTTTTTAAGGGGTTACTTCACACTAACCCTCCTTTTGGGAACCAGCTCCTGCTTGGGACCTGAATGTTTGCATTGCTCAGCTAATGCAACCCCTTGAGCCCCTGTCTCGGCAGACCTCAAGTTTTTGACTTGGAAGACTGTTTTTCTAGTGGCCATCACTTCTGCTAGATGTATAAGTGAGTTGCAAGCCTTGTCAGTGGAAGAAGATTTCATTTCTTTTCATAGGGACAAGGTAGTCCTTAGGACTAATAGAAGGTTTTTACCAAAGGTGGTCTCAGATTTTCATCTCAACCAATCCATCTCTCTTCCAGTATTTTCACTGGGCATTCCTCTTCAGGGAGAGGAGATTGCACAGTCTGGACGTCAAAAGAGCTCTAAGCTACTATTTGGAGCGCACCAAGGGTCATAGGTTTGAATCCTCCAGCTCTTCCTTACCTATGGGGAAGTCGGCAAAGGAGACCTGCCACTAAGAGGACAATTGCAAGGTGGATTGTCTCTTGTATCCAATTCTGTTACCAAAAACTGGGTAAAGAGCCCCCTCAGGATTGAGGCTCATTCTACCAGAGAATGCGGCTGCATCTCTAGCGGCTGCTAGAATATTCCCATTTGGAGATCTGTCAAGCTGCTACCTGGAAAACAGTTCACACCTTTACCAAACATTACTCCTTGGATGTTCAATCCAGGAGGGATGCCCGTTTTAGTACAGCTGTGCTTCAGAGCCTATTTCCCAAGTAGGTTCTGACCCTCCTCCATGGAGGTACTGCTGTGTAATCTGCTATAGTCCTAATTACAGCAAGACTTCATGGTGTTTGAGGAAAAAATTACTCACCTTAGTAATTGCTTTTCTTCTCATGGAGTCTTGCTGTATTAGGACAACCCTCCCTCCTACCCCGCTCAGAACTCCTCCTTGGGTATGGGGTTGGCAAATTAGTGCAAGCACTGTGTCATGCCTTTTTTTTTTTTTTGCTTATTGGGTTTAGGAACTAGGTAATTCTGTTGTTTGTTGAGTGGTAGGTGGCCCCCTCCCTGGACTTGAGTCTTTTTGGGGAGAGGGGGTCTGTTAATGCTTCTTTTCAGTGATGCTAACAATATTTAATAATTTTGTTGCTATTCTGTGATTGTTGTGTGTTTTTGTAGTTCTACTACTGGTAGGTAGCCAATGGCTAGTGTAGGGTTTTTCCACACAGACTTGCTATATTAGTTTAGCTTCGTAAAGAACCTGGCAGTTTGACTTCAAACTGCACAGATAGAGCTTTGAACAGCGCCCTCGCGCTGTGGAACTCCAGACTTCTCTGGAGTTAACCCTTTCCTCTCCGGGGCAGTTCAGAGGCTGAGGCTGACTGCTATAGTCCTAATACAGCAAGACTCCATGAGAAGAAAAGCAATTACTAAGGTGAGTAATTTTTTCTTCTGTGCCAGTAGGTCCAAGGGATGGGAATCAGAAGGGTGTGAAACAAAGACGGCAAACTGGATAAAATATTCATCTTTAACACACATATTCTACCAACTAGTGAAAAAGGAAGTACCTGCCACCATTTAATGTCAGTTACCACTTCTGAGTTTTTCATAGTTCAGCCAGAACAATTCACCTGTCCATGGGATAACCAGGAGACCGAGATACTTAAAGGTATTATTCTTGGCCCCGCCACAGGGGAAAGATGCCCAGAAGGATAGTGGACAGGCACCACTCAGATGACTTGCCCCGACTTAGAGGAACTCACTTTGTAGCCTGAAACTCTCCCATACCCGTACCTTTTTCCACAAACTCACTCTGAGCCTTCCTCCTTCCAGCATTATCTCCCTCTTCCCCACATCTGCTCCCACGCATTCAACCAGACGGTCCACCGCCCTCTCCTTCTCTGTTCCTTTCTGCCGTACTACTCAAGGCCAAAACACCCCTTCATATAAGGGCACTAAACTTTTCAACTCCCTTCCCCTATGCTTTATCCAATGCCCCTCTTCCGCCTCTTTTAAGTACAACCTTAATAGTCACCTTTCTAGTGCTTTTACATGTAAATGTGCCTAACTATGACTAGCCCTTCATTAGTTTTATTCTTTTCCAACCTAATTGAACCTCCTCTGATGATTAGATTTGATATATTTGTTCTAACCCCATGTATTCTTCTATATTCATAACTCTCTGCAGTCAGCCTCCTAAGTAGAACTGCCCATAGAGAAATGGAACTATATGCAGATGACAGAACCTATCATTGCTCGAGACACACATTCAAACTGCTGCCCTCATCTACTGCAACATTCCATCAATGTCTCAGATTTCTCACTCTGCCTGAAAAGTCAGACGCCTGGAGATCATCTTCTTGTCAATTTGAGCCGATTCCAGTTTTGTAAGTATTATCTAGTATAATATTTAAACTGCTGCCTTTGTTTAATTTAATCCTATTATTTAAAAAAGTTAAGTTTCTTTAGTTTAGCAGTAAAATGGTATTATTTCTCGGTTCCTCACGGTTCGGTAAAACTGCTAAGGAGCTGGTGCTTTTCTAGTTTATTTGGTGATTTTCGCCTTAGTTTTAGTCATAATTTTTGTATATTTTCATTACTTTCTGTGTTTTAAACTCATTCTTTGTAACTGAGCGATCAGTTCATCTGAAACGATACCCCGGTTCCTTTGAACCGCTGACCTGGTTCGATATCTAAGTTATCGGTTCTTTCGTTTGATCCTTAACCAGTTCCTGAATCGACAAAAAAAAAAAAACGGTAGTTTGAATACTAGTAAGCGGTTTCTGGTTTTTCTCCTGGAAATAGAAACACAAGAAAAAGTCTGATCCCCCAGGTTTTAAAAATTGTACAAAATGTGGGGAAGTGTTTGTTAAAGCTGACAAACATGACCTTTGTGTAGTCTGCTTGGGACCTGATCATTTTTCAGCAGACTGTGCCATTTGTAAATCTTTCCCTCCTAAAACAATTAAAAAAAGGATGGAAAAGCTGAAGAAAAAAGTGGACGGTGGTCCCTCAGGCTCTAACCAGCCACCAAAAACTGCAGGTGAAACCGCTTTATCTACTGTTACCACCCCTGAGAAGGGTGTTTCTGGCACTTTAAAAAGGGGGATTGGTCCGACTGACTCTCCAGCCCCCTCCAAAAAATCCCAAAAACTAAACACATAGAGCCCCAGGCTTGTGTTCCTCAAGGGGTCTCTACTGTGTCTCACAGCCTGCCTTCTGCAGAGGAGATAGCTCAGGTTGAGGGTTCTGCAAGCTTTACAGGGGATTCGGCCTGCTCACCATGTGCAACCTGCTCCTTCTAAGGCTTCTGCCCCTGAATCACAGGAGCTGGAATATGATGACTGGTGAGATGGATCCTGAACAGGATGAACCTATAGAGCCCGAAATCTCACCTGAGCAGGAGTTTGGCTCTCCTCCTCGACCTGAGGATTTTTCTTCTCACTTTTCTTTTGTGAGAAAGATAGTGGATGCTCTGGACTTAGCGACCACTGAAGTGGTCGATGATGAAGAGGAGGCAGAATACCTTGAGATGATGGGGTTAACCCCCACAAAAAAGGTATATTTTACCAATCAACAGTTTCTTTAAAAAAGACTTGTTTAACATTTTACAGACTCCTAACTCTTTCCCTCCTATAGATAGGAAGTCTGACAAGAAATATCACCTGGACAGGGAGGGAACAGAATTTTTATACTCTCACCCTGATCACCAGGGTATAGTTCAGCAGACAGCCTGTGAAAAGGCGAGGGTTCCTCTCTCTTCCCATCCCCCTGAGAAGGAATCCAAGAAATTAGACAGAGTGTCTAAAAAGGGTACCTAGCTGCCTCCCTAGGTGTGAGGCAGGCTAATTACCAGGCATATGCAGCACAGTATCATAAAATACTGTGGCAATCAGTACTGGCTATTGTAGAGAAGGCAACCTCACCACTCTCTGACGACCTGGCAGAGACAGCTAGACTTGGTCTGGAAGTTGCTAAATATCAGTTCCAGATGGCAGCTGATGCTAATGAAAACGCTGCCAGGTACACGGCTCTGTCGGTGGCCCTACGAAGACTGGCATGGCTTAGGGCCACTAATCTCACCCAGGATACCCAGACAAAAGCCATGGATTTTCCTGTGGAGAATAACTCCCTGTTTGGCAAACACACTGAGGAATACATGAAAAAGGTGGATGAATACAAGGCCACCTACAAGAGTAATTCCTCCAGGGACAGGCCTACCCCTTCTTATAGGCCTTATGGAAGGGGGGGTTGGGGAATGTCCCCCTATGGGAGGCCTTTTTATCAGGGTCAGGCTGCTTTTCAGCAACAACCCTACCCACAGCAGACTGAGTATTTTAGACCTGGGGCAGGAGGAGTTCCAGAAGTGGCGCCCAATCTGTCCATGCTCAGGCACTTCCAAAACAAAACCCCTAACCAGTTGGTCCAGGTCACCTCCCTACTGCCAGAAGGGGGCAGGCTAACTTACTTTCTCCAGAACTGGTTCTCCATCACCACAGACAGGTGGGTTCTGGAGGTGGTAAGTCAGGGTTTGTCCCTATGTTTCAAATCCCTTCCCCCTCTGAAGTCAAGAGTTTTCAAACCAGCTTCCCTCTTGGAGGGCAAGCTCTTGAGAAAGGAGTTGAAGAAGTTGATCCACATGAGAGCAGTGGAGCAGGTACCAGCACATCTCAGGGGAAAGGGTTTCTACTCCCACTACTTCCTGACCAAAAAGAAAAATGGGGACTGGCGACCCATTCTGGATCTCAGATCTCTCAACAAATTCCTGGTAAAATCAAAATTTAAGATGGTCACCTTGTGGTCCCTACTCCCAGTTATCCAGCAGGGAGATTGGTTAGCATCTCTGGATTTAAAATATGCCTATTTTCACATCCCAATAAGGCAATCTCACAGAAAGTATCTCAGGTTCAGACTCCTTTCAGGACATTACCAGTTCACTTCCCTTCCCTTTGATCTGACCTCAGCTCCCAGGGTATTCACGAAGTGTCTAGCTGTAGTGGTGGCACACTTAAGGGAAGACTAGGATGCCAGACTTCCTTATCTGGACGACTGGCTATTCTTGGGAAAATCCCCACAACAGGTCTCGGAGCGCCTGCAATAAGCAGTTCATCTCTTACAGTCCTTGGGATTCCTGATAAATCAGGAGAAGTCTGTTCAAACAACATGAGGTCTTGCTATATTATGACATATGCAGTGAGTCCCAACCTTCGAACTGCTCCGGAGGTGAAAGAGTTAACTTTCCATGCCAGGCATGGAATGCTGAGCTCGAGCTCGGTTGAAAACTCTGTTGTTCTTCAAACTCAGACTGTCAGATTCTTTACTCCGGAGATTTCTCCTTCTGCTCGGTTCAGTTTGTCGGTTAAAGTATTATTTTTCTCGGTTTTTGACTGAATTTAAACCACAACCGGTGTGGTATTGTGAGTACTAGATAGGTTTTACATTAATTTCTTCTGTGTGGAACTTGTAAACGGTTTATCGGTTCGGTTTGAACCGATCAGGTTGTTTAAAATATATTAATCTGTTATTTAGAGTGTGGTTACTGGTTCTTATCGGTTCTAAAAAAAAACAGATTTTATTACGTTTTTTTCCACGACCCGTGACACGGTTGGGAACCGATAAGAGGGTCTTACTTGGCGGATTGCCATAAATGGGTAAGTTTGGTTAGGCTGGCATTATATCTGAGAAACCCAAAGGAAAAACCGGGCCCACTGGGATTCAACACTGCAGTGTCTGTGGGGAAGTCTTTGCTAAGGCTGACCCCCCACACCACCTGTGTTTACTGTCTGGGGTTTAACCACCTCAATGCAGACTGCCAGATTTGCAAACATTTTCCTGCAGCTACCCTGAAAAAGAGAGTTGGTAGGCTCAGGGAAAGGGAGGCCAAAAAGTCAGCTGAACTGGATGGCCAGCCCGGTTCGGTTTCAACTGAACCAGAGAGAGTGCCCTCTGACCAGGGTGAGACTTCCTCGGGCAAAAGGAGATCCGACTCCGAGGAGTCGGTTCCACCAAAAAGGACTAGGAAATCAGCTGGTGTGGAACCAAAACTTTCCTCTCCAACCGCTGAAGAAATAGCTGAAGCGATTAAAATTGTCCAGTTGCTTTCCCCGGTTCCGACCGAACTAGCACCATCAGGTAAGCATACGGTTCGGCCGGTTCTACCAGTTCAAGAATATGATTTAGAGGAATTTTATGAACCAGAGGAGGGGGAAGAGGAGTATGAGGAAAGTGAATGTGGATTTGAAAGTCTGGATGTGCCCATTGAACAGGACATCTCCCCAGACAGACCTTCAGGAGTGTCTCCTCCTAGGCTTTCTGAGTCCCCTTCTCATTTTATGTTTTATAAAAAAGTGGCTGAAACCCTCCAGCTCCCTATGGAGGAAGCTGTGGATGATCAAGAGGAGCCTGACTATGTGGAAATGATGGATATCCCAGAGTCTAGGAGACTGTCTATTCCTTTACATAAATCTTTTGGGAAACAGACAGTAAAAATTCTAAAAACTCCTCACACTATACCTCCTGTGGATAAGAGAATGGACAAGAGGTACACATTGTCAGGCTCTGATACGGAGTTCCTTACTCAACAATGCAGCCATGTTGGGGTAGTGCAGGCTGCAGCCTGTGACAAGGCAAATATTCCCTTGGCTTCACACCCCCCTGACAAGGACTCCAGGAGGATTGATGCCATGGCAAAGAAACAGTACATGGCAGCATCCTTGGGACTCAGACAGGCAAATTATATGGCTTATGTTGCTAGATACCAGAAATCCAGGTGGGATACTGTTATGGCTCTAGCAAAACAGGTCCCTGGCCAGCTTGCCAAGGAGTTGGAGCAGGTGGCTGCTGATGGTATTGAGGCATCCAAGGTGCAATTCCATGCTGCAGTGGACTCTAATGATGTCTCATCAAGAGTCATGGCTACATCTGTGGCACTTCGAAGAATGGCTTGGCTCAGATGTACTAGCCTGTCACAGGATACCCAGACTAAGGGCATGGATTTTCCTGTTGTGGGTAATTCCTTGTTTGGGGAGCAGACACAGAATTACATGAAGAAAATGGATGAGCACAGGACCACCTATAGGAGTGCACAGGCCAAGAAAAGGCAGGCCACTTCTCAAAGGCAGCCTTCCAGGGGCAGGGGCAAGCCTTTTCATAGGCCTTTTTACCAAGCCCAGGCCTCCTCTTCTGCTTACGCCCAGAGGGGGTTCTTTAGAGGGAGAGGCAGACAGGGCACAAGCAGGCCTGCTTCCACCCCTCAGCCTAAAGCCCCTGCCAAGCAGGCACCCTGATGGGGTTGCCAGGGCCAATTCTCACCTACCTGTAAGGGGCAGGCTGGCTTACTTTGTCCAGGACTGGAAGTCTTTGACATCAGACAAGTGGGTCCTGGAAGTAGTAAGCCAGGGACTGGTTCTCAGCTTCAAAAAAATTCCAAAGATGAGAACCAGATCCTTTCCACCTGCAAATCCACCAGATGCACTTGCCCTAGAGGCAGAAGTTTCTTCCCTTCTGGCTCTCAGAGCTGTGGAAAGGGTTCCACCCCTACACCAGGGCAAAGGATTGTACTCCAGGTACTTCCTTTCCCCAAAAAAGACAGGAGAATGGCGGCCCATCCTGGATCTCAGATACTTAAACAAGCACCTTTTAAAACCAAAATTCAAAATGGTGACTCTGGAATTATTCTACCCTCTCTAAGGCCAGGGGACTGGCTAGCGTCCCTGGACCTCAAGGATGCCTACTTCCATATTCTCATCAGAAGCTCCCATCGAAAGTACCTCAGGTTCGAGCTGCCCTCAGGCCATTACCAGTTCAGAGCAATGCCCTTTGGCCTCACCTCTGCTCCAAGGGTATTCACAAAATGCCTGGCAGTAGCAGTTGCCTCCCTAAGAAGGCAAAAAATTGCCATTTTCCCTTACCTGGACGACTGGTTCATAGTAGGCCAGTCTCCAGACCAAGTCGAGTTACATCTACAGATAACTCAGCAACTGCTTACCTCTCTAGGTTTCCTTCTGAATCTTTCAAAGTCAGTTCTAGAGCCTGTCCAGCTCCTCACCTTCATAGGCGCAGAGCTGAACACAGAGAAAGCCAGAGCCTTCCTTCCTTTGGACAGGGCAAGGACCCTGGTCTCTCTGGCTTTCCACATTCACCCTGCAGGTCTCTCGACCAGCAAGGCATTTTCTACAGCTCCTGGGGCACATGGCTGCTTCTACAGCAGTAGTGCAGGGAGCAAGGTTTCAGATGAGGGACATCCAGTTCCATTTGAGAGCCTTCTGGTCTCAAAGGAAAGACCCTCTAACCAAATTGATCCCAGTAACTTGAACCCTGATCCAAGCCCTACAGTGGTGGCAGGGTCAGAGCAATCTGAGACAAGGGTTCCATTTGTCACTCAGTCTCACTCCTTAATCCTTACTACAAATGCATCCCTCTTGGGGTGGGGAGCTCACATGAGCGACCTCACTACCCAGGGACTGTGGTCCCCTCAGGAATCTCTGCTCCACATCAATCTGTTGGAGCTCAGAGCAGTTTTTCTAGCACTTCAAGTTTTTCCAAATCTGTTCAGAACAAAGTTGTACAGGTCAGAACAGACAACACCACCACAATGTGGTACATCAACAAGCAAGGAGGCACTCGGTCTACGGCCTTGTGCACCGAAGCAATGAAGTTGTGGTCTCTGGCTTACTCCCTGAACACCTCCCTTACGGCAGTTCACCTCCCAGGCAAGGACAATGTCCTGGCAGATGCTCTCAGCAGGATTTCCCAGGGCCATCACGAATGGTCACTGGATCCCCTGGTCCTGGAGGTAATATTTGCCAGATGGGGCACCCCACAGATAGATCTTTTTGCAGCCCCAGACAATCACCAACTTCCCCTTTTTTGCTGCAGACCCCCAGTGTTGGGCTCAGTCCCTCTGGATGCCTTCTTTCTCAGTTGGGAAAGGAAGTTTCTCTATGCTTTTCCCCCCTTCCCTCTCCTGTTCAAAGTGTTAGTCAAAATCAGATCTCAACCCTGCAAGATGATCCTGATTGCTCCAGACTGGGCCAGACAGCCTTGGTACCCACTCCTACTGTCCTTAGCAGTCCATCTTCCCCTGTGTCTTCCCAGGAATCACAACCTGTTAACCTGTGCTCATGGAAGGGTTTGGTACCCGAACCTCAAATCTCTCAATCTCAAGGCCTGACTCTTGAAGAGTTAGAGTTTGCTGATCTACACCTCTCCCAAGGTGTAATGGATATACTGAAGGCTTCGAGGAAACCTTCCACCAGGGCTACTTACAATTCCAAATGGAAGAGGTTTTCCATATGGTGCACTGGGAAGCATATTTCCCCAGAATCTGCTGATTTACCCACAGTCCTGGATTATATGGTCCATCTGAATACTTTGGGGCTGAGACCAGCTACCCTAAAGGTACATTTGGCAGCTGTGTCTGCTTTTATTTCAGCAGGTAAACCCTCTCTCTTTCAGCTCATCCTGTATTCTCTAAATTTTTAAGGGATTGCTTCACACCAACCCTCCATTCAGGGACCCTGCCCTGCCTGGGATCTTAATGTTTGCATTGCTCAGCTTATGCAACCTCCTTTGAGCCCTTGTCTTCAGCAGAGCTTAAGTACTTGACTTGGAAGACTGTGTTTCTGGTAGCCATCACTTCTGCCAGACGCATAAGTGAATTACAGGCTTTGTCAGTGGAGCCTGATTTATCTCCTTTCATAGAGATAAGGTGGTCCTCAGGACTAACAGGAAGTTCTTGCCTAAGGTGGTTTCAGATTTCCACCTTAATCAATCCATATCTCTTCCAGTGTACTTCACTGACCATTCCTCCTCTGGCAAAAGGAGGCTGCACAGTTTAGATGTGAAGAGAGCCCTTAGTTACTACATAGAGCGTGCCAAGGGTCACAGGTTTGACTCCCTCCAACTGTTTCTCACTTATGGCGAGGTTGGTAAAGGGAAACCTGCCACTAAAAGATCCATTGCCAGGTGGATTGTCTCTTGTATCCAATTCTGTTATGAAAAGCTGGGTAAGGTTTCTCCCTCAGGCCTGAGGGCTCACTCTACCAGAGGTACAGCTGCTTCCCTGGCTGCTGCCAGGGACATCCCTATTCTAGAGATCTGTCAAGCAGCTACCTGGAAAACAGTTCACACTTTTACCAAGCATTACTCCCTGGACATCCAGGCTAGGAGTGATGCTCGGTTTGGCACAGATGTGCTTCAGAGCCTATTTCCTAAGTAGGTTCTGTCCCTCCTCCATGGAGGTACTGCTTAGTAGTTCAATATAACATAATAACATAGCAAGACTTATGTTGTTTGAAGAAAAATTACTCACCTTAGTAATGTTGTTTCTTCTAATGGAGTCTTGCTATATTATGACCTCCCTGCCTGCCCCTCTCAGAACCTCTGTTTTTGGGATGTGGGTGGGCAGTGCAGTGTTGGCACTTAGTGGATGCCCACCTTGTTATTTTCACCCCTCCTTTTTGGGGGTGATTTGGTGGTGTGTTTTTCATTTTTTGGGTCTCCTGACTTGAGTCTTTGTTTTGGGACCAAAAAATGTGTTCTTATGTTTAGTAGCCAGTTGGCTAGTGTAGGTTTACAGCTTCCACACAGGATCTCAGTGAGTTTAGATCGTAAAGATCTGACAGTTTGAGTTTGAAGAACAACAGACAGAGTTTTCAACCGAGCTTGAGCTCAGCATTCCATGCCTGGCATGGAAAGCTAACTCTTTCACCTCCGGAGCAGTTCGAAGGTTGGGACTCACTGCATATGTCATAATATAGCAAGACTCCATTAGAAGAAACAACATTACTAAGGTGAGTAATCTTTTCTTCTTACCCCTGTTCAGCTGCTTCAGTTTATAGGAGCAGAACTGGATACTACTCAGGGAGGGCTTTCCTCCCTCAAGACAGGGTGCAGAGTATGTTCGACCTGGCTGCCTCTTTCAAGCTAAACCAGCCATACCCAGCAAGACACTATCTGCAGATTCTAGGCCATATAGCTGCAGCAACAGGTACAGTTTCAGGGGCAAGATACAGAATGAGAGACTTGCAATCTCATCTTAGGTCCCATTGGTTGCAGAGAAGGGACAAGATGTCAAAGCTCATCCCAGTAACAGAGATGGTATTCAAGCCTTACAGTGGTGGAAAAATTCAGACAAGACAAGGTGTCCCTTTCCAGAGGGAGAACCCTTCCTTTGTTCTCACAAGAGATGCTTCTCTACTGGGATGGGGCACCCACATGGGGGAACACACCACCCATGAGACTTGGTCCGAGGCAGAATCCCTTCTGCACTTAAACTTCTTGGAGCTCCAAGCTGTATTCCTAGCTCTAAAAGCTTTTGCTCTTTTGGTACCAGGCAGTGTGGTACAGATCAGAACAGACAATACCACAACAATGTACTATATAAACAAGCTAGGGGAGAACAAGGTCTGACCCTCTATGCTCAGAGACCTTAAAACTGTGGGTTCTTGCATACTCTATAAAGGTAACTCTGCAAGCAGTCCATGTCCCAGGGAAGGACATTTTAGCAGATGCCCTCAGCAGAAGCAGTCAGGGCCATCACGAGTGGTCATTGGACACACAAGTGGCCAATTCGGTATTCAGAAGGTGGGGTACCCTGGAAGTGGACCTCTTTGCCTCTCCGGAGAACCACAAACTACTACTGTTTTGTTGCAGACCCCCACTCGGGCACAGTCCCAGTGGATGCCATGGTACTGGTTGGTAAGGGAGAGGCCTATATGCTTTCCCTCCCTTTCCTTTCATCCTCAGAGTCCTGATCAAGTTCAGGTCCAAGTCGGCCTCAGTGATTCTCATCGCCCCAGACTGGCCCAGTCAACATTGGTATCCTCTCCTACTATCCATGCTGGTATCCAGACTAATACATCTTCCCCGGAGGTACAACCTGTTAACCTCCCACCAAGGGAGAATAGGATATCCAAGTTTCAGCTCTGTCTCAAGGCTTGGCTCTTGAAGACATAGAATTTGCAAACCTAAACCTCTCCCAAGCAGTTTTACACATACTGAAGGGATATAGAAAACCTTCAACTAAGAAAACCAATTCAGCCAAATGGAAAAGGTTTCTCTCTTGGTGCACCCTGTACAGCATTGAACCTGCCTCAGCAGGAATTCCAATCCTACTTAAGTACCTTACTTTCTTACATGATCAGGGCCTTAAGCATACTTCACTAAGGGTCCATGTAGCAGCTATCTCTGCTCATATTTCAGTGGGATGCCCCACTTCCATTGCATCTAACCTTATTTTTAAAAGTTTTTCAAGGGTCTGTGTCTTACATATCCATCCATTAGGGAACCTGTCCCTGGGTGGGATTTGAGTATTTGTATTGCTCAGCTTTTGAGGCCACCTTTTGAACCTATGTCCTCAGCCCACCTACAGTATGTCACATGGAAAACTGTATTCCTAGTGGCTATTACTTCTGCTAGAAGGATAAGTGAGCTTCAGGCCCTATCTGTGGAAAAGGACTATTTGTCTTTCCATAATGACAAAGTGGTACTCAGAACCAGTAGAACATTTCTTCCTAAGGTGGTGTCAGACTTTCATTTGAACCAGTCCATTACATTACCAGTGTTTTTCACTGAACACTGTACTTCAGGTGAGCATAGACTTCACAGTCTGGATGTGAAGAGAGCTCTTAGTTACTACATATCTCATACTAAGGATCACAGGCAGGATAATCAAGTTATTCCTTACCTATGGAGATGGGAAAAAAGGTAACACCAGCTACCAAGAGATCAGTCTCTTGCTGGATAGTTAACTGTATACAATTCTGCTATCAAAATGCAGGCACAAAGGCCTCATTAGCGCTTAGGGCCCATTCAACCAGGGGAACAGCTGCTTCTATAGCAGCTTCAAGGGATGTCCCCCTACTGGACATATGCAAAGCTGCCAATGGAAGACAGTACATACTTTCACTAAGCATTACAGCCTGGACATACTGTCCAGAGGTGATGCCAGATTTGGAACAGCAGTCCTGCAGAGCCTCTTTCCCAAGTAGGTTCTCTGTTTACCCCCAAAGGTACTGTTTTGAAGTCTGCATACAGTTATGAAAATAAAAGAATACATGGGGTTAGAAGAAAAAATGACTCACCTTAGTAATTTTATTTCTTTCAGTGCATTCTTCTATATTCATAACTCTCCCTTCCTTGCCTCCCCTACCAGAACCAGAGCCTCAGCATGCCTACTGATATTATCATGGATTTTCTTCAAGCATGTATGCCCCATTGGGTACACTTTACCTGGGCAGGATTCCTCTTTCTTTGGTTGCCTGAGTTTCCAGGCTAAAACTTATGTTTTCAGTTCTAGTAAATAGTCACTAGGGTATATATATTTTGTTATTGGAGTTAATCCCTTTTTAGACAATTATAGATAGTTTTAGATAGGTACATAGTAGTTCTGCCTTGTAGGCTATTTTTCTAAATCTGAGACGTTGATGGAATGTTGCAGTAGATGCGGGCAACAGTTTGAATGTGTGTCTTGAGCAATGATAGGTTCTATCATTTGCATATAGTTCCAGTTCTCTCCAGACAGTTCTACTTAGGAGGCAGACTGCATACAGTTATGAATACAGAAGAATACACTAGAAGAAATAAGATTACTAAGGTGAATAATTTTTTCTTACTTTATCTGCCCGCCCAGTCATCCTGTTACTGTTAATTTTTTGCTTTTGCACCCAGTGAATGCATTCTGACCTGTGTAATGCTCATTCCTTGCCATGCACTTACCTGTGTACCATGTAATCTTTATTTGTGTGTGTCTAACTGGACGCGTGTGAAAATGGGTAATTTTGCTCTCATGCCTTTCCAGTGTAAAAACTAAACTGAAACTGATACTACTTCAGTATCCCTTGGAGGGATGGGATTGAGGCGTCAGGATCACCAATGAAAAACACGGCATCACTGGCATAGAGAGAAATTTTGTGCTGATCATTAATTACGATGCCTTGGATCTCTTCCACATCCCAAAGGTGGTCCACCAGAGGCTCAATGCAAAGTGCAAAGAGGAGGGGCAAAAAGAGGCATCCCTGCCAAGTCTGCAGTTGCTGTGTGAAATCACCTTTTGGGCAGGAGTTGAACATTTTCTTTGCACTTGTTCATGAGTTGAGGTTATTAGAAGGCAATGTTGAAAATTTGGTGTAAAAAGATCCTCGTTGAGCAAGAGGAGAAAGAGGAAGGACAGCTGGCTACGTCCAAATAAATTCCTCTTTCTCCTCGCCCCCACAGGATGTGACTCCCCTTCCAAGTGGGAGGCCCTGGTGGTCCAGCGTCCAGTCTCTGGACCTAGCCCTACCCCACCGGGACCACCTCTGTCTTTTCCCCTTCCTTTTCGGGTCCAGGGCAGGATGACAGTAGATAAATTGCGGCTGCTGCCATCTGTTGCAGCCTATGTATTATCTGGTAACCCTCCATACCCCCTATCCTGGAAAGAAAACACTGACACATGTCTTGGAGGAAATGGCCGCAGCCATGTGTTTATAGAATAATATTGAGATTGACAGCAGCATGCACATCAGGGAGGATCAACTACCCCATGGTTGCACTGGCCAAGGCTGTACACCCGGCCCCCCATCAGGCGCAGTTTTCCTTGCAGTATAGATATACCTGCTGCAGGCAGACCATGACCCCTCACCTGGGTTCGGGTACTCAGGTCCACCTCCATGCCAACCAGAGGGTGTCATGAGCCCTTCAGAAGAACCATGCTCGTCACTGCCCCCTTTACTGGTGTACCATCTGTTAGTGATCCTCCCGAGACACCACAGGATGGGCGATGTCCGACCCCCCCCAAGCTGCCTAGTCACTGCTTCCTCCAAGACTCTCTTCAGTGTTCCTAGCCACCACTGTGGTCCATGTTCGGTCAAGAGCCCTGTCTTGGCAACCACGATTTGACCAGAGGACGGAGTCTGATTATGTTTCACCGCCGTCCCTCATACTGCCGCATTACTGCCCTCATCTTCCGGTTGATCTGGATGCAAGCTTGGTTGAGAGGAATCACCCCTTCCCCGCTTGGCCAACAGAACCTCTGGATCAGCTGGGACCAGATGAGAGTGGTCTGAGGCCACCAATCCCTAATGGTTCAGAAATTCCCCTTCATGGCCAGCAGCAAGTCTACTATCTTCCAACTTCCCAGCTCTTCCCCTCCGAGGTGTACCACTAAAATCTCCAGGATAGGCTGGGTCTGCTTCTCCTCTCGCAACAGAGAGATCAGCTCCTTCTAGTGCATGTGCTCAGACCCCAACCATTGGTTCTTCACGCTCAGAAGACCCTTATTCTGAGGCAGCCTCCCTGCCCTGGCTGCCGCTCTAGATGCCGCTTGCTGTATGAAGGCCTGGCCACAAATCCAAATCTAACCTTTGGGTCCGGGGGACCCTGGAAGAAACAGAAAGCCATTATTGCAAGTGTGGATGCACATACCTCAAGAATGCCTGGGACCTCCAGCATCCCAGCACCTGGATCTGGCCATCCACCCACCCCAGGGGCCTTGCGTTTATGGCTGCCCCTATCCTAAAAGATTGAGTACCTAACTCCTTGGGGTTCAGCCCCACTTCCCGCACCACCCTAGTCAGGACTACTCTGAACTGATAGGTCATGACAGGCCTGCCATCTGCATGCTGGAAGAATGCCCCCCCTTCTTTGGGCTCGCTACCATGTAAGCTTTGACCCTGTCCTGGACCCTCCAGGACACTCCCGTCGGTGCCTTTACCAGGCACCAACATCCCTTCTGCCTTTGGTTGGTTTTACCCCATTAAGCCATACCCATGTGCCCCCCTTGGTTGTTATGATGTCCCCCAACTCCAGCCCGATGACCCTTGAAAAACTGGTTGGGCTACATTATCTCCAACTCCCGGAAGACACCGCAGAAAACTAACAGAAACATGGTGTCGAACAACAACACCTCGAACGGGGTCCAGCATATTTTTGGGGGAGCCCCCCATATGCTCTCCAGAATAGCATTAGTGATGGGCGCCTCGTGTCTTGGCAAGAAGCCACTGACTTCTTCCACTCTTGCAGTACCTTGCACACTTTGAAAATGTTCGTGCTGTCAGTGACCCCCAGAGACCTGGAGAACCAAGGCAAGCCAGCAAGGCACCTGCCCACCACCCCTGGCATGTCCCCGTTCTGCCTGGACAGCATAATGTAGGTGCACAGCTGATTCACTGGAATGGACCAATCCTCCGGCCAACCCTGCTGGGCACGCACCCGCAGGTAGTGTTCCACCCCTTCCGATATACTTCCCTTGTCCTAGGCACAATATAATTACCCATGCATTTCCAAGTTGAGATGTCACTATCATCCATAAGAAGGGGGGTACGATCCATGGGTGTCACTCCACTGCTGGAGCCAGTTCCCGAAACCATTGCCGCTGTGAATGAGACAAAGCATCAGCAGTTCCATCATCAGCCCTTGATATGTGTACGGCCTTACACGTGATGTTCAGCAGCAAACATTTTAGCATGAAGATGTGCATCGAGTCCCCTAGCGGGCTCTTTGGCCCTAGCTGCCCATTGATGATGTGTACCACCCCCATATTGTCCAACCAGAGTAAGACTTCTTGGTCCCTCAGTCGAGGGCCCCACTGACATGGCACAACCACTATGGCGAAGAATTCTAGAAGCATAACTTAAGTTTGCACTCCAGATGCCACTCATTCAGTTGAGGGCCCCACTGACATGGCGCAACCACTATGGCGAAGAATTCTAGAAGCATAACGTTTAAGTTTGCATTCCAGATGCCACTCATTCTGGGGGCCAGTTCCCTGCACACCATTGTCCCTGGAAGTATGCTCCAAACCCCAGGCCTTCCACAGCATCTGTGAACGCTGACAAAGTTTCTCACTTACTACCCCAAGTGTTAAAGCAAAATATATCTGTGTTGAAGTGCTTTATGCGTATGTATATGATATGTATAGGAGTACAAAAATAAGTGCACGTGTATATGATTTAAAAACATATATGTGTGTATATGTAAGATGGATATATGTACATAGACTATATCTAATGGCAAGTATTGCCTGCCTATCCCAAAAATGTCTGATATAACCTACATGTATTCAGTTGTATGTACAGACTTGGCTCTTTGTGTTATTTTTATTTTGCATCTGTATTCTATATGTACTCTCTTTTCCCCATTCCACCAGGACACATCTGGAAATGAGCTATTGTAGCTCAGTATGCCTTTTTTGGTAAAACTTTTCAAATGAATAAAAGAATGAAAACCTATAGTTAGTAAACTAATGTTGTATAAATTGGACATACAATGGTCTGACTCACAATACACAATTTATTGTCACTTGTGAGTGGGCAGAACTTTCATAACTCACTCATGGCTCTTACCCCATGTGAGTTATGGTCCTGCCCCCTCATACATGAAGATAAATTGCATATGTTTAGTCAGCCTGTTGTAGATCCCTTGTATTATTACCTCTGTGAGCACCCACTGATGGCAGCCAATGACCAAATGATAAAAAGACAAAGATCCAGCTATCCCTACCATGCCCAGTATTTCTTGTGCTAATGCCATCCACAATGGTCGCATTACCTTGCAATCCCAAAAGATGTGACAAGAAGCACCTTTATTTTCACACCCCTTCAGCATTTGTCTGTCGTCCCTGTGTGATAGTGTTTGATGATGAAACATACACTTGCTATCTACCACCTCCATGTCCTCCATCTCCCTGAAGCAGAGGTCCTGTGAATGGTGGGCCAAAGTTTGGTCCAGTGACTCTGAGACAAGCAGCTACCCTCTTCCCCTCCCATGGTGTCTGGGTGTTTAGCACTTTCTTTATACCACCCATTGCTGATACAAGTCCATACCGCCTTGATATCTGGTGCTTCTCTCCCACACTGTGGCCTACAGTACTGAAGATAGATCCCTTCTTATTGTTTCCAAAACAGCCACCCTTATGGGGGACTAGGCCTTTAGCGTCACTGCGTCTAAGCTTGGAACTCCCTGCCGCTTTCAGTCTGTTGCTCCGACTCCCGGTCTCATTTTAGATAGTCCCTGTGGGCTCACCTTAAGGTGAATTCTAAATGTGTCTGCACGCAACTTTGCATATAGTTCTTATGTTCACCTGCCTTAGGCTGATAAACCTACTTTTGGCACTGCCTTGTCTGGAACAGCTGATGTATATTCCACCCACAGTTTATTGTGTTTGAGTTTTGTGCATCCCGTCTGTGATGATACTCACAGACACGGTAAGTGGACTGAATACACACTTTAATAGCACAGCAGTGAACTGAACTCAATGGAAAAGATGTGAGCTTGTACCCTCCAGCACACAAACGCACACACACACATATATCTCATGGCGCACTTGCGTACAGACACAATCTGACATCGTGTCATACATTTACATCCTATGCTTACACTATCTGCCTTTTTCATATTGTCTTTCCATAAATGGCCATGTTTAAGAAACCTAATATCCCTTTGCTTTATTCCTATTTGGAAGGTATTGATTGGTCTTTTTTACAGTGTATTCCTGATATTACTCTGGCGTTGGATTATTTTTATAATCAGCTACTATCGATTCAGGATGCTTTGTTCCCTTTTCATTCCTTTTGGTGTCGAGGTTCTCCCTCTGGGTGGTTTTCTCTGGTTATTAAAAATTTGATAAAAGATTGAAACGTGGCCTGGTCTAACTTTAAAAAGCTTCGCAGTATTATCTACTATGAATCATTATCGTAGACTCAGGAATTTGGTATCGTTTGAGGTGAGGAAGGTAAAAGAATACTTTAGGGGATGTCTCAAATCAAATTGGGCTGATCCAAACGTTTTTGGAATAATCTTAATTCTCATTTGTCCCCAAAATTAAAATTAAATATTCTAATGAAAACTGCTGATAATGTTGAGATTGTTGATCTACCCGAAATTGTTAAACAACAAATTTACTGATTTGTCTAGTTATAGAAGTACCTTTCCTCAGTGCAGGGTCCCTAGTTCTGAGTTATCTGATTTTTCTTTAAATCTGTCTAGGTTTATTTTTTACTGAAATTGATCATGCTGAGGTTATGAAACTTTTGCAGGCTATTCCTGATAAAGCTGGTGATTGTGGAGGAGGGTTAGATAGGCGATTTTTGAAACTGTCAATTCCATTTATTATAGCTCCTCTTTGTTATATACTTAATTTATCCTTGATTACCTGTACATTTCCCGCTGAATGGAAAAAAGCTAGGGTGGTCCCTATCCCTAAGAAAATGAACGCATCTTCGTTGAATGCTTTCCGTCCCATCTCCAGCCTGAATCCTCTTGGTAAAATTCTCGAAAAGCTAGTGGCTATGCAAATGAATGAGTACTTAGGTACTTATGAATTGATGGCTGCTCAACAACATGGCTTTCGTAAGTACCATGGGATGGGTTCTGCCTTGGTCGGGTTCACAGACACCGTCTCCATGGTTTTGAGAAAGGTTGGATGATGGGGGTGGTGTTTGTGGACCTGACCAAGGCTTTTGATTTAGTCAGTCACGATTTAGCCTGTTTCAAACTGTTGGAGATTGGGTTTTCAGAAGCAGTTGTCTCTTGGGTTTGCAATTACTTGAGAGACAGAAGTCAATATGTTAAGATTGGATATGTTGCCTCGGATGTGTCCTCAATTCATTGTGGCATCCCACAGGGATCCATTTTGAGCCCTCTGTTATTTTCCATTTTTGTTAATTCTTTGCCCAGGGCTTGTAATTATAGCAGGACTTATTTGTATGCTGATTATTTAATTATCTTCACTCAGTCTAGGTCTGTGTCTGAGTTATCAAATGTTTTAAATGTTGATTTTGAGGCTATGTGTTCTTGGCTGTCTAGAAATGCTATGGTTCTAAACTCAGGGGGGAATTAAGGTTATGTTGTTTGGTATGCTACTAATGTTTGAGGACAACCCGAGGCTTGTTATAGCTGATCAACAAGGCCTACAACTTGAGCAGGTGTCTCAATTCAGATACCTGGGTGTGGTCTTGGATTCATCTTTATTTTTAGTTATTCAGGTACAGTCTGTTACCAAAACCATTAAAAAGAGAATAGGGTTACTGTATAAATGTATCTCCAATTTTTCTCTAGACACTAGAAGAGCCATTGCTTTTGGGTCCCTCCTCCCTCATTTTTTCTATGTTTCTTGTCTTTATGTTAATATTGGGCATAAAGAAATGCATGCTCTGACTGTTGCTTATAATATCTGCAGGTTTATATGAGCTTCACCAAGTTGGACGGACACACCATTGTCAATTATACTCTAGATTGGGTTGGCTTTCCCCTGTTCTTAGGATTGAATTTTCAGTGGGATGTGCAGTGTTCAAAAGTCTGTACTATGGAACGTCTTTTCCCTTGTCAAAGTTAGTCTCCCTTAGAAATGTGTTGCCCAGTTTGAGATCTGTGCAAGGTCCTGTACTTAATGTTCCCCATCACAGATTAAAGACTGGGCTGCGAGCCTTCTCTGTAACTGCCCCCATCTATTGGAATGCTCTCCCAGTTGATATTAGACTTGTTTCTTCTGTGGCTAGCTTCAAATTGAAGTTAAAGCAATATTTAATGTCTTTGTTAAATTGTAATTTTGTTTCATTGTATAAATGTTGTATTGTTGTTTTTCTTTGTACACTCCGGGTCGGACCTGAAAAGGGACCAGTGTTCCAGTGTCCTTACCTGGTTAACAAAGCAATAAATAAATAAATGTTCACCATCTGCTCTGTATTTTTTGTACGACCGATTCCAAACAGGTGCTGCAAATCTCTCCCGAGGAAGACTCGTATGAGTTGAAGGGCTGGGGAGAGGGTCAGAGCTTTGGACGAGCAGTCTGTAACTTATGGCGACTTTGGCACAATAAACTGCTGAACTTGAAGAAATAATCTTGTGTCTTACTGTATGTGGTGAGCGAGTGCTACTGTTTGACTGTTTCTATATTTTTTGTATCCTATATTATGCTTTTATTCCTGTTCCCTGATCCATGTACTGTTGTATCGCTATATTGTATTGTATTGCTTTGTACTGTACTGTATTGTATTGTGTTGTAGATTGTAATGTATTATTGTATCGTATTGCTTTGTACTGTATTGTACTATACTGTATTGTATTATATTGTACTGTACTGTATTGTACTATACTGTATTATATTGTATTGGATTGTACTATACTGTATTGTATTGTATCGTATTGCTGTGTACTGTATTGGATTGTACTATACTGTATAGTATTATATTGTACTGTATTGTACTGTACTATTCTGTATTGTATTATTGTATCGTATTGCTTTGTACTGTATTGTACTATGCTGTATTGTATTATATTGTATTGCTTTGTACTGTATTGTATTGTACTATATTGTACTGTATTGTATTGTATTTTATTGTATTGTACTGTATTATATTGTATTGGATTATACTATACTGTATTGTATTATATTGTACTATACTGTATTGTATTATATTGTATTGTATTGTACCATACTGTATTAGATTGTATTGTATTGTATGTATTGTATTGTATTGCTGTGTACTGTGTTGGATTGTACTATACTGTATTGTATGATAGTGTACTGTGTTGTACTATTCTGTATTGTATTATTGTATCGTATTGCTTTGTACTGTATTGTACTATTCTGTATTGTATTATTGTATTGTATTGCTTTGTACTGTATTGTACTATACTGTATTGTAGTACTGTAGTATATTGTACTATACTGTATTGTATTACATTATTGTATCATATTGCTTTGTACTGTATTGTATTGTACTATACTGTATTGTATTATTGTATCGTATTGCTTTGTACTGTATTGTACTATACTGTATTGTATTATTGTATTATATGGTACTGTATTGTATTATTGTATCATATTGCTTTCTATTGTATTGTACTATATTGTACTGTACTGTATCATTGTATTGTACTGCTTTATATTTACTGGTTAGTGGTCATAAACCACCACCAGTGACTGCCCAACAGCTCCATAAACCATGGGCATACCACTACCGCTGAATTAGCAGGAAAGCCACAAAATAAGTTGGCCTTGAGCTGGACGTTCACACCCACCACACAATCACTCACGCAGTGCGAGGCAAGCTTCTCGGCGTCAAAACTTTCTCTCGTTAAGCTAATTTCCCTCACTGAAACCAAACAATTGCCCACACCTACTCCAGTTCTTTTAACTCTCTCCCTTAGATGCTCCTACTTGTGGATGTACATGGCTGGCCATCAGAGATGACGCGCAACACTCAACCGCGGAACCATAATGCTAAACAAACTCCTCAAAAAGAAGAATCAGAAGGGGAAAAAACATTCCAGATAAGTGAAAAATTGCACTGCAGATTTCCAGATCTTTAAAAACAAAGCAATCCTGCAACATGAGCTTATGAGACAAGTCTCATAACCGGAACTCTTTACAGTTAAAGCCGTTGAAATGTTTTTTCATGATTCTTTTTTTTTTAATGTTTTACATTGCTCAAAATGTATTATCTTTATGACTTCTCCACAGTTCTTATTTGTAAAAAGGTTACCTACATTACTACTTTCAGTTTGTACTGATTTTAAAACCTGTTCTCAATAAACACAACTGAGAGTTACAGTGACTTCTATGTGACATTCTTAACACCAAAGAAAGACCCCAAAAAACAGTAAATAAAAAAATATAACTTGTGGAAATGTGGTTTATGGGGATTTTTATGCACCCCCTCAGTGTGTGATGCTCTTGTGGGGCATCACACACCTTAGGGGTGCATAAAATGCCCATAAATCACACTTCCACATGTTTTATTCTATATGTATTGTGTTGTGCTGTATTGTATTATTGTATCGTATTGCTTTGTACTATACTGTATTGTATTACTTTGTACTGTATTGTATTGTGCTGTGCTGTATTGTATTATATTGTATTGCTTTGTACTGTACTACACCGTATTTGTATCATATTGCTTTGTACTGTATTGTACTATACTGTATTGTAGTATTGTATTATATTGTACTGTGCTGCTATTGTGTTATATTGTCCTGTACTGTTCTATATTGTACAATACTGTATTGTATTATTGTATCATATTGCTTTTGTACTGTATTGTATTGCTTTGTACTGTATTGTATTGTGCTGTGCTGTATCGCATTATTATATTGTATTGCTTTGTACTGTATTGTATTGTGCTATGCTGTATTACATTATTATATTGTATTGCTTTGTACTGTACTGTACTACACTGTATTTGTATCATATTGCTTTGTACTGTATTGTACTATACTGTATTGTAGTATTGTATTCTATTGTACTGTACTGTATTGTGTTATATTGTCCTGTACTGTTCTATATTGTACTATACTGTATTGTATTATTGTATCATATTGCTTTGTACTGTACTGTATTGTGCTGTGCTGTATTGCTTTATTATATCATATTGCTTTGTACTGTATTGTGTTGTGCTGTGCTGTGCTGTATTACATTATTGTATTGTATTGCTTTGTACTGTATTGTAATTGCTTTGTACTGTATTGTATTGTGCTGTGCTGTATTGTATTATTATATTGTATTGCTTTGTACTGTACTGTATTGTATTTGTATTGCATTGCTTTGTACTGTATTGTGCTATACTGTATTGTGTTGTAATATTGTATTGCTTTGTACTTTATTGTATCAATGTATCGTATTACTTTGTATTGTATTGTATTATATTGTACTGTATTGTATTGTATTGTGCTGTATTACTTGTTCTGTAACCACCTGGCTCATACCTTTATATAGGTGCAATCTCTGTCTGGTATACTTACCAGGTCAATAAAAGGTAATAAATAAATCACTGTCTGGCATTTCTCCTGTAGTATTTACACTTTATTTGTACCTGTATGCAAGAAAAGTGTAACCAAAAAGTACCGGAGCAGATTCCCAAAGGACAACGCAGATTACTCTTGTAGTTACTGAAACGTCTTAAGCAACTCCTCTGTGAAAAAGCTGCTGGAAATTAATGCCCGATTTGTCCCATCACTGATCTGACTCAGCCGGGTGGCTGGGAACAAACTCTGGACACTGCATGTTTGGTAGCCATCCTGACTGTGCCTCTTTAATAAGTGATTTTAAACAAAAACTAAACTAAACAAAAAAATTATCTATATACTATAAAAGATACTCACTGGGCAACCACATGCCCAAACAGTCTGTGCTGCCACCTCGGGCTTCTGATTATATTGGACCCCTTGAGCTTTGTTCTTGAGGTTGATGTCATCAGAAGCCCTCTGTGGCAGCACAGGCTGGCTGTGCATGATTGCCCAGTGAGTATTCTCTATATGGTGTGCCTAGGCTATGGGTTTTGAATCTGTTGAGGATACCCCAAAGCGGGCATTATCTGTGGGAGCACTGCCTGTGGCATGGATGGATGGGCACTTGTCTCCAATAGTACCCAACCGTACTGTCAAAATGTTTGCAAAATTTCATTAACTGGTACCACTTGGGCTGTCTCATAATATAAACTGCAGAAGATCCATCCCCCTTGTCAATAGGAGGGGTATGAAGTGATAGTTACCTTGGGTAGAGGGTCACCACCTTCACAAAGGGGATAACCTTGGGCCTCTGGAAGGGATAGTGAGGCTTAACAAAGGGGAGGGAAGGTGGGCAGAGGATGACAGTGGAAAAGCAGAGATGCTGAACGAATACTTTTGCTCAGTATTCACAAAAGAAGAGGAGGGGGAGGTACCTAAACCAAGCAATAGAAGCACTCTGGATGGGGGGACAGTAACAGTCCATTCACAGAAGAAAGAGTCCTGAGAGAACTCCTAAAAGTCAGGGTGGACAAAGGAATGGGGCCTGATGGGATTCACTCCAGAATTCTAAAAGAACTAAGGAGAGACCTAGTGACGTCACTGATTACCCTTTTTAACAAATCATGGGAAGATGATGTGGTACCTGAGGAGTGGAGGAGGGCAGATGTGATTCTCTTCATGAAAGTGGGAGCAAGGCAGAGGCAGGGAACTACAGACCTGTTAGTTTAACCTCAGTGGTAGGGAAAATGATGGAATTACTTCTGAAGGAAAGAATTGTTGAGTACCTGGAAGCCAGCGGGGCACAGGACCCGAGGCAGCATAGATTCACAGCGGAAAGGCCAGGTCATGTCAGACGAATCTAACAGATTTCTTTGGCTGGGTGACCAAAGTAGTAGACCGGAGACGGGCTGTAGATATGGCATACCTAGACTTTAGCAAGGCATTTGACACAGTTCCACAAAAAAGATTAATAAACAAGTTAGCCACCCTGGGAGTGGTTCCCAGGGTGATAGCCTAGGTAACAGATTGGCTGACCAGCAGGACACAGAGGGTAATAGTAAATGGAGTACACTCTGAAGAAAGGGTGGTTACTAGTGGGGTACCACAGGGTTCACTACTGGGACTGGCCCTTTTTAATGTCTTTATAGGAGACATTGCAGAGCGGCTGGAAGGAAAAGTATGCCTCTTTGCAGATGATACAAAAATCTGCAACAGGGTTGCTACACAAGGGGGGCGGAAAGGATGAGAAAGGACCTGGCAAGGTTGGAGGAATGGTCAAAAATATGGCAGCTTAGATTCAATGCAAAAAAATGCAAAGTAATGAACCTGGGAAACAAAAACACAGGGGAAAAATACACAATGGGGGGAGGCACTAACAACAATAAAAATGGAAAGGGACCTTGAGGTAGTTGTATCAGATGACCTTAAGGTAGGCAAACAATGTGAGAAGGCAGTAAAGAGGGCTGGAGGGATACTGGGATGCATAGAGAGAGGCATCACCAGTAGAAAACAGGAAGCTGTTATCCTTCTGTACAGACAGTTGGTGAGACCCCATTTGGAGTACTGCATGCAGTTCTGGAGACCCCATCTCCACAAGGACGTAGACAGGATGGAGGTGGTCCAGAGGAGGGCAACTAAAATGGTGCAGGGTCTGCAATGGAAGCCATATGAGGAGAGACTGAAAGAGCTTAATATGTATACCCTTGAGGAAAGGAGGAGGAGGGAGGGACATGATAGAAACTTTCAAGTACCTCAGGGGAATCAACAAAGTCCAAGATGGGAGCATCTTTGAGAGAAAGAGATGTGCAAGAACAAGGGGGCACAGTTTGAAGATAGAGGGGGGACAGCTCAGGGGCAACATCAGAAAGTATTTCTTTCATGTAGAGGGTGGTGGATGTATGGAACCACCTTCCTGAGGAGATTGTGGGGTCAAAAACAGTGGGGGAATTCAAGAATGCATGGGACAGACATAAGGCAAATCAATAAATAGTGAAGGGTACAGTAGGATGAAGTAGGCTGTTGGTTAACTAGAATCTGCAGCTTATCCAATACATAGGGAATGGGCAGACTAAGTGGGCCAAGCGGTCCTTGTCTGCCGTCAGAGTCTATGTTTCTATCTGATCCACCAGGAACAATACCAGCATGGAAAGTCAGACTGAGGTCACTAACGGGGGACAGCAGTGCAGGAGCAGAAAGACAGAAGTTTGGGGTTGAGTCTGTTAGGGCCACTCCCTTTTGAACGTGGAGTGCCAGTAGGGCAGGTAGCAGCCAGAGTGGTAGGGAGAAGGAGAATGTAGGGAAGGCAGGGGAGGCAGTATAGCGCAGTGGTTTAAGGCTCTGAGCTGCAAATCTGGTGACATTCAGCAGACCAGTGCTGGGTTTGAATCTCACAGTTTCTACTTGCATACTGTGTGACCCTGAGCAAGTCACTTAACTTTCCTGTGCTCCCAGGTCACACCTGTAAAAAGGCTTTCAGCTTAGTGTGCTACTCCTGGTTAAACAACGAAATAAAAAAAAGGGGGAGGAGTGGTTGAGTCGAGGAGGAAAGGAGGAGTAAGAGGGGTACAGGTGGCAAAAAGTTTTAATGGTGGTGGCAAGTTCGACAGGTCAGAAACTGTAGAACTGCCACGTTAGAGGACAGGGATGAAAGACTGGATGGGGGAGGGGGTATCAAAAAGAGAATGAATGACCTTCCAGAACTTTGGGGGCAGTTAATGTTGTTCTGGAGGCTGGACGTGAAGCATCTGTATTTTGCAGGCCTGGGTTGTGAGGCAGTATAATATACTTGAATAATGTAGAATGTTGATGAGAAAAGAATTATAGAACAAAAGCATTAATACTGTACAGCAGAAATTATACAGTAGTATGATCTTGGCATGAGAGTCTCTCTTCAATCAGCAGAGCTCACAGGGTCACAGCAGGGGGCAGTGCTGCACCTAGATAGAGAAGCCAGTTCTTTCTTGCAGTTGAATTTTATGATCTTGAAAGAAATGTTGGTCTCTGAAACAGACTGGATTGACTATGTGTCCCTAGCTTTCTTCTCACCTTCTCAGTTTGAAGATTAACATAGCAACATAGTATGGGTGGGGCGGAAGGTATCCATCTAGTACACCCCACTGCTGCATGGCAGGACTTTACACAGTCTGAGTACAGGTACATATTCAAGCTTATCGTCAGACTATTACGCCTCTGTCAGTGTCCCCACTACTGCTGCTGTACACTCACTGATAAAATGGTTTGGATAAACAGACCAATCTGATCGGCTAATAAGTGTGTTGAACGTTTACATGACCACGTGGCTGGAACTGAAACCATCTCTTTCTAGATTTTCTGTCTTTTTTCATCATGTGCCCCTTTTATAAATGCGTTAAATGTTACAGGGCTTTGCCAATGTGCATAGCAACATACTCAGTGTGATGTGTCTGTCCCCAATGACAGTACACCCCTGTCATGTTTGACTTTTTTTTTTTTGTTTTTTTTTACAATTTAAACTTTTATTGAGAGTTCAAATAAGAAGTATAAATGATACAGCTATGAGACAGGTAAACAAAATGATAAAGTAAATGATACATTGTACAACTGTATATAAAAGAAATTCTAAATACACTAGTAAAACTTGTAACTTTAAGAGATATCTGTATAATGAGCATAACTGTCATCAGGAAAAATTCTAAACCGGCTGAGCTGCATTTGGGTCTGAGAATTTTACGTGGAGACATTGTTTTAGGGATTTCCTTTCCCCAGTCGGCTACGTGAAAATGTACATGTTGGGAGGGACATGTTACTGCCGGATAGTCTTGTAATATGTGAAAGTGGCACAGACATCGTAGAGGCAATACACCTTCACATTATCTTCTCGGGAAATAAACTCTGGAAAACAATTTACAATCCCTCTCCCCTCTCGCACAGTGACATAACATCTGGAGCAGTGGACATTGCATATCACTCTTTGCTGGCAAAGGTGTATTCCAGAGGGCAGTGACTAGGAATTACGAGCCTGAGATACAGTCAAGGGCGTTCAGCACGATCAGGGTGCATGCTGGGAAATGTCACTCCTCCTCTTTAAGTAGAGCTGCAACACTCACACCTCCTCCTATTGGCTGCTACTAAGACGACAGCAGGATAGAACCTCTCTGTTCGATATTAATGAAGTTCCCGTACTGGTGGTCTTGGTTTGGGGAGGAGGCTTTAGCAAAGTGCCTCTTTAATGCTGTTGGATTCCCCTCCTTAGCTCAAGGAGAAGAATCCAATGTCAGAAGCGGGCATAACTCCCTTGAGCAGTGCCATGGAGCCAGCAGAACAGAAACCTTTATTACAAAATACAAAACTAAGATGATGTGTCAAAAAACATCTAATGTAAATATTTTGACATCCCCTCCCCCACCTATCTCTCCTTTAGATCATGGTACCCCAATCAACACATAATGTCAGTAAGGGAACAACAGACGTTTATACTGACGGAGGACAGAATGTCACTTTGTACCGTAACCCATTTTGAGGTTTACAGTTTCCAGCTTCAGTGAGAAAAACAAGACTATTGGGTCATCAAACCCCTCCCTCCCTCCCATTAGGAACCCAGCCACCCCATTTTCTTCAAAGAACTTGCTGTTTGAGCTTGAAGGTCATTAAGGTTCAATACCCCCCTGGACACAGGTTGTGTACCACAGGACTGGAGGATGGCTCACGTGGTGCCCCTCCACAAGAGTGGCCCAAAGGATGAACCAGGCAATTATAGACCTGTAAGCCTCACATCCATTATAGGAAAACTTATGGAAGCAATCCTGAAAGAGAGGCTAGTGACCTTTTTGGAGGAAAATGGACTCCAGGACAGTCAGCAGCATGGATTTGTCTCTAGAAGATCCTGCCAGACCAACCTAATTGAATACTATGACTGGGTAACGAGGGAACTGGATAAAGGCCATGCAGTAGATGTACTATATCTAGACTTCAGCAAGGCCTTTGATTCAGTGCCTTATGGGTGGCTGGGGGGTAAGTTGCAATATGTGGGGGCAGAGACAAAGATGGTAAACTGGATTGTGAACTGGCTGAAGGGGAGGCAGCAACAGGTGGTGGGGGGGCACTCTTTTCCCCAAGGGCTGTGACAAGCAGGGTGCCGTAGGGCTCAGTCCTGGGTCCGGTGTTGTTTGGGTTATTCATATTGGATGTGTCACGTGGCGTTAGCTGCAAGGTCAGTCTGTTCGCAGATAATACTAAGATAGGGGAGGTGGGAGATGACATAGAGGGGTGGCAGGGGCTACAGAAGGACCTGATCAAACTGGAGGAGTGGTCTGAAAAGTGGCAATTGAACTTGAGTGTGAAGAAGTGCAAGGTTATGCACTTTGGAGCAAGGAACCCAGGAAGGAGCTACCGGTTGGGAGGGGTTCAGGCAGAGGTCACAGAGGAGGAGAAGGACCTAGGGGTGATCATTACAGGGAGTATGAACAACTCAGCTCAGTGCAGGAAAGCCGCAGCTAAGGCCAACAAGATGCTGGGGTGTATTGTGAGAGGAATCTCTTCCAGGCATAAGGATGTCATCCTGCCGCTGTACAGGGCACTGGTCAGACCACATTTGGAGTACTGTGTGAAGTTCTGGTGTCCCTTTCTGAAGAAGGATATCAGATTGCTGGAGGGGGTGCAGTGAAGGGCAACGAAGATGATCCAGGGGCCGGAGGGCAAAATCTATGAGGACAGGCTGACAGTAGAATATGTACACCCTGGAGGAGAGGAGGGATTGGGGGGATATGATTGAGAAACTTCAAATATTTTTAGGGTATTAACCCTAAAAATAGCACGTCTAGCACCATGGATAGCTATGCTATCATGGATGGCGGGAAGGGGGCAGCATGCGCTACCTGCCTCTGCTACCTATGCAAATGGCCCCTTAGTGCCTTACATATCCAATGGGCTTATTTGCATGGGTACCTTTGAAAACTGCTATTAGCACTCTGGTGCTATCAACGCCTGATGCCAACTTCAGGACCCATGTTGGAGCGGCACTACCTGACGTAGCATTGCGCCAGCATGGCTCTATATTCAGTCAGGTAGTGCTCGACTGAATATAGCATCCTGGGACCCCTAGGCAATTGCACAGCACATCACAAACATTTCAAACAACATGAAGTCTTGCTATATTATGACAATTGCAGTTTGTCCCACCATTAGAACTGCTCTGGAGGTGAAATAGTTAACTCCATTCCATGAATGGAACTTAGAGCACAAGCTCTAAAGAGAAGCTCTGTCTGTGTAGTTTCAAACCTGAACTGTCAGATTCTTTACTCCGCCTCACTGAACAGTCGCTCCGGGAGATTTCTCCTACTGCTCGGTTCATTTCTCGGTTTAAACAGTGTTTTCTCGGTTCGATTCAACCGAGAATAGTTTTATTTTAACCGCAAAACCGATCGGTTCAAGCTCTGTCTGTGGTATCGTAAGTAATTCATATTTTAATTCTGTGTGGAACTTGTAAGTTTGATCGGTTCGGTTTTGAACCGATCAGCTTGGTTTAAAGCTTAAAGTTTTAAAACTTGAGATTTTAGAGTGCAGTTCCCGGTTCTTATCGGTTCTAAAAAAAACGGATTTCATTACGGTTTTTTTTCCAATACCCGTGACACGGTTAGGAACCGATTAGGGTGTCTTGCCTGGCACTGCCGTTTAAAGGGCAAGTTTTTCTGGTTAGGCTAGCATTGTGTCTGAGAAACCCAAAAGAAAAACTGGGCCCACTGGGTTTCAACACTGTGATGTCTGTGGGGAAGTCTTTGCCAAGGCTGACTCACACACCACATGTGTTTATTATCTGGGGTTTGACCACCTCCAGTCAGACTGCCAGATTTGTAAAAATTTCCCTGCAGCCACCCTGGAAAAGAGATTGGGCAGGCTCAGGGAACGAGAGCCAAAAGGTCCACTGACCCGGATGACCAGCCGGTTCGGTGCCAAGCGAACGGAGGAAGTGCCCTCTGACCAGGGCGAGACTTCCTCGGCAAACGAAAGCTGGCTCGATGAACCAGTTCCGAGAAGAAAATAAGAAAGTCAGCAGGTTTGGAGCCCAAAATTCTTACTCCAACTGCTGCAGAGATAGCAAGGCTATTCAGATTGTCCAGTCACTTTCTCGGCCCATCCGAACCGCCACTGTCTGGTAAAGGTCGGTTCGGTCAGTTCCACCAGTTCAGGAATATGTTGTTGAAGAGTTTTATGAACCAGAGGAGGGAGATGATTATGAACAGTATGAATGTGACTTGAGGGTCTGGGTGTGCCCATTGAACCGACATCTCCCCAGACAGACCTTTAGAATCTCTCCTATGCTTTCTGAGTCCCTCTCATTTTATGTTTTACAAAAGTTGCTGAATCCTCCAGCTTCCTTTGGAGGAAGCTGTGGATGAGCAAGAGGAGCCTGATTTTGTAGAAATGATGGATATACCAGAGTCTAGGAGATTGTCTATTCCTTTGCATAAGTCATTTAGGAAACAAACAATAAAAATCTTAAAAACTCCTAATTCTGTGCCTCCTGTAGATAAAAAGATGGACAGAAGGTACACACTGTCAGGTCCTGATACAGAATTCCTTTCTCAGCAATGCAGTCATGTTGGGGTAGTTCAGGCTGCAGCCTGTGATAAAGCTAATATTCCCCTGGCTTCACATCCTCCTGACAAGGATTCCAGGAAGATTGATGCCATGGCAAAAAAAAGTACATGGCAGTGTCCTTGGGACTCAGGCAAGCAAATTATATGGCTTATGTAGCAAGGTATCAGAAATCTAGATGGGATACTGTTATGGAATTAGCCAAACAAGCCTCTGGCCAGCTTGCTAGTGAGCTGGAGCAGGTGGCTGCCGATGGCATTGAGGCTTCTAAGGTGCAGTTTCATACTGCTGTGGATTTTAATGATGTTTCCTCTAGAGTCATGGCCACATCTGTAGCTTTTCGTAGGTTGGCCTGGCTCAGGTGTACTAGCCTGTCACAGGATACCCAGACTAAGGCTATGGATTTCCCTGTGGTGGGAAATTCTCTGTTTGGGGAGCAGACAGAGAATTATATGAAAAAGATGGATGAATATAGGACTACCTATAAAAGTGCCCAAGCCAAGGAGTGGCAAGCCACTCCCAGAGCACACCCCAGGGTAGGGGTAGGCCTTTCCACAGGCATTTTACCAAACTCAGGCCTCCTCTGCTTATGCTCAGAGGGGGTTCTTCAGAGGCAGAGGCAGGCGGGCGTGGCAGGCCTGCCCCACCCCTCAGCCTAAAGCACCTGCCAGCAGGCACCCTGATGGGGTGCCCAGGGCCATTCTCCTTTACCAGTAGGGGGCAGGCTGACTTACTTCAGTCAGAACTGGGTGTCTTTAACTTCAGACAAGTGGGTTCTGGAAGTAGTAAGCCAGGGTCTGGTTCTCAGCTTCAAAAAGTTCCCAAAGATGAGAATTAGGCCTTTTTTACCTGCAAGCTCTTTAGAGACCTTTACTCTAGAAGCAGAGGTCTCAACCCTGTTAGCTCTCAGAGCAGTAGAAAGGGTTCCTCCCCTACACCAGGGCAAGGGTCTGTACTCCAGATACTTCCTTACCCCAAAAAAGACAGGAGAATGGCGACCCATTTTAGACCTCAGATATCTGAACAAGCATCTTTTGAAACCAAAGTTCAGAATGGTAACTCTGGCAATGATTTTACCCTCTCTAAGGCCAGGGGACTGGCAAGCTTCCCTGGACCTCAAGGATGCCTATTTTCCGTCCTAATCAGAAGCTCCCACTGAAAGTACCTCAGATTCGAACTGCCCTCAGGTCATTACCAGTTCAGAGCAATGCCCTTTGGCCTTACCTCTGCCCCAAGGGTATTCACAAAATGTCTGGCAGTAGCAGTGGCTCACTTGAGGAGGCAAAGGATTGCTGTTTTTCCCTATCTGGACGACTGGCTCATTGTAGGTCAGTCCCCAGAACAGGTAAAATCTCACCTGCAAGTCACCCAGCAGCTTCTCATATCCCTGGGCTTCCTGCTAAATCTACCAAAGTCAGTTCTGGAACCAGTTCAGGTACTCACCTTCATAGGTGCAGAATTGGACACAAATCTAGCCAGAGCTTTTCTTCCCTTAGAAAGGGTAAGGAACTTGGTGGCTCTGGCCTCCTCCTTCACTCTGCAGGTCTCTCGACCAGCAAGACACTTTTTGCAGCTCCTGGGGCACATGGCTGAGTCCACAGTTGTAGTGCAGGGAGCAAGATTTCAGATGAGAGACATTCAGTTTCACTTGAGAGCCTATTGGTCTTAGAGAAGAGACCCCCTTTCCAAGTTGGTCCCAGTGACCCGAACCTTGATCCAGACCCTCCAGTGGTGGCAGGATCAGAGCAATTTAAGACTGGGGTTCCCCTTCATTCCCCTTTCTCACACTTTGACCCTCACTACGGATGCTTCCCTCCTGGGGTGGGAGCCACATGGGCGACCTCTCACTCAGGAGTGTGGTCCCCAGGAATCTCTGCTCCACATCAATTTGCTGGAACTCAGAGCTGTCTTTTAGCACTTCAAGCATTTTCGCTTCTGTCCAGAACAAAGTGGTACAAGTCAGAACAGACAATACCACAACAATGGTACATCAACAAGCAGGGGCACTCGGTCTTCAGCCTTGTGCACCGAGGCAATGAAGTTGTGGTCTCTGGCCTATTCCTGAACACTTCACTCATAGCAGTTCACCTTCCAGGAAAGGACAATGTCTAACAGATGCTCTCAGCAGGATTTCTCAGGGCCATCACGAATGGTCTCTGGATCCTCAAGTACTGGGGATAGTCTTTGCCAGATGGGGCACCCCTCAGATAGATCTTTTTGCAGCCCCAGACAATCACCAACTTCCACTGTTCTGCTGCAGGCCCCCAGTGTTGGGCTCAGTCCCCCTGGACGCCCTTCTCCTGGATTGGGAAGGGAAGTTTCTTTATGCTTTTCCCCCCTTCCCTCTCCTATTCAAGGTGTTAGTAAAAATCAGATCCCAGCCTTGCAGGGTGATTCTGATTGCCCCAGATTGGGCCAGGCAGCCCTGGTACCCACTCCTTCTGTCCCTGACAGTCCATCTCCCCCTGTGTCTCCCAGGAATCACAACCTATTAACCTGTGCCCAGGGAGAGTTTGGTATCCGAACCTCAAACCTCAACCTCAAAGCTTGGCTCTTGAGGAGTTAAGTGCTTTGACCTACACCTCTCTCAGGGTGTTCTTGAAATCTAAAGGCTTCTAGAGAGAGCCTTCCACTAGAGGCTACTTATAATTCTAAGTGGAAAAGGTTCTCCATTTGGTGTTCTGGGAAGCATATTTCCCCAGAATCTGCTGATTTGCCCATTGTGTTAGATTACATGGTCCATCTTAATTCTTTGGGCCTGAGACCAGCTACCCTGAGAGTTCATTTGGCAGCTGTCTCTGCTTTTGTTTCAGCAGGAAAGCCATCCTCTCTTTCCGCTCACCCTGTGTTTTCCAAGTTTTTTAAGGGATTACTTCATACTAATCCACCTTTTCGGGATCCGGCCCCTGCCTGGGACCTTAATGTTTGCATTGCCCAGTTAATGCAACCCCTTTTGGACCTCTGTTTTCTGCAGAGCTTAAGTATCTAACTTGGAAAATTGTTTTCTGGTGGCTATCACTTCTGCTGAGCGCATAAGTGAGTTGCAAACTATGTCAGTAGAAACTGACTTTATTTCTTTCCACAGGGATAAGGTAGTCCTCAGGACTAACAGGAAGTTTTTGCCTAAGGTGGTTTCAGATTTCCATCTTAACCAATCTATCTCCCTTCCAGTGTTTTTCACTGAACATTCCTCTTCTGGTGAGAGGAGATTGCACAGTTTGGATGTTAAGAGGGCCCTTAGTTACTATATAGAACGTACCAAGGGTCACAGGTTCGAATCCCACCAACTTTTTCTCACTTATGGTGAGGTTGGGAAAGGGAAACCTGCCACTAAGAGATCAATTGCCAGGTGGATTGTCTTTTGTATCCAATTTTGTTATCAGAAACTGGGCAGAGATCCCCTCTGGCTTGAGGGCTCATTCTACCAGAGGTACAGCGCTCTAGCTGCTGCCAGAGACATCCCTATATTGGAGATATGTCAGGCTGCTACTTGGAAAGCAGTGCACACTTTCACCAAGCATTACTCCTGGATGTCCAGGCTAGGAGGGATGCTCGGTTTGCACAGCTGTGCTTCAGAGCCTATTCCTAAGTGAGTTCTGTCCCTCCTCCATGGAGGTACTGCTGTGTAGTCTGCAATTGTCATAATATGGCAAGACTTCATGTTGTTTGAAGAAAAATTACTCACCTTAGTAATGTTGTTTCTTCTAATGGAGTCTTGCTATGTGTGACCTCCTCAGCCTGCCCCTCTCAGAACTTCTACTTGGGTATGGGGTGGGCAGCCTAGATGTGGGCACTATTTTATGCCCCTTTTTATGTGTTTTCACCCTTCTTGGGGGTTTGGGGTGTGGTGTTCTCATTTTTCCTTATATTTCTCTCATATTGTTAAATTATACTATTAATTCTGGTCCCCGACTTGAGTCTTTTGTGTTGGGACCAGCAATGGGTGTTAGTATTTAGGTAGCCAGTTGGCTAGTGTAGTTACAGCTTCCACACAGACCTTAGTGAGTTTTTGCTCGTAAAGATCTGGCAGTTCAGGTTTAAAACTACACAGACAGAGCTTCTCTTTAGAGCTTGTGCTCTAAGTTCCATTCATGGAATGGAGTTAACTATTTCACCTCCGGAGCAGTTCTAATGGTGGGACAAACTGTAATTGTCATAATATAGCAAGACTCCATTAGAAGAAACAACATTACTAAGGTGAGTAATTTTTTCTTGTGGTACACTTTGCGCCTTTCTGAATATCTGGTCCCTGATCAAATGCTGGTCCCATTAGCCTCCTTGGGCTATATATAGCCACAGAGGACTGTACTTCACCCCTGGAGAAAAGCAGAACTGGAAAACATCTGATCAGAGATTATAAAAACTTTAACATGCACAGCAGGTTATTGACTCTCTCTCTGTGCTGCCTAGTGCTCTGTCAGCTGCAGGGGATTCTGGGATTTGTAGTAACAGAAGATGTCAGCCTATAACTAAGCAGAATTAGTCTGATACAACCTACTGTACTACCATTAACAGTAAGTAAACCAAAATGTGTTTGCTCGCAGTGTACTTATTGGGGGCAGCTCCACTTTTCAGTCTGGGGCTCTTGGAGATGACTGTTCCCCTTTAAAGAACTGACACAAGTTACATAGAAACATAGAAATTGTCGGCAGGTAAGAACGGCTAGGTCCATCCAGTCTGCCCAAAAGCCCTAGTTTGTGGCCTCTGACCTTACCCGGTCAATGGCTTTTCACCCCTCCTTCCCACCTCTAAGGTACCCTTGTGCCTGTCCCATGCATGTTTAAAACACTCCACTGTGCTTGCCCCCACCACCTCCTGTAGCAGTCTATTTCCACGAGTCCACCACCCTCTCTGAAGAAGAAAAACTTCCTCACATTTCCCCTCGGCCTGCCACCTTCTAATTTCATATTGTGCTCCCTTGCTCTTGTACATCTCTTATATTGGAAGATGTCTACCCCCTGCACCTTGTCAATGACCTTAAGGTACTTGAATGTTTCTCTCAAGTACCTCTAATCCCTCCTCTCCTACAGCGAGTACATATTGAGGTCCTTTAGTCTCTCCACATACATTTTCTGCTGCAAGTCATGTACCATCTTAGTCACCCTTCTCTGGACCGGCTCCACACTGTCAATGTTCTTATGAAGGTGCGGCCTCCAGAACTGCACACAGTACTCTAGGTGAGGCCTCGCTAGCGTTTTGTACAATGACATCACCACCTCCCGCCTTCTTCTAATGATACCTCTGCCTATGCACTCCAGCATGCCACTGGCCCTCCTTGCAGCCTTTGTACTCTGCTCAGACACCTTTAGGTTGTCAGAACTGATAACCCCCAGGTTCCTTTCTTCCTTGGTGATAGTCAGCAACTGCCCCTCCATCCTGTAGCTCTCCCCAGGGTTCCCTCTTCCCAGGTGCATTATTTTGCACTTTTTCAATTGCACCTTAGTTGCCACACTTCACACCATTTTCCAAGTTTCCCCAGGTCCCTACTCATTCTCTCCACCCTGTCTGGAGTATCCACCCTGTTGTAGATCTTGGTGTCATTTGCAAACAGGCAGACCTTTCCCTCCAGTCCTATCGCAATGTCATTAATGAAGACATTAAGCAGGACTGGCCCAAGAACTGATCCCTGAGGTACCCCGCAGGTCACGCCCCTCTCCCCGGATTGGATCCCATTTACCACCACCCTCTGCTTCCTGTCCATTAGCCAGTTCCTAACCCAGTTTACCATCTTGTGTCCCATGCCCAGACTACTCATTTTGTTGACCAGATTTTTATGTGGGACAGTGTCGAAGGCTTTGCTGAAATTGAGATAGGTGACGTCTACCCCCCTCCCAATTTACTTCCCTTGTCACCCAGTCAAAATAAATCTATCAGATTCATTTGACACAACCTTCCTGCTGTGAATCCATGTTGCCTTGGATCCTGAACACTGCTGGATTCCAAGTGTACCACTATTCTTTCTTTAAGCAGTACCTCCATGATCTTCCCCACTACTGAGGTGAGGCTGACTGGCCTATAATTCCTTGCGTCCTCCCTACTACCACTTTTGTGTAGAGGGACTACATGTGCCCTTTTCCAGTTCTCTGGAACCAATCCTTTGTTGAGTAACTCTGTGAACAGTGCTGCCAGAGGTGCCGCTAGCTCTCTTCACAGCTGTCTTCCTATCCTCGGGTGTATACCATCTGGCCCCATTGCTTTGTCCACTTTCAGTTTTGTGAGCTTCTCTAGGACTCTCTCTCCACTGTGACTGGACTTGTGTTTACCCTTCCCCCTCCCCCTTCGTGTCTGATACCCAGCTGTGGTCCCTGACCTTCTCCCTCTCTAGTGAATACTGAATAGAAGTATTTGTTCAGTATTTATGCCTTTTCCATGTCTCCCTCCTTACACTCCCCTGTATCCCTTTTGAGCCTTACTTCCCCCATTTTCCTTCTTTTGCTAATGTACCTATAGAATGCCTTGTCCCCTTTCTTCACTGTCTACACTAATCTTTCTTTAGTCTGTACCTTTGCTGTCCTTACAGCCTTCCCTGCATCCCTTACATTCCTTAGGTACACCTGCCTGTCCTCCCCCTTTGAGTCTACTTATATTTCCTGAAACCTGCCCTTTTGGCCCTTACCTTGTCTGCCACCTCTCTTGAGAACCACAATGGTTTCCTTCTTCTCTTGCCCTTATTTACCAACGTGGTGCATTGGCTCACACAATAGTTTCCTCCTTCTCTTGCCCTTATTTACCAACGTGATGCATTGGCTCACACAATGGTTTCCTCCTTCTCTTGCCCTTATTTACCAACGTGATGCATTGGCTCACACAATGGTTTCCTCCTTCTCTTGCCCTTATTTACCAACGTGATGCATTGGCTCACACAATGGTTTCCTCCTTCTCTTGCCCTTATTTACCAGCGTGATGCATTGGCTCACACAATGGTTTCTTCCTTCTCTTGCCATTATTTACCAACGTGATGCATTGGCTCACACAATGGTTTCCTCCTTCTCTTGCCCTTATTTACCAACGTGATGCATTGGTTCACACGATGGTTTCCTCCTTCTCTTGCCATTGTTTACCAACGTGATGCATTGGCTCACACAATGGTTTCCTCCTTCTCTTGCCCTTATTTACCAACGTGATGCATTGGCTCACACAATGGTTTCCTCCTTCTCTTGCCCTTATTTACCAACGTGATGCATTGGCTCATCACCTCCTCTATGGCTCCCTTTGGTTGTTCCCACTGCTCCTCAATTCCCCCTCCCATCTCCCTTCTCACCAATGCCTCCTTGATACAACTCCCCATTTTAGCAAAATCCGCCCTACCTGCAAGAGCTCCTGGTTCCCTACTGCCCCCTCTGACCTCTCCGCTTAGCTGACGAGGGATTGCTAGAGGTTCCTAGGGTTAGATTGAAAACTTCAGGTGCTCAAGCATTTTTGTACGTGGCCCCTACCCTGTGGAACTCTCTGCCTCATCGGATATGAGAGTGCCAGACCGTGGAGAGCTTTAAAGCAGCCTTAAAGACATATCTGTTTTATTATGCTTTCGAGGAATGTCTTTGAGAGAACTATTTATTGTAAACTGGATGACTGTTGGAGCTCTGGCTTTTATTGTTTTATTCCTGACTTTTACTGTTTTATTGTACAGCACTTTGATAAACTTGAATTGCACTCTATAAATAAATGTAACCCCCCCCTACAAATGGGGGTTCCCGAAAAGTCTTCCTTGAGCTTGCCTACATGCTCACTGCCAGGCTGGTGTCCTGCATTTTAGCAGTTTAAATGTATTGCCAGAGAGTACCTGTATAGCCTCTGAGTACTGTCTCTTTAAGAGCTGCCTAGATTGCAGTTATAATTAATCTGGGAGGTGGGGCTGAGTGTTTCTATGCTTGAGTCCCGCGCGAGCTGCCAGATAATCACTCCGTTCTGCCATCGCTATTAGTGCAGAGGGAGCTCTGTTAGAAGATGTAACTGTTTGCTGATTGTCTATTAGAGCAGTAAAGATGTTGTAGTTTGTCTAACCTGCTTTCTTTGCAGCATGGACATTTCTGTTTATCTCCACCATCTTGGTCCTGAACTGCCGAAATGGGCCAATCAGTACCTTTGGGGACTTTAAAATGGAGCCTGTCCCCAGGGGCTTTGTGGGAGCAAAATTCTGTAGGAATTGTAGTTTTGGGCTTTTGGCGCCTAAATGAACCTGGACGGGGAGCCCTTGTGACTGACAGACAGACAGATCAGCCAACCGAACATTTTGGAACTTGGGGAAAGTCTGAGACTGCTTGCAGTTTCAGTTCAGATCTGAGTTGGGAAGAGAAGGAGTAACAGCTCGAGACAGTTGTGCAGCCATTCTATATAGTTTTGCATGGGAGAACTGTGGAAAGGCTTGAGTCTTGGCCTGTCTGTTTGCCTACTGTCTGAGAGGGAGAAGAGAGATTATTCAGACTGAATCAGAGTTGTGAGAACGATTTAAAGCCACTGAACTGTGACCAGGCTTGAAACCTGAAGAAGACCGAAGATTTGCTGAATGCAATCGGCCTGTCAGGACTTCCAGCCACCTCTGAACTCTCAGTTTGTGCAGAGACTCTGTAATTGCGACCGGATAGTAATCTGCCTGGTACAGTAGAATTTCCTTACATGTAAATGTGCTGTATGCTGCTAGTGGGTCGCAGTTTGGTTCCCCACTGTGTTTGGAACTGTGTTCTGCTTGCTGGAAGCTGCATCCAGCCCCAACGGACCGAATCCGAATTCATCTCCATTTGGCCTGGGCCTTGCCACACTGGCCCAGACAGACTACCCACTGCACAGAGAAAGTCATCAATGAGAGACCTGCCTGGGGATCAGCTCTCTGCTCAATGCTTTGAACAGGAATGACACCTCGGTGATTCATGTGGGCCCTTATTCTCCTGGCACTCCAGCTCAACAACCTGCAGTCTCGATTTCATCCTGCCTGTGTCCTGTATTGGGTATCGTGAGTAAACATCATGGTAGCTCCCTGCAACAACAGCTAAATCTAAAGTGTTGTCATCTGATTGCTTTGTTGTCTTTTCTGTCATGAACTGAGCCTTCCGGCTCCGGATTACAAATAGTGTGTGTTGTGCATGTTACTTTCTTCCATCACAGGGCCCCAACCAGCTGGAACGCCGGCCTACCCTGGGCAATGTTCCTGGCTAGCTCACCATTTTCCTACCTGGGTACCCAGAGTGTGTGACTGTGCAGGGACTCTGAAGTGCATGCATAACTGTCTGATTGATATAGCCTTTAAGCAAATCAACCTGATTATGCCCCTCCCTTGTTCAAGTCCCCTGAATAAATCAGGTCTAACTCTTTTTGCATTTAATCTGACTGTGGTTCCAGTTTGTGCCAAAAGGACTGTACTGTGGCTATTTGCTGTGTTATAACCTTGTTTTACAGGGGGTCTCCAGGGTCGAGCAAGAGGAACCAGCCCTAGTGGTAAGTGCAAACAGTGTGGGTAATTGCCTGGTGAATAAGAGTCACTGTGGAAGTTATCATTATGTATTGTTCAGGCCACTAGAAGGTAAAGAGGGGGGTTACAGTGTCCTGGAGGGCTGTGCCCAGGTTAGCTTGACCACTAACACCCTGATCTCTGGGTGGAGGCACCCGTTTCAGTACCCAGGCCCCTTAACCAGCTACTAGCCAAGCAGGCAGGGGTACTAGCCCTTGGGATAGTGCCACCTAGGGTTTCATAAATATTATTATTATTAAAATCTAAGACCTTTGCCTTCATGTGACTAGACTGTGTCTCAGTCCCTATGCTAAACCACACTATGTGATGGTCACTGGACCCCAGTTGACCTTCCACCTTGACATCTGCGATTCTGTCCCCGTTGGTCAGCACTAGGTCCAGAATCGCCCTGTCTCTGGTGGGGTCAATCACTAGCTGTCTTAGGCCTGCCCCCTGTAGGGAATCCAGGAAGTCTCTGTTCCAGGTTGAAGCAGCTGCTGGGATGGCCCAATCCACGTCTGGGATACTGAAATCCCCCAGCAGTCACACCTCACCTTTGCTGCCATTGCTTGAATTTGTTCCCCTAGATTCCTATACAACTCCTCCCCCTGTGCTGGAGGCCTGCAGATCACCCCTGCTTGGATTGCTACATCGCAGCTCATTTCTCTGCATTTGATTGTGGTCTGTCTCCTAACACAACTGTTCATGTGTTATTGGTTTTTAAACTTTTTATTTTGGGGTTTCATTTTGCTGTTGGTGTTTTTGTTTATGTTGCGTGGTTATTCTCTTGTTCCTGGGGGTTCTGCTCAGCCCTGGCTCCTGTCTCCTTCAAATGGGTTTGGATCTCTATACTTTACAATGAATGACATTTTCTTAGTGCAGCAGAAGTTTATATCGAAAGGCTGAATTTGCTAAACAGTTACTGCCATCTACTGGTAAAAGCTCTGTATACTTTATAACAAAGTACAACACTGAAGGTGGAGCTGGAGTTTATATTCCAATGCTGAATATGCCAATTTGCTGGATATCTATATGTCTGTCTGTCTGTCTGTCTATCTGTCTGTGTCTGTCTGTCTAAATAAATAATAAAACTTTATTTATGTCACGTCTTTCTTAAAACCAAGGCGTCTTTACAGCAATTACATAAAACAGTAAAATAAACACAAACCCAATAACAACTGAATTTATAAAATACATTAAAATCATCATCAGAGGTAAGCCTTTGACCATAAATGGGTTTTTAAGGCCTTTCTAAATTCCTCCATGGACACACATTGCCGAAGCAGACAGGGTAGAGAATTCCAGAGGGCAGACAGTATCTGTCTGTCTATCTGTGTCTGTCTATATACTGTATCTATCTATCTCTATCTATCAACATTATCTATCTATTGAAAGTATCTATCTACAGACGGTATCTATCTATTTTTCTATCTATCTATCTGTCCATCCATCTATCCATCCATCTATTTATCCATCTATCTATCTGTCCGTCTGTCTGTCTGTCTAATCTATCTATCTATCTATCTATCTATCTATCTATCTATCTATCTATCTATCTATCTACCTACCTACCTACAGACAGTATCCGTCAGTCTGTCTATCTATCTATCTATGTATCATAGATACATAGACAGTGTCGGCAGATAAGGGCCTATGGCCCACCCAGTCTGCCCATTTAAGTTTGTAAGTTCAGTTTATGTCTTCCAGGAAGTCCGTTGCCCCTTACCCCTGATCTCAGAATTCCTTTATGTCTATCCCATGCATTCTTAAATCCCGTGATTGTTTCAGCCCCCACCACTTCCTCTGGCAGGGTGTTCCACTTGTCCACCACCCGTTCTGTGAAGAAATTCTTCCTCATGTTTCCTCTGATCTATCTCTATCTATCTCTGTCTGTGTCTGTCTATCTATCTATCTATCTACAGACAGTATCTATCTATCTATCTATCTGTATCTGTCTGTCTGTGTCTGTCTATCTATCTATCTGTCTATCTATCTACAGACAGTATCTATCTGTCTGTCTGTCTGTCTGTCTGTCTGTATCTGTCTGTCTGTGTGTCTGTCTGTCTATATATCTATCTCTATCTGTCTGTCTATCTCTAGCTTTCTGTCTGTGTCTGTCTATCTATCTATCTACAGACAGTATCTATATATCTATCTAGCTATCTATCTACAGACAGTATCTATCTATCTGTCTGTATCTGTTTGTCTATATCTATATCTATAGACAGTATCTGTCTGTCTATCTATCTGTCTGTCTGTGTCTATCTATCTATCTATCTATCTGTCTGTCTATCTCTGTGTCTGTCTAGCCATCTGTCTGTCTATCTCTCTATTGATCTATCTAGAGACAGTATCTATCTATCTAGCTGTCTCTCTGTCTGTTTCTGTCCATCTATCTATCTGTCTGTCTGTGTCTCTCTATCTGTCTATCTAGCTAGCTATCTATCTGTCTGTCTCTCTATATATTTGTCTATCTATATCTGTCTATCAACATTATCTATCTATTGAAAGTATCTATCTACAGACAGTATCTATCTATCTATCGACATTATCTATCTATTGACAGTATATATATATATAAAATATATATATATCTACAGACAGTATCTGTCTGTTTATGTATCTACAGCCAGTCTCTATCTATAAATCGATCTATCCATCCAGTTATACATCTATCTATCTATCTATCTATCTATCTATAAGACAAAGAACCTCTGTGCGTAAACACTGAGGCAAGGGTTACCCCAAAGGGCATTTGGCTGGGAAGCCAAGTTTCAAGAAAATACAAAATCACACATGCCCCCACAATGCAAAGCATCATGGGCTGCATATGCAAATCACCACAGAATGTTATGCTGGTCCAACTTTAAGCAGAATTGCATGATTGCGAAAGGCCTCTCACACAGTTGCAAGAGTTTTCAACAGAAGACATAGACGTGTTTCGGTCCTACCAGGACTCATCAGTATGCTCGTCTGTTGACACCCCAGTGGAATAGACCAGCTACCCCTAAGGCAGTGTGCCTGGGATATATTGTGGTGAACCCATTAAAATAAAAACATTTAAAGACAAAAGAACCTCTGTGCGTAAACACTGAGGCAGGAGTTTACCCAAGGGCATTTGGCTGGGAAGCCAAGTTTCAAGAAAATACAAATCACACATGCCCCACAATGCAAAGCATCATGGGCTGCATATGCAAATCACCACAGAATGTTATGTTGGTCCAATTTATAGCAATTGCATGGCCGAAAAGCCTCTCACACAGTTTGCAAAGAGTGCTAACAGAAGACATAAGACCGTGTTTTCGTCCTACTCAGACTCACTCAATATGCCCTTGCCTGTGGTGATTTGCATATGCAGCCCATGATGCTTTGCATTAAGGGTGTGATTTTGTATTTTCTTGAAACTTGGCTTCCCAGCCAAATGCCCTTTGGGTAACCCTTGCCTCAGTGTTTACGCATTGAAGGTTCTTTTTGTCTTTAAATGTTTTTTATTTTAATGGGTTCACCATAATATATCCTGTGTCATAGTGCCTAGGGGTAGCTGGTCTATTCCACTGGGGTGTCAAACAGACAAGGCATAATTGATGAGTCCTGGAGGATGAAACACGTGTTCATGTCTTCTGTTAGCACTCTTTGCAAACTGTGTAGAGGCCTCGCACCATGCAATTCTGCTTAAAGTTGACCCCACAGTATAATATTCTGTGGTGATTTACATGCAGCTCCATGATGCTTTGCACTGTGGGGGGCATGTGATTTTGTATTTTCTATCTATCTATATGTGCTCATCTCTATTTATAAAATGAGTAGGCTAAATCCAACAATGTATTACTTAGTACCCATGCATGAAATATGTTCCATTCATGGGTGTGGGCACAAGTAGTAAAAGGCCAATATCCATAAGCCAGGAACATTGGCATTTTATCAGTCTGCCATCTTTACATTTGCCAAGCAGGACAAAAAAGCTGTACAGATTATTGTAATAAAAGCTAGACGAGGAAAAAAAAGAAAACAAATCAATAAGCTGCTCAAATGTTCTTATGCAAATGCTGCCTTTTTAATTATTTATTTATTTTACACACACACACACACACACACACACACACACACACAGAGTCCGTAACGCAGCTCTTCCTCATCAAGCGCCGCCAAACCAATCGAGGAAACTTCTGTGCCTGCCTCATGCTTCACAGGCTAAAATGAACGCCCTTGATAACAGTTTAAAAAAATTCATTGACTTTTTACATTTGTCACATGGTCTCACCAACCGATCGGGTAACTAGTTGCAACTTGCTCTCCGCTTCATAGGCTATTTGAGCAAGGCTGTGATGCTGTCCTAGCGAACCGAAAAAAATGTACAGTTTCAGGCTTTCAAGTGGCGCGCTTTGTGGAGAGGCAGAGTGCATTGTGTGCGCCCATCTGACTTTGCACAGTTTACAAATACCGCCAGGACTTGTGGTGGCCATGTAAACTGTGGTGCAGCCTCTATTTATCGCTTTCTCCGTGGGAAAAGTACTTTCTTCCTTAGTAACACCAGTGTGTGTGTGTGTGTGTGTGTGTATATATATATACGCTAGCTGCTACTTGGGGAAAAACAGTTGTCTCTCTCTCTGGTTCTCACTTTCAAAGAGCTCCTTAATATTAAAAACTCCAGAACACTACATGTTAATAAACAAAGCAAAAACAAAACAGTACTTGTTTGGGGGAGTGTGTTTGCATCACTTTGTCCAGCATTAGACATAATTACATCACAATGATGTCATTATGTGGTGGTGGAAGGACTATTTTATCTTAACTTACATAAACAAATACTGTTTTCTACATGTAAAACACAATTTTCTAACTGAAAAAGTTGTAGCCAAGAGGCCCCATTTATAGCAAGAATAAGATTTGATGGGGTAGATGGAACATATCACACTCAGGTTAAAGGCACCGCCAAGGCCTTCAGCCTTATTACCCCCTGGCCGCAGGTGTAAATATGTTCCATGCACAATTCTGTCGGGTCTTATTGCTTACTTATCTATCTGTCTGTCTGTCTGTCTCTCTATCTAGCTATCTATCTATCTCATGCCTTTTAAGGTACCCAAGGCTCTGTCAGCTGCAGGGGATTCTGGTATTTGTAGTAACAGAAGATGTCAGCCTATAACTAAGCAGAATTAGTCTGATACAATCTACTGTGCTACCGTAAACAGTAAGTAAACCAAAATGGGGGGCCCTTTGTGCTGAGTGTTCCCCTTTAAAGAACTGACACAAGATAGATTACAGCTCCTTTCTCTGCATTTGATTTCAATCTGTGTTCTAACTTCGCCTTTCATGTGTTATTGGTTTTACACCTTTTATTTTGGGGTTTTCATTTTGCTGTTGGTGTTTTTTTTTAGTCGCGTGGGTTTTCTCTCATTTCTGGGGGTTCTGACTCATCTCTGGCTGCTGCTTCCATCGAACAGGTTTGGATCTCGATATTTTCAATGAATGACAGTTTTTAAATGCAGCAGAAGTTTATATCAAAAGGTTGAATTTTAAACAGCTACTACTACTGGTAAACGTTCTGTATACTTTATAACAAAAGGCAACACTGAAGATGGAGCTGCAGTTTATAGTCCAATGCTGCGTATATCACTATATATCATGGGTAAGCAAAATCTGTGAAAATCCAGTCTTCTGATTGGATGAAACACACCGGTGACCATGCATTATTCCACAATGACCACATGCCTGTACTTCTTTTTGTCCCTTAGAAACTTCTGGACATTATGTAAGACAGATAATCCACTACAGGGCATGCGGTTGTGCTCTGATGTACACACACCTTGGGTGGTTTATGCACTGGGCCTGTGGCCTCATGTTTGTCAATGTACCCAAGGCGTGCGCATATTAGAGCATGACCACATGCCATGTAGTGGGTTATCTATTGCACATACACAACAGGAGTGAGGGTAAAATGACAAGACAAAATGGATATTTTTAAAGTTACTGTCATCACTGTGGAATGCCTGAACCAATCAGATTGCAGCATGCACAATGCTGATGATGTCACAACACCTACTGAATCATTAAAGGAAGCTATTAAAAATCAAAGAAAAGTAGCTAAATCTGACTGCAGATTAAAAAGCTATAACTTATAAACTACTGTTATATATCAAATATACCACAGCCTGATTCAGAATAGGCAGTTTATCCTCACTTGTAAGTTATGGTGCTGCCTCCTTACACATGAAGATAAATGGCATATTTTGAGTCAGCCCCTTGGATGTCTCCTATATATATAATTTGCCCATATAGCCTGTGATTACATTTGTATCAGGTATCTACATTTCCCCTAATTTATATCCTTCATGCAGTTGTTCAGCTGCTGCACTATCCCAAAGAACCCTGTTGAAAAATGATGCCCCCATATTCAAAAGTCCCTTGTAAAATCACGCAAGTGCCTGTGCCGTGGAACTGAGATGTGCCAGCCCCCAAAAAAACCCTGTATATTCAGAAGATGCACAGGAAGATGTGCTGGTGCATGTCTGACTGAATATCCCAAACATGCACGATTACGCATCTGAAGATGTGCAGCGCATCACAGGCAGGGGGGACTGCTCACCCCAGGCAGGAACATAAGGAAATGTGCTGGGTCAGGTGAGACAGGCATGGTGCAACTTTGCAACATTCAGACAGGATATTTATTTATTTATTTAAAAGTTGATAACTGGGATAGGCACTCTGAGCCAAAGCTCGTTTCCAGGCGCAACCGGGGCAGGTGTACAAAGGACACAAAAATCACAAATTTCAAACATCAGTATAAAAGAAAAAGAAAGAAGACGTGAGAATACAGGAATATTTAAAACATACAGAATTTTACAACTTGTAGCACTTTACATCAGCATATAAAAAAACACTGTCCAGGTGGGCCCCCATATGTAAATGATATGCAAATGACCTCATTGCACATTCCGAGTGCAAATCCCACATGCCGGAGTGCATTACTGGAATATATGCAGGCTATTTGCATACCCCGGGCATGCTCAGTTTTAGCTTTACAGAGCTGCCCCACCAGCCAACAAAGGTGAAAAGAAGGTACTGCAGCCTAGCAGACAGGAGTGCTGGGATGTTAGTGTATGGGTGAGTGGACTGCATTGGCCTGAGTACAGTGCTACACCCCATAGCCATGTACATGGTCAGACGGGGTACAGGGGGACCACCTGGACAGTGTCCACACGGGCCACCTGGACATGCAACAGGGATGGGCACAGGGTGACACAGGCTGATCAGGATACCACATGCATGTGGATACACCAGCTCCATAGGCTGTGTGCAATCACCTGCAGTGCCCCACACACCCAGTATGGGAGGTACCTGGTGGGCACTGCAAGGGATGGCAGTGTGCAGACTGTGACCAGGTACCCAGGTTGATGGGTCCCACCTGTGTGCACCCATGGTATGCCACCATGTGTGTGTGCCACTGGTCAGTCCCTAACCTGAGCCATGAAGCCACTAGTACCACCAGGCAACCTGGGCACTGTTGCTACAGACGTCATCCTGGGTGCATGCCACCACCAGTGGCTCCCTGCAGGCCACATGGGTGCTGGCTGTGGCCCCTGGTACATGTGCTGCAGTGTGGCTGTCTGCTCCACTGGTGTGCCTGGGGGGGGCACACGACAGCACTGGCATGTGGCTGCTGGGTGTCTGTATCCAGGGTGTGGTGTGGGGTGTTGTTCCTGGCCCGGTGCCAGTGGAGACACGGCACCTGTGGTTCAGGGTTCATCCATCCTGGCATGACTGCTATGTGGGTGCCTGGAGCATGTTCTTGTGCACCTCCGAGGGCTGTCTTTGGACGGCCTGCCTGTAGTTCTGCAGCCTGTCTGTGGGTGGCTGACTGATTTAGGCCACCCTTCTGTATGCCTAACTTTTGATGGCTCATTTCCAAGATGCGTGACAGATGCACTGCACATTTTGGCTGAATATAGGGATGCACAGCATATTCATGGAAATTCCCCCTTTGTCTGCACTGCATACATTATTTCTGCACAATGGCATATCCGGAGATGTGCAATGCATCTCTCTCTTTTATATATCGCGCTTTAGCACATTGTTTGAGATGGGCGGCGCATCTTTACTTTCCGCTGCGCATCACCTTTAAAAACGTGGGCCTAAGTGTGTAACCTAAAAGAGACTCTCCTGGTGTGTTAAATTCTAACAAAATCAGTCATTGAATAAGAATATAAATAGCAGACTCCCAGATCTACAGGAATTCCAGTATTGCACCATGAAATTGTGCAGTCTATAGGGAACTCATTACCTGTCGACTTGCATTGATTATAGGGAAAACAGAGCAATTTGACATCAATAGGAAAGACTTGTCATCTACAGAGAAATTGTCCTGGAGTTACAGGGGAAAATGCCACATCGATTTGAGAGCAAAGGTCGTCAGACTGCAAGCAGCTCAGGCTTGAGTTGTGACAGTGTGAATGCTGAGGTCCAGAGATAACATCTGCGGCTTATGAAGCTCCACTAATGTTTAGTACTTCCTACCATAAAACAGATATGGTCGCATTATTGTTCTCAGTTCAGCACACTAAAGGAAAGAACTGACAAAGTGCGAAGCCTGCATGTATGTGTCAGGAACTGAGTGTGCAGGGGCTAATCACTCTATGAAACTGTTTGCCAGACATGCAGGAGGTTCATGAAAGAATCGCACGAGAGGATGGCCTTTTTGTTAACTATTCTGTTTATCTTTGAATTGAAATTTTTATTGATTTTTTCAAAGAGACAGAGATACAGTGAAATAACAAAATTCAAACATTGTGTAGTCCCCTTCCCAATGTCTAGGGGGCAGGTGTACCGGGGAAGGGGGCCCCAGACTCAGAATTTCACCAAGCTCTTCTCAGAATAAAAGCAGCATTGAAACATAGGTGTCTTACCTGATGATGTCTTCCAACCCATTGACACCGAGCCTCAAAGGTGTACCTCTTCTCCCCAGCAGGCAAATCCAACAGGCAAACTGGTAGATTCTTCATCGAGCTTATCACAACCCACGGACCCGGAGCAGGAGGGAGCAGAAAAGTAGATGCTTCAAGACCCCAGTGAAACTATGTAAAAACCCATAAAAACTAAGGACTTAAAATTCATTAAAATCCCTTAGTGACAATAATCAAGCTGGACTTGAATTTCTCTGAGCTCCTTAATGATTCTCAGAGCCCAGGGATCCAGTTACTTCAAGCTTTGAAATGTTACAGCTCCATGGGGCTAACCTTTTTATAAAGACTTAACGTTTAGAGAGAGAGAAATGTGCATCCTTAGGCATAGATTTTGTGTGCAACAGAACCAGCAGCAAACACTTTACTCAGGACCAGAGGCTAAACTTAATCTTTTCCAGAAGTGTGAGGCTCTCAAATTGATCAGCTGGCACTGGTAAGCACCTTACTGTGTTGCTACCTCACTTTAAACTGAGTTCCTTTCCCAAGAGTCTTCCTGTTACTGTTTCCTCTCTCTAGGCTTCCTTCCAAAAACGTTTTTCTGCCTCCTCATGTGGGTGCTGAATTAAGACATACTCAGGATGAAAATTTTAGCAGCCCGAACCTCTGCGTCTGCACCCTTAAAACATTCCTCACATTAGTCCTGGATCGGCCTGGTCCCTGGTGTGCTCTCCCCAACTCGCTGCCATGGCTCTCCCTGGAGCGAGCCTCCCAAGCAGTTACAGTGGCTCCCTTCTTTCAGTTCCTATTGCCCCAGCTGAGCCACAGCCTACATTGGCCTAAAGGCCTCCAATGGGCGCCCCTTGGCCTGCCCACCGCAGGACCCCATCAAGTCCAGGCTGCCACCCACTCCCATCTTCCATACTGGGCCAACGTGCCATTGGGGAAAGGAACTGGGAAGCTGCCTCAATCTCCGATCCTCTCAAGAGGAGTCTCTGCTATACTCTCCACAGTCCCCTAACGGTCCAAAATGCTTGAACTATAGTCTGAGCCTAACACTTCGGGGTCCTCCACTACCACCTTCTGAAAGTCGGCTATTCTCCAACTCCTACCACATCTTATATTGCAGCCAGCCCCAAGTAACCCCGGTGTATCCCTTTACCGGGCGGGTCTCTTATCTCCGTAGGAGAACGGCCCTGGCAGTCAACCAACGATCCTGGGGTGCTGCTGGGATGGCATATGGAGGTCCCGGAGCCCAGTGGTGAGGGTTCTGGAGGGCCGTCACCCGATAGGCCTGGCACCATTTTTCTACTTTGCTCCCCTGAGAAGTGACGTGCCACTGACATCAAGGCATACGCTGACGTCCGTCACTCCCCCAGTGTATTGGGGCTGACGTCCTGCCGTACTCTCAGCCTCCACCAGGAGTCAGCAGGTGCCAAGCCATGTATCCGTCCTCCCCCCTGAGAAGGCGAGCCATCATCAGATGCTCATTTCCTTCTCCCCTGACTGTCCCTCCAGCAATCTGAGTCCATTCCCAAACCCGGGTCACTGGTGTCACAAGCAGAAATCCAACCACCCCATGTTTTGGTTTTTAATAGGTATTGCCACGTTCAGCACCACTTTGTCCCCTTACGATTTATAGTAGAGAATGTCGGAAACACAGACGCCTCAGGTTCAAGATAGCCAGGCTCCCCAAATTTCCACACCTGCACAGGGTCAAGGTTAAGACCATGCAGGTCTGGGAAGCCAGATGCAACCTGTGGCCCTGGCTGCCCAATCATAAGCGCAAGAGCAGGCACTGCATGAGGCCCTGCAATGCCTTAAGGAAACTAGGGGGTCAGATTGGATCTTGGCCATATCCAGGCTAGAACCAGAATTACTGGTCTCCTGTCCAGGCGGGCAGAAGCTGCTAGAGGCAGACCCTCCCACCTTAGCTGAACAAAGGCCTCAGATACCGGCAGAGGTGGAGGGGCATCAGCCCAGGTGGAGCCAGCAGTTGGCCCGGTTATTAGAATTGGTAGCTCAAACAAAATCGGGTAAGAAAAAGGGGCAAAGCGGGCAGAAGAAGCATAAGGCTCAACCAGTGGTGGAGACGGGCAGAAAGGACCGAGAAGAAACGGAGTGGAGTTGAAGAGAGCACAGCGGCCATAGTCCAGCCAAGCGCACCAAATAATGAAGTGGAGAAGCCCCCTGTGGCACCCAGGGCCCAGCCACAAATTGGTGAGTATGAGGGGGAGCAGGACAGTGGTGGTTCCCGTGTCTTGGTGCAGTCAGATTCGGATAGCGAGGATGAGCAATCTAGTGAGGGCCCGGAGCAGTTGCTCCTGGAATCTGCTAAATGGAGGCAAAACTTGAAAGACAGGGTGAAGGTTACGAAGGTTAGGGAACTGGAGCGGAAGGGGTATGCGCATGGGAAGCAGGATGGGGGGCAGCCCGTAGCGGATGAACCGTAGCAAAACTGAGGCGATCAGCGGGAAAAGACAAGTTGCCAAGTAGGGTGGCCTGGGGCCCCGGGGGACAATTCATCTCAGGCACTGCCATGGCCTCAAATTTGGCAACATAACCCCTCTTGTGACCATTTATGTACGGGGAGTAGGCAACATGCCCGCCATTTGGGCTGCAATGATTCCTTGGGGTCCATATCAACCCCCGTGTCCCCCAACTCCCCTGCAAGGTGGTATGACATTGACTAATACAGGGTCTCAGGCACTGCCAGCTGATGAGCCAGGCGAGGGTACTTCCCAGGGTCAAGCGGGATACAAGGCGCAGGGCCCAATAGATTGGCATGACTGGATGACACAAAGGGTCGCGGAGCCCGCTAGGGAAGGGACAGCAAAAGTCCTGTCAGGTCAGCAGAGACAGGGCGGGGTGCAGCAGATCACCCCAGGGGCCGAGGCATTGCCTGTGCAGCCACCCCAGTGTGTTGGCTTTCAGGGTGCTGCGGCGGGGGTAGCATGCAGGGAGCTGTGATTCAGGTATGGACAGGAGCGCTGCCCTCTCCAATCCAACCTTCTCAAGGGAACAAAGAAATTTTGGTGGCAGGCACAGAAGGGCGGGAAACGGTTGCCACATCGACAGGGCCTGCTCCCATTGTCAGCAGGGGACGGTGCAACCAGCACCCAACCATCAGAACCGGACCATTGGGCCTATGCCGGTAGAAGACCCATTGGGGGATCACTCATCGGACACGGTCAGGGAAAAAATTTGGAAGGGGGAATTTATAGACATGTTCTCGTTATTACACAGGGAGATCCCGGAGGTGAATGATGAGAAAAACAATAAACAGGAGAGGTCACAGCGGCTGAAGGTACCTTGCACATTTGAGAATTGGGCCACAGCATTTGACATATTTATGTCAGTTTACGGGATGAAGCACCCCGGTAAGCTGATTGCCCTGCTAAATACAGGGATACCATAAAATTTGCACATTTATCCTTCAATGGATATGCTTGGCTAAAATACGACAAACAGTTTTGTCTAAAATTATCTAGGCAGCCCAATCTCAAATGAGAAAATACTCATATTGACCTCTGGGTTCACTATATGATGGGTGGACGACCCAATGTGGTAACAAACACGGATAGTGGTCATGTTATTGCCAGACAAGCAGGGGGTGATTACAAGAAAGACCAGAAAAAGGCTGCAGGGAGGAAGGCCTGTTTCAATTACAACAAAGAGAAATGTTTTTGTTCCTTTCATAAATACAGCCATATCTGCAAACAATGTGGAGGGGAACACAGGGTTACAAAATGCCCCCAACACTCCTCCAAAAAACAGGTAACGAGGGAGCCGGGGAGAAAGGACTGAGAAGACTCTAATTCACCAGAATGCATAGACTTGATGGAACCCTAGCTGTCTTGCTATCCTGACAAAACAACAGCAAAATATTTACATGATGGTTTCAAACACATCTTTAGGATCCCATACAAGGGGCCGAGGGTGGAAACCACAGCTCACAACCTTAAGTCTTCGAACTTACTCCCAATATCATTGAGAAGAAGATCTCCAAGGAAGTGGAGGCAGGCATGGTGGTAGGACCATTTGTCTACCAGCAGTTCACAACTTCAGGGTATCCCCATAGGAGCTAGTCCCCAAGAAGGCAGAAGGGGAATTCAGGCTGATTCATCACCTGTCCTTCCCGAAGGATACCTCGGTAAACGGCTTTATTGACCCAGAAGATTGCACAGTACAGTACACATCATTTGATGTGGCACTGCACCAGATACAAGAGCTGGGTTATGGGGCAATAATGGCAACAAGTGACATCAAGTCAGCTTTCTGCCTTTTACCAGTACATCCGGGTGATCACGATGTACTGGGTTTCAAATTTAGAGGCCAACGGTACATGGACAATGCAATGCCCATGGGCTGCTTGGTAAGCTGCTCAGCTTTCGAAGCATTTTCAGCTGTCTTGGAGTGGGCCACCAGAAGGCACACACAGAACCCACACATAGTACATTATATAGACTATTTATTTGCAGGTCCCAGGGAAAAAACTGAGCACGTCTATACAGTAAGCACTCCTACTGAACTCAGTCGCTGGCTGGCCATGGAGGTGAGAGGTGGGCTGTGCCAGTTGCCGGCTGGGGACGGGTCGGGGGTGCTGGGTGGAATGGCAGAGCTGGGTGGGGGGCCACTTGACTACCAGGGATGGTGTGGGGTACTGTTACCAATTGCAGCAGTGTCTCAGGGTCTGGGCATGGGTTGGGGGTTGACAGCACTGCCCTGTGGGGCATTTAGCAGTGGGGCGGTCTGGGGGCACGGGTGTATGCAGCCCTGCGGGGTACCTACAGGGGTATGCTGGGCATGGGGGGAGGGCACATGTGGATTGTGTGCTGGGCTGCTGGTGGGTCTACAGAGCCACCGGAAGGCATATGTACAGTTACACCAGCTAAATGCTTGTGTAACTTGCGTTGCCGGTTCTTCTCTGAGGGTTCTTGTAGAATCCTGACATCGGGGACTTTGTTGCTGCCCTTCTGGAATGGGGTGCAACTGCTGCCGTAAACCCCCTAGCACATGTCGCAGGGGGTTTATGGTGCAACTGCTGGCGTAACAGCTCTTTGATGCAAGTGGCCTGTGATGTGTTGCAGGGATGTTGTAGAATCGCACATGTCATAACTGCTGGCTTAAGTTGCTTCTTGTGCCGTTCTCTTGGTGCAATTGCTGTTATGCCAGGCATAATGTTTCTAGAATCGGGGCCATGCAGTTTATTGTTAGGGGGCTCCTGCACTTGTTTACTCCTGGCCACCTAAACTAACGGGCACCTGGGCACCTCACTGGGGGATTACTAGGACACTTGGGACTTGATGGGGACCCCAGCTTTGGGGTATTACAGTTAAACTTTTTAAGTGCCTGTATTTCACACACCACTATTTGTCTTGAGGGAGTTTTTTGCTGTCTTGCCTCTATGTGGGGCGTTTATTTATATCTCTTGTGAATGTAACCCTGACATCATTATACCAAGGGCTACTATCCCTGCCTGCTTCCCTGACTGCAGGTTGAGGGGCCTGGGTTCACAGTTAAAGGTTACTGAAGCTCCCCTACCAACAGTACAACTACAATTATAGTGCCTCCATCCAGAGTAACACTTATGTGGGTAATGGTTAAAACTGGTACAGCCCTCTGGGAAGCTATACATACTCACAACCCCGACTAGTGACCTTACACAATACGTTTTGCAATTACTGAATCTGGTATTCAATATATAAATATTTAAGAGCACTAATAATATGCTCATGGACACCACACTTACCGACAGGGTCTGGACCTCTCGCATATGCCCTGTGCCCCTGCAAGAAATCAGTTTACCACCAAAACAGTAACAATGCACTTTTCAGTGTACCTTTAAAAGGACTCAGTAACTGGACACTGGGTAATAATATGCTCATAGCCCAAATTAAACATCAAACAGTGAATTTGGCTTATTAAGGGGACTTGAACAAGGGAGGGGTATGAATTTAGATAAACGATTATGATACTGTAATCAAACAGATAACAATTAAATATAACAGACTCTGTCCCTGAATAAATCAGTTTATCAAGTTGCTGTGTACCCAGGTTGTAGAATCGGGTAAAGGCCTGAAGCGTTGCCGTGGGTTGACCGGTGTTACAGATTGTTGGGGCCCTTGATGAGAAGAAGATTGTTATTAAAAAGATAAAAGCACTTGCAAGCGGCAGACTGTTTGTAATCCCAGACCGGATGGTCTGTAGCCACAATTAAATCCACCAAGAAATTATAAGGCAAATCCAGAAGACACAATACAATTATTTGGTTGTTGCAGGGGGCTACCTCGATTGTACTCACTGTACCCAGACAGATTGTTGGATCGACTGAAGATACCATGGAGCTGTTGGTTTTCCAGGATGATGGTGGGGACCAGGGCCGACACGTCTCACTTCCACTTCATGGCCTTTCCCTGTAGGTGGCCGCAACCTGCGATTCTTCTCTCTGCAGGGGCTGACTCCCCAAGGCTGGTCTCTGGACATGCAGACACTGGATCTGGTGCAGGAACAGCCCTTAGGACCACAGCTGGCACAGGCCCAGTACATGAAGTCCGACTTGGAATGCAGATTGGAAACTCACTTAACTTGCAGCTTGTAGGCTGGCTCAACTTCGATAGAAAACAAACAGGAACAACTGGCAACAGGTTTCCCCTTTTATGGAATGTGGCAGGAGACAAGCGCAACATCAGCAGGCTCCAAATGGCACTGGAGTCCCTTAAACGTGAAGTTCACACAACAGTACCTTAATTTAGCCACTTCTGGCAAAAGAGCACTTATCTGGTAAAGTGTCCTCTTTCTTTCAGCCTGGCAGCTGAACACACAATCCCTTTTCTGCTTTCAGGCAGTCTAGCGTTTAGCAGGGAGGCAAGAGCAGGCCTTTCCCCTACAGGTCTGCAGATGAGCCACACAGGCTCCTTCACCCTCAGCGGCTTGAGTGGGACTGACCAGTTCAAACAGTCCCTCTCAATTCAAGAGCAAGGTTTCTGGAATCTGATTGGCCGCCCAAGCTGTGAGTCACAATCCCAGTCTTTTAATTGGTTAAAATTTGGGCACCTAGACTGGTCCCTGCCTTTTCCCCCCAGAAGCCTTTGGCAGTGTTCCAAAAGTCCCTTGGTTAAATCCTGCCTCTTGATTGGTTGAAGGAAGCAAACATGGCTGCCGTTAGAAACGGTTGCTGTACAGTTCATACAGTGTCCCAATTATAAAGTTCTAGTGCAGCCAGTGGAAACACAATTTATTCATATTAACCCCAGTTATGTAGCCCCTTTGGTGCCCTTTCAAACACTGCCATTATAAAACATTTATTCCCAGTACTTTTCCTGTCGCTGCAGCCAAAATACTGCTCTCCCCAGGCAGCAGGCAGCTCCTCATTAATATTCATGTGGGTGCTCATTAATATCACGAGCCCCGATTAATGCCCGTTTTAAACTCTTTACTTAAACTTTACTGAGGCTTCTGATCCACCTCCTTCTGGTCACTGGTCCCCATTTAGACTAGCAGGGACACCGGGACCACTGAAAAATATCCTCCAATTGCAGTGCTCCCAGATCAGGCAAAGCATTTTCCTGTAGTGCACCCTAATTTTCCCTGTAAAACTGGGATGAAATTCCTGTAGATTTTCCTGTATGCACAAATCAATGTAAGTATGCAATTGGTGCCATTGTGCCACTCAATAAAATCACCAGGATAAATGTTCCAGCTGTTTTATGTGTTCTCATTTATTTTAAATATAAAAAATCACCTACAACGTATCACATAAGTACTCTACAACTATAAGAACTTTATATGTAACAGTATAATACCATCTTGAGGTTCTGGGGACATGTTGGAACGTATAAAGCTCAGTTCTCAAGGTTCACATGTCTCCAGACCCTCCTGAAGGTTATATAACTTTATAATAATAATACAGTCCCTTATACAGTATTCTATTTATAGTATGACATGTCTTAACTTCAAATTTATCCCTCAGTCACAGACTGATACATTTTGTGTTCTGCTCACAATGTGTGAAAGGGGCATAGGGATGCACAAAATGTGCATACTCCACCCTCGCCCCTGCAGCCCACGGACAGGTGCACCCATACTGGCATTCATCAATGCCGACCACCTATCCACAGCTCCTCCCCCAATGCACAGGACTCTGCATGGTGGCCGGGGGAGGAGTTGTCCCAGGCAGACATCCAATGGGATTCCCCCCTGGGACCCATAGTGGATCTCACACATAGGGTGGCATGGGTCTGGGGCTGTGCATGCCGATAGCATGCACCCAGACCAGCGCAGCACCCTCCAGTCCCAGTGCTGCCTCACATAAAGTTTCTGGGTGCTCACCCATCCAGCTGCCCCTGCCGCCTCCTGCTGCCCAGCAGTCGGGAGCAGCACAGTGTGCACTGTCCTGGTCCCCCAGTGACCGAATACCTGTGTTCATGGGGGCATGCTGTGGGTTATGGCAGGGTCTCCCTGCTGTACCCTGCACCACCCTCTGCACCCATGCGGCCAGCACTACGCGGGTTAGAGAATACACGTAGTGCTGGCACACCCCCGGAACGTCCCCATCATGGAGCTGTCTGCAGACATGGGGGATCGGGTGCAGTGGATCTGCATGTGCCCCCTTTGTGCATGTCATGTGGAGGGCACGGGGTGTGGAGTAGCTACTCGCCCCAGATATGTGTGCATAGCCACTGCACACCGATCGTGCATTGGGCCTACAGCTCTGTGTACCTGTAGCGCTCCATTAATAAACATTGTTTCAGTGTATTATTGTGTTTTCACTGGCATGCTTACACCCCCCACACACACACACACAGCTTTGTGCACTGAGCTCTCAGAGGTAAAAACAAATATTCCCTTTTTTTTTCATTTATTTTACTAACCTTAGGCCAGACCAGGGTCTATGGGTCCCTTCTGATCTCACACATATAATTCATAACTCCTGCTTATCTTGATGAAGACACCCCCATACCTTTCCCAGGCTCACAATTAAACAGAGACACTGTCTAATTTTTTTCAAATAACATCAACCTCTAGGCTGGTCAGAAGAAGTGTTGCCTTAGTGATTTTTTTTAAAACACAACTCTGCTCTGTGCACCAAACAAGCCAAGTAGCACTTAAGCACTCTTTGTGTCCCCGTCACCCTTTAAAGCCCACCATCATCGAGTCGCTTGTCTGGCTCACTTTTTGCACTACATGTGTTTAAAATAGACAAATTTGAGAAAAAAAGATTTGTTTGCCTTGGTGGTTTGGGGTGCTGCTTCCCTCAAGCAACACTTAAGCCCTCTTTCTTGCACACACACACCCCCCCACCCAAAAAGCATAACACCATCAAGTGGTCAGTCTTTTGTCTGACTCATTTTGCACTTAAAATGAGTTTAAAATAGACTAACCTGAGGGTGCCCACAAGAAGGCTAGTTTACCTTAATTGGCTTAGGCTCTCTGCCAGTCCAGAACAGTGGCATCTGAGATGCAGCTCGGCTGACTCAACGGTGTTGCTGTTTTGAGTGGGGCCACATGGCAGGTGTTTGGATCATGCAGCACCTCAGTGGTTCTTGATCAGAAGATCTGAATTCATCCTCAGAAAGATGCACTGCCAACACATTACCTTACTACCCTAGAGAAACACAGGCTGCAAATGGACCAACAGAATTGCTTAGTGTAGCAAAGTCAGCAAACTGAGCACCAATTGGAGGGCTCTGTCTGGATCTTGGCAGCCATGAGATTCATTGTGGGCATTTTTGTCCATTTCCCCTGATATTTTAAAAATAAAAGATTTCCTTCCTGTATCCCATTTTTGTATAGTAAAAATCCCTTAAAATGCAGGAATCCCTGTAGATCTGGGAGCACTGTGATTGACCGCAAAACAAAACAACAGCAGATGGCGGACAACATGTTAAGCCCAAAATAGGCTGAAATTACAGACGGCTTGTTCTGGGGTCTTGGGGCACCAGAGGACTTGGGCTGTGGCAGTACTAATCAGGGGACAAATGGGGGGCACCAAAAGCAACTGGGAGAAAGGGGGAGAAGTGTGGGGCAATTAAGGTAAGCTCCCCAGCGGGGGAGGGTTACATGAATCTTGAACTCTTTTTTAACTTCAGACCGCGGCTGCTCTTGGCGTTGGTACTCTGGATGTCTTTCAGTTAAACGCCTTGCCACTACAAATTTCTCATAGGTTTTCTTTTGGTCTCACCCATATATTCTGGGGGTCCACGGTCACAGCTAATTCAATAAGTTGTCTTGTTTGCAATCGGAGGGTTTGGGGGAGGGTTTTTTCAGAGAAATAAGTTTTGACAATCAGCTTTCGGATGATAAGTGTAAATAGGGGGCTCAGACAGAATGTTTTTATGCAAAGGGTGCAAACCTTTTGAAATAAGTTACCAGCTGAGTACACTGAGTCAACAGGAAGTTTGTAAATAGGTGTGTCAGTAACTCATTTGAGAGTGCATTTGCCTCTGGGCCAGGAAGACTGTATGGCTGTGGGTTCACTCCACTGCACTGGGCACTTGGGCTTACACCAAACACTGACACAGAAACGGGGGAGACATTATACTGAGGTCTCATCTACCCATTTCTGGACCAGGGCATCGATTTAGATTGCATGGGTCTTGCCCAGTCCAATCAGGAACGGACCCAACTGGACCTTTCCCTTCCGACCTGAACAGGGTCCAGAAGACTTCATCTGCTTACCTCCCTCTCACACTACATTACTTAGGAAACCTTCACCTATCATCTTCCCTCACTTTTGAACCAGCTGTCCTCTTTCCTCCACTTCACTGCCTTCCTCAGACATCAGCTGAGTCTCCCTCCCCCCACCTCGCTCCTGTTTTCCTCTCCCTCAACAGTCGCCCATGTACTTGTGGAAATGTTCAACTTGCTGCTTATGCCTGGTTTGTTCACTGCGCACATTCTACGGTGTTTGTGTGCCCTGGATTTGTTCTTTATTGTAACATCTGAATTTTTCTATGGAATTTGTTTTTATCCTTTGCTCCCCTCCCAAGGCAGCACCTCGAAATGAGCCTTGGCTCAGTGTGCCTCTCCAGGTCACTGGTTTTCTAAACAAGTAAAAAAATTCAGGAAATTCAGAGAGCAAACAATGATGGGGAGCAGACACAAGGAGAGAGGGAAACGGGGACAGGGAGGGACAGGAGACGGAGCTGGGGCCGGGGCAGGGCAGTGGAAATGGAAGGCAGTCCGTTTAAATTCCAGAAGCCTTGGCAGCAAGATGGAAGACCTTCAGATACTGGCTGTGGAGAGAAAAGCAGACTTCATAGCTGTTACAGAGATGTGGGTTCACCCAACCACTACTGGACCTGTCATCCCCAGGGTACACTCTCTTCCGCAGAGACAGGGAAAGATAAAGAAGGGTATATTTATCCAGGATAACTAAAGTGAGACACAGCATCTCATTTTCAGTGAGGTCCTGTTTCTACCCAATTCTTATCTAAGAGTTGGAACTAAAAATGTGGGCTTTGGTTTTCCATAGGGATTTTTTTATCCTTTGGTCTCCACTGGCATGTCCTCCTTCTGCCTGGTCCCCCTAGTCCTGTTACTCGGCTTCCCTGGGACTTACCTTCTCACCGATGTCCTGGTTAGCTGGACTGTGGTGGGAACCTAGTCACTGGTGCAGAGCCTGTGGGGGGACTGGAGGTCATCCTGCAGCCAGAGCTGTTTTTCCTCCTAGGTTAGGTTGCCCCTGGACCTTCTCCATGCATTGACATAGTGAACAGGTCCATTTCCATGGAGACATCCTCAAATAGCTGGGTCGGTTCATCTACGTAATGTGCCCAGACCTGCACTGCCACTTGGACACTTCCAGGGTGACAGTTGGCAGTAGGTCCTGTAAACTTCCCCCTACCGAGGGAGGAGAACTGTCCTCTGGACACTCGATCCTCCCTGCTCCAGCCACCTACCGAGTGAACCATGTCCATTCCCGAACCTGGGTGGTTGGCATGGCAGAAGGAAAGGTGCTGAGCACCTCAGTGACTATGGATTTTTAAAAATGATTTCAATGTGTGTTCTTTTACTTCCTCTCTCGTAGTAAAGACTGTTTCAGAACTGCATGATCTAGTTTATGTCCTAGCCCCGTACATTTGCATCTGTGTTCTTTAATTGAACCCTGTGCCTAAAAGGGACTTACAACTACATTATACAGTTCTAAAACAGCCCTTTCCTCCAGAGTGTGAATTAAAACCACCCACTGGGCTTACTCAAAGGTCAGTGAGGATGGAACACAAACAGAACCAGAACCAGTATTTAGAAATGAGTTACAGTTTCAATGCAGTTCTCTTCTGAAGAACAAAAAGTTCCCTTGAGTATGAAGGCCTGGGACCCAGCACTGAGATTATAGATTTGTGGTTGCTGAGTATAGTAATATGCTCTCCACCTCTGCTTTTTAATCAGTGAAGAAAATATTTTCAAGATTGGCATTGTAATGGTGAGGTGTAACTATTCACAAAAGACCACAGAGCTGGGGGGGTGGGGTGATAGATTGCTGAAGCTCAGCCTCAGACCCCTTCCTGTCTGCTCCCCGGCGATGAATCACCTGGTGATACAATGATACTCACCCCTGCCACCTTCTCTCCACTATAAAAAGGCTATCTCTGTAGGTTCAGCAAAGACAGAAACCAGAACAACGATGGCTTTCTACCTTCTCCTTGTTCTTCTCTCCATCACATCAGGTAAGACACTGAAGGGATTCAGTACAGTAAAGGCATAGACATTTTGTGTGTGTGTGTGTGTTCTGTTTGACCAAACTGCAGCACAGAATGGGACAAGGGACAGAAACATCTGTAGCTTGATGTGCACAAGGGAGTTGGAGATGCCATCTGTTTTATGAATGAGTTGTTAAAGTAAGGTTATGTCTGCCTGTTCTGGGTGTTGTTTAGGTGGGCGTTACTGAGCCTATTACAATTCTTGAAAATACTAGGGAGAATTTCTCTAGAGTCCTGGCCAAATTCTCCCCCACAAACCCCTAACTCTCCAAATCCACAAGCAGATTATAAACCAGAAAAGGAGGAGGAGAAGTGCCAGTCTGGAGACTCGTTCCTCTCATGAACATCAAAACCAAACAGTTCCAGCACTCCACAGACAGAATGGAAGGTAGCATGAAAATAGTGACACATCAAATGAAAAAACGAGCACCCATCAAAGCAGGGCAAATGTGAGCACAACAGAATAATGTGCAAAGAAACATTTATTGTGCACCATGGCAACACGGATAAAAAAACATGTGGCCGAAACTCTGATGAAGCCCAATAGTTAACTGGGCGAAATGTAAGTGTTTTTCCACGGGCCGTTTCGGCCACTTGTTTTTATATCCGTGTTGCCATGGTACATAGTAAATGTTTTTTTGCACATTATTCTGCTGTGCTCACATTTGTCCTGCTTTGATGGGTGCTTGTTTTTTCATTTGATGTGTTTATTTGTATGTAACACCATCCATTTATGCTCGGTGCTTACTGTTGCATTGAATCCAAAATTGTGACACAAAGACTTTATTTTTTTATTTATTTATTTCAGTTTAGGATTAATACCTTTGAGTCAAGGACTCATTTTCAAAGGTTCCGAGTCAGTGGATTACAAAATAAGGTTACAGAGGGTTGCACATACTTTTAAGTTTAACTGATACATAGGATTCTAGGTTTCACTAGTACATAGGAGTCTAACATTGTAAGTAACAGCACTAAGTGCAGGTGTAGTAGTGTTAGAAACAGGAAAGGGGAGAGAGGCCAGGGACTGAGTCTCCTCTGGGTAGTACAGGGGGGCAAGTGGGGGTGGGGCGTGGATGGTTGCCAGAGTAGTAGGCTGAGCTCACCAGTGGTGGCCAGGGGTGAGAGTGGGGGGTGGGAAGCAGCCCAAGGTAGGCATGTTAGATGTTCACATATGTAGTTGATGGAGTGGCGATCTGGGGGTTGACAGTTTATTGTAGTGTAGACTATGCAAGGTAGGTATTTTGTGGGTAGGGATTTGTGGAAGAGAGCAGGGGGAAGAGTGCAGGGGGCAGTGGTTGGGTGGTTAGAGCCAAGGGGTGGGTGGGATAGCCTAGGGGCCCTGAGCATAGGTTAAGTGCGGCAGACATAGATTTTTTTTTTTATTCTAGTTGAGAATGAAGCCCAGTTTTGAATTGTCTGAGCTTGGTGCATTCTAAGACTGCGGTAGGCAGCTCATTGAACCACTTTGGGCCCAGGAAGGCGAGTGATCTCTGTGCCAGTTTAGTACGCTTGAATGGCACCTGGAGTCCCCCTTTTGCAGCGCTCCTAGTCTGCTTAAGGGGTAATACCTTCGTGAAAAGTCTGTTAGTGGTGACTTAGGAGAACTCTCCAAGTAAATGTTTATGCAGTTTATCGATTGCCGATAGAAGTTTAACATACAGTTTGCAACCTTCCTTGATCTGGGCCAGTAGGTCCACTACCCAGCTGCCTCAACACTTCGCCCAATTAGAGCTTCGTCAGGGAGCAATCTACTGGAAAAGTCCATCACAATTTATACTAGTAGTATGACATCATAAATCTGCATCATATTACTTTAAATTTCATAGTTTAAAGCAAAAACATTTTTGGTATGATGTTTAGCAAACATAAATAAATAAATCATTATTAAAGTACCCTTGTAACCAAATATTAAAAGATAAACCACATTGCAAAACCAATAACAAAAACAGTTTGATTCTATATGTTTAATCAAAAACAGAGAAAAAGCAATATGCTGTTACACAGAAACTAATTCAACATTTATGTTGTAAATTCTATCATACAAAATGTATTGATCAATAGATATATTTAATCACATATATATCAATTTAATCAAGGTGCAAGACAGCCCTGGAAAAAAAGTATTTCCAAAAAGGGTTAGGAGCCATTGAAATGTGACTTGAACAGGGCAACCTGCACTCAGTCAACCTTAAGCTGTAAAAGAACAGAAAACAAAATAATTTATAACTAGGAAAATCCACATGATCAGAGAAAACATCACATCAAAATCCCACAGTCATAACAGAAGGAGAGAAGTGTGTGTGGGGGGGGGGGGACAAAGCGGGAAAGTCAAAAGAATAATAGTACAAATTAAAGAAAGCAATAACTAGGTACTTAATATATTCTATACCTAAGATATCTTGCTTTATTCTTTTAGATAAGGTTTTGTTTTTTTACCTTTTGGTTTTTCAGTTTTCTTCCTGTACACCCCCTCCCCCTCACAGCGTGAACGTGCGTGTGTGGAGGCATACACACATATCACATCTCTGCACTTCTGTGTCTCCCGACCTCCAGCGCTGTCCTCCAGCCTCCACTTGGGGGGCAGCCAAGGAGCAGAAAGACAGCCCCCCTTTCCCTGGGAGAGGAGGCAGCCCATTGGATGCTTGATCCTCTCCTTCCCCTGACAACTCTAGGTTGCTCCCGATCCTGGGTCGCCAACGTGGCGCGAGATGTGGCATCCAGCTCCTCAACCCTTAGTGCCACTGGGCTGGCTTAGATAAGGTTTTAAGTCCCAAGACTAATTCAACACATCAGACTGTCAAGCTTTAAGTACAAAAATCCAAAACTCTCTTGCTGTAACGGGCTTGTCAAGTGGTTCCCGTCTCTCCTATCCACCCTCACCTGTTCAATTTCTAAAAAAATAAAATCTTTTGGATTACTGTTGTGGTGCAAGAGAAAAAGTCCGGCAACAGGACTTTCTAATTTGCAATTTTTAATATCACGTATATGTACCTGCATGCTCTCCTTTAGTTGCAGAATAGTTCTCCCCACACACAGGTTTTTGCATTCACACCACAGAGCATAGATAATAAGATCCACAAGTGGATTAATCTGGTTTAATATCATTCAGTTTACATCTGAGCATGGAGACTTGGAGAATCATCATTGAGAACGCTGGCATAGTATGGCTGCCATGGGCCACCCCAAAGGTCATACCTCTCAACTGTCCCTGATTATGAGGGATAGCCCACATTTTACCCTTCAAAATTTACTCTGTTCTTCATCCTTCCCTCACTGTATAAGGGTCTCCCTTAAAGAAAATGTGCTATAAATACAGATCTTATAGTAGAAATTCATAATATTTTAAGATGCTAAATAAGAAATGAATTTGTCAAAGTAAACACAATGGTTTCCACAATGCTCTAAGCTTGTATCTCCATGTTTATGGAAATGTCCCTCATTATGAGTGTCAGTGTCCATCATTGTCCTTCATTTTGAGTGTCCCTGCCCCTCATTTCAGTGACAAAAGGTTGAGATGCATGACAGAGGTGACTTATTTTCTTTCTTTCTTTCTTTAATTCAAAAGTTTCAGCAGGGAAGTCATACAAAGGTAGTAGCAGCTCGTTTCCAGATGTGTCCTGGGGAATGGGGGAAGGGAGCATACAGTGCATGATGTGCAGGTGGCCATGTATAATACAAGGTACAGCAGTAATAAGTCCAGTAATAATGCACACAATAAAATACGGGAAAAAGAAATATAGTGAGCAGTCACAGTTTACAGGCAGACTGTGCAGGGCTACAAAAATAAAGACAAGATATAATGCTGTGATGGTATAAATTTGGATACAAGTGCTAAACAGTACAGGGAACAGTGCCAGGTAGTAGTGGGATTAGCACCACTGAGACTGCTGATGTTCAAGCTAACGAAGACAATGCAGGAGGTAGGCTCAGGAGCACAGTTGAAGGGGGCTATAGTTGCTCACAACCAGGGAGGGGCGAAAGGAGGACATCAACAACATGAAGGATGGAACACAAGGGTCAGGGGCCAGCAACAGTTGTAGCGGGGATAGCAAAGTTATTCAGTTATCTTCAGCATGCAGCCGTGTGTTGCTTGTGATGGGCTCTGAGATGTTCACATTAAAGGAGCTTTTCAAATGCATGTGGCATGGTACTCTAATGTGAACAGTGACAATTTCTTAAAGCAGCAGTATTTGTTAGTGTAAAAAAATCACCATATCTTATTTTTAACAATAACAACAATAATAATGCATTTCTGGCAAAAAAAAAACAAACAAAAAAACCCCCAAATATCAGTATATCCATCTTTCCTTTCATTGTATTTCGCTCTTGAACTGAGATCTGTAGTTTTGAAGATGTTAGCAGGCCCTTCTCTCTGGCCACCCCCACTCTGCATAAATTAAATATTTTGAGGTGGTGCTCTGCTGCTTACCATCAGAAATATGTGTGCTAACATCTTACTGTATCCCCAGTATCAATCCAGGATGTAAGCTCAAAAAGTAACCGCCAGGGAAAGGATTTGAAAAAATTGTTAGTGACAGCCATCTTTAATGGCTGAAGTCATTAATTGCAAATATAAGTACGAAAAGCTGTTTTGAAAACACCTACAAGAAATGAAAATATTTTCTAATTATGTCACAAATATAGTAATGTTTAAAAAAATAAACAGCATGATGATATTTTTTGCCAGCTAAGAATACTGCTGCTTTAAATAGCTGCTGACACCTTTGAGAAACTTTGAAAAGTGTAATATGTAGATGTAATTCTGCTGGTATTTCGACATGTCCTATACATTGCTCCTCCCCTTTATGTATTACCGAGTACATTTTTATAAACCCAGGCTCTTTATCCCTTGGAGTTCATTTGTTGCAGCAGTTAATTGCTCTGCTTTTTAAAAAGTAAAGAAAATCTTTCTCAAAATTGGCATGGTAACAGTGAGATATAACCTCTCACAAACTACCTCAGAGTGTGGCGTGTGTGTGTGTGTGTGTGTGTGTGTGTGTGTGCGTGTGTGCGTGTGTGTGTGTGACAGATTGATCAAGCTCAGCCTCAGACTCTTTCCTGTTTGCTCACAAGCGATGAATCACCTTGTGACATCATAATTTGTTGCCATGGGAATAGCTGTGATGTCACAAGCAGAGTATTATGATCTCAGGTGGGGAATAAGCAGTAGAAACTGAAGATTAAATGTTTTTTCTACAGAGGGAGAGAGCCATTTTAAATGTGCAGGGAGATTAGTTCTGGCCCGCCTGTGTTTCTAGCTATGATGGGATGGCGCTGCCAGTTCCTGATTCAATGCTTAGTGAGCCCCTGGATAAGGAAGCACGGTAAAAGGTGCAGAGTGTGCAGTAGTGGTCCACGGAGCCCTGCCTCTCCCATTTTTGAGTTTTTTTTTTCTACTCAGGAAGTGGTCTGTTTGCTTGACTCAGCCTCATCTCTTACTACATGTTATGAGTTGTTCCTCATACTGTGATGGATTTGTCACCCACCACTGCTTAAAAAAAAAACAAGACAACTGCACATTTGCAATGTATAGTTGCAAAACAGCAGTATGAAATGGAAGGATGTGATTGGCTGAACCCCATCATTCACATGACTGTGTGGTATGGTTTACCTTAATGCATGACTGATTGTTTTTCAAAGTAACCTCAGTTGTTTTACAAACCAGTATAATGTTCTGTTCTGCCACTGTTTTACAAATCGGTATAATGTTCTGTTCCGTCACTGTTTTACAAATCAGTATAATGTTCTGTTCTGTCACTGTTTTACAAATTGGTATAATGTTCTGTTCCGTCACTGTTTTCCAAATCGGTATAATGTTCTGTTCTGCCACTGTTTTACAAATCAGTATAATGTTCTGTTCCGTCACTGTTTTACAAACCGGTATAATGTTCTGTTCTGTCACTGTTTTACAAATCAATATAATGTTCTGTTCTGCCACTGTTTTACAAACCAGTATAATGTTTTGTTCCGGCCACTTTTTTTCTGTACAGATTTTATTTCTCAGACCAGCATGTTTCCATTCTGTCTCTGAAGACCTCTCAGCCACCTCATCATCTGACTACCTTCACCACATGCTGTGGGGATCCGTTGAAGGTGCAGGTGCTCGAGGGTGCTGGAATGATTACCCTGGTGGCTGCCATTTTCCTTCAAAGGTTTTTCCACACAGGTGCCCCCTACCTGCCTTCCTCCCACATAGCACTAAGCAGTATCTCTGTTGGTCAGATGCAAACACCACAAACTTTGCGAAGAATCACACTCCCCAGCCCATGACAGGGGTTACTATGGTGACAGACATTGGTGCCATTCCGCTGTGAGATAGAATGCATCATCAGTCACAGCATTGCGGCAGCTGTGGCCTACCCAACCCAGCACCCCAGTCTATTCCTGAACCTGAGTCATTGGCATGTCCCAAACCAGTGTGTCCAGTCACTGCCATGGCTGGTCAGCGGTGTGTCCAGTCACTGACATTTCCAGTACTGGTGTGTCCAGTCACTGGTATGTCCAGTCACTCCTGGGTCCAGTCACTGGCATGTCCAGTGTCAGCATGTTCAGTCACCGACATGTCCAGTCACTAGTGTATACAATAACTGGCCTGTCCCATCACAAGTATGTCCAGTCACTGGCACGTCCAGTCACAAGCATGTCCCATCATCAGTGTGTCCAGTCACTGGCATGTCCAATCACCAGTGATTCCAGTCACTGGCATGTCCAATCACCAGCATGTTCAGTCAATGGCATGTCCAGTCACTCCCATGACCAGTCAATCGAAGTGTCAGTGCTATGTACTGCCACTGGCCATTAGGTGCGCCAGTTCAGACATTTACCTCCCTTCCCCCACTCCCTTGGATCCATAGGGAACCAGGTACACAGATTCAATCTTAGGTGACTGGAGGGGGTGGACTATAGGGGCAGTACAACTCTGCAGTGGGGGAGTCAAGGATAAATTCTGTTACAAAGCTATCAATATGATATGCTCCAGTTGGGGGGGGGGTCACAGATGCATGCCAAACACTGCCAATTAGACTGTTACTGTTGCCCAAGAATGTCCCATATAGCTAGTTTGCCAGGAAAGCCAGTGATTGAGGGTACAGCACAAAGTAAAGTGCATCTTGCCAGAAATGTTTCATGCTTCTGGCACAAGAAATGGGAAATGGGATCTGAAAACCCTAACCAGTTTGCAACAAGTTTCCAGGAGGGAGCTGCCAGTGGTAGCATCCTGTAAAGGGGACAAGGAATTGTTTCTAATTGGCAGCTGCAGCATTTAAAATGTTAGGATTTCAAGATATGATACTCATATTACTAAGAAATCCATATTTAATTGCATCTGTGTAAAAAGGCATGTGAAAAAAAGATACTTGCAAGGTTTTGTTTTTATGGGCAGCGTTCTGTTACATTTATTTTATTGGAACCAGTAATTCGGGGTATTAGCTATGTCACTGTTTGTGTATGGAACTCTAAGCATGGTTCTGATACGTCAACAGCTCATGTTAATTATTCTATACACAAGCCATGATGTAGTAAAAACTCCGAATCCCTAGTTCTATGACAAGAACTGTGCAGAATGTCATCCATGAAAAGAAAGCAGCTGAAAACACAGGTACAGTTAAATGTGGATTATCTGGAGGCATGAATTTCAGTTCCGTACCTTGGAACATTACTAACTGCTGGCAATCAGCACCAGTTTCCTGTCCCTTTAAATGAACTTGCACTTTCTTGGCACTCTGTCTGTTGCTCCAGAGTATGTTAGGTGCCTCCTGGTCCCACCAAACACTTTAAGAACCCTGACTGGCGCATTCCACATGACTGGGGGGGGGGCAAGTAGTAGCTGATGTCCAATCTGGGAGTTGGATACACCTCACTATTCTCAAAGATCCACCTGTACATTTAGTCAATTTATTTGTTATTGTTGTCTCACGCCAAGCTCATATCCTTTCCCCCTGGGCTGTACCTGAAAATGATCCCTGGCTCAGTGTGCCTTTCCTGGTCACCAAATTTTAAATAAAATAAATTAATTAAAACAATGCTACACGCACACACACACACACACACACCCACAGACACACACGAACATGCACAAACACATATAGAAACACACACACACACACATGTATAAATAAAATATACCCTTTCTTTCACCATACCATGCACTCATGCACGCACATGCACATGTATGTGTAACTATAAAGTCTATTCCCTTTTTTCTTCTACCGCTTCATTAACTTTTTATATTTTTCTTGCTAGATCATTTGCAAACAAGATTCATAGCTGAAACATAGATTCTAACTGTATGTTCTATTTTCAGTGTACACATAATATTACTTTCTTTTATTATAGCCCACAGGCCTATGCTGCCTTCTTTTTTTTCTGATATGTAGAATGATGTGATATAATGGACAGCAGTATATCTTGAACAATTACATCCCATCTTAAACAGTGGGGTATCTAGAACAGTGTGCTGTTATCTAGAACACCATGATATAATCTAGAACAGCATGACATATTTATTTAAAAACTGGTGACCAGGAAAGGCACACTGAGCCAAGGGTTGTTTCTAGACGTAACCCAGGGGATCAGTACGTGGGAATGATACAGTTTAAAGGCAGATATGCAGAATAATCAAGTAATTCAAAACGAACGGTACTGCTAACAAACCAGAACAAAGTGCAGTTAGTGAGTAGTAACAACTGACGAAGTAGACTGGTGTCATAACACTGCAAATATGAAGACTAAGCAGAGGTTCTAGGAAGTAATCTAGAGCGATGTGATATTTAGAACAGTATATCTAGAGCTTTGTGATTTTATCTAGAACAATGAGTTAACAAGTTGCTTATAGGGATAACCTGTTTTCTGGGCACGCTTAGATGCCACTCAGGTTGTATAATGTTGTTTTACATCTTCACAGCTGTGACCAGCAAAGCACTAACACAGAAGCAGTGCTCACAGGGATGGGAGGTCTGGTGTCAGGACCTGGAGACAGCGACTCAGTGTGGAAAAGTGTCGTACTGCACCCAGTATGTGTGGGAGGAGACTGAACTGGTAATCATTGGTCTTTATTGGGTATTACATTGTATCACCTGTTTTTTCCTCTCTATATCTTGATACCAACGCAACATTTTGTACGACATTTAGTGCTGGTGAATGCTGAGGGACTGACAGTACTGGAGACTAAAGCCCTCTGTTTATGAACAGGGACATGTACAGTGTGGGGCAGCTAGTGGTGTTACTTGTTATTTGGATGTTAGAGACAGCAGTAAGCCAGAGGCCCATATATACTGTCCAGCCCCTGTACTGATAAGTATCTGTCTAATCTGTTCTTAAAGATATTAAAGGCACTGCTTTCCATTACGTCCTCTGGTAGAGAGTTCCATAACTGAACCACTGTCTGGCCCAGATATTCAGACTGTGCCAGGCAGTGGCGCAGCTCAACTGGGATGCACCGGTGCCAGGGTCAGGTGATATTTAATGGTGATGCACCATGGTGCAGCACCATTGAATATGGCATGGTCAGCGCACATACTGTGCATGGCGCAGTGGCACTGTGCCGGCGCAAATCACAGATAGGGAGCATGGGATGTGCCAGTGCAAGTGAAGTTGCGCTAGGTGCATCACCCACAGTATTCAGCAGGAGGCATGCAAATGAGGCCATACAATATGCAAGGTGCAAGTGGGGCCATTTGCATGTCATTATGGCCCCTTTTGCATGCCCTGCGCAGGGCAGCCTGGCGACTTGCGCCTGGTGCCCTGCACAGCATGACGTGTGCAGTGGGGATCCTGGGGCACCCCCCGCCCCATAGCCACGATCGCGTAAATGTATAACAAACAAACCCTGGTAGTCTAATGGCCCCCCCAGTCCCCAATTCCCTGATAACTGTAATGAAAGATCTTCCCTGGTAGTCTAGTGGTCCCCCCACCACCTGATTACCCGAGAAATGTAAAAATAACCATCCCTGGTGGTCTAGTGGACCCCACCCCTGTTGCCGTGATCGCGATAATCCTCCATAAATAAATGTCCTGGTGATCCAGTGGCACCCCCATCCTGCCCACCCACACCGCATCTAAGCCCACCCCTCCCCAAGTCATCAGCAGGCAGCTGCAACCGCCAAGACACACTATCAATGACAGGCAAGAGCAAGCTAAGCCCATTGGTCCTAGTAGACCAACGAAGATTACAGGGCATACTATTAAATAGTTCCCAAATATGTGAATGAAGTCATTCACATATTTGGACTGTCGAGTACAGTATGCCCTACAAGCCCATACTGTACCTGCCATCTGGGCATGGCTGGGTGGTACGCGGGTGGGTTGCTGCTGCCTGTCCGATGGGGGAAGCAGGGTGCAAGGGGTTCGTGTGGTGGAGGGGTGGGGTGCCACTGGATCACCAGGGCATTTATTTATGAACGACACTGGAGATCGTGGGAACTGGCAGGGGGGTGGGTCCACTTGACCACCAGGGTTATGTGTGTGCTTGCTTCTGGTGTTCTGGATGGGCGGGTGGCCACCCAAGGCTGGGCTGCTGTGTTGCACCCTGCAATACTGAAGCCCACCTTTGGGTGACCAGGAGTTGTTCCAACCTTTCAGTAGCTCACCTTTGAGCCCCGCTATGTGGCACAATGCAGGGTTGTGCCAGCATATGCACCGCACATCCCGAGCTGAATATCGGGTTGTGCCGCAGATGCATGGGCACACCCCTTGCATCTGCGCTGCATACATTATCATTGCGCCCCAGCACATCAGAATTTGTGCTGCGCCAGGCAGCCTTCTCAATATCCCACCTGGGTGCAATGTGGGGTTGCGCCAGGGGCAACCTTTGAATATCTAGGCCTCTGTGTATAGAACCTCTTATGTTTTTTAGTTTTGATTGTACTAGTTTGTAATTGCTTAGTATGACCTATTATGTTGTTAGGAGGCTTGATCATAAAGTTCATTTCCTGCATTAAATTATTATCATTTAATATTTTGTGCAATAACAGTAAGTCACCCCTAATCCATCTGTTACGCAATGTATTTAACCATAATTCACCCAGTCGTTCATGACAGGGCAGGTCTTCCATCCCTGCAATTGTACTAATAACCTTCCTTTGTATTCATTTCAGTTTCAGTATATCGCCGTTAACCAGACCACCCCAAAACTGAGAGCAGTTATAAACATAAGGCCTTACGTAGGTGTTGTAAAGGGGAAGATGTAGCTCTTTCGATTTTATTTATTTATTTATTTATTTATACATCAGTTTACAACCTTTGAGCCAGAGGCTCATTTCCAAAGGTACCTCGTCACAAAGAGGACAAACACAAACAACATTTCATTACAACATTGTAGATAACAGCATTTTTTTTTTTTACACATCATAGCAGGCAACAGTTTAGGCAGATATATGCTGTAGTTACTTTGTTTACAATAACAGTGTAACAGGTTAGGTATTTACAGGTTTATACAGTTATTCAGATAGGATTGAGAGGTAAGCATACATTGGTTAGGCAGACAAAAGTCATGAGCAGGGTCTGCTGATAGTAAAACAGGTGGCTATGGGACGGGTAGAAAAATGAGAGGAGGGCGAGCCACTTTGTGAGTTTTGTCAGTTGTTGATTGTGAAGCTACTCAGTGAGTTTTGTCTGGTACAAGGCCTCAACACCTATGACCGGGGAAAGCAACAGCTACGCATGTTAAACAGTTGACTCAAGTGAGTTTGAAGCTGGAGATTGAACGGGTATCGGTGATGGAGCTGGGGAAGAGTATTGTACCAGGTGGGGCTCTGTAATAGAAGGACCATTGACCATGGGTGGTCCTGGTTCTTGGGATAGACAGGGTGGCCCTGGAGGAGCTCTAGAGTTTGGACTAAGGGTGCGAGCTAGGTGGATAGAGGCAGTCAGACCGGGAGGATAGACCAAGGAGTGTTTTTAGTTAGGAGGCAGGTTTGGTATCTGAGCCGCCGTCCAGGTTGAGCAGCTTAGCAAAGTCATATAGCTGGCAGGTATGGGTTAATCTGGTGGCTCCCGTGATTAATCTACAGGCCTTGTTCAAGGTGTGTCGAATTTTATTGAGGGCGGTCATATCCGCGGCACCATAGACAGGCAGGCCATAGTCCACAAGGGACAAGATTGAGGAGGTGACAGCTAGTCGGAGGGCCTCGGGGGGAGGCAGTGTTTATGGCGATAAAGGATACCTAACCAAGTATTTGTAGCTGAGGCTAGAGTATCAATGTGGTCGTGGAAAGTGAGGGCAGAGTCAAAGGAGACCCCAAGGTACTTGTACAGTCGGACTAGCTCGAGAGGAAGTTTAGAGCCAGGGAGGATATGGAGTGGGAAATTACTGAGTTTGTTTTGAGGGTGGGCAAAAAACATGGATTTGGTTTTCTTTAGATTGACCACAAGTCTGTGCTCTTTGAACCAGGCTTCAGCATCATTGAAGGCTAGTTGCAAGGATTCTTGAAGGGCAATGGGGTTTCAGTGGGAGGCAAAGAGGATGGCATCATCGCGTGACAGCAGATTTTACCGATGCATGCACTGAGCAAGTATTGAGGATAGAAAGAAAAGAAGAGGCCTAGGATGGAACCCTAGGGCCTCCTGATTGGATGGGCATGTATTGGAGAGGGTCCCATGAATTCTAACACGCTGAGGCCGGTCCGACAAGTAGCTGGAGCACTAGCGGCCGGACGGCAGCAAAGCCGATGCGGTTGAGGGCATCCAACAATAGGGGGTGGGAGACAGTGTCAAAAGCCTTTGAGAGGTCAATAAACACTGCCCCTGCTAGTGAGCCTGAGTCAAGTGAGGAATGAAGAAAATTTGAGAACTCAATAAGGGCAGTGCTGGTACTGTAACCTGCACGGAATCTGTGCTGTTCATGACAGAGGATGTTGTATTTGGTCAGGTAATCTGTGATTTAGGTTGCCACTAGTTTTTCAAGGGCTTTGGAGAGGGGTGGAAGGATGGAGATAGGCCGGTAGTTCCCAGCTGAGGACCTGTCACCACCTTTGTGTATGGGCAAGACTGAGGCAGTTTTCCAGCCTGAAAGGAATTGACCCAGGCAGAGGGACTTGTTGAGCAGGGTAGTGAGGGGGGCAAGGACCTGATCCAGGACCCGGCGGAGGATACTGGGGTCCAGGGAGTCACTGCCAATATTATTACTCTTAAGAGCTTGAAGCAGTTGGGGCCTAGCTTCCTGTGGAGTTACCCTACGTAAGTGGAAGCTAGGATATTGAAAGTCAGGGGCAGGTAGGGTTGAAGGAGGGTCAAAGAAGTCACTGGGGAGGACCGAACTAAGGTCGGTGAATGATGTGTTGAGGAAGTTGGGTATGTGGGCAGGGTCAGTGGAGACAGAGCCTTCAATGTTGATCTGGGAAGGGGGAGGAGAACGTGTGCTCCCATTTAGTTGCTTAATGTTGTCCCAAAACGTTCTGCCCCACCCCAGGAGGAGGTAAGCGCCTACCTGATAGTGATCAGCTTTTGCTTTCCTAATAGCCCATGTGCATTTGTTTCTAGCAGCGTTGTAGGCCTGTCTGTCTGCAGCACGGCCTGTTTCAGTGGCCAGGTGCCATAGGTTATCCCTGAGTTTGAGTAGTTGCAGCAGGGACAGGGTAATCTGGGGGGCATTATGAACTTTGGTCCGGACTGCTGTCATGGGGGCAAAGATGTCGCAGGTATTGTTGAAGGTTTGGGTGAAGAAGGTAAGGGCGGAGTCAACATCTGGGGCGTGGTGTATGGGAGCCCAGTTAATTTGGGCAAGATGTAGCTTAAGGCCTTTTAACCCGCCAGGTCTGAGGCACCAACGAAGAGTGGGATGAGCCGTGGGTTTGGGAGTGGGGGTGGCCCAGTGGAAGGTGATTGGGGAGTGATCGCTAATAGAGTCCGGAAGGACCTGGATATCATGGATTTGTAGTGGGCGGTTGGTGATGACCACATCTAGCAGAGTGTTGGTACCTTTCTTTGTGTTAATCCTGGTGGATTGGGAGACTAGTTGGGACATGTCAATTGCTGCAAAAGAGTCACGGGTGGTGTTGATGGATGAGCTGAACCAGTTAACATTCAAGTCACCTACAAGGACTTGATCAGCTGTGTGAGGTAGGGTTGAAAGATAATCAGTTAGTGAAGCCAGTGCCACAGTTTGGTTTTTTGGGGGAATGTAAGCAGCAGTGAGATAGAGGGGACCCTTGGAGGGTTCCGGAGTCAGTTTGAGGGTAAGGGCCTGTGCTCTATGGGCTAGAACCGGGGCAGGGAGTGTCAGTCCAGTGAGAGATTCCCTGGTGTATATTGCAGCCCCCTCTTCTACCTACTCGATCCTCCCTGTACAGGGTGTACCCAGGAATAGTGACAAATGCGTCTGGTGTGGATTTTGATAGCCAGGTTTCCACCACTGCGATGACATCTGGCCTATGTGAGGTGACCCAACATTGGAGGGAATCTAGTTTTTTCATCAGGCTGCATATATTCATAGACGCAATGCAGAGCCCGGGTGTCCCTGTTGGAGGTTTAGAGGGAGCTGGGCCAGGGTTCGGATGAATATTGCCTGTCAGAAGTAGTAGTATAACCACAGCTCTGGCCAGGGGACGGTAGGGGGTGAGCTTTCGATAAGTATGGCGTGTGGAGGGGGGATGCTTTTGGGCACACGGGGTGGGCAGGGTTTTCCAGGCTGTGAACATGCGGAGGATAAGTCTCCAGTGGGCACCCGAGGAGGTAGTAGTAGGGAGAGGACTGGTGGGAGGGTGTTGATGACTGGGGCAGATGATGAGAGTAGGGTGTGGCTGGGCTAGCTCCAAAAGAATAGTAGGATCAGAAGCCATTGTGCCAGGGGGGGTCTTAGGTTGGAGAGACAATGGAGCCAGTGTGAGGATGAAGGGGAGGCATTGTAATAAGAGGATTTAGAACTGAAGTATCTGGTTATGGCATTTAGGACAAATATTTCTTGAATACCTCAGCACATTTGGCATGAGACTTGAACTCGTTCACGTTCCTAATTCCCAAGTCCTTTTCTTCTTTAGATTCCTCCAGTACTCTGCTGATCTACTTCGAGATCATACAGTTTCATTATTAACTCAGAATGTGGGACCCTATCAAATGCCTTTTCAAAATCTAGAAAAATGACATTTGTTGGTAATCCACTATCTAAGAGTGAACTACTCTTTTCATAAAAGCTTATAAGATTAGTTATGCATGATCTCTCACAAGTGAAACCATGTTAATGTTTATCGTCAAGTATACAATGGTGTGTGAAAATCCTACAACTTTATTGGTCAAAACATGTCACATTACCGTTGGTAAATCCTGCATAACCCATGGCTGAGGAATGGCATTTATAAAAAACATAAACACATTTTAAATTTATTTTACACATGGGTCCATTGTATAATCACAACAAGGCACTCCAGGGTGTGAGTTATTGGGTGATTTACCCGCTTCTTGTGTGGTTACGTCACTTGGCTGCGCCTCGTGACACACCACACAAGACATGGGTAAATCCCCAATAACCCACACCCTGTTGTGCCTTATTGCTTAATTAACAGATCCATGCTTATACTATTGAGCCTATCCCTGATTCAGCTTTCCACGATTTTACCAAGAATACTTGTTAATCGTATGGGCCGGTAATTCATAGGAATACGTTTTGGGCCTTTCTTATGTATTGGTATCACCTCTGCCCTTCTCCCCTTCTCCAGTCCACTGGCACTTCACAGCAATCCACTGATTTATTAAAAATGCATGCTAAGGGGGCTGCTGTTTCAGTGGTAATTTCTTTCAGTAGACTTGGACCCAAGTTATCTGTTCCCTGTGATTTAGTCGCATCCAGTTGATGTAATTTGTTTGGTATCTCAGACTGACAAAAGGGTTCATAACTCCAGTTTACTTGTTTGACTCTTTCATTAGACTGGGCTCTGACAGGTTTCTGAAATACACTGCTAAAATACGTATTGAACACCGCAGACATTTCTCCATTCCTGCAGATATCCTTACCTTCACATTTAAGTGAACCCAGGACCGGTGATGATTTGCTCAGATAATTTATATACCTATAAAATAACTTTGGTTTGCCTTATCTTTCACTAACTTTTCCTCTAGTTTCTTCTTAAGTGTCTGAATTTTCTTCTTACACTTTTGACTCCGTAGGATTATTTTTCATTATTTTACATAACCCCTTTTTATAGATATTAGCTTCAGTAGTTTTGGTTTAAGTCAAGGTGGCATTTTCCCTTTTTTGTTATACATTTTCCTTTCTAGGTATAAATATATTCGCCACTTTATGTATTTTTGTTTTGAATATAGTCCACGCCTGTGCTGTACACTTTTATCCTTGAATTCTCTACTCCAGTTCAAGCCCTGCAGGATACATCTACATCCTTCAAAGTCCCCTTTGTTATAATCGTACATCCGTCTTATGTTTAATATACACACCCCCATTGATAGTAATGAGACTGGTACTACGATCCCTATTTACCAAGGGGTCCATTATCTCACAGGTACATTCAGCTTCAAGGTTTGTAAAGATCAGATCCAAAATAACGTCCCCTCTGGTTGGTGCTTCTACAAGTTGTTCCAAACTACAGTCAGTGACTATATCCAGAAATTAATTTCCTAATTTAACTAGTGGCTTCATTTTGCTTCCATTTGATTTCTGGCAAATTATAATCCCCCAAAATCACAGTATCGCCTCTGTTAGATGATAAATGAGACATCTCTGAATCTAATGTAATAATTTTTGCATTCCGATTATCTGGTGGGACTCAACGTTTTCCCAATATTATGGGTTTATCCCTCATAGTATTGATTTTTATTCAAACCAATTCTGTTTTAAGATCGTCCCTAGGGTTCCATTCATAGCATTGTAAAATTGACTTACAGTAAATGGCTACTCTGCCATCTTTCCTGTTAGTTTTCTGTCTGCTAAACACTAATATTCCAATCAGATTCATTAGTGTCTTTCCACCAGGTCTCCTGAATAGATATGATATCCTATTTTAACGTTATAATTCTAATCTTGGTTCATCCATTTTGTTATTCAAGCTACGCATGTTTGTTAGGATTGTTATGTTTTTCTTCAACTCACACCCTTTATGTAGCTTATCCAGTTTCATTTCTTCCTTCTGTACCTTTGTCACTGGGTTAGACCCCTACACAGCTCCCCCTGTCGCAAGTGAAACATTCTTGTAATGATTTCATTAAGACACTCCCCCAACATTTTAGTGCCTATTTTATTGAGATGAAGACCATCCTTTGCATACCACTGACCCTTTCCCTTCAATAGTTTTCTTTAGCAGGACGAAATTTTCATTCAGTCCAGTCATCTAATCATTTATTCAGTTCTATATACTCCCATTCTTTCTTATATGAACTTCTGAGTATTTTATTTATTAAAGTGTTTCACCAGAAAGGCACACTGAGCAACAAGTTGCTCATCTCCTGGTGTGATCTGGGGGGAAGGGGTACCATTGGAATGAGTCATTAGACATTCAAGTTACAAGATCAACATTAACATACAATTGTAAGGCAGGTGTTACAAACAGTGTTACAACAGTGTTACGCACAATAGGTAGAAAGAGTGGACAATAATAAGTGCCGGGTTAATAAGTAAACAAGTGCTTACGTGAAAGGAAAGGGGAGGGAGGAAGGGAGAGAGGGGTGAGGTGGGGGGAGGCAGAAGAATTGTGTCACTGGAGACCCCTTCAGGATGTGAGGAACCCTGCAAGGGGACTGGGGGACCAGAGAGAAAGGGATAAGGCAGTGTCCCAGAGAGACCACTTTAAGATGATGGGGGAAGGGAATAGATGAGAAATATAAGCCCCTAGAGTGGGTAGGAGAGGGACCCATGGACAGCATTCAGTGCCCTTTACATTCTGTGGGAGATCAAGGATGGCCACTAAGGGGGAACAATTAGGGGAAGGGGAGGAGGGCTAAAGAATTGGGGGTTGGTGTGCAGAGGGTAAAATGAAGGTGAGGGTAGGGGGATAGGGTTTGTCTAGGGCTTAGAGGAGGGAATTAGGGAGGGACATGGCAGGAGCAGCTAGGTGCAAGGTAATTATTGAGGACAGAGCTGATGGAGTAGGCAGAGAACAAGTGCCAGATTTGAGAGGGAAGGGAATTCCAAATTTTGTGGGAGGCGGTGAGAGTAACTGGAATTGGCCAATTTGGGTGGATCTGCAGGGGACAATCAGGGTATGGGAGTCGGTTGATCTGAGGGAATGGGAGGTTGGGGGGTGTTATAAAGGAGGAGGTGAGGTAGGAAGGGCGCTCACCCAACCAATGCTTGGAGGTGAATTTAGCACATTGGAAGAGTCGTCTATTTGTAAGAGAGGGTAAGGATAGGGCACGATAAAGATTACAGTGATGGGTGCAAGGAGGGCATCCAGGGCAAAGTGGCAGAAGGAATTGAAGAGGGTGTCCAGTCTGGCTAGGGAGGCCTTAGTGGCAGCACCATAGACTACGTCACAGTAGTCAAAAATGTGCAGTATCATCTTCTGAATAAGTTTATGCCTAGCCGTAGGAGGGATGCAACTACGGTTCCTAAACAGGGTGCCAAGCTTGGGGCACAGTTTTTTTCTGGATGGCATCAATATGTCCAGAGAAGTTTAGGTATTGGTCCAATCAAACATCTAAGTACCTGAAGGAGGATGTGTCCTCCAGTAAAGTTCCCTCAAGGGTGTGAAAAGTGGGTAGGGAGGGAAGCCTGGAGAGTCTCTATCTTGTGCCAAAGCTCATGGAGACAGTCTTCTTGGCATTGGGGGAAAAGTTGATGGTTAGCAAACTGGAGCTGAACCTTGTGAAAGTCTTGCTGAAAGCTGGTTGTAACCTCATCAGCACAGGGGCCAGATGCATACAGGACTGTATCATCAGCATACATATGTATAGCAGAGGATGGGAAGCAAACAGAGGAAATGTCATTTAAGAAGATGGAGAATAGGAGGGGCCCTAATAACAAGCCCTGGGGGACTCCAGTGCTAACTGGGAGGGGAGAAGTGGCATCTAAGATCTTAACTGATTGGGTTCTACCAGTAGGGTAGACCTTGAACCAGTTTGTGGTGGAGGGAGATGGGTCAGCTGCTGGGAGTGAGTAGAGGAGAAGGCAGTGAGAGACAATGTCAAAGACCTTGGCCAGGTTGATAAAAATAGCAGAGGTAATTTGTCCATTGTCCATCCCGGTTAGGATGGAGTCTGTGAGCCGTAGGAGAGAGGTGGTGGTTGAGTGTTTTTTCCTGAAACCAGACTGGAAAGGGGTGAAAAAGGAGGTTCAAGGTTGTGTTCTGGGACGGGGACCAAAAAAATACTCCACTTGGGCTGTTATTCTGTTTTCTAAAGATCTTTATTAGGATAGTGTTAATTGCCCTGACGTTTCGCACCCATGTGCTTTTCCAAAGGGCTTTTTATTTTTGAAAAGAATAATAAATACATATTTTTATATCTTACATTTACTTGCATTTAATTACTTTCATTTATTGCTTATTGTTTAGCAATTACTTCTTGTACATTTTTGCCACTGTGTTTACTTCTTACACTGCTGTAGTACATATTCTGTAAATCACATACTTAACTTTCTATTCCAACATTGCATAAATAGGTATAAAATAATTAAGAATCTGTATCATATAGTTCTTAATTTCTGCATGTCCAGACACATTTACTTGTGCTATGCCTGTTCTACTTTTTCAACATGACATGGAGAGCACCAAGCACTTTGTGATTTTAAATCGTTCTGCAATATTCTGCTTCATACCTGTACTTTTCCCCTTACAAATAATGTTCTTTTTAATTTAAATTATTTTATAGCAAAGGTTTCATACGTTACTTAAAAGATCTCTGCATGGCTATTTTCCCTTGTCTGGCTTTATCCAGATATCCTTTGTTAGTTCACCTATATATCAGTAAGACACTCCATTCAGAAATACGTTGCTATTCTAAAGAATATGCATGCGCCCATTTTATAACTTATCCTCTTCTTATCCCTTAACTCTCTTGCTTTTCTTATTCCTTTAACACTCTTGCTATAATAAAATGCTAAGTTAGGTAAGGTGTGAAACCTTTGTTATAAAGGAATCTAAATTAAAAAGAACATTATTTGTAAGGGGAAAGTACAAGTATGAAGCACAACATTGCAGAATGATTTAAAATCACAAAGTGCTTGGTGCTCTCCATGTCGTGTTGAAAAAGTAGAACAGGCATAGCAGAAGTAAATGTGTCTGGACATGCAGAAATTAAGCACTACTATGTGATACAGATTCTTAATTATTTTATACCTATTTGTGCGATGTTGGAATGGAAAGTTAAGTATGGGATTTACAGAATATGTACTGCAGCAGTGTGAGGAGTAAACACAGTGGCAAGAATGTACAACAAGTAACTGTTAAACAATCAGCAATAAATGAAAGTAATTAAATGCAAGTAAATGTAAGATATAAAACTATATATCTATTTTTCTTTTCAGAAAACAAAAAGCCCTTTGAAAAAGCACATGGGTGTGAAACGTCAGGGCAATTAACAATATCCTAATAAAGTTCTTTGGAAAACAGAATAACAGCGCAAGTGGAGTATTTCTTTGCCCCCCCATCCCAGAACACAACCTTGAACTTATGCATGTCCTACAAGGGGAACCCTTTAAATAAGCAGCCCGAATAGGATTCCATTTCCGATGGAGTGAAGTTTTTATACCTCACACAATTCTGAATGTGAAAAAGGAGGTGTTAGATAGAAAAGAGGCGAGTTGGGAGAGGACAATGTGTTCCTGAAGCTTGGCAAGGCTAAGGAGGAGAGAAGTGGGGCAGTAGTTGCCAGGGGATGAGGGGTCACCCCCTTTGGGTAGAGGGAGGTGCACAGCATGTTTCCATGAAGAGGTGACCGAGGCAGTAGAGAATGAGAGATTTAGGATTATTGAGAGGGGGTAGGCAATTGCTGATGTGGAGAGAGAGAGAGAGGGAGGAGTTTTGGGTCAAGGCCATTAGGGGAGGCACATTTAGAGGGGTTGAGTACTGGTAATATTTCTGAGAAATTGCATTTATAAGTTTATGGTTTCTTTCCCAGCTTCATGAAATTATTGTTTTGTGGTGCTCAGAGGCCTTTTTCCAATGTTGTAAATTCCCATATGCACTGCTATTGTCTTATCACCTTCTTCTGCACTGTTTATCACCACCTATAGATGAGCTGTAATATCGCATGTGATGTATTTAGTGTTTTGTGAAAGATGAGGACTGATAGCACTGGAGGTTATAGCCCTTTATTTATATACAGGACCAGGTACAGGTGTAGTGTGGGGCAGGTACAGTACAGGCTTCCCCACACTGTGAAGTATGTAGTGATGTGAAAGATGAGGGATGGACACCACTGGAGGCTAAAGCCCTCTGTTTATATACAGGGCCAGGTACAGGTACAGTGTGGGGCAGGTACAGTGCAGGCTTCCACTGACTGTGATGCATTTAGTGCTGGTGAAAGGTGAGGGAGTTTTAGCACTGGAAACGGAAGCCCTCATGGTTGGTACATTTTGGTGTCCAGTTTTTCCTACCATCCTTCCTCCAGCCTGAATTTATTCCTTCCCATTTAATAATGACTTAAATGACTCCTTATTGTTCAGAACCTTAATCTGGCAGGGATTGCACCCCCCACCCCTCCCAAAGTCAGTGATGACAGGTCTGCATTGTTTGTGTATTTCCTTTGACCTCTGTGCTTTTGGTGCAGGATCCCACTGAAGCCCCGCTCAAGATCCTCTGCAAACCATGTGTCAAGGTCATGGAGAAGCTGAAGAAAATGGTGCCAAATAAAGACAACGTGGTAAGTGCACAACTCATCAGGACCACCGTAGAACAGTTCTGTCTATCTGGACCCTTGGTGTTCTGTTGCACTGCCCTATCTGCCTCATTGCATGATGAACATCAATACAACTGCTTAAAGTTGGACCAGTGTAACAATCTGTGGTGATTTGCATATGCAGCCCATGATGCTTTGCATTGTGTGGGCATGTGTGATTTTGTATTTTCTATCAATACAACAGAGCCACCCAGGGTTCTGAAAGGTGTGTTGAAGTGTTATGTAATGGCAGTGGCAGTGGTGGTGGTGATATCGATCATAAATAAGCCAGAATATTGTCACTAAAGAGTACCAACTGTATTTAAAGCCTTAGGAGGCAGTATAATACAGAGGTTTAGGGCTCTGAGCTGCAAACCTGGAGACCTGGATTTGAATCCCACAGCCCCCACTTGCATACTGTGTGACCCTGAGCAAGTCACTTAACTTCCTTGTGCTCCTAGGTTGCACCTGTAAACAAGTTTTCAGCTTTGTGTTCCTCTCCTGGTTAAACAATTTTCTGTAAAGCAGCACTGCAGCTCACATAATAATAAAAGTTATACCCTTATGGATGGCTTTTAAGTAACCCCGATGGCAATTCCTGCTATTTACGTTTGTTCTGAACTCCATTTGTACTAGGTGTTACCTGTGACCTGTAAAACATCTACTTGTCTTTCATGTGGGAGTCACCATTCTACCACCCTGGCCTCACTGTGTCCGAGGCAAGAATTCCCTGTTGTCCACTGTCAACTTCCAATCCATGTCAGGCATTTCCTGGGGTACAGACTACAGAGACATCCTTGTACTCTCTCTCTGTTCTGTGTAAAGCATTCCATGGTGTCTAGTTGCACACTCCACCTGGACCCAACCAGTGACAAGTACTCCCTGGTAGTCAGTGTCCCACGCCCTTATTCTGTCCCTGTCAAGAAGTGCCTGGTGTCCAGTGGTTACGCCATCTAACTACCCTTACCCCTTCACAGTCAAGCACTCCTACGTGTCCAGTGTCCGTCCCCTGGCACCCTCAACCTGTCCCTGTACAGCACCCCCACTCACCCGTACTCTTTCCCAGTCAAGGATTTCCCTGCCATCCAGTGGTCCTCCTATCTTCATGTTGTCCCAGTCAAGCACTCCCTGGTATCCAGTGTCCCCCAACCTGACCTGCCCCAGTCAAGCATTACTGATGTCCCGTGGTTTCCCGTTCTCATCCCATCCCAGTGAAGCATTATCTGGTGTCCAGTGGTTTTTCCACCCTCACCTCATCATCTGTCAAGCACTCCCTATTGAGTGCTCCCACCCACACTCTGTCCCAGTCAAGCATTCCTTGGTTTACAGTCGTTCCTCTGCCCTCACCTCATCCACTGTGAAGTACTCACTTGTATTCTGTCCCCCCACCCTCACTCTGTCCTAGTCAAGAAGTCCCTGTTTCCAGTGATCCCACACACTCCCTTATTTCCCTCAACCCATCATAGGCACGCACTCCTGGGTGACCAGTTAAAAACATAGAAACAAAGAATATGACAGCAGATAAGGACCGCTTGGCCCACCTAGTCTGCCCATTTTCCCTACCTGTTCAACATACGGCATATCCTAAATGATCTGCGGCTTTCCCTCTCTTTCCTGTCATACTAACATACTAAAATGCCAGCAGAATAGGCCTAACGGTCTTTCGTGTCTGCCCCTTTGGTCAGCCTTCACCCTGGGAGCTGACCTTTCTGCCCCCCCATCTCCCTCTCTGGTTTCTCCCTTCCCAGTCCTGGATATTCTCGCTATACATGTTTTTGCTTCCAGAACCCTTCCCCTGTACCTGTCCCACCCCCTCTTGAACACCTTCACCGTTTCTGCCTCTTCCAGCCCCCTGGGCAGTGCATTCCATGGCTCCACCACCCTCTCAGTGAAGTAGCACCTCTTCCTTTCTCCCCTGAATCCCCCCCCTCCAGCTTCCACCCATGCCCTCTAGTTGCCCCCCCTTCCTTCGGAGTACCCTGACTGCTCCTCCCCTATTTATATCACTAGAGTTCCTTTATGTCTGTCTCATGCTTTGTTGAATTCCCCTACAATTTTGGCCCCTACAACCTCTGCTGGGAGGCAGTTCCATGGATCCACCACCCTTTTCATGTAAAAATACTTTCTCACGTTATCCCTAAGTCTACCCCCTCTATTGTCATAGCTTGGCCCCTTGTTCTTGAAGACCTTTTTTTCCTTAAGATGCTACTCTCTTGTACCTTATTTACACCCTTGAGGTATTTGAATGTCTCTATCATAACCCCCCTCTCCCTCCTCTCCTCCAGGGAATACATATTGAGATCCTTCAGTCTCCCCTCGTATGACTTTTGGTGCAGCCCCTGCACCCTTTTTGTCACCCTTCTCTGAACTGCTTCTACTCTGTCTTTGTCCTTCTGGAGATGTGGCCTCCAGAACTGGACACAGAACTCAAGATGAGGTCTCACCGATGTTCTATACAGTGGCATCATCATCTCCTTCCTTCTGCTGGAGATGATCTCCCTGTGCACCTCAGCATTTCACTGGCTCTCCTCACAGCCTTCTCACATTGTTTGATAACCTCTAGATTATCAGATATGATTACACCCATGTCCCTTTGCTGTTTGATGGCTGTCAGTACCTCCCCCTCCATCATGTACTCCTCTGCATTTCTGTGCCCTAAGTGCATGATCTTGCACTTCTTTGCATTAAATTTTAGCTGCCACACCCTTGGCCACTCCTCAAGCTTGCTTAGGTCCCTTCTCATTTTCTCTACCCCTCCTGGAGTGTCAACCCTGTTGCAGATCTTTGTGTTGTCTGCAAAGAGACACACCTTCCCTTCCAGCCCCTTTGCAATGTCACTTATGAAGATATTAAAGAGGACTGGTCCAAGCACTGAACCCTGCGGAACCCCGCTGGTCACCCCCTCTCTTCGGATTGAATTCTGTTCACCACCACCCTCTGTGTCCTATCGCTCAGCCAATTTTTGACCCCGTTTTCCACCCTGGGACCCACTCCCAGGCTGCTCATCTTGTTTACTTGCCTACTGTGTGGGATGGTGTTAAAGACCTTGCTGAAATCCAGGTAGGCCACATCCACCGTCCTTCCCTGATCCACCTCCCTAGTCACCTAGTCAAAGAAATCTATCAGATTTGTTTGACAAGATCTTCCCACTGTGAATCCATACTGCTTCAGATCCTGTGCTCTGTTGGATTTGAGATGTATCACAAACCTTTCTTTTAGTAGTGATTCCATTAGTTTCCGCACCACCGAGGTCAGGCTGACTGGCCTGTAATTGCCATCCTCCTCCTCCCTTCTCCCACTTTTGTGGAGAGGGACTACATTCGCCCTTCTCCAGTCCTTTCACCTGTTTCCAGCAAACTGTTGAACAGGGCTATCAGTACTGCTCCTCTCTGAGTTCTCTTAATACTCTGGTATGTATCCCATCTGGCCCCATTGCCTTGTCCTCTTTCAGAGTAGCGAGTTCCTTCAAGACTCTCTCCTCATTAAATGGACTGGTGTCCACTTCCTTCCCAGTGCTGCTTCTGTCACCTAACTTTGGTCCCTCCCCTTCCCTTTCTTTTGTGAATACTGAGCAAAAATTCTTGTTCAGGATTTCTGCTTTTTTTTTGGTCCCTCGCTGCACACTTCTCGCCTTCTCTTTTTAGTCTCATAATCCCACCCTTAGTCTTTCTTCTTTCACTAACATATGGTACCTGACAAAATTCTTGTTCCCTTTAGTTATTGCCTGGGCTATTTTTTATTTTGTTCGCACCTTTGTGCTCCTGACTGCTTTCCCCATCTCCCTCTGCTTTTCCAGACACAGTTCCCTGTCTTCTTCCCTCTGTTTTTCATCGTATCTCCTGAATGCTATCCTTTTCGCTCTTACCTTCTTGGCTACTTCCTTTGAGAACCATAGTGGCCTTTTCTTTCTCTTTGTTTTACTTACTTGCCTAATGCAATGGCTTGTTGCCTCTGCTATGACACCCTTAATATTCTCCCATTGTTCCTCCATCCCTCTTCTTTTCTCCTTCCCTGTCAGTGATTTCCTAAGACATTCCCCCATCTTTGCAAAACTGGCCTGCCTGAAATCCAGGACCCCTTGCTTTTGTGTCATTTGACTTTTCTGCTGTTCTCACGTCTGTGATTCTGTTCCTGTCGGTGAGTACCAAGTCCAAAGTCACTCCCTCTCGGGTGGGCTCTACCACAAGCTGTCTGAGGCATGCACCCTGCAGGTCACCCAGGATGTCTCTGCTCTTGGCGGTGGCTGCAGCCTGGTTAGTCCAATCAACATCCAGCAGATTGAAGTCCCCTACCAGCAGCACCTCCCATTTAGCTGTCATTCTGTGGATGGCTTCTACAAGTACCCTGTCCAGCTCTTCCCCTTGTGCAGGAGGTCTGTAGATCACACCAGTGTGAATGGCAGTGCCATTTCCCCTCTCCAGGGTGATCCACAGCACCTCTGCCTCTCCCTGAATTCCAAGCACCTCAGCTGCCTTAATTCCTTCCTTGAGATAGATAGCCAATCCTCCTCCTCCTCCTTTTTTACCTACCCTGTCCCTCCAGAGTAGAGTGTAACCTGGTCTTGCCACATCCCAGTCATGGTTCCCTGTAAACCATGTCTCAATAACAGTGACAATGTCCAGGCCCTCAACAGCCATCAGGGACACTTGATCTGGGATTTCTTTTCCCAGACTGTGGGTGTTTGCGCACATTGCCTTCCAATTTTTACTGCCTCCTCTCCTAATAACTCCCGTCCCATCCCCATGTCTTTCCTTCATACCCCTCTTGTCCTTACTCCCATTCTAACTTTTCTCTGCATTTTTACCTATTTTAGTTTTTGTTACCTTTGGTGGTTTCTCAACCTTAGGGTCCTCTCGGCTGTCTGTTTCATTTTGTGTGTGTGTGTGTGTTGGTTGTTTGCTTCACCCAGCTTATTTCCACCACCCCTCCTGGCTAGTTTAATTGCTTGCTGGTGAAATATTTAAACCTCTCACTGAGGAGCTTGGCTCCTGCCTTAGATAGATGCAGGCCATCGCCTCTGTACAGGCCTGCATCCCTCCAGGTGGAACACCAGTCCCCAATGAAGCCAAATGCCTCTGCTCCACCCTTAGTCTGTCCCCTCAAGCACTCGCTGGTGTCCTGTACCCTCCACCTTTATCCTGTCTCAGTCACAGATTTTCCAGGTGTCCACTAGTCTCCCTGCCTTCATCCCTTCCCAGTCAAGCACTCTCTGGTTTCAAGTCCCCCCTCCCAAGGGCCCTCAACGTAACTTCATCAGACACTCCCTGGTGCCCAGTGTTCCCCATCCTTACCCTTTCCTAGTCAAGCACTCCCTGGTGTCCAGTCCCCCCCCCAAAAAAAAACATCCTCAACGTAATTATATCAAACACTCCCTGCTGTCTAGTGTTTCCCTTTGTTACCCGTCCCAGTCAAGCACTCCCTGATGTCCAGTGTTGCCAATCCTTACCTGTCCCAGACAAGCACTCACTGGCATCCAGTGTTCCCAACCCTTACCTGTCCCAGACAAGCACTTACTGGCATTCAGTGTTGCCAGTTCTTACCTGTCCCAGACAAGCACTCCTTGGTGTACAGGGTTCCCATCCTTACCTGTCCCAGACAAGCACTCACTGGTGTCCAGTGTTCCCATCATTACCTGTCCCAGACAAGCACTCACTGGTGTCCAGTGTTCCCATCATTACCTGTCCCAGACAAGCACTCACTGGTGTCCAGTGTTCCCATCATTACCTGTCCCAGACAAGCACTCACTGGTGTCCAGTGTTCACATCCTTACCTGTCTCAGACAAGCACTCACCGGTGTCCAGTGTTCCCTTCATTACCTGTCCCAGGCAAGCACTCACCGGTGTCTAGTGTTCCCATCCTTACCTGTCCCAGGCAAGCACTCACCGGTGTCCAGTGTTCCCATCCTTACCTGTCCCAGGCAAGCACTCACCGGTGTCCAGTGTTCCCATCCTTACCTGTCCCAGACAAGCACTCACCGGTGTTCAGTGTTCCCATCCTTACCTGTCCCAGACAAACACTCACTGGTGTCCAGTGTTCCCATCCTTACCTGTCCCAGGCAAGCACTCACTGGTGTCCAGTGTTCCCATCCTTACCTGTCCCAGGCAAGCACTCACTGGTGTTCAGTGTTCCCATCCTTACCTGTCCCAGACAAGCACTCACTGGTGTCCAGTGTTCCCATCCTTACCTGTCCCAGACAAGCACTCACTGGTGTCCAATATTCCCCTTCCTTACCTGTCCCAGACAAGCACTCCCTGGTGTCCAGTATTTCCCTTCCTTACCTGTCCCAGACAAGCACTCCCTGGTGTCCAGTGTTCCCATCCTTACCTGTCCCAGACAAGCACTCACTGGTGTCCAGTGTTCCTATCCTTACCTGTCCCAGACAAGCACTCAGTGGTGTCCAGTATTTCCCCTTCCTTACCTATCCCAGAAAAGAACTCAGTGGTGTCCAGTGTTCCCCTTCCTTACCTGTTCCACACAAGCACTCACTGGTGTCCAGTGTTACTAACATACTAATTTCCAGCAGATTAGGCCTTACGGTCTTTCAAGCCTGCTCAAACCTCAGATCCCTAGTTGGGTGCCGAGGCCCTCCCCCACCTTGTGTTCCAGAAACCCCTATCATCCATCCCCACCCCCCCTGGGCCAGGTCATCATCTGGTACATCCACTTTCTGTGTCTGTCCCACCCTCTCTTGAAGCCCTCCACTGTGGATCTCTGAACCAGCTCGCTAGGCAGCGCATTCCAAGGGTCCACCACCCTCTCAGTGAAAAACCTCCTCCTCTTTTCCCCCCTTACCCTTCCAACTTCAAACCATGCCCTCTGGTGATACCTCCCTGCTTTAGTCTAAAGATCCCTTCCATGTTTACCCTGTTTATACCCTTGAGGTACTTGAAGACCTCAATCATGCCCCACCTGTCTCTCCTCTCCTCCAATGAAAACAGGCAGAGCTCCTCAAGTCTGTCCTCATATGTCAAATCCCCTAGTCCTCATATCATTTTAGTTGCCCTCCTCTGTACTCTCTCCAGTGTTCCCATCCTTATCTGTCCCAGACAAGCACTCACTGGTGTTCAGTGTTCCCATCCTTACCTGTCCCAGACAAGCACTCACTGGTGTTCAGTGTTCCCATCCTTACCTGCCCCAGACAAGCACTCACTGGTGCCCAGTGTTCCCTTTCGAATAACATGAAGTCTTGCTGTATTCTGACTGTAGCAGCAGTGAGTCCCAACCTTCGAACTGCTCCAGAGATGAAAGAGTTAACTTTCCATGCCAGGCATGGAACGCTGAGCTCGAGCTCGGTTGAGACTCTGTCTGTTGCTGTTTAAACTCAAACCATCAGATTCTTTACTCCGCCGCACTGAACAGTCGCCTCGGAGATTTCTCCTCCTGCTCGGTTCAATTTGTCAGTTAAAGTACCGTTTTTCTTGGTTTTTGACCGAATTTAAACTGCAACCTAGCAGTTCAGTCTCTGTCTGTGGTATTCGTGAGCACTAGATGGGTTATACATTTATCTTATTCTGTGTGGAACTTGTAAACGGTTTATCGGTTCGGTTTGAACTGATCAAGTTGCTTAAAAATCCTGAATTGTATTTTCAGAGTGTGGTTACCGGTTCTTATCGGTTCTGAAAAAAACGGATTTTATTAAATTTTTTCCGCGACCCGTAACACGGTCAGGAACCGATAGGAGGGTCTTGCCTGGCGGATTGCCATTAAAAGGGTAAGTTTGGTTAGGACTGGCACAATGTCTGAGAAACCCAAAAGAAAAACTGGACCCACTGGGTTTCAACACTGTAGTGTGTGTGGGGAAGTCTTTGCCAAGGCTGATCCCCACACCACCTGTGTTTATTGTCTGGGGTTTGACCACCTCAATGCAGACTGCCAGATTTGTAAAAATTTTCCTGCAGCTACCCTAGAAAAGAGAGTTGGTAGGCTCAGGGAAAGGGAGGCCAAAAAGTCAGCTCAACCGGATGGCCAGCCCGGTTCGGTTCAAACCGAACCAGAAGGAGTGCCCTCTGACCAGGGCGAGACTTCATCGGGCAAAAGGAGATCCGACTCTGAGGAGTCGGTTCCAGCAAAGAGGACTAGAAAATCAGCTGGTGTGGAGCCAAAACTTTCCTCTCCGACTGCTGAAGAAATAGCCAAAGTGATCAAAATTGCCCAGTCGCTTTCCCCGGTTCCGACCGAACCGGCACCATCAGGGAGGCGCTTGGTTCGGCCGGTTCCACCGGTTCAAGAGTATGATTTAGAGGAGTATTATGAACTGAAGGAGGGGGAAGAGGAGTTTGAGGAGAGTGAATGTGGATTTGAAAGTCTGGATGTGCCTATTGACCCGGACATCTCCTTCAGGAGTGTCTCCTCCTAGGCTTTCCGAGTCCCCTTCTCATTTTATGTTTTATAAAAAAGTGGCTGAAACCCTCCAGCTTCCTATGGAGGAAGCTGTGGATGACCAAGAGGAGCCTGACTTTGCAGAAATGATGGATATCCCAGAGTCAAGGAGGCTGTCTATTCCCTTACATAAATCTTTTGGGAAACAGACATTTAAAATTCTAAAAGCTCCTCACACTATACCTCCTGTGGATAAGAGAATGGACAAGAGGTATACATTGTCAGGCTCTGATATGGAGTTCCTCACACAACAATGCAGCCATGTTGGGGTAGTGCAGGCTGTAGCCTGTGACAAGGCAAACATTCCCTTGGCTTCACACCCCCCAGACAAGGACTCCAGGAGGATTGATGCCATGGCAAAGAAACAGTACATGGCAGCATCCTTGGGACTCAGACAGGCCAATTATATGGCTTATGCTGCTAGATATCAGAAATCCAGATGGGACACTGTCATGGCTTTAGCAAAACAGGTCCCTGGCCAGCTTGCCAAGGAGCTGGAACAGGTGGCTGCTGATGGTACATCCAGGGTGCAATTCCATGCTGCAGTGGACTCAAATGATGTGTCATCAAGAGTCATGGCTACATCTGTGGCACTTTGCAGAATGGCTTGGCTCAGATGTACTAGCCTGTCACAGGATACCCAGACTAAGGCCATAGATTTTCCTGTTGTTGGTAATTCTTTGTTTGGGGAGCAAACAGAGAATTACATGAAGAAAATGGACTAGTATAGGACCACCTACAGGAGTACACAGGCCAAAGAAAGGAAGGCCACTCCTCAGAGGCAGCTTCCCAGGGGCAGGGCCAGGCCTCTTCACAGGCCTTTCTACCAAGCCCAGGCCTCCTCTTCTGCATATGCTCAGAGGGGATTCTTTAGAGGGAGGGGCAGAAGGGGTACCAGCAGACCTGCTTCCACCACTCAGCCAAAACCCCCTGCCAAGCAGGCACCCTGATGGGTTTGCCAGGGCTGATTCTCCACCACCTGTAGGGGGCAGGCTGGCTTACTTTGTCCAGGACTGGAAGTCTATAACATCAGATAAGTGGGTCCTGGAAGTAGTAAGCCAGGGACTGGTTCTCAGCTTCAAAAGGTTTCCAAAGCTGAGAACCAGATCCTTTCCACCTGCAAACCCCTTGGAGGCACTTGCCCTTGATGCAGAGGTCTCTTCCCTCCTAGCTCTCAGAGCTGTGGAAAGGGTTCCACCCATACACCAGGGCAAAGGGCTGTACTCCAGGTACTTCCTTACCCCACAAAAGACAGGAGAATTGCGGCCCATCCTGGATCTCAGATACTTAACAAGCACCTGTTAAAAACAAAATTCAAAATGGTGACTCTGGGAATTATTCTACCCTCTCTATGGCCAGGGGACTGGCTAGTGTTCCTGGACCTCAAGGATGCCTACTTCCATATTCTCATCAGAAGCTCCCATCGAAAGTACCTCAAGTTCGAGCTGCCCTTAGGCCATTACCAGTTCAGAGCAATGCCCTTCAGACTAACCTCTGCTCCAAGAGTGTTCACAAAATGTCTGGCAGTAGTAGTTGCTTCTCTAAGAAGGCAAAGGATTGCCATCTTCCCTTACCTGGATGACTGGCTTATAGTAGGCCAGTCCCCAGACCAAGTCAAGTCACACTTACAGGTAACTCAGCAATTGCTCACCTCGTTAGGTTTCCTCCTGAACCTTTCAAAGTCAGTTCTAGAGCCTGTCCAGCTCCTCACCTTCATAGGTGCAGAGCTAGACACAGGAAAGGCCAGAGCTTTCCTTCCCTTGGACAGGGCAAGGACTCTTATTTCTCTGGCCTCCTCATTCACCCTGCAGGTATCCCGACCAGCAAGACATTTTCTACAGCTCCTGGGGCACATGGCTGCTTCCACAGCAGTGGTGCAGGGAGCAAGATTTCAGATGAGGGACATTCAGTTCCATTTGAGAGCCTTCTGGTCTCAAAGGAAGGACCCTCGACCAATTTGATCCCAGTACTTGAACCCTGATCCAGGCCCTACAGTGGTGGCAGGATCAGAGCAATCTGAGACAAGGGAGTCCCCTTGTCACTCAGTCCCACTCCTTAATCCTTACTACAGATGCCTCCCTCTTGGGGTGGGGGGCTCACTTAGGCGACCTGACCACCCAGGGGTTGTGGTCCCCTCAGGAGTTTCTGCTCCACATCAACCTGTTGGAGTTCAGAACAGTATTTCTAGCACTTCAAGTTTTTTCCAAGTCTGTTCAGAACAAAGTTATTCAGATCAGAACAGACAATACCACCACAATGTGGTACATCAACAGGCACAGAGGCACTCGGTCTACGGCCTTGTGCACAGAAACAATGAAGTTGTGGTCCCTGGCTTATTTTCTGAACACCTCCCTCACAGCAGTACACCTCCCAGGCAAGGACAATGTCCTGGCAGATGCTCTCAGCAGGATATCTCAGGGCCATCACGAATGGTCCCTGGATCCCTTGGTCTTGGAGGTGATATTCTCCAGATGGGGCACCCCACAGATAGATCTTTTTGCAGCCCCAGACAATCACCAACTTCCTCTTTTTTGTTGCAGACCCCCAGTCTTGGGCACAGTCCCCCTGGATGCCTTAGTTCTCAGTTGGGAAGGGAAGATCCTGTATGCCTCCCCCCCTTCCCTCACTTGTTCAAAGTGCTAGTCAAAATCAGAGCTCAACCCTGCAAGATGATGCTGATTGCTCCAGACTGGGCCAGAGAGCCCTGGTACCCACTCTTACTGTCCTTAGCAGTCCATCTTCCCCTGTGTCTTCCCAGGAATCACAACCTGTTAACCTGTGCTCAGGGGAGGGTTTCGTACCCGAATCTCAAATCTCTCAATCTCAAGGCCTGGCTCTTCAAGAGTTACAGTTTGCTGATTTATACCTCTCCCAAGGTGTAATGGACATTCTGAAGGCTTCTAGGAAACCTTCCACCAGGGCTACTTATAATTCCAAGTGGAAAAGATTTTCAATGTGGTGCTCTGGAAAGCATACTTTCCCAGAGTCTGCTGATCTGCCCACAGTCCATGATTATTTGGTCCATTTAAATGGCTTAGGGCTGAGACCAGCTACACTGAAAGTGCATCTGGCAGCTGTTTCTGCTTTTATATCAGCAGGTAAGTCCTCTTCTCTTTCAGCTCACCCTGTATTCTCCAAGTTTTTCAAGGGATTGCTTCACACCAACCCTCCTTTCAGGGACCCTGACATTGCTTGGGACCTTAATGTTTGCATTGCTCAGCTTATGCAACCTCCCTTTGAGCCCTTGTCTTCAGCAGAGCTCAAGTATTTGACTTGGAAGACTGTGTTTCTGGTAGCCATCACCTCTGCCAGATGCATAAGTGAATTACAAGCTTTGTCAGTGGAGCCTGATTTTATCTCCTTTCGTAGAGATAAGGTGGTCCTCAGGACTAACAGGAAATTGTTGCCTAAGGTGGTTTCAGATTTCCACCTTAATCAATCTATGTCTCTTCCTGTGTACTTCACTGACCATTCCTCCTCTGGCGAGAGGAGGCTTCACAGTTTAGATGTGAAAAGAGCCCTTAGCTACTACATAGAGCGTACCAAGGGTCACAGGTTTGACTCCCTCCAACTGTTCCTCACTTATGGTGAGGTTGGTAAAGGGAAACCTGCCACTAAAAGATCCATTGCCAGGTGGATTGTCTCTTGTATCCAATTTTGTTATGGAAAACTGAGTAAGGTTCCACCCTCAGGCCTGAGGGCTCACTCTACTAGGGGTACAGCTGCATCCCTGGCTGCTGCCACGGATATTCCTATCTTAGAGATATGTCAAGCAGCTACCTGGAAAACAGTTCACACTTTTACCAAGCATTACTCCTTGGATATTCAGACTAGGAGTGATGCTGCAGTTTGTTTCACAGCTATTGCTTCAAGGCCTATTTCCTAAAGTAGGTTCTGTCCCTCCTCCATGGAGGTACTGCTTGGTAGTCTGCTACTGTCAGAATTCAGCAAGACTTCATGTTGTTTGAAGAAAAAATTACTCACCTTAGTAATGTTGTTTCTTCTAATGGAATCTTGCTGTATTCTTACCTCCCCCCATGCCTGCCCCTCTCAGAACCTCTGTTTTGGAATGTGGGTGGGCAGTGGCAGTGTTGGCACTCAGTAGATACCCACCTTGTTGTTTCACCCCCTTTTCTTGGATGATTTTGTGTTGTGTTTTTCATTTTTTGGGTCTCCTGACTTGAGTCTTTGTTTTGGGACCAAAAAATGTGTTTTTTATGTTTAGTAGCCAGTTGGCAAGTGTAGGTTTACAACTTCCACACAGGGCCTTAGTGAATTTGCTCGTAAAGCTCTGACGGTTTGAGTTTAAACAGCAACAGACAGAGTCTCAACCGAGCTCGAGCTCAGCGTGCCATGCCTGGCATGGAAAGTTAACTCTTTCATCTCCGGGGCAGTTCGAAGGTTGAGACTCACTGCTGCTACTGTCAGAATACAGCAAGACTCCATTAGAAGAAACAACATTACTAAGGTGAGTACTTTTTTTCTTCTTTACCTGCCCCAGACAAGCACTCACTGGTGTTCAGTGTTCCCCTTCCTTACTTGTCCCAGACAAACACTCACTGGAGTCCGATGTTCCCTTTCCTTACCTGTCCCAGACAAGCACTCACCGGTGTCCAGTGTTCCCATCATTACCTGTCCCAGACAAGTACTCCCTGGTGTTCAGTGTTCCCATCCTTACCTGTCCCAGACAAGCACTCACCAGTGTCCAGGGTTCCCCTTCCTTACCTGTCCCAGACAAGCACTCACTGGTGTCCACTGTTCCACTTCCTTACCTGTCCCAGACAAACACTCACTGGTGTCCAGTGTTCCCATCCTTACCCGTCTGAGACAAGCACTCACTGGTGTCTAGTGTTTCCCTTCCTTACCTATCCCAGACAAGCACTCGCTGGTGTCCAGTGTTCCCATCCTTACCTGTCCCAGACAAGCACTCACCAGTGTCCAGTGTTCCCCTTCCTTACCTGCCCCAGACAAGCACTCACTGGTGTCCAGTGTTCCCATCCTTACCTGCCCCAGACAAGCACTCACTGGTGTCCACTGTTCCACTTCCTTACCTGTCCCAGACAAGCACTTGCTGGTGTCCAGTGTTCCCATCTTTACCTATCACAGACAAGCACTCTCTGGTGTCCAGTGTTCCCCTTCCTTACCTGTCCCAGACAAGCACTCACTGGTGTCCAGTGTTCCCATCCTTACCCGTCTGATACAAGCACTCACTGGTGTCCAGTGTTTCCCTTCCTTACCTATCCCAGACAAGCACTCACTGGTGTCCAGTGTTCCCATCCTTACCTGTCCCAGATAAGCACTCACCAGTGTCCAGTGTACCCCTTCCTTACCTGCCCCAGACAAGCACTCACTGGTATCCAGTGTTCCCCTTCCTTACCTCTCCCAGACAAGCACTCACTGGTGTCCAGTGTTTCCCTTCCTTACCTGTCCCAGACAAGCACTCACTGGTGTCCAGAGTTCCCATCCTTACCTGTCCCAGACAAGCATTCGCTGGTGTCCAGTGTTCCCATCCTTACCTGTCAAAGACAAGCACTCAATGGTGTCCAGTGTTCCCCTTTCTTACCTGTCCCAGAAAAGCACACGCTGGTATCCAGTGTTCCAATCCTTACCTGCCCCAGACAAGCACTCACTGGTGTCCAGTGTTCCCCTTCCTTACCTGCCCCAGACAAGCACTCACTGGTGTTCAGTGTTCCCATCCTTACCTGCCCCAGACAAGCACTCAGTGGTGTAACAGTGTTCCCCCTCCTTACCTGTCCCAGACAAGCACTCACTTATGTCCAGTGTTCCCATCCTCACCTGTCCTAGACAAGCACTTGCTGGTATCCAGTGTTTCCATCCTTACCTGTCCCAGAAAAGCACTCACCAGTGTCCAGAGTTCCCTTCCTTACCTGCCCCAGACAAGTACTCGCTGGTGTCCAGTGTTCCCAAGTTTACCTGTCCCAGACAAGCACTCACTGGTGTCCGGTGTTCCCATCATTACCTGTCCCAGACAAGCACTCACTGGTGTTCAGTGTTCCCATCCTTACCTTCCCCAGACAAGCACTCAGTGGTGTCCAGTGTTCCCCTTCCTTACTTGTCCCACACAAGCACTCACTGTTGTCCAGGGTTCCTATCCATACCTGTCTCAGACAAGCACTCACTGGTGTCCAGTGTTCCCATCCATACCTGTCCCACACAAGCACTCACTGGTGTCCAGTGTTCCCATCCATACCTGTCTCAGAAAAGCACTCACTGGAGTCCAGTGTTCCCATCCTTACCTGTCACAGACAAGCACTCATTGGTGTCCAGTGTTCCCATCCTTACCTGTCCCAGACAAGCACTCACTGGTCTTCAGTGTTCCCCTTTCTTACCTGTCCCAGACAAGCACTCACTGGTGTCCAGTGTTCCCATCCTTACCTGCCCCAGACAAGCACTCACCGGTATCCAGTATTCTCTTTCCTTACCTGTCCCAGAAAAGTACTCACTGGTATCCAGTGTTCCCCTTCCTTACCTCTCCCAGACAAGCACTCACTGGTGTCCAGTGTTTCCCTTCCTTACCTGTCCCAGACAAGCACTCACTGGTGTCCAGAGTTCCCATCCTTACCTGTCCCAGACAAGCATTCGCTGGTGTCCAGTGTTCCCATCCTTACCTGTCATAGACAAGCACTCACTGCTGTCCAGTGTTCCCCTTCTTACCTGTCCCAGACAAGCACTCGCTGGTATCCAGTGTTCCCATCCTTACCTGCCCCAGACAAGCACTCACTGGTGTCCAGTGTTCCCCTTCCTTACCTGCCCCAGACAAGCACTCACTGGTGTTCAGTGTTCCCATCCTTACCTGCCCCAGACAAGCACTCAGTGGTGTACAGTGTTCCCACTCCTTACCTGTCCCCAGACAAGCACTCACTGGTGTCCAGTGTTCCCATCCCTCACCTGTTCTAGACAAGCACTCACTTTGGTATCAGTGTTTCCATCCTTACCTGTCCCAGACAAGCACTCACTGGTGTCCAGTGTTCCCATCCTTACCTGCCCCAGACAAGCACTCACCGGTGTCCAGTGTTCCCCTTCCTTACCTGTCCCAGACAAGCACTCACTGGTGTCCAGTGTTCCCATCCTTACCTGTCCCAGACAAGCACTCACTGGTGTCCAGTGTTTCCCCTCCTTACCTGTCCCAGACAAGCACTCACTGGTATCCAGTGTTCCCATCCTTACCTGTCCCAGACAAGCACTCACTGGTGTCCAGTGTTCCATCCTTACCTGTCCCAGACAAGCACTCACTGGTGTCCAGTGTTCCCATCCTTACCTGTCCCAGACAAGCATTCGCTGGTGTCCAGTGTTCCCATCCTTACCTGTCATAGACAAGCACTCACTGCTGTCCAGTGTTCCCCTTTCTTACCTGTCCCAGACAAGCACACGCTGGTATCCAGTGTTCCAATCCTTACCTGCCCCAGACAAGCACTCACTGGTGTCCAGTGTTCCCCTTCCTTACCTGCCCCAGACAAGCACTCACTGGTGTTCAGTGTTCCCATCCTTACCTGCCCCAGACAAGCACTCAGTGGTGTACAGTGTTCCCCTCTTACCTGTCCCAGACAAGCACTCACTGATGTCCAGTGTTCCCATCCTCACCTGTTCTAGACAAGCACTTGCTGGTATCCAGTGTTTCCATCCTTACCTGTCCCAGAAAAGCAGTCACCAGTGTCCAGTGTTCCCTTCCTTACCTGCCCCAGACAAGCACTCGCTGGTGTCCAGTGTTCCCAAGTTTACTTGTCCCAGACAAGCACTCACTGGTGTCCAGTGTTCCCATCATTACCTGTCCCAGACAAGCACTCACTGGTGTCCAGTGTTCCCCTTTCTTACCTGTCCCAGACAAGCACTTACCAGTGTCCAGTGTTCCCTTCCTTACCTGTCCCAAACAAGCACTCACTGGTGTCCAGTGTTCCCAAGTTTACCTGTCCCAGACAAACACTCACTGGTATCCAGTGTTCCCATCCTTACCTGCCCCAGACAAGCACTCACTGGTGTTCAGTGTTCCCATCCTTACCTTCCCCAGACAAGCACTCACTGTTGTCCAGGGTTCCTATCCATACCTGTCTCAGACAAGCACTCACTGGTGTCCAGTGTTCCCATCCATAACTGTCCCACACAAGCACTCACTGGTGTCCAGTGTTCCCATCCATACCTGTCTCAGAAAAGCACTCACTGGAGTCCAGTGTTCCCATCCTTACCTGTCACAGACAAGCACTCATTGGTGTCCAGTGTTCCCATCCTTACCTGTCCCAGACAAGCACTCACTGGTGTCCAGTGTTCCCCTCTCTTACCTGTCCCAGACAAGCACTTAGCAGTGTCGAGTGTTCCCTTCCTTACCTGTCCCAAACAAGTACTCACTGGTGTCCAGTGTTTCCAAGTTTACCTGTCCCAGACAAGCACTCACTGGTATCGACTGTTCCCCATCTCACAAGCTTCAGACAGCACTCACTGGTGTTCAGTAGCCTCATCCCTGTTTTCCTCAGACAGCACTTCAGTGGTGTCTCAGTGCCTCTTCTCATTTGTTCTAGACAGCACCACTGCTGTCCAGGGCTCCATCCAGCTCACCAGACAAGCACCTCACTGGTGTCCAGTGTCTCTTATCAGTGAGTGCTTTCTTGGGACAGGTATGAAGGGGAACACTGGACATCACTGAGTGCTTGTCTGGGACAGGTAAGGATGGGAGCACAGGACACCAGTGAGTGCTTGTCTAGGACAGGTAAGGATGGGAACACTAGACACCAGTGAGTGCTTGTCTGGGACAGGTAAGGAAGGGGAACACTAGACACCAGTGAGTGCTTGTCTGGGGCAGGAAAGGATGGGAACACTGGATACCAGTGAGTGCTTGTCTGGGACAGGTAAGGATGGGAACGCTGGACACCAGCGAGTGCTTGTCAGGGGCAGGTAAGGAAGAGTACACTGGACACTGGTGAGTGCTTGTCTGAGACAAGTAAGGATGGGAACACGGGATACCAGCGAGTGCTTGTCTGGGACAGGTAAGGAAGGGGAACACTGGACACCAGTGAGTGCTTGTCTGGGACAGGCAAGGATGGGAGCACAGGACACCAGTGAGTTCTTGTCTGGGACAGGTAAGGATGGGAACACTAGACACCAGTGAGTGCTTGTCTGGGACAGGTAAGGAAGGGGAACACTAGACACCACTGAGTGCTTGTCTGTGGGAGGTGAGGATAGGAACACTGAATACCAGTGAGTGCTTGTTTAGGACAGGTAAGGAGGGGAACACTGGATACCAGTGAGTGCTTGTCTGGGGCAGGTAAAGGATGGAAACACTGATACCAGTGAGTGCTTGTCTGGGACAGGTAAGGATGGAACGCTGGACACCAGCGAGTGCTTCTCGGGGCAGGTAAGGAAGAGAACACTGACACAGGAGTGCCTGTCTGAGACAGGTAAGGATGGGAACACTAGATACCAGCTAGTGCTTGTCTGGGACAGGTAAGGAAGGGAACACTGGATACCAGTGAATGCTTGTCTGGGACAGGTAAGAAGGGAACACTGACACCACTGAGTGCTTCTCTGGGACAGGTAAGGATGAGAACACTGAATACCAGTGAATGCCTGTCTGGGACAGGTAAGGATGGGAACACTGGACACCAGTAGTGCTTGTCTGAGATAGGTAAGGAAGGGAACACTGGACACTGGTGAGTGCTTGTCTGGGACAGGTAAGGATGGGAACACAGGATACCAGCGAGTGCTTGTCTGGGAAAGGTAAGGAAGGGAACACTTGACACTGGTGAGTGCTTGTCTGGGACAGGTAAAGATGAGAACACTGGATACCAGTGAGTGCTTGTCTGGGACAGGTAAGGAAGGGGAACACTGGACACCAGTGAGTGCTTGTCTGAGACAGGTATGGATGGGAACCCTGGACACCAGTGAGTGTTTGTCTGGGACAGGTAAGGAAGGGGAACACTGGACAGTAGTGATTGCTTGTCTGAGACAGGTATGGATGGGCATCCTGGACACCAGTGAGTGCTTGTCAGGGACAGGTAAGGAAGCGGAACACTGGACACCAGTGAGTGCTTGTCTGGGACAGGTAAGGATGGGAGCACAGAACACCAGTGAGTGCTTGTCTGGGACAGGTAAGGATGGGAACACTAGACACCAGTGAGTGCTTGTCTGGGACAGGTAAGGAAGGGGAACACTAGACACCACTAAGTGCTTGTCTGGGGCAGGTAAGGATGGGAACACTGAATACCAGTGAGTGCTTGTCTAGGACAGGTAAGGATGGGAACACTGGACACCACTGAGTGCTTGTCTGGGACAGGTAAGGATGGGAGCACAGGACACCAGTGAGTGCTTGTCTGGGACAGGTAAGGATGGGAACACTAGACACCAGTGAGTGCTTGTCTGGGACAGGTAAGGAAGGGGAACACTGGACACCAGTAGTGCTTGTCTGAGATAGGTAAGGAAGGGAACACTGGACACTGGTGAGTGCTTGTCTGAGACAGGTAAGGATGGGAACACTGGACACCACTGAGTGCTTGACTGGGACAGGTAAGGAAGGGAACACAGTACACTTGTGAGTCTTGTCTGGGACAGATAAGGAAGGGAACACTGGACACTGGTGAGTGCTAGTCTGGGATAGGTAAGGATGGGAACACTGGATATCAGTGAGTGCTTGTCTGGGACAGGTAAGGATGGGAGCACAGGACACCAGTGAGTGCTTGTCTGGGACAGGTAATGATGGGAACATTGGATACCAGCGAGTGCTTTACTGGGACAGGTAAGGAAGGGGAACACTAGACACCAGTGAGTGCTTCTCTGGTACAGGTAAGGATGGGAACCCTGGACACCAGTGAGTGCTTGTCTGGGTCAGCTAAGGAAGGGGAACACTGGACACCACTGAGTGCTTGTCTGGGGTAGGTAAGGATAGGAACACTGAACACCAGTGAGTGCTTGTCTGGGGCAGGTAAGGAATGGAACAATAGACACTGGTGAGTGCTTGTCTGGGACAGGTAAGGATGGGAACACTGGACACCGGTGAGTGCTTGTCTGGGACAGGTAAGGATGGGAACATTGGACACCAGCGAGTGCTTGTCTGGGACAGGTAAGGATGGGAACCCTGGACACCAGTGAGTGCTAGTCTGAGACAGGTAAGGAAGGGGAACACTGGACACCACTGAGTGCTTGTCTGGGACAGGTAAGGAAGGGAACACAGTACACTTGTGAGTGCTTGTCTGGGACAGATGACGAAGGGAACACTGGACACTGGTGAGTGCTAGTCTGGGACAGGTAAGGATGGGAACACTGGATGTCAGTGAGTGCTTGCTTGGGACAGGTAAGGAAGGGGAACACTGGACACCACTGAGTGCTTGTCTGGGACAGGTAAGGATGGGAGCACAGGACACCAGTGAGTGCTTGTCTAGGACAGGAGTGATGGGAACACTAGACACCAGTGAGTGCTTGTCTGGGACAGGTAAGGAAGGGAACACTAGACACCACTGAGTGCTTGTCTGGGGCAGGTAAGGATGGGAACACTGAATACCAGTGAGTGCTTGTCTGGGACAGGTAAGGATGGGAACATTGGACACCAGCGTTCACAATGGGATCGATGGGAATAAGTATGTTAACAGCAGCATGGGTGTGGATGGGGGAGGGACCACTGGACACCAGGGAAGGATTTATTGTTGACATTGGGTCAGTGGAGGGGTGGGATCGATGGGAATAAGTATGTTAACAGCAGCATGGGTGTGGATGGGGAGGACCACTGGACACCAGGGAAGGATTTATTGTTGACATTGGGTCGGCGTGGAGGGGGGTGGGATCGATAGGAATAAGTATGTTAACAGCAGCATGGGTGTGGATGGGAGGGACCACTGGACACCAGGGAAGGATTTATTGTTGACATTGGGTCGGCGGAGGGGTGGGATCAATGGGAATAAGTATGTTAACAGCAGCATGGGTGTGGATGGGGAGGGACCACTGGACACCAGGGAAGGATTTATTGTTGACATTGGGTCGGCGTGGAGGGGGTGGATCGATGGTAATAAGTATGTTAACAGCAGCATGGGTGTGGATGGGGAGGGACCACTGGACACCAGGGAAGGATTTATTGTTGACATTGGGTCGGCGTGAGGGGTGGGATCGATGGGAATAAGTATGTTAACAGCAGCATGGGTGTGGATGGGGAGGGACCACTGGACACCAGGGAAGGATTTATTGTTGACATTGGGTCGCCTGGAGGGGTGGGATCGATGGGAATAAGTATGTTAACAGCAGCATGGGTGTGGATGGGGAGGGACCACTGGACACCAGGGAAGGATTTATTGTTGACATTGGGTCGGCATGGAGGGTGGGATCAATGGTAATAAGTATGTTAACAGCAGCATGGTGTGGATGGGGAGGGACCACTGGACACCAGGGAAGGATTTATTGTTGACATTGGGTGGCGTGGAGGGGGTGGGATCGATGGGAATAAGTATGTTAACAGCAGCATGGGTGTGGATGGGGGAGGGACCACTGGACACCAGGGAAGGATTTATTGTTGACATTGGGTCGGCGTGGAGGGGTGGGATCGATGGGAATAAGTATGTTAACAGCAGCATGGGTGTGGATGGGGGAGGGACCACTGGACACCAGGGAAGGATTTATTGTTGACATTGGGTCGGCATGGAGGGGTGGGATCGATGGGAATAAGTATGTTAACAGCAGCATGGGTGTGGATGGGGAAGGGACCACTGGACACCAGGGAAGGATTTATTGTTGACATTGGGTCGGCGTGGAGGGGTGGGATCGATGGGAATAAGTATGTTAACAGCAGCATGGTGTGGATGGGGAGGGACCACTGGACACCAGGGAAGGATTTATTGTTGACATTGGGTCGGCGTGGGGGGTGGGATCGATGGGAATAAGTATGTTAACAGCAGCATGGGTGTGGATGGGGGAGGGACCACTGGACACCAGGGAAGGATTTATTGTTGACATTGGGTCGGCGTGGAGGGGTGGGATCGATGGGAATAAGTATGTTAACAGCATGGGTGTGGATGGGGAGGACCACTGGACACCAGGGAAGGATTTATTGTTGACATTGGGTCGGCATGGAGGGGGTGGGATCGGTGGGAATAAGTATGTTAACAGCAGCATGGGTGTGGATGGGGAGGGACCACTGGACACCAGGAAGGATTTATTGTTGACATTGGGTCGGCGTGGAGGGGGTGGATCATGGGAATAAGTATGTTAACAGCAGCATGGGTGTGGATGGGGAGGACCACTGGACACCAGGGAAGGATTTATTGTTGACATTGGGTCAGTGGAGGGGGTGGATCGATGGGAATAAGTATGTTAACAGCAGCATGGGTGTGGATGGGGAGGGACCACTGGACACCAGGGAAGGATTTATTGTTGACATTGGGTCGCATGGAGGGGTGGATCGATGGGAATAAGTATGTTAACAGCAGCATGGGTGTGGATGGGGAGGGACCACTGGACACCAGGAAGGATTTATTGTTGACATTGGGTCGATGGAGGGGTGGGATCGATGGGAATAAGTATGTTAACAGCAGCATGGGTGTGGATGGGGAGGGACCACTGGACACCAGGGAAGGATTTATTGTTGACATTGGGTCGGCGTGGAGGGGGTGGATCATGGGAATAAGTATGTTAACAGCAGCATGGGTGTGGATGGGGAGGGACCACTGGACACCAGGGAAGGATTTATTGTTGACATTGGGTCGTATGGAGGGGGTGGATCGATGGGAATAAGTATGTTAACAGCAGCATGGGTGTGGATGGGGAGGGACCACTGGACACCAGGGAAGGATTTATTGTTGACATTGGGTCGGCATGAGGGGGGTGGATCAATGGTAATAAGTATGTTAACAGCAGCATGGGTGTGGATGTGGGAGGACCACTGGACACCAGGGAAGGATTTATTGTTGACATTGGGTCAGCGTGGAGGGGTGGGATCAATGGGAATAAGTATGTTAACAGCAGCATGGGTGTGGATGGGAGGACCACTGGACACCAGGGAAGGATTTATTGTTGACATTGGGTCGGCGTGGAGGGGGTGGGATCGATGGGAATAAGTATGTTAACAGCAGCATGGGTGTGGATGGGGAGGGACCACTGGACACCAGGGAAGGATTTATTGTTGACATTGGGTCGGCGGAGGGGTGGGATCGATGGGAATAAGTATGTTAACAGCAGCATGGGTGTGGATGTGGGAGGGACCACTGGACACCAGGGAAGGATTTATTGTTGACATTGGGTCGGCATGGAGGGGGGTGGGATCAATGGTAATAAGTATGTTAACAGCAGCATGGGTGTGGATGGGGAGGGACCACTGGACACCAGGGAAGGATTTATTGTTGACATTGGTCGCGTGGAGGGGGTGGGATCAATGGGAATAAGTATGTTAACAGCAGCATGGGTGTGGATGGGGGAGGGACCACTGGACACCAGGGAAGGATTTATTGTTGACATTGGGTCAGCGTGGAGGGGGGTGGGATCAATGGTAATAAGTATGTTAACAGCAGCATGGGTGTGGATGGGGAGGGACCACTGGACACCAGGAAGGATTTATTGACATTGGGTCCATGGAGGGGTGGGACTGATGGGAATAAGTATGTTAACAGCAGCATGGGTGTGGATGGGGAGGGCCCACTGGACACCAGGGAAGGATTTATTGTTGACATTGGGTCGGCATGGAGGGGTGGGATCGATGGAATAAGTATGTTAACAGCAGCATGGGTGTGGATGGGGAGGACCACTGGACACCAGGGAAGGATTTATTGTTGACATTGGGTCAGCGTGGAGGGGTGGGATCAATGGGAATAAGTATGTTAACAGCAGCATGGGTGTGGATGGGGAGGGACCACTGGACACCAGGGAAGGATTTATTGTTGACATTGGGTCGGCGGAGGGGGTGGGATCGATGGGAATAAGTATGTTAACAGCAGCATGGGTGTGGATGGGGAGGGACCACTGGACACCAGGGAAGGATTTATTGTTGACATTGGGTCGGCGTGGAGGGGTGGGATCTGATGGGAATAAGTATGTTAACAGCAGCATGGGTGTGGATGGGGAGGGACCACTGGACACCAGGAAGGATTTATTGTTGACATTGGGTCGGCGTGGAGGGGGGTGGGATCGATGGGAATAAGTATGTTAACAGCAGCATGGGTGTGGATGGGGAGGGACCACTGGACACCAGGGAAGGATTTATTGTTGACATTGGGTCTATGTGGGAGGGGTGATCAATGGGAATAAGTATGTTAACAGCAGCATGGGTGTGGATGGGGAGGACCACTGGACACCAGGGAAGGATTTATTGTTGACATTGGGTCGCGTGGAGGGGGTGGGACTGATGGGAATAAGTATGTTAACAGCAGCATGGGTGTGGATGGGGAGGGACCACTGGACACCAGGGAAGGATTTATTGTTGACATTGGGTCGGCGTGGAGGGGGTGGACTGATGGGAATAAGTATGTTAACAGCAGCATGGGTGTGGATGGGGAGGGACCACTGGACACCAGGGAAGGATTTATTGTTGACATTGGGTCGGCGTGGAGGGGTGGGATCGATGGGAATAAGTATGTTAACAGCAGCATGGGTGTGGATGGGGAGGGACCACTGGACACCAGGAAGGATTTATTGTTGACATTGGGTCGGCGTGAGGGGGGTGGATCGATGGGAATAAGTATGTTAACAGCAGCATGGTGTGGATGGGGAGGGACCACTGGACACCAGGGAAGGATTTATTGTTGACATTGGGTGGCGTGGGAGGGGTGGGATCGATGGGAATAAGTATGTTAACAGCAGCATGGGTGTGGATGGGGAGGGACCACTGGACACCAGGGAAGGATTTATTGTTGACATTGGGTCGGCGTGGAGGGGGTGGATCGATGGGAATAAGTATGTTAACAGCAGCATGGGTGTGGATGGGGAGGGACCACTGGACACCAGGGAAGGATTTATTGTTGACATTGGGGGCGTGGAGGGGTGGGATCGATGGAATAAGTATGTTAACAGCAGCATGGGTGTGGATGGGGAGGGACCACTGGACACCAGGGAAGGATTTATTGTTGACATTGGGTCAGCGTGGAGGGGTGGATCGATGGGAATAAGTATGTTAACAGCAGCATGGGTGTGGATGGGGAGGACCACTGGACACCAGGGAAGGATTTATTGTTGACATTGGGTCGGGCGTGGAGGGGGTGGGATCGATGGGAATAAGTATGTTAACAGCAGCATGGGTGTGGATGGGGGAGGGACCACTGGACACCAGGGAAGGATTTATTGTTGACATTGGGTCGGCGTGGAGGGGGTGGGATCGATGGGAATAAGTATGTTAACAGCAGCATGGGTGTGGATGGGGAGGGACCACTGACACCAGGGAAGGATTTATTGTTGACATTGGGTCAGGAGGGGGGGTGGACTGATGGGAATAAGTATGTTAACAGCAGCATGGGTGTGGATGGGGAGGGACCACTGGACACCAGGGAAGGATTTATTGTTGACATTGGGTCGGCGTGGAGGGGTTGGATCGATGGGAATAAGTATGTTAACAGCAGCATGGGTGTGGATGGGGAGGGACCACTGGACACCAGGGAAGGATTTATTGTTGACATTGGGTCAGCGTGGAGGGGTGGATCGATGGGAATAAGTATGTTAACAGCAGCATGGGTGTGATGGGAGGACCACTGGACACCAGGGAAGGATTTATTGTTGACATTGGGTCGTGCGTGAGGGGTGGGATCGATGGGAATAAGTATGTTAACAGCAGCATGGGTGTGGATGGGGAGGGACCACTGGACACCAGGGAAGGATTTATTGTTGACATTGGGTCGGTGTGGAGGGGGTGGATCGATGGGAATAAGTATGTTAACAGCAGCATGGGTGTGGATGGGGAGGGACCACTGGACACCAGGGAAGGATTTATTGTTGACATTGGGTCAGCGTGGAGGGGTGGGATCGATGGGAATAAGTATGTTAACAGCAGCATGGGGTGGATGGGGAGGACCACTGGACACCAGGGAAGGATTTATTGTTGACATTGGGTCGGCGTGGAGGGGGTGGGATCGATGGGAATAAGTATGTTAACAGCAGCATGGGTGTGGATGGGGAGGGACCACTGACACCAGGGAAGGATTTATTGTTGACATTGGGTCAGCATGGAGGGGGTGGATCGATGGGAATAAGTATGTTAACAGCAGCATGGGTGGATGGGGAGGACCACTGGACACCAGGGAAGGATTTATTGTTGACATTGGGTCGGGTGGAGGGGGGTGGATCGATGGGAATAAGTATGTTAACAGCAGCATGGGTGTGGATGGGGAGGGACCACTGGACACCAGGGAAGGATTTATTGTTGACATTGGGTCAGTGGAGGGGGTGGGATCGATGGGAATAAGTATGTTAACAGCAGCATGGGTGTGGATGGGTCAGCATGTTTCAGACAGCACCCACTGGTGTTCAGTACCCTCATCCATGGCTTCTCAGACAGCATTTCAGTGGTGTCTGTAAGTGCCTCTTCTCATTTGTTCTAGACAGCACCACTGCTGTCCAGGGCTCCATCCAGCTCACCAGACAAGCACCTCACTGGTGTCCAGTGTCTCTTATCAGTGTGAGTGCTTGCTTGGGACAGGATGAAGGGGGAACACTGGACATCACTGAGTGCTTGTCTGGGACAGGTAAGGATGGGAGCACAGGACACCAGTGAGTGCTTGTCTAGGGACAGGTAAGGATGGGAAACACTAGACACCAGTGAGTGCTTGTCTGGGACAGGTAAGGAAGGGGAACACTAGACACCAGTGAGTGCTTGTCTGGGGCAGGTAAGGATGGGAACACTGGATACCAGTGAGTGCTTGTCTGGGACAGGTAAGGATGGGAACAGCTGACACCAGCGAGTGCTTGTCAGGGGCAGGTAAGGAAGAGTACACTGGACACTGGTGAGTGCTTGTCTGAGACAAGTAAGGATGGGAACACGGGATACCAGCGAGTGCTTGTCTGGGACAGGTAAGGAAGGGGAACACTGGACACCAGTGAGTGCTTGTCTGGGACAGGCAAGGATGGGAGCACAGGACACCAGTGAGTTCTTGTCTGGGACAGGTAAGGATGGGAACACTAGACACCAGTGAGTGCTTGTCTGGGACAGGTAAGGAAGGGGAACACTAGACACCACTGAGTGCTTGTCTGTGGGAGGTGAGGATAGGAACACTGAATACCAGTGAGTGCTTGTTTAGGACAGGTAAGGAGGGGGAACACTGGATACCAGTGAGTGCTTGTCTGGGGCAGGAAAGGATGGAAACACTGGATACCAGTGAGTGCTTGTCTGGGACAGGTAAGGATGGGAACGCTGGACACCAGCGAGTGCTTCTCGGGGGCAGGTAAGGAAGAGAACACTGGACACTGGTGAGTGCCTGTCTGAGACAGGTAAGGATGGGAACACTAGATACCAGCGAGTGCTTGTCTGGGACAGGTAAGGAAGGGGAACACTGGATACCAGTGAATGCTTGTCTGGGACAGGTAAGGAAGGGGAACACTGGACACCACTGAGTGCTTCTCTGGGACAGGTAAGGATGAGAACACTGAATACCAGTGAATGCCTGTCTGGGACAGGTAAGGATGGGAACACTGGACACCAGTAGTGCTTGTCTGAGATAGGTAAGGAAGGGAACACTGGACACTGGTGAGTGCTTGTCTGGGACAGGTAAGGATGGGAACACAGGATACCAGCGAGTGCTTGTCTGGGAAAGGTAAGGAAGGGAACACTTGACACTGGTGAGTGCTTGTCTGGGACAGGTAAAGATGAGAACACTGGATACCAGTGAGTGCTTGTCTGGGACAGGTAAGGAAGGGGAACACTGGACACCAGTGAGTGCTTGTCTGAGACAGGTATGGATGGGAACCCTGGACACCAGTGAGTGTTTGTCTGGGACAGGTAAGGAAGGGGAACACTGGACAGTAGTGATTGCTTGTCTGAGACAGGTATGGATGGGGCATCCTGGACACCAGTGAGTGCTTGTCAGGGACAGGTAAGGAAGCGGAACACTGGACACCAGTGAGTGCTTGTCTGGGACAGGTAAGGATGGGAGCACAGAACACCAGTGAGTGCTTGTCTGGGACAGGTAAGGATGGGAACACTAGACACCAGTGAGTGCTTGTCTGGGACAGGTAAGGAAGGGGAACACTAGACACCACTAAGTGCTTGTCTGGGGCAGGTAAGGATGGGAACACTGAATACCAGTGAGTGCTTGTCTAGGACAGGTAAGGATGGGAACACTGGACACCACTGAGTGCTTGTCTGGGACAGGTAAGGATGGGAGCACAGGACACCAGTGAGTGCTTGTCTGGGACAGGTAAGGATGGGAACACTAGACACCAGTGAGTGCTTGTCTGGGACAGGTAAGGAAGGGGAACACTGGACACCAGTAGTGCTTGTCTGAGATAGGTAAGGAAGGGAACACTGACACTGGTGAGTGCTTGTCTGAGACAGGTAAGGATGGGAACACTGGACACCACTGAGTGCTTGACTGGGACAGGTAAGGAAGGGAACACAGTACACTTGTGAGTCTTGTCTGGGACAGATAAGGAAGGGAACACTGGACACTGGTGAGTGCTAGTCTGGGATAGGTAAGGATGGGAACACTGGATATCAGTGAGTGCTTGTCTGGGACAGGTAAGGATGGGAGCACAGGACACCAGTGAGTGCTTGTCTGGGACAGGTAATGATGGGAACATTGATACCAGCGAGTGCTTTACTGGGACAGGTAAGGAAGGGGAACACTAGACACCAGTGAGTGCTTGTGACAGGTAAGGATGGGAACACTGGACACCAGTGAGTGCTTGTCTGGGACAGGAGGAGGGGAACACTGGACACCACTGAGTGCTTGTCTGGGGAGGTAAGGATAGGAACACTGAACACCAGTGAGTGCTTGTCTGGGGCAGGTAAGGAATGGAACAATAGACACTGGTGAGTGCTTGTCTGGGACAGGTAAGGATGGGAACACTGGACACCGGTGAGTGCTTGTCTGGGACAGGTAAGGATGGGAACATTGGACACCAGCGAGTGCTTGTCTGGGACAGGTAAGGATGGGAACCCTGGACACCAGTGAGTGCTAGTCTGAGACAGGTAAGGAAGGGGAACACTGGACACCACTGAGTGCTTGTCTGGGACAGGTAAGGAAGGGAACACAGTACACTTGTGAGTGCTTGTCTGGGACAGATGACGAAGGGAACACTGGACACTGGTGAGTGCTAGTCTGGGACAGGTAAGGATGGGAACACTGGATGTCAGTGAGTGCTTGCTTGGGACAGGTAAGGAAGGGGAACACTGGACACCACTGAGTGCTTGTCTGGGACAGGTAAGGATGGGAGCACAGGACACCAGTGAGTGCTTGTCTAGGACAGGTAAGGATGGGAACACTAGACACCAGTGAGTGCTTGTCTGGGACAGGTAAGGAAGGGGAACACTAGACACCACTGAGTGCTTGTCTGGGGCAGGTAAGGATGGGAACACTGAATACCAGTGAGTGCTTGTCTGGGACAGGTAAGGATGGGAACATTGGACACCAGCGTTCACAATGGGATCGATGGGAATAAGTATGTTAACAGCAGCATGGGTGTGGATGGGGGGAGGGACCACTGGACACCAGGGAAGGATTTATTGTTGACATTGGGTCGGCGTGGAGGGGGTGGGATCGATGGGAATAAGTATGTTAACAGCAGCATGGGTGTGGATGGGGGAGGGACCACTGGACACCAGGGAAGGATTTATTGTTGACATTGGGTCGGCATGGAGGGGGTGGGATCGATGGGAATAAGTATGTTAACAGCAGCATGGGTGTGGATGGGGAGGGACCACTGGACACCAGGGAAGGATTTATTGTTGACATTGGGTCGGCATGGAGGGGTGGGATCAATGGGAATAAGTATGTTAACAGCAGCATGGGTGTGGATGGGGAGGGACCACTGGACACCAGGGAAGGATTTATTGTTGACATTGGGTCCAGTGGAGGGTGGGATCAATGGGAATAAGTATGTTAACAGCAGCATGGTGTGGATGGGGAGGGACCACTGGACACCAGGGAAGGATTTATTGTTGACATTGGGTCCGGTGGAGGGGTGGGATCGATGGGAATAAGTATGTTAACAGCAGCATGGGTGTTGATGGGGAGGGACCACTGGACACCAGGGAAGGATTTATTGTTGACATTGGGTCGACGTGAGGGGGTGGGATCGATGGGAATAAGTATGTTAACAGCAGCATGGGTGTGGATGGGAGGACCACTGGACACCAGGGAAGGATTTATTGTTGACATTGGGTCGGCATGGAGGGGTGGGATCGATGGGAATAAGTATGTTAACAGCAGCATGGGTGTGGATGGGGGAGGGACCACTGGACACCAGGGAAGGATTTATTGTTGACATTGGGTCGGCGTGGAGGGGGTGGGATCGATGGGAATAAGTATGTTAACAGCAGCATGGGTGTGGATGGGGAGGACCACTGGACACCAGGGAAGGATTTATTGTTGACATTGGGTCGGCATGGAGGGGGTGGGATCGATGGGAATAAGTATGTTAACAGCAGCATGGGTGTGGATGGGGGAGGGACCACTGGACACCAGGGAAGGATTTATTGTTGACATTGGGTCGGCGTGGAGGGGGTGGGATCGATGGGAATAAGTATGTTAACAGCAGCATGGGTGTGGATGGGGAGGACCACTGGACACCAGGAAGGATTTATTGTTGACATTGGGTCGGCGTGGAGGGGGTGGGATCGATGGGAATAAGTATGTTAACAGCAGCATGGGTGTGGATGGGGAGGACCACTGGACACCAGGAAGGATTTATTGTTGACATTGGGTCGGCATGGAGGGGGGTGGGATCGATGGGAATAAGTATGTTAACAGCAGCATGGGTGTGGATGTGGGAGGGACCACTGGACACCAGGGAAGGATTTATTGTTGACATTGGGTCGGCATGGAGGGGGGTGGGATCAATGGTAATAAGTATGTTAACAGCAGCATGGGTGTGGATGTGGGAGGGACCACTGGACACCAGGGAAGGATTTATTGTTGACATTGGGTCGCGTGGAGGGTGGGATCAATGGAATAAGTATGTTAACAGCAGCATGGGTGTGGATGTGGGAGGGACCACTGGACACCAGGGAAGGATTTATTGTTGACATTGGGTCGCAGTGGAGGGGTGGGATCAATGGGAATAAGTATGTTAACAGCAGCATGGGTGTGGATGGGGAGGACCACTGGACACCAGGGAAGGATTTATTGTTGACATTGGGTCGGCATGGAGGGGGGTGGGATCGATGGGAATAAGTATGTTAACAGCAGCATGGGTGTGGATGTGGGAGGGACCACTGGACACCAGGGAAGGATTTATTGTTGACATTGGGTCGGCATGGAGGGGGGTGGGATCAATGGTAATAAGTATGTTAACAGCAGCATGGGTGTGGATGTGGGAGGGACCACTGGACACCAGGGAAGGATTTATTGTTGACATTGGGTCGGCATGGAGGGGGGTGGGATCAATGGGAATAAGTATGTTAACAGCAGCATGGGTGTGGATGGGGAGGGACCACTGGACACCAGGGAAGGATTTATTGTTGACATTGGGTCAGCGTGGAGGGGTGGGATCGATGGGAATAAGTATGTTAACAGCAGCATGGGTGTGGATGGGGGAGGGACCACTGGACACCAGGGAAGGATTTATTGTTGACATTGGGTCGGCGTGGAGGGGTGGGATCGATGGGAATAAGTATGTTAACAGCAGCATGGGTGTGGATGGGGGAGGGACCACTGGACACCAGGGAAGGATTTATTGTTGACATTGGGTCGGCATGGAGGGGTGGGATCGATGGGAATAAGTATGTTAACAGCAGCATGGGTGTGGATGGGGGAGGGACCACTGGACACCAGGGAAGGATTTATTGTTGACATTGGGTCGGCGTGGAGGGGTGGGATCGATGGGAATAAGTATGTTAACAGCAGCATGGGTGTGGATGGGGAGGGACCACTGGACACCAGGGAAGGATTTATTGTTGACATTGGGTCGGCGTGGAGGGTGGATCGATGGGAATAAGTATGTTAACAGCAGCATGGGTGTGGATGGGGAGGACCACTGGACACCAGGGAAGGATTTATTGTTGACATTGGGTCGGCGTGGAGGGGTGGGATCGATGGGAATAAGTATGTTAACAGCAGCATGGGTGTGGATGGGGAGGGACCACTGGACACCAGGGAAGGATTTATTGTTGACATTGGGTCATGGGGAGGGGTGGATCGATGGAATAAGTATGTTAACAGCAGCATGGGTGTGGATGGGGAGGACCATGGACACCAGGGAAGGATTTATTGTTGACATTGGGTCCAGTGGGAGGGGTGGGATCAATGGGAATAAGTATGTTAACAGCAGCATGGGTGTGGATGGGGAGGGACCACTGGACACCAGGGAAGGATTTATTGTTGACATTGGGTCGGCGTGGAGGGGTGGATCGATGGGAATAAGTATGTTAACAGCAGCATGGGTGTGGATGGGGGGACCACTGGACACCAGGGAAGGATTTATTGTTGACATTGGGTCGGCGTGGAGGGTGGGATCGATGGGAATAAGTATGTTAACAGCAGCATGGGTGTGGATGGGGGAGGGACCACTGGACACCAGGGAAGGATTTATTGTTGACATTGGGTCGGCGTGGAGGGGGGTGGGATCGATGGGAATAAGTATGTTAACAGCAGCATGGGTGTGGATGGGGAGGGACCACTGGACACCAGGGAAGGATTTATTGTTGACATTGGGTCGGCGTGGAGGGTGGGATCGATGGTAATAAGTATGTTAACAGCAGCATGGGTGTGGATGGGGGAGGGACCACTGGACACCAGGGAAGGATTTATTGTTGACATTGGGTCGGCGTGGAGGGGGTTGGATCGATGGGAATAAGTATGTTAACAGCAGCATGGGTGTGGATGGGGAGGACCACTGGACACCAGGGAAGGATTTATTGTTGACATTGGGTCGGGCGTGGAGGGTGGGATCGATGGGAATAAGTATGTTAACAGCAGCATGGGTGTGGATGGGGAGGGACCACTGGACACCAGGGAAGGATTTATTGTTGACATTGGGTCAGCGTGGAGGGTGGGATCGATGGGAATAAGTATGTTAACAGCAGCATGGGTGTGGATGGGGAGGGACCACTGGACACCAGGGAAGGATTTATTGTTGACATTGGGTCGGGCGTGGAGGGGTGGGATCGATGGGAATAAGTATGTTAACAGCAGCATGGGTGTGGATGGGGAGGGACCACTGGACACCAGGGAAGGATTTATTGTTGACATTGGGTCGGCGTGGAGGGGTGGGATCGATGGGAATAAGTATGTTAACAGCAGCATGGGTGTGGATGGGGAGGACCACTGGACACCAGGGAAGGATTTATTGTTGACATTGGGTCGCGTGGAGGGGGGATGGATGGGAATAAGTATGTTAACAGCAGCATGGGTGTGGATGGGGAGGGACCACTGGACACCAGGGAAGGATTTATTGTTGACATTGGGTCGGCGTGGAGGGGGTGGGATCGATGGGAATAAGTATGTTAACAGCAGCATGGGTGTGGATGGGGAGGACCACTGGACACCAGGGAAGGATTTATTGTTGACATTGGGTCGGCATGGAGGGGTGGGATCGATGGGAATAAGTATGTTAACAGCAGCATGGGTGTGGATGGGGAGGGACCACTGGACACCAGGGAAGGATTTATTGTTGACATTGGGTCAGCAGCATGGAGGGGTGGATCGATGGGAATAAGTATGTTAACAGCAGCATGGGTGTGGATGGGGAGGGACCACTGGACACCAGGGAAGGATTTATTGTTGACATTGGGTCGGCGTGGAGGGGTGGGACGATGGGAATAAGTATGTTAACAGCAGCATGGGTGTGGATGGGGAGGGACCACTGGACACCAGGAAGGATTTATTGTTGACATTGGGTCGGCGTGGAGGGGGTGGGATCGATGGGAATAAGTATGTTAACAGCAGCATGGGTGTGGATGGGGAGGGACCACTGGACACCAGGGAAGGATTTATTGTTGACATTAGGTCGGCGTGGAGGGGGTGGATCGATGGGAATAAGTATGTTAACAGCAGCATGGGTGTGGATGGGGAGGGACCACTGGACACCAGGGAAGGATTTATTGTTGACATTGGGTCGCGTGGAGGGGGTGAGATCGATGGGAATAAGTATGTTAACAGCAGCATGGATGTGGATGGGGAGGGACCACTGGACACCAGGGAAGGATTTATTGTTGACATTGGGTCAGCATGGAGGGGGTGGATCGAGGGAATAAGTATGTTAACAGCAGCATGGGTGTGGATGGGGAGGACCACTGGACACCAGGGAAGGATTTATTGTTGACATTGGGTCAGCGTGGAGGGGTGGGATCGATGGGAATAAGTATGTTAACAGCAGCATGGGTGTGGATGGGGAGGGACCACTGGACACCAGGGAAGGATTTATTGTTGACATTGGGTCGGCGTGGAGGGGTGGGATCAATGGGAATAAGTATGTTAACAGCAACATGGGTGTGGATGGGGAGGACCACTGGACACCAGGGAAGGATTTATTTTGATATTGGGTCGGCGATTGACGGGGGGGGGGGATCATTGGACACCAGGGAAGGATGTATTTGCAATCATCGGGCCAACAATTAGTGGGTGGGAACACTGAATACCAGGGAAAGATGTATTTGCAAACATCAGGTCGGCAATTGGCATGGGGGAGGACCACTAGCAACAAGGAAATCTGTTTGTTCAAAATTGGGCTGGCAATTGGTGGGGGCCCAAATTGGACACCAGGGAAATCTGTTTTTTTAAACATCAGGACATTTGGCTGGCACTTGACTGGCGGCAGGGACACTGGACACCAGTGGAAGCTGTTTTTAGTGCCTTGCATGCCTAATGAGCTAGTTTGCATGGGGCCATTTGAATACTGGAAATTTAGCACAGTCGCAAGCCACTGTGGCACCCTATTTCTGGAGCCATGTCTGCCCTGTGCTAAGTGACTTAGCGATGGGTCACCATGGCCCTATATTGAGTCAAATAGTGCTGGTGCATTGTTCCACCAAATACGGCATTTTTGGACACTAGGGCAACCACAAGGCACAGTGCAAATATTTGCACTGTACTTTATACCTTTTTGAATATCGCGTCCCTGGCATTGCTTTGGCAACTAGCTTTATCAGTCAGTTTTTAATCTCAGCTGAAACAAGAGGTCTAGCTGATAATAACAGTTCAACACAGAAACACAAAATAAAAATTAGACAAAAGCTGTTACAGTAAGTAGGAGTAATTCACTCCCCACTTTTGAAACATGGGGGGCTATGCACAAACTATGTATGATTCACATGTAAGGTGGCTGCACACCTACACAGCCCAGAAATGGCACAGGGTGCGTGCATTCACAGCTGCATGCACCCACGGGGCACCTGTCCATGCCCCCCCCATGTAGGTGGCTGCACACCTACACAGCCCAGAAAAGGCACAGCTGCATGCACCCACAGGGCACCTTTCCATGCCCCCCCCATGTAGGTGGCTTGGTGCTGAATGGGGATGGAGTGCGGGATATAGGAAGGCATCCAATCGGATGCCTGTCCTGGGACCCAGAGGTGAGCCCCTGTGCCATGGGTGTGGGGGATTGTGGGAAGGTGTAGGTCCGGCAATATCTATGTAATTCTGTGTACTGGCATTCACCCGAATGGCTGCCTTCTGCCCACCCTGGCAGCCCACTGGGCTTGGGCGACAGTGTGCAGGGGGATTATGTTGTCGCCATGCCCTGCCGGTAACTGTTGGGGATGTGTGTAGTGACTTATGGCAGGTTCCCCGTGGCTTGACATTTTATGCTCCAACCTGGAACTCCAGGCTGGCGCATTCACGTGGAATATGTACCCGCGTCCACTGGCACACTCAGGACCACCTATAGGCGCATAGCTGCTTGGCGGCAGGGGGATCTGGTGTACAATTCGCTGGTGCACCATTACTGAATGCCACCTGCATGGCATTCCAATGTAAGGTAGTGTACGCGGTGCTCACCTGTGGCATATAAGCTTTGTGCATAGGGCCCGTGGGAGTAAAACAAAATTTGGATGTGTACAATTGCTTTAATCTGGAACAAATTGCTCCTTCTGAACTGTCAGTGGTGTTACAAAGCAGTATTCATGGGGCAAGGAGTATTTCCAAGTTTTGGGACGAGTATCGGTAATTTTTTGCTGGAGAGTATTTCTCAAAACTGGAAGGGTAACATAGGCCAGTGCTCACCTTAACTGGATGGAGTTCTACATGGAAGTCAGTATACATGCATGGAGACTATACAGTCAAAATACATTCAACTGGTCAGGCCCCTAGAATGACATTAAGTACAGCTATGAGTTACAGTTGATATTGCTAATACTTCTAAACAGCGCAGAGTCCATTCTGAACTGCATAACAGCAAGGTGAGGTGACCCTGAGCACAACCCTGAAAAGAAAACCCAGACTTCAGTGTCTTATCTTTTTGTTCTGAAATACAGCCTGTGTACTAGTCTGTCCTTGGACTGGGTGTGACGTGACATGACACTCCCCTCTCTCTCTCTCTCTTTTTTCTCTACAGGAAAAGATTGTCAACAGCGTCAAGAATGTCTGCACGAAAATGGGGGCATTTTCCAAAAAGTGCCATGAGGTGGTGGACAAGAACAGACAGAGAATTGTGAAAGGACTCGAGAATAATGCCACACCCAAGGAAATCTGCGTTAAGATCAAGTTGTGTTCCTCAGAGTTCGATGGTGTATCAGGTCAGTGTTCAGATGTCCCCAACTCCCACTCTTTAAGGTCTAGAAGAAGCATTTTTAATCCATTCTTGGAGAACTCAACGTGAAGGCAGGCTGAATGACACACACAGGGTTGCACTGGAGCATCATGGAAGTGGCTGGTAATGAATACTATATTCATCTGAAAAGGAACTCGGTGTCTTGACTGGTCCATTTGTCTATTTATGGTTCTACATGTCTTCCAAGGCTCCCTGTTTTCAGGGAGTCTTTCCTGCTTTTGCACATTTTTTGACACCCCCCTCTGCTTTTTATAGCACTGTTACATTCTTCCCCCACCCAGTGGTCATCAAAATCAAGACCAAACTGGCTTATGTTTTTTTGTGTGAGTCTAGCTCTGTATTTCTACCACCTGTACCCAGTTATGCAAATAGATCAAGAGCCCTGTGAAAATGGGCAAATCATGAGACCTCCCCAGTTTAATGGTTGCTGATTTGTAAGCTCTGCATCATTTGAAAGGCTTTGCCTGTGGTTCAGTGGGCTAAAGCAGCCAGCCTTGCCCCCTGCCTGAGCTATTTAAGGCAAGCCTTCCAGCTTCCTTCAGAGGCATGTTGTCTTTGCTGCAGCTGGAGGCTCTATCCCTCCCATTCTTTGGCATTTGTCGCCATGCACTTTGGACCCTGATAGTGGTTTGTGTGGGACTTCTACTTGTCTGTGCTGGTTTTCTGCTTGGTTTGTGCTTCCTCTCCTCTCCTGGGTCTGTATTTTGCTTCTCCTCCAGCTGCAGTATGTGCTTCTTTCTCTGTTGTTCCCGTCTGCTCCTTCCTGCTCTCCTGGATCTGTTTTCTTTCATTTTACTTCTTTTTGGGCTTTTCTAGTTTTCTAGCCTCTTGTGTCACTTGCTTTTGTGTGCTGTCTAAGCTCACATACTGCTGTTCCCTATAGTCAGCAGTCTCCATTTACTTTTACCATACTTTAGCAATCTCTCAGTTTACCTGCATTTGTTCTCTATGTGCTTTTCAGGTCCACTTGCTGTTTCCCTGCCTGTAGCATTCTCCATGTGTACACCTCTCCTTAATTGTTTGCACCTGACTCCTCAGTGCCTGGCTCCATACAGCAGTTGCAACTCTCAAGATTTCAGTTCCCCTGCTTGCTTTTCTAGCAGTTTATTGTTACTCTCCTGCCCTTTACTGCTGCTTCCTTAGCAGTTGAAATCATTAATGCAGTCCTCATAGACCCCATGCTTGTGACCTGCATGCTTGTGATATACCTACGTGAAGGCATCACCATTTCGGTTTGTCCACTATTTCACCACATTAATTTGTCTTCCCTCGTGGTACTGGTTGGCTTGCATTTCTCATTTACTATGATGCATTCCAGGAAAGGAAAGAAAAAGTGTGACCTAAATGTGAGTCTTTATACTCCGTGTGACCTAAGCGTGGGACTTCAAATACGCTGTGCGACCTACAGTATTTGTGGATCCTATGTACGCTATACCTGACTTGTCACTTGTTGCCTTTCAATATGCTTTCAGTACTGGATGCATACTAACCACACCCATAAATTACTATGCTTCAGGGCTGCCTTGCAGCCAACGGTCTCGCTCTGCACCCATGAAGTCCACATCCTGAGCATGTGAAACCCAGGGCGGGCCCTTCTTATCTAACCCATAGAGGGAATGTCCTCACTCCAGACAGAGCTTTAGCCATGCAAACGTATCAGTGGCAGCTCTTGATGTAGAATTTAAGACTTCAGCTGTGAGGGGTGGGGCCCTAAGTCCCAAGGTGGTTCCATTAGCTTGCCAAGAGGGTTTGGTAGCATCGTCTAAGTTATTCTCCATACAACTGCCTCAGGTTCACTTGGTCTGTTCTTAGGCTCATGTAGGTCTGCTGAGAACCTTCAGCTGTTGTTGCTCTCCTCCTCCCATCTTGGGGGACGGTCCTTCCATGTGGGAGTACCTTGTTGCTGCAGAGTGTGCTTGCAGCCCTTCACGGTGTTCCCGTTAGAGGGATAAAGTGAGAGCCTTCCTCCAAATTGAATCTCCCCAGAACTTAGTTTTTAAATTGCAGTTGCAGAGCCATCACTAAATATGTCCCAAGCCTGGAGGGAAGGTGACCTAGGTCTTGAATCTCCAGAGGTTTTGCTCCTCATAGGGTTTTTTCCCTCTCCTACATGCTGAAGGTCATAATACTGGTTAGTCTATATAGCAGTAGATTCTTAGGTCCTTAGGTTCTGCTGTTGGATAGAATTGGATGGTGGCTCTCCTTTGTGTAGCATGGTGACTCTCCTTTGCATTTCCCTCTCTCCTTAGCAAGTTATGCCCTTCTGCTCAACTTTCCTTCCTATTAGCTCAGACTATGTCTGTCTATGCTCATCTCCGGTGGCTGTCACCCCATCAGTTGTTGTCAGTCCTGCTCCTTGGCTTTAGTGAGCACTGTTTTCTGCTTAACACTCTTTTTTGGGTTCCTTCCTAAGGTACCCTTAGCCAAGGGAATCCTTCCCGCAGCACCTCTAGAGGTGTAACCCTCCTCCAGGGTTCCTTGTCATCAGTACCCCAGCAGGGTGATATTCCCTGTGGAATAGAGAGGCGAACGGGCACAAAGGTTTATTAACAAGTTGCACAACCATAACACTATACTAAGTTGTGTAAGCCCATTGAACTGATTTTTATGAGGGCCCAACAGAATGGCGCATCATGCACACACGTGCACACATATACTCCACACACATCACACATATGTGTGTACACACACAAACACACTCGCAGAGCAGATGTTGATGAGGATATACGATTACTTAAGGAGGATCTCGATAAATGTGAGAGATGGTATGGGGTCTGACAACCGAAATTCAATGCAAAGAATGTAAGGTTATGCATACTGGAGCAAAAAATCCAAATGTAACCTACATGATGGACGGAGTAAAAAATGAAATGGATGAGGAGGGGGACTTAGGAGTGTCAACAAATGACATCCTAATCATCATATAACCTCTGTATGCCCCTTGAGTAACTAGAACCCTATCAGTGGGAGGAGCCTCGCAGCAGCATAAGCCACAGTAGAATGTTGCAGTGGGTGTCAGTTGCTCCCTCAGAGCTTTGAGTCAGTCTGACAGAGGAGACCCTCAGGAGAGGTAACAAAGCTCTCCTGTCCTGTTCAGTTCCTAGTTCAGTCCCAGAGTAGCTGAGCGTTGAGTCATGGCGGAGGCCTTCTCCTGAAGTGTACCTCAGTGTGAGCTGAAGGACTTTAAAGACATCTGGCCATGGGGACTGTGAATAAAGTTTGGGAAACTTCCCTGATATTTGAGAGACTTTTCTTTGTGATGCTGCTAGTACTGGTTCCACCAGGACTGCCCCACTGGAAATGCCTGCGTAGGTTTTGGAGGAAATAAACTCCGGTCTGTAGGACAAGATGTTTGAAGTATAACAGTCCAAGTGTTGCCTCATCGGCACAGTGTCTGTAGGGGATGGAGTGGATCACCGTGGCTGGCAAATGAGATATTACCGCTATGTCAGAAGATGGGGAATGACTGTTGTGCTACAAAGTGCTTTGCATGTCACAGTAAAGTGCGTTTTCAAGTAAAGGACATACTGTGTCCCCAAATAGTTTCTGTCTCTGAGGAGGAAAAGTAAAGTGTGTTTTCATTTAAGGGACATAAGTTGTCAGTAAAATGTTTCTGCCTTTAAGGAAGTGAACTGTGCTTTGGTTGAACCCAAAATAGTTTACATTTTGCAAGGGTATTCTCTGTCCTGGCTCTGATCCCAAAATACAGTAGGTATGGACAAAGAGATTTTTGCTTGATCCCTAATTCAGGGACCCACTGGACTTTGTGCACGGTACTCTGGACTTTGTATCGCGTCACACTTTCTAAATCTATGGCCCACAGTGGGGCAAAACATTTGTCTGCTTACCATCTTGTGACAGAATAAAAGCTTCTACTTGACACTAGGTAAAGGAGAGGACATTCTTTTATACTTGCTGTGTTTTACTGGCATCCCATCAGGATTGTGTAAGTTCCCCAGTGCCATGGCCCACCTCAGTTCCTATGTTAAATTAGAAATGTTTAACGTAGCCTTCCCTTCCTCCCTCTCTCCTTCCCTTCCTCCCTCCCTGAAAGCCAGCAGGTAACAACCCTAGAGACAGGAGGTTGTGCTTATAATCACAATGCAATAAGGCAGTGGAGAAGGTAAATAAAATTATTTTTTTATCACCACTCTGTTTTTTCTCCTTTGGGTCGGCTAAGGGACATACCCCACATCAATCAGCTTGGGTTCACACAAGGATCTCAGACTTCATGCAGGCTCATCCAAGGGGTGTTTCTGATGTTTTGTTCCCCCATGGTCCCCTCTTAATGGAGGCGAATGTGAAATGGCCTCAGAGCATGGCCAAGCGTGCTCCTGCCCCTTATGTGCAGACGTCCACCTCTCCGCCAGTCTGGCTGTTGGTGCTGGTCCTAGGTTCACCTACCTCTAGCCATCGCTAGTGGTCAGTAGATGCAGGGTGCCAGATCTCTTCCCTCCCTGGAGAAGGCAAGCAGTCCAATGGATGCAAAGTCTTCTCCCCTTGGCCAGCCCTCTGACAACCCTAGCGTTACTTCTGAACCCAGTTTGTCGGCATCACAAGTGATTGTGTTATCGCTGTACTAGTGGACTGGTGGCAACTAAAATTCTGGGCTGTATAGGTAGGAGAATCAGAAGTAGAACCAGGGAGGTCCAGGAGGTGGTGAGGGGAAAGAAGGCAGCCTATAGGCAATTCAAGTGCTCAAGGAGTGAAAGGGATCGAGGGGGAGTACAAGCTGATGGCTAGAAGGACCACTATGGTGGTGAGGGTGGCAAAGGCAAGGAAGGAGCAGAACCTGGCCAGGGAAATTAGGAGAGGGAACAAGGGGTTCTTTAGATACATTGGGGAAAAACGAAGGGTGAAGGGGAAGATTAGTAGGATTAAAACAGGGGAGAGATGGGCACAAGACCAGGGGGAGCAGGCTGAGGTACTAAATGAGTACTTCACCTCAATTTTCACCAAGAAAAATGGGGGGTTGCATCATACATGGGAGGAGACAGTGATACTTGGGGGGCCCTACCGATCGAAGTGGTCTGGGGAGTGGGGGAGGCATCACTGGCAGGAGGGGAGAAGGCTAAGCAGGGGGACGAGGCAGCAGAGGTGGAAATCACAGCAGAGAGAGTGAGGGAAGCCCTCAGGTCCCTTAAGATGGAGAAAGCACCAGGGCCAGATAAATTACATCCCAGAGTGCTGAAAGAACTGGCAGATGTCCTGGCGAAACCCTTGGTGGAGCTTTTCACCACCTCTCTGAGGACAGGGTGGGTGCCCCAGGACTGGAAGATGGCGTATATAGTGCCTATCCACAAGGAGGGATCAACGGAGGTGGCAGGGAACTACAGGCCTGTCAGCCTGACATTGGTGGTGGGCAAGGTGATGGAGGGCATTGTCAAAGAGAAGCTAGGGGGGACCTGGAAAAGTCAGAGTGCCTGGACGATAAACAGCATGGATCTATCCCAGGGAAATCGTGTCAGGCAAACCTTGTGGATTTCTATGACTAGGTAACGAGTGCCTTGGACCTGGGTAGACCAGTGGACGTCCTCTTTCCAGACTTCAGCAGGGCATCTGACTCTGTTCCTCATTGGGGCCTGTTGGATAAGCTGGGAGAAATGGGGGTGGGGAACCAGATGATCAGATGGATAGGCAATTGGCTCCAGGACTGGACCCAGAGGGTCATAGTTGGTGGGATAGTCTCATCCCCAAGGAGGGTCATTAGTGGGGTCCCGCAGGGATCAGTCTTTGGGCCCCTCCTGTTCAATGCCTATGTCTCTGACATAAGGACAGGTATCAGGAGTGAGATGAGTCTCTTTGCGGATGACTCAAAACTGGGGGCAGTGGTGGATGGGGAGGAGGGGAGGGTGGCCCTACAGGGGGACCTGGAAGCTCTGGAAAGATGGTCTAGAAAGTGGAAGCTGAGGTTCAATGCAGAGAAATGCAATGTACTGCACCTGGGGGCCAGAAACCCAGGCCAAGTGTACACCCTGGGGGGGGATGCTACAAGTCTCGATGGCTGAGAGGGACCTGGGGGTGGTGGTGGATGTCAAGGTGAACAACTCGGAGACTTGTAGGAGGGCAGTGGCCAAGGTCAACAGGATGCTGGGATGCATTGCTAGGGGGATCACCTCCAGAAGGAGGGAAGTGATACTCCCTCTGTGTAACTGCTTGGTGAGGCCACACCTCGAGTACTGCATGCAGTTCTGGAGGCCACACTTAAAGAGGGACATTAAACTCCTGGAGAGGGTCCAGAGGAGGACAACTAAGATGATTTGGGGCTTGGGGGACAGGACCTATGGGGAGAGGCTCGAAGAACTAAATATGTACACACTGGAAGAGAGAAAGGACCGGGGGGACATGATAGAGGTCTTAAGGTACATGAAGGGGCTAAATAGGGGAGGAGCAGTCAGAGTGTTTCAAAGGAAGGAGGAGGGGCAACTAGAGGGCATGGGTGGAAGCTGGAGGGGGGGACGATTCAGGGGAGAAAGAAGGAGGTGCTACTTCACTGAGAGGGTGGTGGAGCCATGGAATGTGCTGCCCAGGGAGCTGGTGGAGGCAAAGATGGTGGAGGGGTTCAAGAGGGGGTGGAACAGGTACAGGGGAAGGGTTCTGGAAGCAAAATCCAGTGCAGTGAGAATATCCGGAGCTGGGAAGGGAGAGCCCAGAGAGAGCGAGGGGGGCAGAAAGGTCAGCTCCCAGGGTGGGGGCTGGCCAAACGAGCAGACACGAAAGACCACCAGGCCTATTCTGCTGGGATTTTAGTATGTTAGTATGTTAGAAGTAAGGAGGTAATATAAATCCTTGGTGAGGGCCCCACATCTTGTAGTATCGTGTGCAACTCTGGAAGAATCCACACTTGATTAAAGACAGGAAGAGTGTTGAGGCAGTGCAGAGGACAGCAATACAAATAGTAAAAGGGCAACAGGGCAAGTCTTATGAGGAAAGAATATTAAACAGCAATCTGTACAAATCTGCGGGGGGTGGAAAAGAGAGAGGTGGCATGATAGAGAAATTTAATTTTTAAATCGAACAAACAAAGTGAAATGCAAGTTTTTTTTAAATCAGAGCAGACACTAGCACAAGGGGAAACACTATGAGACTGGTGGAAGGAATTTTCAGAAAGAATGTATTATTTCAATGAGACTGTGGTGGAAAATTGTAACTGGCTTCCCCAAAAAGTTGTGTATTTTAATACTGTTCCTCTGCCATGGAGGGACCACCACGTAGGCAGGAGGGTAGTTCAGACTCCATGCCGATTCAGTCCTTGGCCTCTCATATGAGACTGCTAACAAGGGTGCCAGTTAGCGCCCATTGTGTTGGCGGTTTTGGTGATGTGGACGTCTGCCCACTGGGAACTTGACTGAGACCACCACAACTCACTGGGAACTGGACTGAGACCACCACAACTCACTGGGAACTGGACTGAGACCATCACAACTCATCTCACTTAGGTCCCTGAACAGCCCTCAGGTGATAATAGCTTTTGGCCACTACTGATCTATGCTGGATTTGAACCCAAGACCTATAGGTGAAAGGCTTTTTAACCCACTACCAATCTGCTCAGCCATCTACTTCCCCTCATCACAGTGCTATTGGCAAAGGGATACACATGCAAAGAGTGTCAGGTGTGCTGTTAAGTGGCGTCTGTTCTGGCATGGGTATGTTAATAAAATAAGCACTTTTGCATTCTAAAAGCTTTGAAGAGTGGCATCTTTTTCTCAACTGAGGTGGTGAGTTTGTGTCCAGTTTTGTTTTCGTTGTGATCTAACACCATAAATGAAACAAAGCATAGAGTGGACAGACATATGAGTATTGTAAAAATGAGTGTGTGCATGTGTGTGTGTATGTATGTGGTGGGGTTAATATGGAAATGAGTCAATGTCCAGTAGAGTATACTTCAAATATTAGTTAGAATCTGGCAGACTTGATGGTTCACGAGGTCTTGGCTTTATCTGCTGTAATTTACTAAGTAACTGTATATCCCGTGCACCACTAGGGAGAACAAACCTTTTTACTTTATAATTGGTTCCAAAAATCAGTCAAAAAAGATCTGATACCAATTTTCTCATTGCAAAACAAAGGCAGAAGAGCACACAGCCAAAACAGAAATCTGCTTTTCAGTGGGAGCCCTGTAGATTGGGAGAGCCCAAAAAGGGGCTTTATGGCAGAACTTGTGCTAAGTAACTCGTTTGCTGCCCCCAGTTTATTGCTGTGCTGCACAAGAGCTCCAGGATACAAAATATTATTTTGTATTGTGCGATTACATTTACTGTGTGTTAGGGCTGTGGTAAAAGCCCTCATGGGTGACGTGGCAATGTAAAGTTGGGCATGGGGTTCAATGTGGTTTACAAGGGCACTCAATTTACCTCCCAAACCACCATTTATTGACATCACAGGACGTTTGTGTTGTTTGTTTGTTTGTTCAAGGTAAAACCATTGAGTAAAAACTAATTCACAATGGTGTCCTTACAAAAATACTTACATATAAAAAATAAATATAGAAATATATATATCCAATAACAGACATCATTAATGACAATTACAAAGTTTCCATGAAGTATACAAATATTTTCTTAGTTGTAAAACTGACAGGGGCCTACCCTTCTTTTGTCTAAATTCTGGAGGCAAACCATTCCAACATTTTGGTATATAATAGCTAAAGAGGCATTGGGAGTGCTTTGTTTTTGCTAAAGAGATCACCATTTCTATTTCACCTGATTTTCGCAACTAAAGTCCTACTTCTCTAAAATATTTTTTTCCCCTCAAGTAAGAGGGGACCAAACCCAGCCCACATTTGTAGGCAAATAACTGTTTATGAATAGTTCTTCTACTACTTGAGGAAAGCCACCCCAGTCTTTCATATAACTCACAATAGTGAGTAAATTTGGGACAATTAAGTACCGATCTCGTTAGCCAATTTACAAGGACATCCAGCTTAGATAGTCGATCATTTGTAGCACCAGCATATAGAACATTCCCATAATCTATTAAAGGCAACATTTGGACTTTAATTATAGAATTTAAGGTTTCTGAATCAAAACAATTCTTGTTCCTATACAGGAAGCCCTCCCATTTACTAAATTGAGGAATTAAATTATCAACATGCATATTTCCTGACCCAGATTTATCCAACCAAAACCCCAAATATTTGTAATGTTTAACAGACTCTAGTCTCGTCCCTTTGCAATCAACAATTTCCAAATCCAAATCCTCTTTTAATTAGATAGATGACCCAAACAGCATACATTTGATTTTGGAGCAGTTAAGTTTTAACTTAGATTTTACAAAGAAAGACTCCAGACAATCAAAACTTTCCTGTAGTGTTTGTTGGATTTCTGAGACTGTTGTACCTCAATGATACAAAATTATATCGTTGGCATACAAGTGGTAATGAGAAGCTCCCACATGGGCCAGAAGAAGCCAGAAGGTGAAGGAAGGAAACATATTCAATTCAGTGCTTCAGAGTAACTGGTAACTGGTTTCTTTTAAACTTAGATTGTAGGCTTGTAGTGACACTATACTTTCTTTCTGTGTTGTCTTTACTTATAATTGTTTTTGGGCTGTTGAAAATTTAAAAAATAGTGGTGGTGTAATTCTGTGCTGTCTTTAATTGCTGCAAATTTTCGCCCCCCCTCGCACCTTCCCCAACTCTTAATTGTATGCCCTGATAAATCTGATTGACAGGCGCTAAACACAGGGTATAGTAAGAGGTGTGAAGTAGGAGGAGCATAAGGGGAAGAAGACCACCCCGGCACGACAAGTGTTTTGACTCATTTATTTATTTATTGGTTCTTTTTCCTTAAAAAATATATATCTGAGGATCAGTTACAGGATTTTAGTACTGTAAATAAATAAAAGAGACTAAGAAGACTTCAGTAGCAGATAAGTAGTGAATTGCAGTATAATGTGGGGAGTGGTGCAATGCAGTGGCTGTGGGGCAGCCATATTCAGGCAGACCTTCTGGACACTGAGGTGCTGCCTATCTGCATGCATCTCTCGGGACTGAGGATGAGGTAGCCAGACTCAGAGCGGAAGTAAACTGGGTCAGGAGTACCATCACCCCTGTCCAGGAACCACCCAGTCCAATGCAGCTGCCTCAAAGGATGCGAGAACGAGGAGCACTTGGATGACAGTGGGCTCAGGAGGGTTAGAGCAGTCAGGCAGAGGCACATCCCAGATCCTATTCTCTCAAGAACTCATATGCCACACTGGCAAATGAGGACAACCAAATAGAGGTACCCAGGGAAGTGGAAGGAAAGGATGTGGAGGTTAGGCAGGAGGTGACCTCAGTGGGGAAAGCAGTGGACCCCAGAGGAGGAGGAAGCGAATCCTGGTGGGGACTCCATCATAAGAGGGATCCAGCTAGGAACACAGGAGGGGAGGACAGGGAGGTGAGGTGCCTACCAGGTGCCACGGCATGGAGGGATGGAAGGAAGATACTGGGGATCACTGGAAGGCAAGACAGGAGGGTGAGCTGGATGTCATTATCCACCTAGGTACTAATGACTTGGCAACTGGGGAGCCAAAGGAAGTTCAGGAAGAGTTTAGGAAACTGCGGAGGGGTCTCAAGCAAGTAGCTACTTCTGTCACTTTCTCAGAAGTACTACCTGTGAGAGGCAAGGGAGAGCATAGGAGTGCATGCACCAGGAACTTTAACTCATGGTTGAAGAACTGGTGCTGTGAGGAAGGGTTTGGATTCATTAGTGACTGGGGACCCATCTGGAGGGATGGAGGTTTGTTCAAGCCTGACGGCCTGCATCCATCCTGGAGGGGAATCCAAGCACTCAATGATAAGTTTAAATGCTACATTGACAAGCATTTAAACTAGCAAAGGGGGGTGGCAGGCCAGCAAGGATGGTACCTACTTGCTCACCCCCCACAGCTAGTAATGGAACCAGTGAACCAGAGGAGTGGCTATCTCTGCAAAGCAGTGTGCAAAAGTTGGAGATTAGTGTCCAAAAGGTGGATAAGCAGAAAAGGGGTAAAATTCAGCAGAAGGGCAGACAGCAAGGAGAACCAGGGATAAATGACAACCAAGGAAGGGGCTGGAGTAGAACAGTGAAGCAGTCTAGGGAGGTCAAATCATGGAAAGCCATGTGTGCAAATGCCAGGAGCCTTAGCAACAAGATGGAAGATCTGGAGGCTGTCATGGTACAGTCAAACCTGGACATTGTGGCCATCACTGAAACCTGGTGTAATGATAACCATGACTGGGAGATGGCCATACCTGGCTACAACATATTCAGAAGAGACAGAGCAGGCAGGAAGGGAGGAGGAGTGGCACTGTATGTGAAAAATGACATAAGGGCCACACAGATCCAGGAGGAACAAAATGGGGGAGAGATACTGTGGGTTAAGCTGGAAAGGAAAATGGGGCCAGCCATCCGCACAGGTGTGGTCTATAGACCACCAGCCCAGGAGGAAGAAACAGATAGGGAGTTGATGCTAGCCATCCAAAGGATGGCAGACAAGGGTGAGGTAGTACTGGTTGGAGACTTCAATACCAGACGTGGACTGGAGCATCCCAGCAGCAGCATCAACTAGGAGCAGATTTATCCTGGACTCCTTCAGGGTGCCTTCCTCAAGCAACTGGTCATGGAACCAACTCGGCAGAAGGCAATACTGGACCTTGTGCTCACAAACAGGGACAGTGTGATGGGGGTAACAGTGGGGAGCACCTGGGTAACAGTGACCACCAGTCATTGTGGTTTGAAATCACAGAAAGAGCAGAACCAAACCACAAAAACACGTATCCTGGATTTTGGGGGCAGACTTTGGGAAAATGGGAGATGCTTGAAAAGAGGCATTAAGGGAATGGGACAGGAATCAGGGATTGAGGAACAGTGGGCAGTATTTAAAATGGGGATTATAAGAACAACAGAATTATGCATTAAGCAGGTTAGCAAGAGGAAAAGAAAGAGGAGACCATTATGGTTTCCAAAGAGGTAGCAAAGAAAGTGAAAGCCAAAAGACTGCATTCAGGCAATACAAAAGACACAGGCAGAAGGGGATAGGGAGAAGTACCAGGAGAAACAAAGGGAGGCAGGGAAGTCAGTAAGGAAGCCAAAGCTCAGACAGAAGAACACATTGCAAAATCAGTGGTTAAGGGACAAAACCTTTTACAGGTACATAAGTGAAAAAAGAAGGACAAAGGGAGGGATAGTGAGACTGAAGGGGGAGGATGGGAGCCGTGTGGAGGATGACAACAGTAAAGCTGACATATTGAACAGGTATTTCTGCTCAGTCTTTACTAAGGAAGAGGGGTAATGGGTCTGAAGGAGTACAAGGGTGAGAATGGTGCAGAAATGGACACAAGTCCCTTTACATGAGAAAGGGTCCTGAAGGAACTGGAAGTAATAAGAGCTGATAAAGCAATGGGGCCAGATGGGGTGCACCCAGGGTCCTAAAGAACTAAGAGGTGGTGGCTGAACCTCTGGCTAGCCTGTTCAGCCAATCACTGGAAACAGGGAGGTACCCAAAGACTGGAGGACAGCAGATGTAGTCCCTTATACAAAAGTGGGAACAAAGAGGAAGCAGGGAACTACAGACCAGTCAGCCTCACCTCGGTAGTGGGAAAGATCATGGAAGCACTACTGAAGGAGAGATTGGTGGAACATCTGGTTGTCAATGGACTACAGGACCCAAGGCAGCATGGTTTCACCAGGGGGAGGTCATGTCAGACCAACCTCATTTAATTTTTTGACTGGGTGACTAGGGAGGTGGATCAGGGGAGGGCAGTGGACATGGCCTATCTGGACTTCAGCAAGGCCTTTGACACTGTGCCACATAGAAGACTATTACACAAACTGGGGAATATGGGTGTGGGCAGGACAGTAGTGTGGTGGGTAGGTAACTGGCTGGGTGGCAGGACACAGAGGGTGGTGGTAAATGGCTGTCACTCCACAGAGGAAGAGTGACCAGTGGGGTACCACAGGGATCAGTGCTGGGACCGGTCCTATTCAACATCTTCATCAGTGACATTGCACAGGATCTAGAAGGCAGAATTTCACTGTTCGCTGATGACACAAAGCTCTGTAACAAGTAGACACACCAGAGGGTGTAGACAGAATGAGAAGGACCTGCAGAAACTTGAAGAATGGTCAAGGGTTTGGCAGTTGAAATTCAATGCAAAGAAGTGCAAGATAATGCATATGGGGCACAAAACCCTGGCACAATATATCAGTTGGGGGTGAGGATATAGCAACCAAGCAGGAAAGGGATCTTGGGGTTGTCATCTCTGATGACCTCAAGGTAAGAAACAGTGTGACAAGGCATCAGGTAAAGCAAATAGGATGCTGGGATGTATAGGCAGGAGCATCACCAGCAGGAAAAGGAGGTCATAATTCCACTATACAAGACACTAGTGAGGCCCCACCTGGAGTACAGTGTACAGTTCTGGAGACCATACCTACGTAAGGACATAGACAGGGTAGAGAAGGTTCAGAGGAGGGCAACAATGATGGTGCATGGGTTGCATCACAAGTCCTATGAAGACAGGTTGAAGGAACTGAACATGTACTCCCTGGAGGAGAGGAGGGAGAGATATGATGAGACATACAAGTATCTTACAGGGAGGAACAGGGTGCAGGAAAACACTATTTTAGCGAAAAAGATGTTTCAGGACTAGAGGGCATGGGATGAAGTTGGAGGAGGGCGATTCAGAGGAAACATGAGAAGAATTTCTTCACAGAACAGGTGGTGGACAAGTGGAACACCCTGCCAGAGGAAGTGGTGGGGGCTGAAACAATCACGGGATTTAAGAATGCATGGGATAGACATAAAGGAATTCTAGAGGTCAGGGGTAAGGGGAAATAGACTTCAAGGAAAACAAACTGAACTTACAAGCTCAAATGGGTAGACTAGGTGGGCCATAGGCCTTTATCTGCCGACACTGTCTATGTATCTATGTATCTATGTATGGCTACCAAGATCTTTTAGGTAAACCAAAAATAAAAGAGGACCCAAAACTGATCCCTGGGGTACACCTCTCTGAATCAGTTGTGACACCGACTCGAAACCATTTACAACAGTCACCTAACGTCTCTCTGTCAGGTAGGAGATGAACCAATCCAATGTTTGATGGCTCATCCCCACCTCAGACAACCTCCAAAGTAACCGTTGATGGTCTTGGAGAGATCCAGCAGCATAGCACCTGTGTAACACTGGGCTTCAACTGAGGTACCAGTGTCATCTAGGACCCTCGACAAAGCCATAATGGTCCCATGGAATTTCCGAAAACTGGATTGATACTGGTCCAACAAATATTCCCCCTCCAAATACTCCATTAACTGTTTGGCCAACAACTTTTCCAGCACTTTAATTATCAGTGGTAACAAATAAATAGGCCTATAGTTGGATAAGCGGCCAGGGTCGCCCCCCCCTTAAAAATGGGACTGACCCTGGCCGACCTCCAACCACCTGGTAAGCTACCTTCCTCAATAGATTAATTAATTGTTGCTTCTTTCTAATGTGAAACACACAAGGAGCTACTTGTTCTGTTATGCAGCTAAGGCTGACTAGATATGGTAAAGTAACACACTTAACTAGCCACAAGCTGACTGGAGAAGGATGACCAAACCCCCAAATACAGCTCCCTGATTGGCTGTCTCAGCCAAGCCCCCAGTTATGCTAAACTGATCCCAATATGTTTGCCTTGTCTATGGCAAAGCAAACATAGAAAGGAGAAAATCATTACATCCCTGTTTCTTAAAAAGCAAAGAAATGAATAAGGACCTTAATTGTATTTATCAAAGCCCCTCACATGTTCCATAGAGTTGGCCCGGTGGCACAGAGAGTTGAGGCGCTGGATGCCACACCTCATGCCGTGCCGGCGACCCAGGTTCGGGAATGAGCCTGGGTTGTCAGAGGTCGGTGGGGGTAGGAGGGAGAGGATGTGAGTGGCTGCTGGCTGGTGGCCCTCTGCCTTGGGAGGGAGGAACAAGTTTCCTCAGAGCTTGGCTGCCCCTGGTGGAGGCTGAAGTGGCTGCATTTCTCCAAGGACTGCTTGCAGTAGGCCAAGGAAGGGTTGAAGAGACTGGCACTGGAGCTGTGGTGCGAATGTACACCTCCATGCGCATGCATCACCACTTCTGGGGTCTTGGGAGTAGGACCGACTCACTGGGGTGAAAACGGAGAAAACATTGAGGGCCACCTAGGATGAAGCCTCCAGACCAGCTCAGGGGATGTGCCATGGTGTGCATGGTGCCATAAGATCTTGAAAGACCCCGAGACTGGTAGGGTTGCTAGACAAAGATGGTGACCTGCCGAAGGAGGATAAATAGAATTGTAAAAAAAAAAAAAGTTCCATAGAGTTTAAGTAAGTTGCCTTCTTAGAGTAAATCCTTCCAGCCAATAGCAGCTCTTGATTCATAGCCAAAGCAAAAACATGTTTCAAAGTCACATTTTCAGTGTCTGACTCTTCTGAGGGCAAAGAATGGAATCACTCCCAGTACTAAATATATTTTAATATGTCTTTAGAAGAGCTGAGTAACTCTGGTATGCTGGAAGCAAGTGACTGTGGAGTGTGCAGAAGGTTCCTGCAACAGGTGAAACCAGCTATCAGTGAGGCTATGAATCAGACGGAAATCAAGGCAGTGTTGGACCATGAATGCAAGGGCAAGCAGAGTAACTTTTTTGGAGTAAGTGGTCCTTAAAACTTTCTCTCCTGACTGCAGCATTCCTGAACAGAAGAATATACAATAGTTGTGTTATAATCATCAACAATAGGTTATAGACCCTTGGGAAAAGCTCCTTGATGATAAACTCAGTAAAACTCCATTCCTAGTTGCTGTGGGTAATGGTGCAGGAGTACTGTCTGGGAGGGCAACTCACAGCTACTGCAGTATCAACACCTCCCATGTGCAGGAGTTACTGTGGGTAATGGTGTAGGAGTGCTGTCTGGGAGGGCGACTCACAACTACTGCAGTATCAACACCTCCCATGTGCAGGAGTTACTGTGGGTAATGGTGTAGGAGTACTGTCTGGGAGTGTAGCTCACAACTACTGCAGTATCAATACCTCCCATGTGCAGGAGTTACTGTGGGTAATGGTGTAGGAGTACTGTCTGGGAATGTAGCTCACAGCTGCTGCAGTATCAACACCTCCCATGTGCAGTAGTTACTGCGGGTAATGGTGTCGGAGTGCTGTCTGGGAGGGCAACTCACAACTACTGCAGTATCAACACCTCCCATGTGCAGGAGTTACTGTAGGTAATGGTGTAGGAACACTGTCTGAGAGTGTAGCTCACAGCTACTGCAGTATCAACACCTCCCATGTGCAGGAGTTACTGTGGGTAATGGTGTAGGAGTACTGTCTGGGAATGTAGCTCACAGCTGCTGCAGTATCAACACCTCCCTTGTGCAGGAGTTACTGTAGGTGATGGTGTAGGAACACTGTCTGGGAGTGTAGCTCACAGCTACTGCAGTATCAGCACCTCCCATGTGCAGGAGTTACTGTGCGTAATGGTGTAGGAGTACTGTCTGGGAGTGTAGCTCACAGCTACTGCAGTATCAACACATCGCATGTGCAGGAGTTACTGTGGGTAACAGTGTAGGAGTGCTGTCTAAGAGGGCAACTCACAGCTACTGCAGTATCAACACTTCCCATGTGCAGGAGTTACTGTGGGTAATGGTGTAGGAGTGCTGTCTGGGAGGGCATCTCATAGCTACTGCAGTATCAACGCCTCCCTTGTGCAGGAGTTACTGTGGGTAATGGTGTGGGAATGCTGTCTGGTAGGGCAGCTCATAGCTACTGCAGTATCAACACCTCCCATGTGCAGGAGTTACTGTGGGTAATAGTGTAGGAGTGCTGTCTGGGAGGGCAACTCATAGATACAGCAGTATCGACACCTCCCATGTGCAGGAGTTAATGTGGGTAATAGTGCAGGAGTACTGTCTGGGAGGGTAACTCACAGCTACTGCAGTATCAACATATCCCAGGTGTAGGAGTTACTGTGGGTACTGGTGTAGGAGTGCTAACTGGGAGGGCATCTCACAGCTACTGCAGTATCAACACCTCCCATGTGCAGCAGTTACTGTGGGTAATGGTGTAGGAGTACTGTCAGGGAGGGCAGTTCACAGCTACTGCAGTATCGACAACTCCCATGTGCAGGAGTTACTGTGGGTAATGGTGTAGAGTACTGTCTGGGAGGCAGCTCCAGCATACTGCAGTATCAACACCTCCCATGTGCAGGAGTTACTGTTGGTAATGGTGTAGGAGTACTGTCTGGGAGGGTAGCTCACAGCTACTGCAGTATCAACACCTCCCATGTGCAGGAGTTACTGTGGGTAATGGTGTTGGAGTACTGTCTGGGAGGGCAGCTCACAGATACTACAGTATCAACACCTCCCATGTGCAGGAGTTACTGTGGGTAATGGTGTAGGAGTACTGTCTGGGAGGGCAGCTCACAGATACTGCAGTATCAACACCTCCCATGTGAATGAGTTACTGTGGGTAATGGTATAGGAGTACTGTCTGGGAGGGCAGGTCATAGATGCTGCAATATCAACACTTCCTATGTGAAGGAGTTACTGTGGGTAATGGCGTAGGAGTACTGTCTGGGAGAGCAGCTCATAGATACTGCAGTATCAACACCTCCCATGTGAAGGAGTTGCTGTGGGTAATGGTATAGGAGTACTGCCTGGGAGGGCAGGTCATAGATACTGCAATATCAATGCCTCCTATGTGAAGGAGGTACTGTAGGTAATGGTTTAGGAGTACTGTGTGGGAGGGTAGCTCACATCTACTGCAGTATCAACACCTCACATGTGCAGGAATTACTGTGGGTAATGGTGTAGGAGTACTGTCTGAGAAGGCAACTCACAGCTACTGCAGTATCAACACCTCCCATGTGAAGGAGTTACTGTGGGTAATGGTGTAGGAGTACTGTCTGGGAGGGTAGATCACAGCTACTGCAGTATCAACACCTCCCATGTGCAGGAGATACTGTGGGTAATGGTGTAGGAGTACTGTCTGGGAGGGTAGATCACAGATATTGCAGTATCAACACCTCTAATGTGCAGGAGTTACTGTGGGTAATGGTGCAGGAGTACTGTCTGGGAGGGTAGATCACAGATACTGCAGTATCAACACCTCCCATGTGCAGGAGATACTGTGGGTAATGGTGCAAGGGCACTAGCTGTGGGGGATACTCACAGATACTGCAGTATCAACACCTCCCATGTGCAGGAGTTAATGTGGGTAATGGTGTTGGAGTACTGTCTGGGAGGGCAGGTCATAGATACTGCAATATCAACACCTCCCATGTGAAGGAGTTACTGTGGGTAATGGCGTAGGAGTACTGTCTGGGAGAGCAGCTCACAGATACTGCAGTATCAACACCTCCTATGTGAAGGATTTACTGTGGGTAATGGTATAGGAGGACTGTCTGGGAGGGCAGGTCATAGATACTGCAATATCAACGCCTCCCATGTGAATGAGTTACTGTAGGTAATGGTTTAGGAGTACTGTTTGGGAGGGTAGCTCACATCTACTGCAGTATCAACACCTCCCATGTGCAGGAGTTACTGTGGGTAATGGTGTATGAGTACTGTCTGAGAAGGCAACTCATGGCTACTGCAGTATCAACACCTTCCATGTGCAGGAGTTACTGTGAGTAATGGTGTAGGAGTACTGTCTGGGAGGGTAGATCACAGCTACTGCAGTATCAACACCTCCCATGTGCAGGAGTTACTGTGGGTAATGGTGTAGGAGTGCTGTCTGGGAGGGCAGCTCACAGCTACTGCAGTATCAACACCTCCCATGTGCAGGAGATATTGTGGGTAATGGTGTAGGAGTACTGTCTGGGAGGGCAGCTCACAGCTACTGCAGTATCAACACCTCCCATGTGCAGGGGTTACTATGGGTAATGGTGTAGAGTACTGTCTGGGAGGGCAACTCACAGCTACTGCAGTATAACACCTCCCATGTGCAGGAGTTACTGTGGGTAATGGTGTAGGAGTACTGTCTGGGAGGGCAGCTCACAGCTACTGCAGTATCAACACCTCCATGTGCAAGAGTTACTGTGGGTAATGATGTAGGAGTACTGTCTGGGAGGGCAGCTCACAGCTACTGCAGTATCAACACCTCCCATGTGTAGGAGATACTGTGGGTAATGGTGTAGGAGTACTGTCTGGGAGGGCAGCTCACAGCTACTGCAGTATCAACACCTCCCATGTGCAGGAGTTACTATGGGTAATGGTGTAGGAGTACTGTCTGGGAGGGCAACTCACAGCTACTGCAGTATCAACACCTCCCATGTGCAGGAGATACTGTGGGTAATGGTGCAAGGGCACTAGCTGTGGGTGATACTCACAGATACTGCAGTATCAACACCTCCCATGTGCAAGAGTTACTGTGGGTAATGATGTAGGAGTACTGTCTGGGAGGGCAGCTCACAGCTACTGCAGTATCAACACCTCCCATGTGTAGGAGATACTGTGGGTAATGGTGTAGGAGTACTGTCTGGGAGGGCAGCTCACAGCTACTGCAGTATCAACACCTCCCATGTGCAGGAGTTACTATGGGTAATGGTGTAGGAGTACTGTCTGGGAGGGCAACTCACAGCTACTGCAGTATCAACACCTCCCATGTGCAGGAGATACTATGGGTAATGGTGCAAGGGCACTAGCTGTGGGTGATACTCACAGATACTGCAGTATCAACACCTCCCATGTGCAGGAGTTAATGTGGGTAATGGTGCATGAGTACCGTCTGGGAGGGTAGCTCACAGCTACTGCAGTATCAACACCTCCCATGTGCAGGTGTTACTGTGGGTAATGGTGTAGGAGTACTGTCTGGGAGGGCAGCTCACAGATACTGCAGTATTAACACCTCACATGTGAAGGAGTTACTGTGGGTAATGGTATAGGAGTACTGTCTGGGAGGGTAGCTCACAGCTACTGCAGTATCAACACCTCCCATGTGCAGGAGTTACTGTGGGTAATGGTGTAGGAGTACTGTCTGGGAGGGCAGCTCACAGCTACTGCAGTATCAACACCTCCCATGTGCAGGAGTTACTGTGGGTAATGGTGCAGGAGTTCTGTCTGGGAGGGCAGGTCATAGATACTGCAGTATCAACACCTCCCATGTGCAGGAGTTACTGTGGGTAATGGTGTAGGGATGTCACTGGGAGGGCAGCTCACAGATACTGCAGTATCAACACCTCCTATGTGAAGGATTTACTGTGGGTAATGGTATAGGAGGACTGTCTGGGAGGGCAGGTCATAGATACTGCAATATCAACGCCTCCCATGTGAATGAGTTACTGTAGGTAATGGTTTAGGAGTACTGTTTGGGAGGGTAGCTCACATCTACTGCAGTATCAACACCTCCCATGTGCAGGAGTTACTGTGGGTAATGGTGTATGAGTACTGTCTGAGAAGGCAACTCATGGCTACTGCAGTATCAACACCTTCCATGTGCAGGAGTTACTGTGAGTAATGGTGTAGGAGTACTGTCTGGGAGGGTAGATCACAGCTACTGCAGTATCAACACCTCCCATGTGCAGGAGATACTGTGGGTAATGGTGTAGGAGTGCTGTCTGGGAGGGCAGCTCACAGCTACTGCAGTATCAACACCTCCCATGTGTAGGAGATATTGTGGGTAATGGTGTAGGAGTACTGTCTGGGAGGGCAGCTCACAGCTACTGCAGTATCAACACCTCCCATGTGCAGGAGTTACTATGGGTAAGGTGTAGGAGTACTGTCTGGGAGGGCAACTCACAGCTACTGCAGTATAAACACCTCCCATGTGCAGGAGTTACTGTGGGTAATGATGTAGGAGTACTGTCTGGGAGGGCAGCTCACAGCTACTGCAGTATCAACACCTCCCATGTGCAAGAGTTACTGTGGGTAATGATGTAGGAGTACTGTCTGGGAGGGCAGCTCACAGCTACTGCAGTATCAACACCTCCCATGTGTAGGAGATACTGTGGGTAATGGTGTAGGAGTACTGTCTGGGAGGGCAGCTCACAGCTACTGCAGTATCAACACCTCCCATGTGCAGGAGATACTATGGGTAATGGTGCAAGGGCACTAGCTGTGGGTGATACTCACAGATACTGCAGTATCAACACCTCCCATGTGCAGGAGTTACTGTGGGTAATGGTGCATGAGTACCGTCTGGGAGGGTAGCTCACAGCTACTGCAGTATCAACACCTCCCATGTGCAGGTGTTACTGTGGGTAATGGTGTAGGAGTACTGTCTGGGAGGGCAGCTCACAGATACTGCAGTATTAACACCTCACATGTGAAGGAGTTACTGTGGGTAATGGTATAGGAGTACTGTCTGGGAGGGTAGCTCACAGCTACTGCAGTATCAACACCTCCCATGTGCAGGAGTTACTGTGGGTAATGGTGTAGGAGTACTGTCTGGGAGGGCAGCTCACAGCTACTGCAGTATCAACACCTCCCATGTGCAGGAGATACTGTGGGTAATGGTGCAGGAGTTCTGTCTGGGAGGGTAGATCACTGATATTTCAGTATCAACACCTCTCATGTGCAGGAGTTACTGTGGGTAATGGTGCAGGAGTACTGCCTGGGAGGGTAGATCACAGATACTGCAGTATCAGCACTTCCCATGTGCAGGAGATACTGTGGGTAATGGTACAAGGGCACTACCTGTGGGGGATACTCACAGATACTGCAGTATCAACACCTCCCATGTGCAGGAGTTAATGTAGGTAATGGTGCATGAGTACTGTCTGGGAGGGTAGCTCACAGCTACTGCAGTATCAACACCTCCCATGTGCAGGAGTTACTGTGGGTAATGGTGTAGGAGTGCTGTCTGGGAGGGCAGCTCACAGCTACTGCAGTATCAACACCTCCCATGTGCAGGTGTTACTGTGGGTAATGGCGTAGGAGTACTGTCTGGGAGAGCAGCTCATAGATAGTGCAGTATCAACACCTCCCATGTGAAGGAATTACTGTGGGTAATGGTATAGGAGTACTGTCTGGGAGGGCAGGTCATAGATACTGCAATATCAACACCTCCCATGTGAAGGAGTTACTGTAGGTAATGGTGTAGGAGTACTGTGTGGGAGGGTAGCTCACATCTACTGCAGTATCAACACCTCCCATGCACAGGAGTTACTGTGGGTGATGGTGTAGGAGTACTGTCTGAGAAGGCAACTCACGGCTACTGCAGTATCAACACCTCTCATGTGAAGTAGTTACTGTGGGTAATGATGTAGGAGTACTGTCTGGGAGGGCACCTCACAGCTACTGCAGTATCAACACTTCCCATGTGCAGGAGATACTGTGGGTAATGGTGTAGGAGTACTGTCTGGGAGGGCAGCTCAAAGCTACTGCAGTATCAACACCTCCCATGTGCAGGAGATACTGTGGGTAATGGTGCAAGGGCACTAGCTGTGGGTGTTACTCACAGATACTGCAGTATCAACACCTCCCATGTGCAGGAGTTAATGTGGGTAATGGTGCATGAGTACTGTCTGGGAGGATAGCTCACAGCTACTGCAGTATCAACACCTCCCATGTGCAGGAGTTACTGTGGGTAATGGTGTAGGAGTACTGTCTGGGAGGGTAGCTCACAGCTACTGCAGTATCAACACCTCCCATGTGCAGGAGTTACTGTGGGTAATGGTGTAGGAGTACTGTCTGGGAGGGCAGCTCACAGATACTGCAGTATTAACGCCTCACATGTGAAGGAGTTACTGTGGGTAATGGTGTAGGAGTACTGTCTGGGAGGGCAGCTCACAGCTACTGCAGTATCAACACCTCCCATGTGCAGGAGATACTGTGGGTAATGGTGCAGGAGTACTGTCTGGGAGGGTAGATCACAGATATTTCAATATCAACACCTCTCATGTGCAGGAGTTACTGTGGGTAATGGTGCAGGAGTACTGCCTGGGAGGGTAGATCACAGATACTGCAGTATCAGCACTTCCCGTGTGCAGGAGATACTGTGGGTAATGGTACAAGGGCACTAGCTGTGGGGGATACTCACAGGTACTGCAGTGTCAACACCTCCCATGTGCAGGAGTTAATGTAGGTAATGGTGCATGAGTACTGTCTGGGAGGGTAGCTCACAACTACTGCAGTATCAACACCTCCCATGTGCAGGAGTTACTGTGGGTAATGGTGTAGGAGTGCTGTTTGGGAGGGCAGCTCACAGCTACTGCAGTATCAACACCTCCCATGTGCAGGCATTACTGTGGGTAATGGCGTAGGAGTACTGTCTGGGAGAGCAGCTCATAGATACTGCAGTATCAACACCTCCCATGTGAAGGAGTTACTGTGGGTAATGGTATAGGAGTACTGTCTGGGAGGGCAGGTCATAGATACTGCAATATCAATGCCTCCCATGTGAAGGAGTTACTGTAGGTAATGGTGTAGGAGTACTGTGTGGGAGGGTAGCTACCATCTACTGCAGTATCAACACCTCCCATGCACAGGAGTTACTGTGGGTAATGGTGTAGGAGTACTGTCTGAGAAGGCAACTCACGGCTACTGCAGTATCAACACCTCTCATGTGAAGTAGTTACTGTGGGTAATGGTGTAGGAGTACTGTCTGCGAGGGTAGATCACAGCTACTGCAGTATCAACACTTCCCATGTGCAGGAGATACTGTGGGTAATGGTGTAGGAGTGCTGTCTGGGAGGGCAGGTCACAGCTACTGCAGTATCAACACCTCCCATGTGCAGGAGTTACTGTGGGTAATGGTGTAGGAGTACTGTCTGGGAGGGCAGCTCACAGCTACTGCAGTATCAACACCTCCCATGTGCAGGAGATACTGTGGGTAATGGTGTAGGAGTACTGTCTGGGAGGACAGCTCACAGCTACTGCAGTATTAACACCTCCCATGTGCAGGAGTTACTGTGGGTAATGGTGTAGGAGTACTATCTGGGAGGGAAGCTCACAGCTACTGCAGTATCAACACCTCCCATGTGCAGGAGATACTGTGGGTAATGGTGCAGGAGTAATGTCTGGGAGGGTAGATCACAGATACTGCAGTATCAACACCTCCCATGTGCAGGAGTTACTGTGGGTAATGGTGCAGGAGTACTGTCTGGGAAGGTAGATCACAGATACTGCAGTATCAACACCTCCCATGTGCAGGAGTTACTGTGGGTAATGGTACAAGGGCACTAGCTGTGGGGGGATACTCACAGGTACTGCAGTGCTAGCCTCTCCCAGCAGGGGTTACTGTGCATAATGGCATAACAGCACTGGCTTTGGGGAGCTCACAGCTTCTCCTTTAAGAGCCCCTTCAAGAAGGAATGAATGTAGGTATTGTTGCAGGAGTACTGGCTGAGGAGGCTCACAGGTACTTCAGTCCCAATATGCCTTTAGGCAACACGAACTGGGTACTTGGGGGTAATATTCATAACTGGCATTAGTGCAGTATGGGGGGGTGCGCTACTGAGTTTCCGTACTTCAGATGAGATGTTAAACCGAGTTCCCTTCTGCCCATCTCTGGTCACTGCCCAGGTGGAAGCTAAAGATCCCATGGAACGTACCAAAAAGAGTGCGGGAGTTTGCCCCTGGTGTCCTGGCCAGCATTCTCCCTGTCAGTAAAACAGGCCCATGCCTCCCATGTTCCAGGATACACCTGGAGGCAAGCTAGCACAGCTCAGTGTGCCATTCCTGATCACAAATTACAAATCAATAAATCAAGAATTAAATAAAGAAAATAATATAAACAGTGGTTAGAGGAATTCATTTAGCTCTCTTTTTATTTAATAATTACCCATTTTTTCCCGTTCAGGTCTGCATCCTTTTGGCACCTTCTTCATCTTGCCAGCCATCTGATATTTGCCCATCTCTACTCCAGTCTAACACCCCCCCCGAAGCTTCTAACCCAGAACACCACCACGACACAACATACCCTTCCAATGTTGGGGCCTGGTCTGAACTCTAATAATCAGCTTTGTTCCAGCAGTACCTGTTTGCACACTAAAGGTGGTGTGTGTGTGTGTGTGTGTGTGTGTGCAGGTGTTGTGCCCTGTGATGTGAGTGCCTTGGACAGCAATCATTCTGGGGAACAGTCTTGCCTCCCCCCCCAGCTTCTAACCCAGAACATTATCACCAGAACACATACCCTGGTGGGAAACCAGCTTCAGGGCCTGGTTTTAGCAGGAGAACCTGTTTGCCAGTGTGTGTGTGTGGTGGTGGTGGTGGGGTGGTCAGGGCTGGTGGTGCTGTTCCTTGTGCTGTGAGTGCCTGGGATAGCACTAATTCTGGGCAGACAGGCTTTCCCTCTATAATCCCTACACCACTACCTCCTCTACCTTAGAGTCATCCTTGCTGGTGCAAGACCTTCAGCGAGCAGGGCATATGATGTGTGGACATTAACGTTACTCTGTATCCTTAGAATAGAGGCATTAAAGTGGGGCAAGTCAGGGAGAGTGGGAAGTGAGAAGGGGACAGTGGCACCTTTCCCCTTCCCTCTTACAGAACATTTGAGACTCCTGAGGTCCGGGGTGCGGGAGTCAGACTAGGGACATGAACTTTGATTTCTGCATGGTAGCAGAAAACATTCATGCCATGGATAGACTATTCCATATTAATGAATGCATGATCTATCACACCTGCACACACATTAATCAAAATGGAAATTTCTTTTAGGAATAATTGTCATTTGTCATTTTGTATTGTTATTGGACAGTGTGACAGCTTTTTGGCCATCTACAAGTCCAGATTGGTGAAGGCACTGATGAGGCCCTGAGACCATGAGACCACCTGTCAGGTAATCCCTTTTTTGTGCAAAGTAACATTTAGTATACTGAGAGGCTATATGCGGGTGTATCCATTTGCAAAAAGTGCAGTGTGTACAATCCATAAAGGATGCATGGAGAGTGATGTATGGGATCCATAAAGGACGTAAAGGGAGCAGTGTGTAGAATACAAAAAAAGAGCAGTGTGTAAGAACTGCAAAAGATACAAGGAGAACAGTGTGTATGATCCATAAGGGATGCAGGGAGAGCAGTGTGTAAGATCCATAAAGGATGCAAGGAGAGCAGTGTGTAAGATCCATAAAGGATGCAAGGAGAGCAGTGTGTAGGATCCATAAGGGATGCAGGGAGAGCAGTGTGTAAGATCTATAAAGGATACAAGGAGAGCAGTGTGTAGGATCCATAAGGGATGCAAGGAGAGCAGTGTGTAGGATTCATAAAGGATACAAGGAGAGCAGTGTGTAGGATCCATAAAGGATGCAAGGAGAGCAGTGTGTAGGATTCATAAAGGATGCAAGAAGAGCAGTGTGTATGATCCATAAAGGATGCAAGGAGAGCAGCATGTAGGATCCATAAAGGATGCAGGGCACGCAGTGTGTATGATCCATAAAGGATGCAAGGAGAGCAGTGTGTAGGATCCATAAAGGATGCAAGGAGAGCAGTGTGTAGGATCCATAAGGGATGCAAGGAAAGCATTGTGTAGGAACCATAAAGGATGCAAGGAGAGCAGTACGAAGGTTCCATAAGGGATGCAAGGAGAGCATTGTGTAGGAACTATAGGGGATGCAAGGAGAGCAGTGTGTAGGTTCCATAAAGGATGCAAAGAGAGAAGTGTGTAGGAACCATAAAGGATGCAAGGAGAGCAGTGTGTAGGATCCCTAAGGGATGCAAGGAAAGCATTGTGTAGGAACCATAAAGGATGCAAGGAGAGCAGTGTGTAGGATTCATAAAGGATTCAAAGAGAGCATTGTGTAGGATCCATAAAGGATTCAAGGAGAGCAGTGTGTAGGATTCATAAATGATTCAAAGAGAGCAGTGTGTAGGATCCATAAAGGATACAAGGAGAGCAGTGTGTATGATCCATAAAGGATGTAATGAGAGCAGTGTGTCGGATCCATAAAGGATACAAGGAGAGCAGTGTGTAGGATCCATAAAGGATGTAATGAGAGCAGTGTGTAGGATTCATAAAGGATTCAAAGAGAGCAGTGTGTAGGATCCATAAAGGATTCAAGGAGAGCAGTGTTCTAGGATCCATAAAGGATTCAAGGAGAGCAGTGTGTAGGATTCATAAAATATACAAGGAGAGCAGTGTGTAGGATCCATAAAGGATTCAAGGAGAGCAGTGTGTAGGTTTCATAAAATATACAAGGGGAGCAGTGCGTAGGATCCATAAAGGATTCAAGGAGAGCAGTGTGTAGGATCCATAAAATATACAAAGAGAGCAGTGTGTAGGGTCCATAAAGGATTCAAGGAGAGCAGTGTGTAGGATTCATAAAGGATACAAGGAGAGCAGTGTGTAGGATTCATAAAATATACAAGGAGAGCAGTGTGTAGGGTCCATAAATGATGCAGGGAGAAATGTTTGTAGGATTCATAAAGGATGCAAGGAGAGCAGAGTGTAGGATCTATAAAGGATACAGGGAGGGCAGTGTGTAGGATCCATAAAGGATTCAAGGAGAGCAGTGTGTAGGATTCATAAAGGATACAAGGAGAGCAGTGTGCATGATACATAAAAGATGCAGGGAGAAATGTTTGTAGGATTCATAAAGGATGCAAGGAGAGCAGTGTGTAGGATCTATAAAGGATGCAGGGAGGGCAGTGTGTAGGATTCATAAAGGATTCAAGGACAGCAGGGTGTAGTATCCATAAAGGATTCAAAGAGAGCAATGTGTAGGATCCATAGAAGATGCAGGGACAGCAGTATGTAGGATCCATAAAGGATACAAGGAGAGCAGGGTGGAGGATCCATATATGATTCAAGGAGAATGGTGTGTAGGATTCATAAAGGATTCAAGGAGGGCAGTGTGTAGGATCCATAAAGGATACAAGGAGAGCAGGGTGTAGGATCCATAAAGAATGTAAGGAGAGCAGTGTGTAGGATCCACAAAGGATGCAGGGAGAAATGTTTGTAGGCTTCATAAGGGATGCAAGTGGAGCAGTGTGTAGGATCTATAAAGGATGCAGGGAGAGCAGTGTGTAGGATGCATTGAGGATGCAAGGCGAGCATTGTGTAAGATCCATAAAGGATACAAGGAGAGCAGTGTGTAGAATCCACAAAGGATGAAGGGAGAGCAGTTTGTAGGATCCACAAAGGATCTAAGGAAAGCAGTGTGTAGGATCCACAAAGGATGCAAGTAGCAATGTGTAGGATCCATAAAGGATGTATGGAGAGCAGTGTGTAGGATCCACAAGCAGTGTAGGATCCACAAAGGATGCAAGGAGAGCAGTGTGTGGGATCCACAAAGGATTCAAGGAGAGCACTGTGTAGGATCCATAAAGGATGCAGGGAGAGCATTGTGTAGGACTGATAAAGGACTCAATGAGAGCAGTGTGTAGGATCTATAAAGGATGCAAGGAGAGCAGTGTGTAGGATTCATTCAGGATGCAAGGACAGCAGTGTGTAGGATCCATAAAGGATGCAATGAGAGCAATGTGCAGGATTTATAAAGGACGCAAGGAGAACTGTGTGTAGGATCCAAAAAGGATGCAAGGAGAGCAGTGTGTAGGATCCATTAAGGAAGCAGGCAGAGCAGTGTTAGGATCTATTAAGGATACAAGGAGAGTAGTGTGTAGGATCAACAAAGGATACAAAGAGAGCAGTGTGTAAGAGCCATAAAGGATGCAGGGCGAGCAGTGTGTAGGATCCATAAAGATTTGAAGATAGCAGTTTGTAATATCCATAAAAGATGTGAGGAGAAGACTGTATATGAACATAATGGATGTGAATAGAACAGTTCATAGGATCCAGAAAGGATGTGAGGAGAGGAGTGAACATCAGCGTTGAAGGATGTGAGGATAGTAATGTGTAGGATCTATAAAGAAACATAGAAACATAGACTCTGACGGCAGATAAGGACCGCTTGGCCCGCTCAGTCTGCCCATTTCCCTACCTATTGGATAAGCTGCAGATCCTAGTTAACCAACAGCCTACTTCTTCCTACCTCCACCAGAATTGCTTTATGTCTGTCCAATGCATTCTTGAATTCCCCCACTGTTTTTGACCCCACAACCTCCTCAGGAAGACCATTCTATGTGTCCACCCTCTCCATGAAAAAATATTTCCTCACGTTGCCCTTCAACCATCCCCTCCTATCTCTATCTTCAAAGTGTGCCCCTTGTTCTTGCACATCTCTTTTACTGAAAGATGCTACCCTCCTGGACTTTGCTGATTCCCTTGAGGTACTTGAAAGTTTCTATCATGTCCCCCATCTCCCTCTTTTCCTCGAGAGCATACATATTAAGCTCCTTTAGTCTGTTTTGTATGGCTTCTGGTGCAGACCCTTCACCATTTTATTTGCCCTCCTCTGGACTACCTCCTTCAAATAACATGAAGTCTTGCTATATTATGACATATGCAGTGAGTTCCAACCTCCGAACTGCTCCGGAGGTGAAAGAGTTAACTTTCCATGCCAGGCATGGAACGCTGAGCTCGAGCTCAGTTGAAACTCTGTCTGTTGTTCTTCAAACTCCAACTGTCAGATTCTTTACTCCGCCTCGCTGAACAGTCGCTCCGGAGATTTCTCCTTCTGCTCGGTTCATTTTGTTAGTTAAAGTATTGTTTTTCTCGGTTTTCGACCGAATTTAAACCACAACCGGTCAGTTCAGTCTCTGTCTGTGGTATTTGTGAGTAATAGATAGGTTTTACATTAATTTCTATTCTGTGTGGAACTTGTAAACGGTTTATCGGTTCGGTTTGAACCGATCAAGTTGTTTAAAATATTTTAATCTGTCTTTTAGAATGTGGTTACCGGTTCTTATCGGTTCTAAAAAAAACGGATTTTATTATGGTTTTTTCCACGACCTGTGACACGGCTGGGAACCGATAAGAGGGTCTTACCTGGCGGATTGCCATAAACGGGTAAGTTTGGTTAGGACTGGCACTATGTCTGAGAAACCCAAAAGAATAACCGGCCCACTGGGTTTCAACACTGCAGTGTGTGGGGAAGTTTGCCAAGGCTGACCCCACACCACCTGTGTTTATTGTCTGGGTTTGACCACCCAATGCAGACTGCCAGATTTGTAAAAGTTTTCCTGCAGCTACCCTGGAAAAGAGAGTTGGTAGACTCAGGGAAAGGGAGGCCAAAAAGTCAGCTGAACCGGATGGCCAGCCCGGTTCGGTTCCAACCAAACCGGAGGGAGTACCCTCTGACCAGGGCGAGACTTCCTCAGGCAAAAGGAGATCCAACTCTGAGGAGTTGGGTCCAGCAAAAGGACTAGGAAATCAGCTGGTGTGGAGCCAAAACATTCCTCTCAACCGCTGAAGAAATAGCCAAGCTATAAAATTGTCAGAGCTCCCAGTTCTCCGACCGAACCGGCACCATTGGGTAAGAGCCTGGTTCGGCCGTTTCCACCACTTCAAGAGTATGATTTAGAGGAGTATTATGAACTGGAGGAGGGGGAAGAGGAGTATGAGGAAAGTGAATGTGGATTTGAAAGTCTGGATGTGCCCATTGACCCGGACATCTACCCAGACAGACCTTCAGGAGTGTCTCCTCCTAGGCTTTCTGAGTCCCCTTTTCATTTTATATTTTATAAAAAAGTGGCTGAAACCCTCCAACTTCCTATGGAGGAAGCTGTGGATGATCAAGAGGAGCCTGACTATGTGGAAATGATGGATATCTCAGAGTCTAGGAGACTGTCTATTCCCTTGCATAAATCGTTTGGGAAACAGACTTTTAAAATTTTAAAAGCTCCTCACACTATATACCTCCTGTTGATAAGAGAATGGACAAGAGGCACACATTGTCAGGCTCTGATACGGAGTTCCTTACACAACAATGCAGCCATGTTGGGGTAGTGCAGGCTGCAGCCTGTGACAAGGCAAATATTCCCTTGGCTTCACACCCCCCTGACAAGGACTCCAGGAGGATTGATGCCATGGCAAAGAAACAGTACATGGCAGCATCCTTGGGACTCAGACAGGCAAATTATATGGCTTATGTTGCCAGATCTCAGAAATCCAGATGGGATACTGTTATGGCTCTAGCAAAACAGGTCCCTGGCCAGCTTGCCAAGGAGCTGGAACAGGTGGCTGCTGATGGTATTGAGGCATCCAAGGTGCAATTCCATGCTGCAGTGGACTCTAATGATGTGTCATCAAGAGTCATGGCTACATCTGTGGCACTTCGCAGAATGGCTCGGCTCAGATGTACTAGCCTATCACAGGATACCCAGACTAAGGCCGTGGATTTTCCTGTTGTGGGTAATTCTCTGTTTGGGGAGCAGACAGAGAATTACATGAAGAAAATGGATGAGTATAGGACCACCTATAGGAGTGCACAGGCCAAGGAAAGGCAGGCCACTCCTCAAAGGCAGCTTTCCAGGGCAGGAGCAGGCCGCTTGCAGGGCCTTTACCAAGCCCAGGCCTCCTTCTGCTTATGCCCAGAGGGGGTTCTTTAGCAGGAGAGGCAGATGGGGTACAAGCAGGCCTGCTTCCACCCCTCAGCCCTAAGCCCCTGCCAAACAGGCACCCTGATGGGGTTGCCAGGGCCGATTCTCAGTTACCTGTAGGGGGCAGGCTGGCTTACTATGTCCAGGACTGGAAGTCTCTGATATCAGACAAGTGGGTCCTGGGAGTAGTGAGCCAGGGACTGGTTCTCAGCTTCAAAAAATTTCCAAAGATGAGAACCAGATCCTTTCCACCTGCAAATTCACCAGAGGCACTTGCCCTAGAGGCAGAGGTCTCTTCCCCTCCTAGCTCTCAGAGCTGTGGAAAGGGTTCCACCCCTACATCAGGGCAAAGGGTTGTACTCCAGGTACTTCCTTACCCCAAAAAAGACAGGAGAATGGCGGCCCATCCTTGATCTCAGATATTTAAACAAGCACCTTTTAAAACCAAAATTCAAAATAGTGACTCTGGGAATTATTCTACCCTCTCTAAGGCCAGGGGACTGGCTAGTGTCCCTGGACCTCAAGGATGCCTACTTCCATATTCTCATCAGAAGCTCTCATTGAAAGTACCTCAGGTTCGAGCTGCCCTCAGGCCATTACCAGTTCGGAGCAATGCCCTTTGCCTCACCTCTGCTCCAAGGGTGTTCACAAAATGCCTGGCAGTAGCAGTTGCTTTTCTAAGAAGGCAAAAAGTTGCCATCTTCCCTTACCTGGACGACTGGCTCATAGTAGGCCAGTCTCCAGACCAAGTCAAGTTACATCTACAGATAACTCAGCAACTGCTCACCTCTCTAGGTTTCCTTCTGAATCTTTCAAAGTCAGTTCTAGAGCCTGTCCAGCTTCTCACCTTCATAGGCACAGAGCTGAACACAGAAGAAGCCAGAGCCTTTCTTCCTTTGGACAGGGAAAGGACCCTGGTCTCCCTAGCCTCCTCATTCACCCTGCAGGTCTCTTGACCAGCAAGGCATTTTCTACAGCTCCTATGGCACATGGCTGCTTCTACAGCAGTAGTGCAGGGAGCAAGATTTCAGATGAGGGACATCCAGTTCCATTTGAGAGCCTTTTGGTCTCTAACCAAGCTGATCCCAGTGACTCGAACCCTGATCCAGGCCCTTCAGTGGTGACAGGATCAGAGCAATCTGAGACAAGGGGTTCCTTTTGTCACTCAGTCTCACTTCTTAATCCCTACTACAGATACATCCCTCTTGGGGTGGGGAGCTCACATGGGCGACCTCACTACCCAGGGATTGTGGTCCCCTCAGGAATCTCTGCTCCACATCAATCTGTTGGAACTCAGAGCAGTTTTTCTAGCACTTCAAGTTTTTTCCAAGTCTGTTCAGAACAAAGTTGTATGGGTCAGAACAGACACCACCACCACAATGTGGTACATCAACAAGCAAGGGGGCACTCGGTCTATGGCCTTGTGCACCGAAGCAATGAAGTTGTGGTCTCTGGCTCACTCCCTGAACACCTCCCTTACGGCAGTTCACCTCCCAGGCAAGGACAATGTCCTGGTAGATGCTCTCAGCAGGATTTCCCAGGGCCATCACAAATGGTCACTGGACCCCCTGGTCTTGGAGGTGATATTTGCCAGCTGGGGCACCCCACAGATAGATCTTTTTGCAGCCCCAGACAATCACCAACTTCCCCTTTTTTGCTGCAGACCCCCAGTGTTGGGCTCAGTCCCTCTGGATGCCTTAGTTCTCAATTGGGAAGGGAAGTTTCTCTATGCTTTTCCCCCCTTCCCTCTCCTGTTCAAAGTGCTAGTCAAAATCAGATCTCAGTCCTGCAAGATGATCCTGATTGCCCCAGATTGGCCCAGACAACCCTGGTATCCACTCCTACTGTCCTTAGCAGTCCATCTTCCCCTGTGTCTTCCCAGGAATCACAACCTGTTAACCTGTGCTCAGGGAAGGGTTTGGTACCCGAACCTCAAATCTCTCAATCTCAAGTTGGCTTTTGAAGAGTTAGAATTTGCTGATCTACACCTCTCCCATGGTGTAATGGATATCCTGAAGGCTTCTAGGAAACCTTCCACCAGGGCTACTTATAATTCCAAATGGAAGAGGTTTTCCATATGGTGCTCTGGAAAGCTTATTTCCCCAGAATCTGCTGATTTACCCACAGTCCTGGATTATATGGTCCATTTAAATACCTTGGGGCTGAGACCAGCTACCCTAAAAGTGCATCTGGCAGCTGTGTCTGCTTTTATTGCAGCAGGTAAGCCCTCTTCTCTTTCAGCTCATCCTGTATTCTCCAAGTTTTTCAAGGGATTGCTTCACACCAACCCCCCATTCAGGGATCCTGCCCCTGCCTGGGATCTTAATGTTTGCATTGCTCAGCTTATGCAACCCCCCCTTTGAGCCTCTGTCTTCAGCAGTGTTTCTGGTTGCCATCACTTCTGCCAGATGCATAAGTGAATTACAAGCTTTGTCAGTGGAGCCTGATTTTATCTCCTTTCATAGAAATAAGGTGGTCCTCAGGGCTAACAGGAAGTTCTTGCCTAAGGTGGTTTCAGATTTCCACCTTAATCAATCTGTATCTCTTCCAGTGTACTTCACTGATCATTCCTCCTCTGGCGAGAGGAGGCTGCACAGCTTAGATGTGAAGAGAGCCCTTAGTTACCATATAGAGCGGACCAAGGGTCACAGGTTTGACTCCCTCCAACTGTTCCTCACTTATGGTGAGGTTGGTAAAGGGAAACCTGCCACTAAAAGATCCATTGCCAGGTGGATTGTCTCTTGTATCCAATTCTGTTATGAAAAGCTGGGTAAGGTTCCTCACTCAGGCCTGAGGGCTCACTCTACCAGAGGTACAGCTGCTTCCCTGGCTGCTGCCAGGGACATCCCTATTCTAGAGATATGTCAAGCAGCTACCTGGAAAACAGTGCACACTTTTACCAAGCATTACTCCCTGGACATCCAGGCTAGGAGTGATGCTCGGTTCGGCACAGCTGTGCTTCAGAGCCTATTTCCCAAGTAGGTTCTGTCCCTCCTCCATGGAGGTACTGCCGTGTAGTCTGCATATGTCATAATATAGCAAGACTTCATGTTGTTTGAAGAAAAAATTACTCACCTTAGTAATGTATTTTCTTTTAATGGAGTCTTGCTATGTTCTGACCTCCCCGCCTGCCTGCCCCTCTCAGAACCTCTGTTTTTGGGATGTGGGTGGGCAGTGCAGTGTTGGCACTTTGCAGATGCCCACCTTGTTGTTTTCACCCCTCCTTTTTTGGGGCGACTTGGTGTTGTGTTTTCATTTTTTGGGTCTCCTGACTTGAGTCTTTGTTTTGGGACCAAAAAATGTGTTCTTATGTTTATTAGCCAGTTGGCTAGTGTAGGTTTACAGCTTCCACACAGGGCCTCAGTGAGTTTAGCTCGTAAAGATCTGATGGTTTGAGTTCGAAGAACAACAGACAGAGTTTCAACTGAGCTCGAGCTCAGCGTTCCATGCCTGGCATGGAAAGTTAACTCTTTCACCTCCGGAGCAGTTCGAAGGTTGGGACTCACTGCATATGTCATAATATAGCAAGACTCCATTAGAAGAAACAACATTACTAAGGTGAGTAATTTTTTCATCCTGTCTATGAATTTGTGAAGATGGGGTCTCCAGAACTGAATGCAGTGCTCCAGATGGGGCCCCACCAACTGTGTGCAAAGAGGGATAACAACTTCCTGTTTTCTACTGGTGATGTTTCTTCCTATACATCCCAGGATCCCCCTGGCTCTCCTTACTGCCTTCTCACATTGCTTGCCTACCTTTAGGTCATCTGATACGACTACCCCCAGGTTGCTTTCCATTTTTGTTGTTGTTAGTACCTCCCCCCCCCATTGTGTACTCTTCCCCAGGTTTTCTGTTTTCCCCAGGTGCATTACTTTGCACTTTTTTGCATTGTATCTAAGCTGCCATACTTTTGACCATTCCTCTAACCTTGCCAAGTCCCTTCTCATCCTTTCCACCCCCTTGTGTATCAACCCTCTTGCAGATCTTTGTGTCGCCTGCAAAGAGGCATACTTTCCTTCCAGTCCCTCCACAATGTCACTTATAAAGACATTAAAATGACCAGACCCAGTACTGAACCCTGCGGTACCCCACTATTAACCCCTTTTTCTCGGAGTGGACTCCGTCTACTATTACCCTCTGTGTCCTGTTGTCCAGCCAATTATTTACCCAGGCTACCACCCTGGGACACATTCCCAGGCTGGTTAATTTGTTTATTTATCTTTTGTGTGGGACTGTGTCAAATGCCTTGCTAAAGTCTAGGTAGGCCATGTCCACAGCCCCTCCCTGGTCTACTACTTTAGTCACCCAGTCAAAGAAATCTATTAGATTTGTCTGACATGAATCCATGCTGCCTTGGGTCCTGTGCCCTGCTGGCCTCTAGATACTCAATAATTCTTTATTTCAGAAGTGATTCCATCATTTTCCCTACCACTGAGGTCAAACTAACAGATCTGTAGTTTCCTACCTCTGCTTTGCTCCCACTTTTGTGAAGGGGAATCACATTCACCCTCCTCCAGTCCTTGGGTACCACCCCATCCTCCCACGATTTGTTAAAAAGGGTAGTCAGTGGTGTCACTAGTTCTCCCCTTAGTTCTTTTAGAATTCTGAGGTGAATCCCATCAGGGTCCATTGCTTTGTCCACTTCAGTTTTAGGAGTTCTTTCAGAACCCTTTCTTCTGTGAAAGGACTGATATCGACCCCCCTGTCCAGAGTGCTTCTATTGATTGGATTAGGCACCCCCCCTCCTCCTCATTTGTGAATACTGAGCAGAAGTATTTATTCAGTATCCCTGCTTTTTCACTGTCATCCTCTACCCACCCACTCTCCCTTTTTTTCATCATCACTGTCCCTCGTACCTATAAAAGATTTTATCCCCCTTCTTAACCGAGTTGGCTATCTTTTCCTTAGTTTGGGCCTTTATTATTCTGACTGTCTTCCCCACTTCCTTCTGTTTTAACTGGTACAGTTCTCTGTGCTGCCTCTTCTGTGTTTCCATATACTTCCTGAATGCTATCTTTATCTCTCTAACCTTCCCCACCATCTCTTTTGAGAACCATAGTGGGTTTTTCCTAAGTCTTGATTTGTTTATTTGCTTCACACAGAGGCTTGTTGCCTCTGTGATAGCAGTTTTGATGTTTCCCCATTGTTTCTCCACCCATTCTTCTTGCCCGCTTGCTAGTACCTTTCTGAGACACTCTCCCATTTTGACAAAGTCAGCCCTCCTAAAGTTCAGTACCCTCACTTTTGTATCGCTTGACTCTACGGCTGTGTTTATCATGAACCACACTGTTTGGATGTGAGTAGAACAGTGTATGGGATCTGCCAAGGGTAGTCATTTGTAGCTGCTCACCTCTAGATAGCGCTGTTTTGCACAGCCTAACTTTTTTCACATATACAGCATTAATTGTTACCCTTTGTAATCCCTCAGAATATAGAGGCCTGTGTTCCAGTAAATCCTGTCCCCCTACTGGGGCATGAAGAGTGCAAGAAAGGACCGCTGTATTGGTGTACCAACATGGAAACTGCCAGGAAGTGTAATGTAAGTTATTTGATCTTTCACGATGGGAAATACTGTAGGGCACAGGTAGTGTGTAGTTCAAAGTGAGCAGAATAGGACTGGCCCACCTTTCCATCACAGGCAAATATGATGAACACGTGCCCTGCAGCCTGGGAGTTATGATAGCAGTCCTATGCTGGCCAAGCTGCTCTATGCCCTAGCTCTCTCCCACCGTGGGAGCAGCTCAGCTGGCCATCAACTTTTTCCAGCTCCTCTTTACTTCCTCCAGTCACTACCTGTGGTGTGACAGCTACAGGGGTAGTGAGAACTGCCACTCGCTGTTCTATCCCTGTCGCTGTTCTTGTTTTGCTATTCATACAGTGCTCTTCTTACACGCACTGTTCAGGAAGTCACTGTTCTGACTGGGTAGGGGCAGTTCATAGATGATAAAAAACAAAACACCAATGTGAATTTTTTCTTTGTCTACCAGTCTCTGTTGGCTAAACTATATCCAAATGTACTTAATAAAGGTGTCAAACTATTATGGGGTTCTGTTGAAACCAAAAGGACTTGTGCTTTCTCCTTGACACCAGAACCCCTGGAGAGCATTAATCGTGTTCGTGTTCATTTGGGTGTAGTTTACATGTCAGAATACATTTTTAATTGTGGATGTTGAACAACCAAAAAAAAGGAGAGTGAAAAAAATGATACAGATGCTTAATTTAAACAAAGTAAAAATAAACAAATTAAGATGGAGTGGTATGATTAAGTCACTGTGGTGTACCTAAACATTTGTCAGCCAGAGCTCTCTTTAGTGCCTCTTTGCTCTCCCCCACTCAATCTCTTACACGTCTGTATTTGGTGTCTGGTCTGCACGCTTTACTATACATAACTTTGCCATATAAGAGTAACAGGAGTTCTTAGCTTTACGCGTTTAGAATTATGTTTTACTCAAACAGCGTAACAAACAACATCGGAAGAGGTGGGAGTGAAACAGGAGGAGCAAATAAGATCAGGGGCCAGTGGCAGCAGAATGTCACCCCTTCCTTAAGCAACTTGTAAGCCATGGCTTTCATGGTACACATGTTCCCACACCAGTCGAGACGAGTGTGGGACAGTTTTGAAGAGCGACTGTTTTCTGGGGAATGAGTGAAAACTGGAACGGATCTGAAACTGGAATACGCCCGGAACTGGATGTGACTGATTCCTGTTTTCATTTTGTCAGCACCAGCCCCTGCACCTGCAGAGTGATGGAATCAGAACAGACCCTGAATGGGGGTTCTGGGACTGGAATATCCATTCAAATTCTGGAACCATGGTTCTGGGTGCATTCAGTCTCCAGAACTGTGTGAATTCCAGGTCTGGACTACTGTTCTAGGTTTGAAACCCATGCCAGTTCTGTGATTCTGTAGGTGCCGGGTCTGTTGCTGACAAAAGGAAAACATGAATCAAGTCATTCCAGTTTTGGCACATTCTGGTAGTAGCAGCTCAATTCTCCCATCCTTTTTTCTGTGATGGATGAAGTAGTAGTTCCCATTTACAGGTTTAGCCCTGTTCAGTGTTTACATCACACCTTACAGTCATTCACTGTTGGTATCGGACCGAATATGATCGCCCTTCATCATTTTGGGTCTCTGTATCATGAAGGAAAGCAATAAGAAGAGGGAGGTTCAGGAGGGACGTTAGGAAATATTATTTTACAGAAAGGGTGGTGGAGTCATGTAACAGGCTGATAGCCGAGGTGCTGGGTGCATGAACTGTTAGTGGGTTTAGGTTTGTTTTTTTTTTTTTAGTTTATTAGTCTAGGAAGTAATACCTTTGAGCCAGGGCTCTTTTACAAAGGTTCCACGTCACAAATAACATTTAACAAAGCACGATACACATTACAGGTAAAACCAGACAGGAAAGTTACATCATAAATTTGCTATTAACAGTTTAAGGCAGTAACGTTTTTAAGTTTCATAGAAAAACAAGCTATAACAGGTTCAAGCGAGTAGACAATTTCGAGGTTAAGGAAACTTCCAGGGAGAGGGTGATCATTAGGCACCAAAAGGAGGCTAGAGAGGAGGGAAAGGTGGTGAGCGGGAGAGTAAGAGAGAGGGGACAGGAAAAAAGGGGGGGAGTGAGTTTGGGTGGGAGACAGGAAGTAGTAGAGGTACCAGAGGGTTCATTAGTCAGGGAGGAAGAGGCCTCAGATGTGAGGATGGACATGAGGGTAGTAGTCTTTATCTAAGCGCAGTCACAGTTGCTAGTGGTGGTGAGGTGGGCATAGAGCATGGATTTGAAAGCTTCAAGCGGTTGAGGATAGAGTAGGTGGACTAAGCGCACTGAACCATGTCGGGGCCCTGTATGGGAAAGATCTTTGTCCCTGTGCAGTCCGGCATCTCGGAACCAGGAAAGGTTGGCGTTCAGATCTGGTGGAGGGTCGTGAGCCAGGATTCAGTCTGAGTAGGTTTTGAATACATAATGGAGTCAGTCCCAAGATAGATTTTTAGCCATTGTGCAGGTGAGATAAATAAGACGATTTGATAGGTTCAACCAGCCTGATTCATAGTACAGATCACACGTGTGAGTCAGTCTTTGAGCCCCGTGAGGAGCCGCAGGCCTTATTTAGAGTGATTGAGATACGCCTTAGAGCAGTGGAGGTAGCTGAGCCATAAATAATAAGGTCATAGTCAATGATTGAGATTATGGAACTCTGTATAGCTATTCTCAATGCCACTTGATTTAGAAATTGACGGTTATGGAATAGTATTCACATGCTGGGCCACTGTTTTCACAGTGTTGTCAATGGGTTGCAAAGGTGAGCCCTTGGTCAAAAGTGATGCCAAGGTATTTGAAAGTATTTACTTGGTCCAGTGTAATTCCCGCAGAGGTTTGTATGGTGAGTGGAGTATGCCTATTTTTGTTTTGGTGATTGGAGAAGAGCATGGCTTTTGTTTTATTGTGGTTTAGCACAAGTTTACTATCCAGGAAGCACCTTTCAACACTAGAGAAAGCAAGTTGCAGGCTTTTTCGTAGGGAGTTTAAACACAGATGAGATAGAATGAAGGGTATAGTGGTTGCTCAAGGCGTCAGAATCGGGGAGGAGGCAGCTGGGGAGGGCTAGGGCCCTGGAGGAACAGTAGGCTTCCGGGCTAAGTAGGGAACTTGGACAGACTGGAGGGACTTTTGGGTCTTTTTCTTCGTGAATGTTTCCACAGTCAGAGTTTCTAATAAGAACAGCACCATCCACAACGGAATCATACTAAGACTTGTAATCTTGCGCCTTCAATTTATTGTGCAAATATTCATTACATTTGCACTGAGTCACTTCAAGGAATTGCTTTAAAAGTATCATCATTAATCCTGGCTGCACCCTCAGATGATGTGGTGACACGTGGAATAGGTCACAGGTTTTTCTATGTACCTGCAGGCATCACTGCTCAGGGCACCTGCATATATCAGTGCCAAAAATGGTTTTATTGCACTTTCTTGCACGTTTGCACAATAAGTTGAAGACACAAACACACAAGTCATGGAATCATAGAAGCTTAATGGCAGAAAAGGACCATACTAGCCCATCTAGTCTGCCCTTTTTCCCCCTACACATCCCCCTCCCTGCCAGCCCCACCCTCCCCAATACTCAGCCTCATATGCTTGTCCCATGCCCTCTTGAATTCTTCCACCAATCTGGCCCCCACCACTCTGTCTAGTAGTCTGTTCCAGGGCTCCACCACCCTCTCCATGAAGAAATGCCCTCTCACTTTGCCTCTGTATCTTTTTCCTTGTAGTCTGAGGCTGTGCCCTCTAGTTTTGACCCCTTTCTTCCTTTTTTTTTTTTTTTTTGTGTAATCTATTTTTCTGCCCCCGTGCTCGCTGGTCCACCACTCATTTGGGCTCTACCAAGTTCCCCCCAGCCCCTACTGTCCTTACCCAGCCCTCCTCTGATCCTCAGATCGCAGCCAACCCCTGGGATATCCCAGCGTATCCCTTCTCCGGGGCGGGGGCCCTCCTCCAAGGGGGAAAGCACCAGGGGGAGAGGCATGACCCCAGCACATACTTCTAGGGCCCGGGGATGCTGCTGAGGAACAGGAGGCCCTGGGAAGGTGCTGGAGGCCCTCAGGAACAGAGAGCCATCATCTGGCGGCCAGCGAGCAATTTTTCCTGGTTTCCTTGATGTGTGTGACGTCCGGATGTCAAAGCAAGAGCCGACGTCTGTCATGCACCTCCCAAGTGACCACGACGTGTTGTTCTACCACTGGCCTCCACCAGTGGTTGCACATACACAGGGTCACAGCCCCTTCTCTCCCTGAAGACAGCGTGCAGTCATGGGATGCTCAAGCTGCCTCCCCCCGGCCGGCCCTCCAGCAACCCGAGCTCACTCCCGAACCTGGGTCGCTGGTGTCGTAAGCGGAAATCCAACCGCTGCGCCGACAGGCCCCTCCTTCCCTTAAGTAAACCCTGTTCTCCCACTTTATTGAGCCCCTTTACATATTTAAAAGTTTCAATCATGTCTCCCCTTTCCCTCCTTGTCTCCAGTGTGTACAGATCCAGCTTCTTACACCTCTGCTTGTATGACTTTCTCTGCATACCCTGCACCATCTTGATTGCCCTTCTCTGAATCCTCTCCAATGCATCTATATCCTTGTGGAGATGAGGCCTCCAGAACTGAACCCCATACTCCAGGTGCAGCCCACCATGGCTTTGTAAAGGGGCTTTATTACCTCCCTCTTTCTACTAGTAATGCCCCGCCTATGCATGCCAACATTCCATTGGCTTTTCCCGCTGCCCTGCTGCATTGAATTCCTACGTTAAGGTTCGAGGAGACTATGATGCCCAGATCCTTCTCCTGTTCTGTTACTTTAATTTCCTCCCCACCTAGGGTGTACCCTGCTCTTCTGTTCCTACTCCCTAAGTGCATCACAGCGCACTTCTTGAAATCAAATTTGAGCTGCTACATCCCAGACCATTTTTAAAGTGTCTTTAAGTCCTCCCTCATGTCCTCCACCCCCCCCCCACGGGGTGTTCACTGTATTGCATATTTTTGTATTATCAGCAAATAGGCACACCCTCCCCCTCACACCCTCATCAATATCACTGATGTAGATGTTGAAGAGAAGCGGACCCAAAACTGACCCCTGTGGCGCTCCACTCTTCACTCTTGCCGTCCCGGAGTGCACCCCATTTAGCACCACCCTCTGAGTTCTTCCTGACAGCCAGGCCTCCATCCAGCTTGTTATTTTCCCACTCAACCCCAGGCTTTCCATCCTGCTCACCAGCCTCCTATGGGGGATGGTGTCAAAGGCTTTACTGAAGTTCAGATAGGCCACATCCACTGCCCCTCAATCATCTGAGTCACCCAGTCAAAGAACTGAATTAGGTTTGTCTGGCAAGACTTCCCCTTCGTGAAGCCATGTTGTCTGTTGTCCTGCAAGCCACTGTCCTCCAGATAATCCACCACCCTCTCCTTGATTAATGCCTCCGTTACCCTTCCCCACCACTGACGCGAGGCTGACAGATCGTGATATGTTTCTGTTCTGGATGATACTACTTTTGCTGCTTTCCCATGGAGCAGACACAGAATGCAGCTGAACGGTTTTCAAAGAAACTGCCCCTGTAGCATGACCTTCCTGCTTCTTCTCAAATGAAAACTGACACCACTGTCTCAGTCTCAGTTCATACCCCAGACCCTCGAGCCTTGAGATAGTTCTTATAACCCTGTGCTGTTCCTTCTCTAGCTCTGCAGTGTCCGATTTATAATATGATACCCAGAACTGAACACAGTATTCAAAATGCGGTCTAACCAATGCCTTCTACAGCGCAGTACCACTTCCTTTACTTTACTCTCTGTCCCCCTTTCATGTAGCCCAGCTTCCTGTTTGTGTCATTGATCACTTCCGCACACTGCACCGCTTGTTTTACGTTCCTGCCCTTGAACAATGACCCTGCAGATCCGATGCAGTACTGTCTTCCATACCCTTTAGCATTCATTTTTTAGACCTATTCCCCACCACCAGATGCATAACCTGACACTAAACCAGGTTAAACTGCCATTGCCACCTGCCCCCCGCCTTGTCTGTTATCTTCTCTCTGTATTCACTATACTGCTTGTCTTGGTGCTGTCTGTTAGGTGGCAGTTTCCTCAAATAGGGGTGTGCAAAGACCCCAATATTTGTATTCAGGGACTATTCATTATTCTGATATTTGGGGTACTTGTATCACATCTGTTAGAATCAAAACATGTTTCCCTAACAGTTCTAAGCAGGAGGGTATGACTGAATGTTGTGGGTGTGGCTGACTATTTAATGAGCTGCTGACACCTCAAAGAAAACTTGGAAAAACATAATATTTTGATACAATTCAGCTTGCATTCAGTATACATTCTATAGCGTTCTCCTTCCCTTATTTATTACTGAGGAAATTTGCATGAATACATGATCTTTATCCCTAAGGCCCTGTCCACACTACCCCTCTGTAACGTTACAGAGTGCCCAAACCGTTACTGCAACAGTTTGCATTTACACCTGTAATGTTACAGAAGGCGTTTATAACCATTGTTGAAATCACATATGAGGTGGTTTCAACAGCAGTTCTATGAAACTGGTCTTGTAGTAGCGTTGCGGACTAGGTGGGCGCGTGGCACTCGAGATCCTAAGCGCTTGGCCAGCGAGCCCTGCATTGTGGGATCGGGTGCCACGGTAACGGCTGTTCGTTTCGAGTGTGATTCAGCGGTGCTGGTCCCGTAACGGACACCAAGGGTATTGGGACACACTGCACCGCTCCCCGGTTGTAACGGTTTCTATCTGTTACAGGGTCTGAGTGGTGCAGTGTAGATGGGGCCTTAGAGTTCATCTGCCTCTATAGCTTACTTCCTCCTTCGAGTCATAATCCTCTGTTGTGACATCACAAACTGTTACCATGAGAGTAACTGTGGGGTCACAGGCAGTGCATTTTGACCTCAGGTGATGAGAAAGGAACTGGAATAGATGAACCCTTCCAGAGCAAAGATCCTGCTTTCATGCAAATGACCTCAGTGATAAATAATGGGGAGGAGAAATACAGAACTAATGTGCAATACAAGCTGAACTGTGTCTAGATACTATGTTTTGTTAATGTCCTTCTGAAGGTGTTGTCCACTCTTTAAGTAATAATGCCCAAACGAGCAGGTGTTTTCTGATGCTAAATGCATGGCTGTGAGAACTGATGGCCTGAGGTGCAGCCGAGGGCCATTATCCCCAGTGTGGGCACGAAGCCCTGGAAATGCATGCTTCTAATGTAGTTATTGCAATTATAAACCTATTCAAATAGAAACAAAAGAAAATAGTGACTTAAAAAACAAAAACTAGTATTCACTGTGAAGTTTTGACTGTAGTTGGAGTTTAGATAGACAGACAGACAGACAGATAAACAGACTTTTATTTACATAGAGCCTAATCACACTGTTAATCATTTAATCTGTCAGTCTCTTGAGAGGGGTAGTCTAAGAGATTAATGCCTGGTATAACAACTAATCAGGAACCTTGCTGGACTTATGAATAATTAATTGAGCAATGAAGTATGACGGAGTGCGTTATGGTGGAATAATGCCCTGTGTTAGGTGGGTTGACACTAGAGGTGAAGCTGAGTGTTTCCACCATCTGAGAAGGGCCGTTAACCCACCATAATGTACCCCCTGGAGTGCCTTATTATGATTATGAAATGGGTCCTTTTTAGTAAATTGGATGTATTTTTTAAACATATTTTTGTTGAGCTACTTTCAGCTGGGCAGTTGTGCTGGGATAACGGTCCAGCTGAAAGTACCTCTTGACCAATCAGGACCCAGAATTCTTTCTACCCATTTCATAATTTTGTTTATAACAACTAGTATCTGGAAAGTAGTGTGATGCTGTGGTTAGAGGACTGACCTGTGAAACGGGAGGTCACAAGTTTGAATCCCGACCCAGCCACTGGCTCACTGTGTGACTCTGAGCAAGTCATTTCTCTTCCCTGTACTATAATCCCTTCTAGGTTCCAAATTGGGGTAGATACGCAACGCCTCCCCAAAACACACACACACACACACACACATTGTTAATGAGATATTGTTTCTCAGCTAGGCTGTCCTTCTGCGTAAATACTGTACATCGTAAAACTAAATCTTTCCACTTGTCTTTCAGGCTGTGATACACTGTAAGAAGTACTTCTGGCAATAACTCTTCTCACCCATGAGAACACAGTGCGATGCAGGTCCTCGGCCATGAGAACACAGTGCGATGCAGGGGAGGAGATACAGCTTTCTCACAACTGTCTTGCAGTGCTCTGCCATCTGATTTGCTAGGGGGAACGGGAACAAGAAAAACAGACTCAGCTCCTTCTCCTGGCAGAAACTAGTCCTACAAAGTCCAGCTTTCATTTTACAAAGTGCATTGTGATGACACAGGGACACCCGATCACAGCTTTGTTGCTTGTGTGAATTGGGCTGCTACTGCCTCAGCTATCTGGCTTCTGTTGTATTTTTCTAAGTTTATGGTTTATGATGTATTGGCCAGTAAATATGACCGGCTGCAGCTAATAAATGTGTTCTTGATGGAATATGCATTGTTATACACATTACATACTGATTTCTGAATGTAATACTCAATGTCCAGAAGCTATTCTTTTTTTTTTCCATAAAGATTTTTATTAAAGTTTGTCGAGGACACAATTACATATTGGGTGGGATATTTAGACATGCACCAGGCATTGGCTCAAGCCTGGCGCAACGCAACTGGGATGCGCCAGGGCATGGCCCGGGCGGTATTCAACGGTGCTGCGCCATGGCTCAGCACTGTTGAATATGGCACTGGGACCGCCTGCACTGTGCCAACACAAGTGGCACGAGAGGAGTAGGGGCCTGCGCCAGGGCAAGTGCAGCTGCGCTAGGTGTAGCAAGAGCGATAGTCAGACATGAGCATGCAAATGAGGCCATTATGAATGCAAAGTGCAAATGGGGCCATTTGCATGTCATTATGGCCCCATTTGCATGCAGATGCGCCGATCCCTGGCAACTTGCAGCTGGCGCCCTGCCAGGCTGCAGCCAACAGGGACCGATGCCCCCTGCCCCTTGGTGGGCAACGTGCCCCAACGCCCGATCACAGGCGTCATTTACATCTAAATTCCCTGGTGGTCCAGTGGACCTGATTCCCAGCAATATGACTTCAGTTGTAAATAAATGCCCTGGTGGGCCATATGCCACCCTCCCCACCAGCCCAATCAGACCCACCATCCCTTCCTCCCAGTCGGTGGCGGTAGCTCCTCACTCACAGCCGCCTGGCCACCGCCAACTGACAGTGTACAGTATGACTGTACGATTATAGACTGCATGGACCATCGGTGTGCAGATCAGATTGCATTACAGTCCCGAAATGTGAATGAACCATTCACATTCCGGACTGTGTAATACAGTACAGTCTGCATGCCCATTGGCCCATGCAGTGGACCAGTGGGTGTACAACTGTACTGTACACTGTCAGTTGGGGGGCTGCCGGGTGGCTTGTGGGTGGAGAGCTGCCGCCCGCCACTGACTGGGGAGGGGTCTGAGTGGGCGGGTGGAAAGGGGGGTGCTGATGTCCCACCGGGGCATTTATTTACAACTGAAGCCTGTGATTGGGCTGAGGAGGGAATATTTTATTTTACATAAGCCTGTGATCGGGCTGGGGAGCGGGTCCACTGGACCACCAGAGATATTGATATATTACGCCCACGTTTGGGCGAGGGGGCATGATGCCAGGCCTGTTTCTGGGTTGGTCGGGTGGCCACCCACAGCTGGCAGCTGCCGTGTTGTGCCCTGCAACATGGCAGCTCACCTGTGGGTGGCCAGGACTTGCTCCTACTTTTGGGCAGATCTTCAGCCCTCCTATGCGGCACAAAGTGCATTTGTGTTCTGCATATGCACCGTATATCCCAGGCTGAAATAGTCGGATGTGCCAGATATGCATGGGCACACCTCGCACTTGTGTCAATTTACTGGTGCGCCTCTGGTGCATCGGGAATTATGAGTGCAACATCCCCTTTTGAATATCACGCCAGGGAGCATCAGTGGGTTGTGCATGGTGCAACACTGTTGCACCATGCACGACCCCTTTGAATATCTCACCCATTATGTCAAACTTCAAAACAACTACAACATTTACCAATTTACTATATATGGGAGTCGTATTTGATGTTACATCGAGTCCCAACTATTTTTCATTAAGAGAAGAATGAAAATGAAGAACCTATTATCAATCTCTTTTTTGGTATCTCCCGTGTCTCCCATGTTCCCCCTTTGCACACCCCCAGTCCTAGCATTTATCAGTCTTTGGGTATTGTGAAAGATCCCTATGGTGTCATGATGCTCACTCCTTAGGCCTCCCAAGGGGCGGACGGTAAGGTTAGCAGAAATTGAGCAGAAGGGGGGGAGCTTAAGGCCATGCTCCTCAATCAACTGATTCACGTTTGTCTCAGGGAGGTGGAGGCCAGAGGGTATGGATTGATGGGGATTGGGGGAGACCTGGGAGGATAGGAGCTGTGTGCTGAGATAGACTCCATCTCAATTTGGAGGAGGGAATCCTTAAGTTGAAAATAGAGGGTTCATTGGTAAAAGTGGAGTTTAAACTTGTGAAGGGGGGAGGGATGGGAGAAAAGGCTGTCAAAGGGGTGCCAATAAAGGAGGGACTCTGTCTCCACCCCTTGGGGAGCTGGAGGATTGTGGGAAAAGGCCAACTGGTAAAGTGCAGACCAGGGGAAAACAGAATCCCCATGGGAACATGAGTAGGGGAAATGGAAGTATAGGGAAAGGGTGGAAGGTAGTCTTGCTAAATGCCAGGAGCTTGGGCAATAAAATGCCTGAGCTCCAGGCGATGCTAACTGAGGGAGCAGTGGATGTGGCAGCGGTCACTGAGACTTGGGCCACTGCAGGACATGACTGGGACCTGAACCTGAAGGGTTACACTATGTTCAGGAAGGACAGGGGAGGGAAGGGAGATGGGGTAGCATTGATAGTCAAAACCGTATTGGCATAGGAGAGGAGGAGGCGGAGGGAACCAGTGTAGGCACTCTGGGTCACCTTGATAACAAGTGGGAAGAGAGTAAAATAGGAGTGGTGTATGGACCCCTGCCCTGGCGGAGGAGCTGGAGGACAGTCTGGTGGCAGATGTTGGGAGGCACTGCAGACTGGGCAGAGGAACGGTGGTGGTGTTGGGGGGACTTAAACATGCCAGGAACAGACTGGGAGACTATGACATCCTCTGTGACCAGGGAACAGAGGTTGTTGGATGTCTTTCAAGACATGTTCCTAACTCAGCAGGTGAGGGAACCTACCAGGGAGGCGCGGGTACTGGATGTGGTCCTGGCAGACAGTGACCAGATTGGGGGCCTGGAGGTAAGGGACCCATTGGCGGGGAGCAATCATGCCACGGTCTGGTTCTGCCTGGACCTAGGAGGGGTAGAAGGCTGCACAAAGACGGAAGTAACCGACTTCAGGGGGGCGGATTTTAAGGAAATAGGAAGGATCCTTAAGGAGACTTTGGATGGGATTGGGTCAGACATGGAAGCTGATAGTAGGTGGGAAATCATCAGGAGAGGGGTGCAGGATGCTACCAGCACCTGTGCAAGAGTAAGATGAAAATGCGGTAGGGCCCAAAAACCCTGCTGGTGGATCAGGGAGGTCCAGAAGGTGGTGCTGGGAAAGAAAGCAGCCTATAAGCAATTCAAGTGCTCAAGGAGTGAAAGGGATTGAGGGGAGTACAAGCTGATGGCTAGACGGGCCACTAGAGTGGTGAGGGCAGCTAAGGCAAGGAAGGAGCAGAACCTGGCCAGGGAAATTAGGAGAGGGAACAAGGGGTTCTTTAGATAGATTGGGGAAAAACGAAGGGTGAAGGGGCAGATTAGCAGGATTAAATCAGGGGAGAGATGGGCACAAGACCTGGGGGAGCAGGCTGAGGTACTAAATGAGTACTTCACCTCAGTTTTCACCAAGGAAAATGGGGGTGCTGCATCATGCATGGGAGGAGACAGAGATACTGAGGAGGGGGGGACCCTTACCGATCGGCGGGTCTGAGAAGAGGAGGAGGCATCACTGGCAGGTGGGGGGAGGGCTAAGCAGGGAAAAGAGGTACCGGAAGTGGAAATCACAGCAGAGAGAGTGAGGGAAGCCCTCAGCTCCCTTAAGACGGAGAAAGCACCGGGGCTGGATAAATTACATCCCAGAGTGCTGAAAGAACTTGCAGATGTCCTGGCAAAATCCCTGGCGGAGCTTTTCACCATCTCTCTGAGGACAGGGTGGGTTCCCCAAGACTGGAAGGTGGTGCATATAGTGCCTATCCACAAGAGGGGATCAAGGGAGGTGGTAGAGAACTACAGGCCTGTCAGCCTGACATCGGTGGTGGGCAAGGTGATGGAGAGCATTGTCAAGGAGAGACTAGGGGGGGACCTGGATAAGTCAGGGTGCCTGGACGATAGACAGCATGGATTCATCCCGGGGAAATCGTGTCAGACAAACCTGGTGGAGTTCTGTGACTGGGTGGCAAGTGCCTTGGACCTGGGTAGACCAGTGGACGTCCTCTTTCTAGACTTCAGCAAGGCATTTGACTCTGTTCCTCACGTGGGCCTGTTGGATAAGCTGGGAGAAATGGGGGTGGGGAATCAGATGATCAGATGGATAGGCAATTGGTTCCAGGACCGGACCCAGAGGATCGTAGTTGTTGGGATAGTCTCATCCCCAAGGAGGATCATTAGTGGGGTCCAACAGGGATCAGTCCTGGGCCCTTCTGTTCAACGCCTACCCATCTGACATAAGGACAGGAATCAGGAGGAGATGAGTCTCTTTGCAGATGACTCAAACTGGGCGTGTGGTGGATGGGGAGGAGGGAGGGTGACCTGCAGGGGACCTGAGGCTCTGGAAAGATGGTCTAGAAAGTGGAAGCTGAGGTTCAGTGCAGGGAAATGCAAGGTACTCCACCTGGGGGCCAGAAACCCAGGCCAAGTGTACACCTGGGGGGGGGGAAATGCTACAAGTCTTAATGGCTGAGAGGGACCTGGGGGTGGTGGTGGATGTCAAGATGAACAACTCTGAGACTTGTAGGAGGGCAGCAGCCAAGGCCAACAGGATGCTGGGATGCATCGTTAGGGATCACCTCCAGAAGGAGGGAAGTGATATCCTCTGTATAACTGCTTGGTGAGGCCAGACCTTGAGTACTGCATGCAGTTTTGGAGGCCACACTTAAAGAGGGACATTAACCTCCTGGAGACGGTTCAGAGGAGGGAACCAAATTGATTTGGGGCTTGGGGACAGGACCCTGAGGAGAGGCTCAAAGAGCTAAATATGTACACATTGGAAGAGAGAAGGGACCGGGGGATCATGATAGAGGCTTCAGGTACATGAAGAGGGTAAATAAGGGAGGAAACAGTCAGGGTGCTTTGAAGGAAGGAGGAGGGGGTCACTAGAGGGCATGGGTGGAAGCTGGAGGGGGGGAAGATTCAGGGGAGAAAGGAGGAGGTGCTACTTCACTGAGAGGGTGGTGGAGCCATGGAATGCACTGCCTAGGGGGCTGGTGGAGGCAGAGATAGTGGAGGGGTTCAAGATGGGGTAGGACAGGTACAGGGGAAGGGTTCTGGAAGCAAAATCCAATGCAGCAAGAATATCCGGAACTGGGAAGGGAGAAGCCAAAGAAGGCGAGGGGGACAGCAAGGTCAGCACCCAGGGTGGGGGCTGACCAAACGAGCAGACACGAAAGACTGTTAGGCCTATTCTGCTGGCATTTTAGTATGTTAGTATGTTAGTAAGGTAGCTGGGGAAAAGGAGTTAGGCCAACTACACCCATCATATGCATGGATGTGGGACCCTTTACCAATTCTGAGGTTCAGAGAGTCTGTGACACAATTACTGCCTTAGCAGGTAAACACTGGGTGTGTGTCAGCTGCTGAGCTTTATACAGTTGAAAAGACAAGAAAAACAGAAATACTATAATTTAGCCCCTGGACTCCCATGGGGACACAATAGATAGGGTACTATACTGCCACAGAAATATATTCTCCTGTGTCAGTTATGGATGTCACACTTCATCTTAAACCAACATTATACCCAGAAGTCAGGCAGAGGGGGAAGAAGAAAGAGGATAAGTGGAGACAGAACCACAACCACCTACAGCATGATTTCTCTTTTTCCTGCTACAGTACTCACAGAGAGTCATACACGGAATCAGAAGCGGGGATACCCTCCTTTCCTGCCTCACCTATGAGGGTATGCAGTGGTCTCTGGGCTGCTTGTTGTGCAAGATATGGGCCCCAAATGTGGTAGTATACCTGTTGTCGGCTCAGGGCAGAGTGTGCTATCTTTTCATATTGAGCTGTTGTGGCTAACAGGTTCTCCCATTCTTGTTATGCTGGGGGGGGAGGTTCTCCCTCCAATGATGCAGGATCATTCTTTTAGCTGCAAAGAGAGCTCCATAAAGCCAGAGCAGTTGAGAGGGAGTAATCATGTGATCTTGAGGGGGCAAACTTAACAAACCTAATACTGTATCCCTGACTTGGGGGGTTGGGTAGAGGCACACCATATCTACATTGGCGTCAAACCTGGTCCCAGTACGTATCCAACGCAGGACACCTCCAAAGGATATGGGAGAGGGAGGCTTGTGGGGAGGCATACTTCCAGCAGTCGCTATGGTCCATCGATCCCATTCTGTAGAGCATTTGGGGAGTATGGTATACCCTATGCAGGATATTATACTGAATCATCTTAGCTTGTCTCTCTCTATTTGCCTTGTATGCTTGACTCCCCACCTGGTTCCACTCCTCCTGGGGGCTACTGACTCCTAACTCCCCTTCCCACATTTGCTTTGTCTTTGAATGTAAGGTTGGAGGTTTAATTGAATCTCATAGCCAGATAATCTTACTGGCCAGGTGCTGTAAAGTTTCAAGATTCTCCACCCACTTATCCAAGTGGCTTGGGGGAAGCACTTAGTCAGGTGCTAGGCTTGCTCCTGATCTGAAGAAACTGCCAAAATGGAATTTTGGGCTCCCCTTTCATTTCTCTTCTACGGTCAAGCATATCATATGACAGGAGCACTCCTGTTTCTACATCATATGGGTCCGCCACCATGAGGGGCACCCCCTTGCTGCCAGTTCCTCCAGGAAATCACTCTGTGATCTATTTTAAAGGATGGATTTTCCCAGATTGGGGGCGATACCTTGAGAACTTGGCAGGCCAAGACATAGCCTTCAGGAAATTGTTCTGCTCTATCTTCATGCGCCGAGTACAAGGGGTGGAGTGTCTAGTAAGCCACCAGTCTATTAACATCAAGGCCTTTGCAGAGGGCAGTCCAGTCTGGTCTAGCTCCAACTGGAGCCACTTGGGAGGGGACGGAGTCAGCTCAGGTTGAACACAAAGGGTAGACTGATGTAAAACCACACAGGAGTGGAACAGCCAGAGATCAGGGAGGCCAAATCCCCCCTCAGACCAATGTAACTGCAGTTTGGGCAATCCTGTCTTAGGCTTGGTCCCTGCCCATATGAATTTCGAGAGTTTAAAGTTCAAGGTTCTAAAGGAGGTACCAGGCAGGGAGCCAGGTAGATCAGAAAGGCTATACTGAAATTTAGGAAGTGTGCCATCACATTTCATCTTCCCCAGATCGATAGAACGTGCTTCTGTCACTTTTGGAGGTCTTTATCCAGTTAATCCAACATCAGTTGCATGTTGACTTGTATTGTGCCTTTTACTGTTCGGGGAATGACAACTCTCAGACAGGTAACCCCCTCTGGAGACCATTGGTAAGGGTATGGATGCACTAGCTGGGGGTACATTCTGTATTTAGAGGGAGTACAGGGAAGTACATGAGACTTAATGGCATTAAGTTTATAGCCTGCCAGGCCCGAAAGCTTGATTAATAGAGAGTGCAAGGTGACTAGAGATTGTGGTATACTGGTGAGGAAGAGTGTGATATAATCTGCAAAGAGCGCCAGCTTATGTCTGGTCTCCGCCACCAGTATTCCTGGGAAATTCTCCTCCACCCAAATTCTTTGGGCAAGGGGCTCCTCTACCAAGAGAAACGAGTATGGTGATTGAGGGCAGCCCTGCTGGGTTCCCTGTTGTAGTTGGAAGCTCTCTGACGTGGCAGAATTAGTAAACTCCCTGGCTGTAGGGGACAGATATAGCAAGCGAGTCATAGCTATGAATTACGAACATATGAAATTTGACAGCAGATAAAGGCCTAGTGGTCTATCAAGTCTGCACGAATGTGCAGCTAGCAACCCCCTTTCTCCCTATAAATTGTTCTGGAAAACTGACTCTGCCCATGGCATCCAAAAGGTATACCCGCTCCACAGAGTCAAATGCTTTTTCAGTCTCTAGGGATGGGGTGGCAGCGGGGTCTTCAAAGTTTTGAGCTGTCCAAGAAAGATCCAAGACATGCCTGATAGTGAACACTCCCAGCCTGTGTGGCACAAATCCAACCTGGTCAGTGTGTACTGCAGTACCTATTATTCCCTCCCTCCGAGCTGCCAAAAGTTTGGCATATATTTTGATGTCAGTGTTTAGGAGGGTGATGGGGCGATATTGCTATTGCAAGCACAATACACTATCCTTGCCTTTCTTGGAGATTAATGTGGTGAGGGCCTCATGGAAGGTTCCTGGGAGGTAATCCGTCACTACTGTGTCATTGAATACTGTGGTATGCTGCGTGCCAGCATAGCCTGAAAGGTATGATAATAATCTGAAGGAAAGCCATCCAGCCCCGGTGACTTCTCCCTGGTCAGGGACTGAATAACATCCAAGACCTCTTGCTCAGATACGGGTGCCATTAGGGATGCATGATTGGCGACAGGTACTTGTGGCAAAGTTACCAGGGAGTAGAACTCCTCCAGTTGTTTCTGTGTAGGTCACACTTCAGAAGCACATACTTTGCTGTAGTAAGCTAGAAACACGGGGATGTTATAGTTTCCAATTCAGTTTTATGAATAAGGGGGGTGTATTTTCTGCCTCTTGTGCTTTACGTTGGGATGCCAGTAGATGACCCGGCTGCTCTCCTGCCTCCCACTATGTCTGTTTCAGCTTACAGAGGCTGTATTCCACTTGTTTGTGGAGGGACCCTTCAATATCCTCCCTCAGGTATGTAGTCTGGGGCCTTATGGAGGGCTCCTGAGCTGGAGACTGGGCTGCTGTCATCACCTTTAGAGTCCCCTCAGTTTCCCTGATGGTGCTATCCCACTGTTTACACACCCTGGCAGAGCAGGCTATTAGTTTACCCCGGAACACCACTTTCATGGCATCCCATTGTGCCCCAGGGGACACCTCTTGGGTGTCATTGTAAAAACAATACTTCTGTGTCTCTTGCCATATTAAGTCACAGAATCTCTATTCCTGTAGAAAAGAGATATTCAGACTCAATTTGTTCATCAGCCCCCCCCCCAATGAGAGGGACAGCATCACTGGAGCATGGTCTGATATTAATATATTCCCCCAGTGTCGTATTTTGTGTACGTGGGACTAGTTGCTGGGACACCAGTATTACATAAGCCCTGCTGTGCGATGAATGAGGAGCAGAAAAATAGGAGTAGTCTAATTCTCCAGGGCGCTGTGCGCGCCAAATATCTGCATTCCTGCCCTTTGACATAGCTCTGCCACTTGGGCTGCAAAGATGGTTTCTGCTCTAGTGGAGCCATCTATGGAGAGATTTAATGCCAGATTCAGGTTGCTTCCTAAGATGAGGTGCGTGGCTTTGTACCAAGAGACTCAGGATCATGGTGAAAAAACTGAGGTCAGGTGGGTTTCTGACATACACAGTGCTCAACTGGGAGGCAGTATAGCGCAGTGGTTTAAGGCTCTGAGCTGAAAATCTGGAGACCTGGGTTTGAATCCTACAGCCCCCACTTGCATAATGTGTGACCCTGAGCAAGTCACTTAACTTCCCTGTGCTCCCAGGTCACACCTGTAAAAAAGCTTTCAGCTGTGTGTGCCACTCCTGTTTAAACAATTGCAACTGCAACAGCTCTCCCTGATACATCACATCAACAAATACAGAGCACCCTCCTGGTCTGTTAATATTGTCTGTACCCCAAATTGCAATCCTTTTCTTAGGAGGATAGCCACCCGTCATTGTGCAACTGTAATGTGCCTCTCCCACTCACATACACTTTAACTTGGCAGCATCCAGAAGTCCCAGGTGTGTCTCCTTGAGAAAAGCCACATTGTTGCCCGTTTCTTTAGCTTTTTCAAAATCTTTCTCTTTTTAACAGGGTTGGACATGCCATTTATGTTCCAGGAGATCACCCTAAGGAGTTCTGATGGTGCCATATGTTGTTTCTGTTATAGAATACCACTGCCCCATGAGTTTTCAATTTGTTCACTCTGTCTCTCCTACCACACCCCCTCACCCTCACCCCACACACCCCCAACCCCCCCAGAAAAGCAAAATACAGATCACCCACATATATCTGCCACTCACTGGTACAAATAAACTGTATTCCTTGTACCTCCGCCAAGCGTTGTCTGCTAAGCGAATGAATACGGCTATAAAACGCCTTTTTTAGAACTACAGGGTCTTACACTAATTAAAAAAAAAAACTCTTTTCAGTGTGTCCCTGACTAGCTGGGGCATGCCAGATGTCCATTCTAACAACAGACAAGGGAGGACAATTATGCACAACACTCACACAGGAACCAAAATATGGCAGAGAGGCCTCACTGCCCGTGTTCCACACCTCCATCTTTGGAGGGTGACATCCTAATACTTCCATACCCTGTCTCCCTATAGCGGGCACATGTACCTACAAGAGCACATCCCCCCACTCTTTTAACTTCAGCAATATGGTGCTCCGCTGTTACTCAGCATTTGTTATTCAGTATAAATGCTAAGGGTTGCCTTTACCTTCAGCTAGTAATGTCACAGCACTAGTGCCACCTGCCTTATAAGTACGGTTCCCTCTTCACCCAGGGTTTGTATGGGGGCTCTTTAACCAACAAAGGACAATAAGGTTCCTGACATAAATACACTGCACAACGTGCCCCTTCTGGGCCTCAGTTGTCATAGCTGTCGCTTTGTTCCGGGGCCTTCTATAGGATGTTGGAGCACCAATAAGTTACAGCCATTGGCCAGCTATGAGTGAACTCTAGTCTCCCAGTCTGCGCAGGGGCTTCCCTCTTAACTAGGGGTTGTATGGGGGCCCTTTTAACTAACTCGGGGAGATACATCTCCCGACATATTTATAGTGCATAGACTATATCTTCTAGGTTAAGAAGTGCCAGAGGCTTACAATGGTAAGCTTCTTTTCTGTGTCCTCTGCTGCCTTCTCAGCTCCCAGCTTGCCCCTCAACTCGGGAGTGCTGCACCATTAGTTCTCATGGTATCATCAACATGCCCCAGGAGGGGGTTGGGGGAGACAGCAACTTGTGTCATGACTGCCAGGTAATCTTTGTCCATTTCTGGTCCCATTGATCCATCAGTTGGCAAATTAATCCAATGAAAACCAGGGATTAGACTGTCACTAGTTAACAACTTACAGCAAGTCACATTGTTCATCATTCAGCACCCTGGCATATGGCATAATCCCTGATTACAAGGCTATGCAGGTTAACTCAAAGTTTAAGGAGCTTTTTACTGATTCATCTATTCATTTTCACGCATAATTCGTTCTGTTTTGCAGCATCAGTTCAAATAAGACACATATTGCCACGCAGTTATCAGAGCGAAGGCACTTTATTGTAAATTCTCTTTGCAGTTCAGTGTTCCTACTGTGGAAGCTGCAGTGGGGGATAAGTCCATTCTGCGTGGCTGGGAGATGCCACGCGGCTTGGTGAACCCAGCGTCTTTTGTAAATATTCATCAGCCTTTGCTGGGGTTTGGAAGCTGTGCTGCTTTCCAGCTGTATATTAACTGATAGTATGCCTGGGTATAGGAGAGAGTACTTAAGGCCACTATTGCACAGTCCTCCTTTAATTTTGTTCAATTGCTGGCACTTTTCTAGCACCCCCTCGGATAGTCAAGCTAAAAAGAAATTTGAGAGTCACTCACCATGATCTGCTGAAATTCCCTCGCTTTCCAAAGGATAAGTTCCTTGTCTTGGTATCTAAAGAGCTTGAAGATCAGTGGTCGTGGTCTGTCCGGGGTTTGGGGCCACTGGGCAGTGCGAACTAGATATGCTCAATCGATCTCAAAATCAAATTCAGTCGGCTGTAGGCCCAGCCACGGGGAGATTTTGCTGAAGGTAGAGTACTGCATCTTTCCCTTCCAAGCCCTTATGCAAGCCAATGAGTCTTAGTTTTTTGCGGCACTCATACTCCTCCAGGTTTTCAGCCTGATGGGTAAGCCACTCTCCCTGCTTCTCTGCTGACTTGATGTACAGTACCTTATCTTTCTGAGCACCCTCTAGTTCAGTGATTTTATTCTCTGAGGCAGCTACTTGGGTTGATGAGATTATGGAGGTCTGTGCATCTGTAACAGTTTGTTTACCTCAGTGTTGGTTGCCATTCTCTCCCACATCAATGGTGGTGGGTCTGATGAGGTGTGTGCTTCAACCTGGTGTTCCGTTGCAGGCACCGCATCCATTTCTGCTTGTGGCATGGTTGGGCCTGTCGGGGAAATCTCAGTGTCTTTTCTTCTGCTTTGAATATTCTCCCACGGTTGCAGAATCCTTTTCTGGGGTGGCCATCTACCTGAGGGGCTCCAATCTGCTGATGAATCATCATGGATCAGTGAAAAAAAATCAATACTTAGAGGCGAGCTTAATACGAACTGTAAAGAGCCAAAAGTCTAGGCGGCCATTTTGTTCAGGAGCTGACATGACTCCCTCCATCCAAAAAATATTCTTAAAGGTCCATGCTGATAAGCCCAGCAGATCTTGTGTTTATGTTGTCCATTCATGTCCTGATCTCACAGCACTGCTTTTCACTGCCATAGCACCTGGTAAGATTCCATCTGGTGAGACAGATCTGACACATTTACAATAAAAAGAATTAGCTGTTTAACATGCACCCAAGATAAAAAGTGGTTTGGCGTCTTTTTTGAGGAAAAACAAAACCTTAGCATGGATTATGTTTACGCAATTTGTGGTATCAGTATGCAAAGACTGAGTTCCTACTAGTCCCTGAAGTAACTTTGCAGGAAGACAATTCCTAGTAATATTAAAAAAAATAAATAATTAAAATGGAACATGCAACAGGAACAGTAAACCATTTCCACATGTGTTCCTATGCTGTTGAAGAAAACCACCATCAATTATTCAGACCATTGTTTGAACCCCCCTCTCCCACCCAGGTGAGGGATGAAGACGCTAAAGCCTCCTCTCTGCTAGAATAAACCATCCATTGCTGCAAGGCATCTCAGAACTTTTCCCTGAAGAGGCAAAGTTTGGCCATTGGCTGCTCCATATCAAAGATGGAAGCCACTCTCCTCCTCCACTCGTCCACTGAGAAAATCACTGGAGTTAGACTGTGGGAGGTGAGTGTTTTCAGAGCCACCAGTGCCATACACTGAAACACTTCTGTCCTTTTGCAAGGCTGGATGTGATCTACCCTTGCCCCAAGTACAGTGAAAAATGTCTGGCATCTGAACCCCCAAATTTTTGACAGTTCCTCCCTAACCACCAACCAAAAACCCTGGATCCTAGGACAGGACCAAAGGACATGATAATGCATGCTCTTGTCACCACCTGTTCTTCAATACCGGTCAGTAGCCGACGTGTCCAAATGTTTGGTTGTGGTGGAGACATAGAAAAATTGCACTAAAATCCGTCATCTGAATTTGTGCCAGCCCTGTGAGATAGAGATTGTCCATCCCTCAACCAGCTAATGTGCCCACTGAACATCTGTGATGTTCATCCCTGCATCCTGGTGCCGTGATCCCTGATTCTATGGTTATGGATACCTCTTTCCCTTAAGAGAAGTTTATAAACAACAGAGCTATACCTAGTCAGGCATCTTTAAAGAGTTATTTATTTGAACAAGCCTTTGAATAGGTCACCCGGTTGTCTTTTAATTGCTTTTATATTTGTATTTATTGTGTTGGCTGTTTTTTGTGATGTATCTGCGCTTTGACAATTTGAAAAGTGCAATATAAATAAAAGCTGATTTGATTTGATTTGTAAGACCATAGACCAATAAAGGTACTCCAACCCAGTGCTAGACCGCCCCACCAAGTGCCTTCTGTAGCACTCATACAGGTAACTCACAACCTGCAAAACTCTGTGAAAATCTGATTTACCCAATGAGTATTTTTCCCGAGGAGTTTTAAAGGTGACACAGTGGACCCCCTCAACTAATTGTGCAAAGCGGGCTAGGGTCTTCCTGCTCTAAATCCAAAAACCAAGGTCCTTTCTACCAGGCTCAAAGTCCATGTCCCCAAAAATCAGAGTCAGGGGGCTGATATCATTAGGAGTGTAAGAAGCAGCCTAGATCTTTTGCAAGATCCTAAGGGGGTGCCAGACCCAGTTATCTGAAATCCTGTGCAGGAGACAGGGAGAAATCCTAGCTGTTAGCAGAAAATGCAAGGGCACTGGGAGGGACCCACATTTCTCTACATTAAACCCCCAGGACTGTTCCCCCTGTTTTGACCACATGATTAATGGGATGTCCTGAACTGCAAGGTAATATAACTGGAGGTCTGGGAGTCCCAAACCATCCTCTTGCATGGCAGGAACAGGATGCTGCACTCTACTCTAGCCTTCTTACCAGCTCATACAAATTTATAGAGAAATCCATCCAACCTCTGGCAGTAGGTCCGAGGTATGGGAATTGGTAGGGTTTGAAACAAAAACAGCAAATGGGGTAAAATATTCAGCCTTAGCACACTTATTCTACCAGCTAGTGAAAAAGGTAGTACCTGCCACTGTTTTATGTCAGCTGCCATTTCCATAAAGAGTTTTTAGTAGTTCAGCCAGAATAATTCACCTGTCCATGGGGTAACCTGAACACCCAGATACCTAAAGGTATTATTATTGGCCCAGGTATGAGAAAGATGCCCAAAGGATGGGGGGCAGGCACCACTCAGACAATTGCCCTTTGACTCAGAGGAATTCACTTTGTAGCCTGAAACTCTCCCATACTTCTATAATATCCCCTGGAGGGCCAGGATCAAGGCACCAGGATCACTAATGAAAAACAAGGCATCTTTGACATAAAGAGAAACTTTGTGCTTATCATTAATTCTGGTGCCTCGGATTTTTTCTGCATCCCGAACCTGGGCCGTCAGAGGCTCAATGCAAAGTGCAAAGAGCAGGGGTGACAGGGGGCATCTCTGCCAAATCGTTTGTGCCAAGGAGAATCATTTTGAATTGACCCCATTTACTTTTACCATCATCTCTGGAGACCTATACAAGGCCACAATGCTAGCCTGGAAGCCCGGACCAAACCTCATCTCCAGGAGCACCCTTTTCAGAAATTCCCACCACACCCCATCGAATGCCTTCTCAGCATCCAGTGAGATGGCGAGCTGAAGGTCAGTGAAGAATGCCTGGGAAGTAATGATGTTTAAAAGTTTCCTAATGTTGTCCTGGAGGACCCATCCTTTAATAAAACCAGTTTGGTCTGGTCCCACCAGGCCCTGCACGCACTCCTACAGTCTGTCCACCAAAATAAACAATGCAAATGTTCATATCTACTGGTAACAGGGAAATAGGATGGTATGAACTACAAAGTTTCAGGTTTTTTACCGGGTTTGGACAAGACAGTGATTTGAGCTTGTCTCCAAGTTTCATGGGCTGGTACCCCATCCAGAATACTGCTACATACCCGTTGCAACAAAGGAGTGAGCTGCGAAGCAAATTTTTAATAAAACTCAGCCAGCAGGCCATCCACCCCTGGTGCCTTGCACTTTTTTGAATTTTTAACCTTATTTTCAGCTTCCTGTCTTGTGATCAGGGCATTCAGGCTATCCCTGTCAGTCTCAGATAGTTTTAGAGGGTGACTGTGGACATAAAATGGTGCAGTGTGGCCTGGTCCACCTGATCCCGGGACCTGGAGTATAACTGAGTATAGTATATATAGTATCTGCAAACACCTGGGAAATGTCCATGGGGTTAGTCTGGCCCCACCTGAATCTGGGGTACAGCCCTATTTAACTCTTGCTGGTGCAATTACCACACAAGCAATCTTCCTGCCTGATTCCTGACCTTGTATCATCTCTGTTTAGTATATCTGAGATTCCCCTTGATCTTGATCTCAAGCAACTTGATCGGTTCCTGTACACCAACGGCCATTCCTTGAAAATGGGGTTGAGAGTAATTTTGTATTCTGCTTCAGCATCAAATATCTTTTGTTTAAGTTTTAACCTCTTACTTTTTTGCTTGTTCTTCTTCTTGGATGCATGGGAGATGAACTGCCCCATCGGAGTGGCCTTCAGTCCATCCCACCAGGTGGCATCCGAGGTCTCTCCCCCCTGATTTAAATGTAGGTACTCAGTGATGGCTGAACTGATTTGTTCACAAAAAAAGAGTCATTTAAATGGGAAACATTAAGACTCCACAACAGTTTTATTTTTAAATGCACTCCACGACCATATCCGTATCCAACGGGTCATGGTCCAAGGCTGTGATCTGGTGGATTTCACTAGCCTGCACCATGTAAAGCCAAGACCAGGGAATAAAAAACAAGTCAATCTGGGAATATTGGGACTGGGGGTGGTAACAGAAAGTGTAGTCCCTCCCTGCCTCATGAAGGTGGCGCCACACATCTTGCAATCCCTCCTCCTGCACAAGGTGTTGAAACATCCTACTGTCCCCCTGGGGACGCCCCGCTGCACCAACTCCCATGAATATTTGACTGGAGTGCACAATTAAAGTCACCCCCAATCAGGTTCAGCATCTCCTGGTTAGAAAATGGACAAAGTAGGTTCCAGTGAACTAACACTGCCACCCCCTGCCTGTTAGGGTGAGCTAGAAAAGATGAGGAAAAAACCTTCCCCACCCAACCCCTTCTCAATTTACCCTGATCCTTTGTGGATAGGTGCATTTCCCAGAGGAATGCTGTGGTGGCCCCCAATTGTCCCACTGTCTGCAATGTGCATGCTCATTTAATGGAGAATGGAGACCCTGATGTTATAAAATATTATTTGTGTGTCAGCCATTGGATATCCTTGTAATTCAGGGAACCTATTCCAGCATGAGACACACGAGGAAAAACAATGTAAACAACAGCAGTAACCAGGACAACAGCAAAGAGCCAATACTGTGGCATGTAGGCAGGCCCAGGAAGAGAACTGTTCTGAGACCATGGTCCCCATAACTGGGCCCCCCCATCCACTCCACCCATGTATGCAATGGAACAGAACGGAATGTGACTTCAAGGTTTGCTTAAACAACTCCAAAGGGTGACACAGACAAGTGTCCCCCTGGAGTGCTGAGTCCTGAATGTAGCCTCAATGCCCTTCTCGTGTGTCTGAGTGAGAGCTGCCCTCCCCCCCAGAAGGGGGAAGCCAATCCCCAACTCTTGGAAAAACATCACCAAGGCCAGCTGTCTTGTTGCAGTCACTCCTCTTATAAATCTTAAATCAGGCTGTATCATCTCCCTCACTTGGCATGCATCTATGTACGTCCCCTGTATGGGGGAGGGTCACCCCAGGGCTGCAGAATGCCCACAAAAGGGTGTACAGTTGGGGGTAGGACCCTTCATAATGGTAAGCCTCCAGTTTAACATGATATTAGGAGTACAGCCCTCCGTAAGAAAAGTAACTACCACTCACATTTGGGGAAAGTCGAGGAGAGACACCGTCTGTCCACAAAACAATAAAGCAGTGGGAAACAAAAATCAGCCATTCCCCACAGTGTCCCCCCTCCTCCTCTTTCAAATAGAATGCATGTACCAAAGCAAGTATTCCCTCAGACCCCTCGAAGCAAGTACTCCATACATTAACAGAGCCCCAAACAGAAGAACAAGGGGAGAAATCCCTTGTCAAACAAGAAAATATGAACTAGATAAGTTCCCAAAAGCACAGAGTGAAGCTTAGTACTGATTTCAGGGGTGCAGACCGTGGAGCACAAACTGCTAGCTGTGCATTGCTCAGTAACATCACTGGAAGTCCAGTTTAGCATTTTTCCACTTCGCTATTCATAACATATGATTTTATTTGCATTTTAGTTCACCTGAATAAGAGACCTGTGGGGTTCTGAGCACTTGTTTGCTATACCATCTTTGTACAAGACATATGTTGGTCCAATAAAAGGAAAGCAATGGCATCCAGTGAACACGATGACTGTGATTGAGCGATTGCAAAAAGGGCGACTCAATCATGGCATCTGTGTTCTGGGCTACCTGGCAAGGTAGCGACAGGATATGGGGTAGGAGACTGCAGCAACAGGATGCGTGTGTGTATTAACATGTGCACATGGGGGGGGCATACCATGTGATGGGCGGAAAGAAAGGGAGGGTATATGGGAGGGTATGTGGGAGGCACTGTAGTGATCAGCTGCCAAGCTGGCCTTGTGGCATGGTTGGTGGGATGGGAGGCTGGGGATGGGAGGTTGCCAGGTTCTGTTCTGGGGCAGACTTCCTTTTTGCGTTGGGCCTTTTTCCTTTTTTTAATTAAGTTTTATGCACACCCCTGACATTCACCCCCCTGGAGTTGAGAATCCTTAAGTAGGGGAGAGCAAGGAGCCCCTCCCATATCATAGAATCCCATTCCTGGTTTTGTGGTTGCTGCAAGTGTACATTGCCTTTATTTATTTTGGGCGATGTGCACTCACCCAAACGATGATCGCCGTTCAGCAACTGCCTTTCTGACATAGAATTGAATCAAACTATCCCATGACTCTTGTTTTCAAAGGTCCAATATGGCTAAAATCTGTTTTTACTAAGTTCACCAACATCATCGCCTATGATATGCCCAAGGGATCCCAATTACTAAATGTTTTCCTTTCCCGGTGAATTAGCGCCTCCTACAGGGTCCTTTCCCTATAACATTTGTTCAACTGCTGGTGTGCCTTATCTGTTCCTTATCTGGGTCATAAAGAGGAGACACAGAGAGTTATGTTTATCATTGTTAGTGAAATTAAATAGTAAATACCTTCTATTTCCATTATGTGCAAACATACTGTACTGCAGTGTGGCATATCTGAACAGTGTGGCATCAGTCACCTCTGGGTAACTGTTTTGCCTACAACTGCAACTCTAATGTTGAATAATTAAGCAATAAGGCATGACAGGGTGTGTGTTATTGTGCACTAACGTCACGCCTCAGTTAAGTGAAGCACAAGGCCACAGACTGAGAGCATTCAACACCGAGTAGTGAAGTTATTACATAATAACATGCACCCTGGAGTATCTTATTGCTATTGTACAATGACTATTTTGTTAATAAAACAGAACAATGAAAAAAATACCTTTTAAGCATTTTTTTTATTTGATTTGTGTGTGTGGAGGAATGCTTAACAATTTAAAAAGCCCAATATATTTTTCTGCCACTAGATAGAGCTGGTACCCAAATCATCCTGTCTTCCCAGTCGAACAAGATTTTTCACCATTTCACTTTATTGCTGTGATGCTGGATGTCACTCCCAATAGCTGTTCTCCCTCCCATTAAGAGGGGCAGTATTTGAAGTGTCTTTTTTCCTGTTGTTGTTTTAATGATTAGTGTTTCTTTTTTGTCGTGAGAGAGCCGCTCAGTTATACTGGAGCACAAGTGCGGTGTCAGGATTTTCTGAGCTGATGAGAACATTGGTGGCATGGGAGATAGCTGACCTCAACCAGGGTTGCATCAAGAAATCCCTACGGATTATTTTAAACAGTGCCTCTGCAAAAGTTACAGTTACAGTTAAAGTTGGTTTTGAGTTTCTGTTCCAAAATGTGTTATTGATTTTGTGTGAATGATGAGTTCCGTTTCCAAGTACTAAGTATCATAGTTTACAATGTGGGGCAACAGGCATGCAGCCACTCTGCTACATGACAGCACACACTTACAGATGCTGAGAAGACACGACACACCTTAAAAGTGCATGCTTTTTCTTTATTGGCCCAATGTTCACCTTTTGATTTTAAACTGTTATCTAAACTCTCAACTTGTAAATGTTTTTAGGTGACAGTTTGAATAATGTACTCTGGTTGGCTGTCTGCGACACTGCCTAGGGTCAAATGTACTTTTTATGATGTTTGACTCCAAAATAAAACCAAAGTTTTAAAAAAAGAAAAGCCGTTTGGTGTCATGGCTTCAGTTTCCTTTCACACTTTCGCCTGCAAGTGCAAGAGAAGCAGGGTGGGGTTCAAGGCTGAATGCTAATTGCAAGTATGCAAACTTAATTTTAATGCCAGGATTCTCTCTCCGAAGTGAGCGGCTTCATTGAATGTGTGACTGGCACATACGGTAGTTCACTTAAGTCACCCTGTTCAGAGGAAAAAAAAAAACTATGTTTTGTAGTCAGATGCAGCAGCCGGCTCTGTGTGAGCACCCAGGGTTGCGAGGCAGGTGCTCAAACAGCCCTCCCCACAGCCCGAAGGCACCTAAGTTTTGCAGTCAGGTACGGATCCCAGTGGTGCGCTACAGCTACATGTGCACAGCTGAAGGCGCCTACATTTTGCAGTCAGTCGCAGCAGCCGGCTCTCCGTGAGCACCCAGGGTCACGAGGACAGGTGTCCGCACAGCCGGAAGGCGCCTGCGTTTTGCAGTCAGGTACAGATCCCAGCGGTACGCTACAGCTACGTGTGCAGAGATTGTAACCATTTTCAAAAGACTTTTTTCTGTCGCCAGACAAATGCTGATTGTTTTTTTTTCCCTAAGTCTCTGCTTACAGCACTGCCTATATGCTCCTTAAGCTGAGCACCTTAATTCTTTTACATCGAATTATTTTCTTAAAGCCATCTGCATTTTAATTGTAAATCACAGCAGCCTGATAACAATGTTTGCTAAAACGTAGCTTTTTACCCTACTGCATTAATCAATGTTTATTTTGTTTGCACTTTAGCAAATCCTAGCAGCAGATAAGTTTGTCTGCTAAGCAATGCAGTGCTGCATAAATCAAGTTTTGCAAGGCTCGTTGTGATCATTACCAGCTCTACCTCCCAGTACCTCGCTGTGCTATCGCAACCCCTCCCCCTGCCCTCTTTGTTCCTGAGCCTCTCCTATCCCATAGCTAAACTATAATTTCTCTCTCTCTCCCATTTCCACACAGACGCAGCCGCCGGCTCTCCATGAGCACCCAGGGTCGCGAGGGCAGGTGCCCGAACAGCCCTCCCCACAGCCCAAAGGCACTTGTGTTTTGCAGCCAGGTATGGATCCCAGTGGTGTGCTACAGCTATGTGTGCACAGCCCGAAGGTGCCTACGTTTTGTACTCCGGTACGAAACCCAGCGGTGCTGTACAGCTACATGTGCACAGCCCGAAGGTGCCTATGTTTTGCAGTCAGGTACGGATCCCAGTGGTGCGCTACAGCTACATGTGCACAGCCTGAAGGCGCCTACATTTTGCAGTCAGTCACAGCAGCCGGCTCTCCGTGAGCACCAGGGTCGTGAGGGCGGGTTCCCGAACAGCCCTCCCCACAGCCCGAAAGCACCCACGCTTTGCAGTCAGGTACGGATCCCAGCTTTTCGCTACAGCTACATGTGCACAGCCCAAAGGCGCCTACGTTTTGCAGTCAGTTGCAGCAGCCAGCTCTCCATGAGCACCCAGGGTCGTGAGGGCAGGTGCCCGAACAGCCTTCCCCACAGCCTGAAGGCGCCTACATTTTGCAGTCAGGTACAGATCCCAGCAGTGCTGTACAGCTATGTGTGCAATGCCCGAAGGCACCTATGTTTTGCAGTTAGACGCAGCAGCTGACTCTCTGTGAGCACCCAGGGTCGCGAAGGCAGGTGCCCGAACAGCCCTCCCCACAGCCTGAAGGTGCCTACGTTTTGCAATCAGATGCAGCAGCCGGCTCTCCGTGAGCATCAAGGGTTGCGAGGGCGGGTGCAAAACAGCCCTCCCCACAGCCTGAAGGCACCTACATTTTGCAGTCAGGTGCGAATCCCAGCGGTGTTGTACAGCTACATGTGCACAGTCCGAAGGCGTCTATGTTTTGTAGTCAGACGGAGCAGCCGGTTCTCCATGAGCACTCAGGTTCGCGAGGGCAGGTGCCCGAACAGCCCTCCCCACAGCTCAAAGGCGCCTACATTTTGCAGTCAGGTACGGATCCCAGTGGTGCGCTACAGCTACATGTGCACAGCCTGAAGGTGCCTACGTTTTGCAGTCAGACACAGCAGCCGGCTCTCTGTGAGCACCCAGGGTCGCGAGGGCGGTGCCCAAACAGCCCTCCCCACAGCCCGAAGGTGCCTACGTTTTGCAGTCAGGTACAGATCCCAGCGGTGCGCTACAGCTATGTGTGCAGACCCCGCTGATGCTGTGCATTGGCTGCCCCCCCACCACCACCACCCTTGGTCTTCCTAGCTATATATAGCTACAGACACCTGACAGTTTTTAACCTATCAGGCAAGTTTTCCACATACAGGTTTGCTGCTCTGGCCTCAAGTGGCCACTATACACAAAAACCCAACTCTTTCACTGGTATCTCCCCTTCACTACTGTATCCCACTCCCTCTAGTGGCGTCTACTTCTTACTACAACCTGCCTTCCTACTTTCTTTCTCACATGGCAACACCCTTGTTTAGTGGTGCCAAAATGCAGTTCTGCTTACTATACTGCCTGCTCCTTCCTACAACCTTCCTCTCACCCTCATCTCACCCTCTTCATCACCCTTCTGTCAGTGACCACTCTCCCCCCTCCAAAAAACCCTCCACCCCCTCCCTACCCCAGGTACCACCTCCTCCCACCCCTCTTGCCCAACCCCTATGCTAACTCTTCTCTCCGCCCTTCTCTCTCTCCCTACATCCTCCCCAATCCACACTTTCCAACCTCTCCCCTCCATCCGACCATCACTACTCCAATCCCACTTTCTAAACCTGGAAGCTCTTTACCGATGCCTACACCTCCACGTTGTTATGGCACGTCCAAACTTTCCCCGCTACTCACATACTCAGTCCTCCTCTTACTCCTGGGGGGCAACATACATCTCAACCCTGGCCCTTTTGAGTCCAGGAACACCTCAACTGGACTGCCACCATGTCCATCGCCAAACTCACTCCCTCAGGGCCTCCACATTTTTCACTTCAACGCTAGGAGCCTCCTCCCTAAAATGGATGCCTTAACTCTATGGGTTACCCAATACCACCCAGACTTACTCTGCATCACGGAATCTTGGCTATCCGCCAAGATCCCAAACTCCTCACTCAACATCCCAGACTACAATTTATTCCATCAGGACCGTGGCAAGTGAGGGGCCGGCGTGGCAATCCCTCTCGTGCTCTATCATGTTTAACGAATCTTGCCCTTCATCCCACAAATCAATTGTGGCACATCTATCCTTCCCCTCCTCTTGCCCCCTCTACTGGGGCCCTATATGCCACCCCTAAGGCCTCATCCAAATCCATTATCAAGGCCATAACTTCCTTCCACTTTAAAACTTCTAACGGGGAACTTGTGCTTCTAGGGGAGTTCAACCTTGATTGGCTCTCCCCCTCCGCAAAAGCCACCATCCTAAAAATCGAAGCCCTAAATCTATCCCAGCTAATCCATGAATCTATTCACCTAAATCTTCGGTTCCAAAACCACACCTTCCTGGACTGGGTCTTATCCTCCCACCCCCACTGTATCTCAGCCTCAGGCATACACTCCGATGCCCTCAGTGACTACTGCGTCACCTATTGCATCCGTAAAATCCACTCACCACTCTCCCAGCCCAAATTTATCTGGTCTCAACCCTTTCATTGCCTAAATGTCCCAGCCTTGCTACATGACTTTGCAAACGCTGACTGGTTGCCCGTCCTGTCCTTGTCTTATGACAACCTGGCACTATCTCAGTTCTGCAGTATCTTCCTGAGGATCTGGGATACACACGCACCCCTAAGAAAAACTATGGTAAAACGCCACCACCACCCTTGGATCACAGCCAACCTCATCATCTTGTGTCACTCCAGGGACACAGCTTGGAGACTCTACAAATCCTCCCACACAGCTCATGATCTCCAAATGTACAAACACCTCAGGAATAACTGCACCAAAGCCATTCAGCAATCTAAATCTTCCTACTTTAAAGCTCAGTTCACTCAAAACCAAAATCCCAATGCTTCTTTCTGGAAGTTGATCAACTCCCTTCTTGACCACCCCATGAAACAGGCATGTCCGTCCCTCAAATTAGACGGCATAACAGTCTTGGATCCTGCCACTGTGGCAGACCTCTTCAACAAGTTCTTCATCTCCTGTGCCATCCCCAACTTCCCCCCTCCCCACTCGGCTGAACCTTCCTACACAGCCGCTGGCTTTGTCTTTCCTCCCACCTCGCCCCTTGAAGTATACCATGCTCTCTCCTCCCTCAACTCTTCCAAATCCAGCCCAGATGGTATACACCCTAAAATACTCCGTATCACAGCAGCAGTTATTGCTGCCCCCCTGTCTCACATACTGAACCTCTCTCTGTCTACTGCCACTGTACCTGTAGCCTGGAAATCTGCCAAAGTCATCCCCCTGCACAGAGGTGGCGACCACTCCCAACCGGGAAACTATAGGCCCATATCACTCCTACCCTCCCTGGCCAAAGTCCAGGAATCCTTTTTACTGTCCAGACTGTCTGTCTTCCTCACAGCTAACAACTTACTCTCCCCAGTCCAGTCTGGTTTTTGAAAACACCACTCCACTGTAACCACCATTCTAAGTGTCACTGACTCCATACTCTCGGCCATGGATAACAGTCAAATCACAGCCGCCATATACATAGACCTGGCCAAAGCGTTTGGCTCAGTATCACACCTGCTGCTGCTCTGCAAACTCCGCAATTTCAGCCTCGCCCCCTCCAGCAATTGCCTGGCTCCACTCATACCTCCACAACAGGCAACAATCAGTTCAAATTGGTGACACTCTCTGTCCCCTCCTCTCCCTATCGTATCTGGCGTTCCCCAAGGATCTATTCTGGGCCCCATCCTTTTCTCTCTCTTGATAAGTGACCTTCCCTCCATCTGCCTCTCTTCCAACATCCATTTGTACGCAGATGACATGGTCATTTTGGCCTCGGGCACCTCCCATGATAGTGTCCTCCCCATTCTGCAAAGTGACTTCAAGAGTCCAATCCTGGCTCCTCGAGAACCGACTCACTCTTGATGATAAACAGATAGTCTCTATGGATTTTGGCTCCAGATAGAAGCTGGCAACCCTTCCAGCCCCCCCCCAGTGCACTCCACCCTGGAAGGCTCACCACTGAAGCGAGTCTCAGCCATCAAATACCTGGGTGTATGGCTGGACTGTCACCTCAACTTCTCCACCCACGTTGAGGCAATCTGCACTATATTCCAACCAAAACTTGCTATCCTCTACCGCCACAAATCCTGCTTACCGATCTCCACCCGATGCGAGCTCATACACAAAACAATCTTGCCAGTTATAGACTATGCAGATGAAGTCTATGGTACGGCCCCTACATCCTCC